>BDSL01000034.1:0-600000 GCA_003116995.1 Yamagishiella unicocca | reverse complement strand
TCCTTGTGGGAGGGGGGGCGCCCCTAAGCCAGCGGTGCGGCTGTCTCCGGCGCCGGGACGACGGGGAGAGGGGGGGCCCGTGCATGACACGGCGGCCCACTGTGAGATGGGCGCCGGTTTTCCCTTTTGGCGCCCACCCCATCCTACATCTCATTCCCTCCCAAGGGTGGGGGTGGGGGGGGCGGTGGTGGTGTTTGTGACGTCGTTCTTTAGAGGTGTTCTCGTTGTGGTGGTAGATGCACCCGGACTAAATCGGCCGTTCGCTGACTATAGAGTCTCCCTTTTGCCGGTTGTGCGATCTGAGTCGGCCCAATTCCGCCCTCGGGTGTAGGGCTTATTAGCGATGCGCCGACGGCCTCGGGTACGTATAGAGCGCTATCTATTGTCTTTCAGAATTTGAGTTTGCTGGGTGGACAGCGCGTAGTGTCAGCTCGACAACTGCGCTTGCAGTGCGTGTAAGGCCCGTTTGGGCCGTGAGGAGAGACTGTAAGAAGCCGACGTGTGGATCAGGACAACACCGTTTGGAAACAACTGCTTTTAGACAATATTACTGGCCGTCATGATGTCAGTCTCAGGGCAAGCGCTCGCCGGCACAAGGCCACGATGGCCGGCTTTTACCTGCCGACCAACCTGCTTGCCCCGCGTCACTATACGAGGTACACAGCTATCATTATCGTCTATTACTGAATGTCTACAAGCTATAATTAAGTTGCAGCCGCGCCGACGTACGGGTACTTGGTGGCCAACGCAACGCATCAAAGCGCGGTGGACGCATACGTAACGCGGGATCAAAACTGTTGGTTTCAGGTGGAGGGGTATCATGTGGCGCGGTGGCTACAAAGCGGGGCGAGGTGCTGCTTATTGCGGATACGCTTGGCAAGAGCCATGACGGCGAAAAGCAGTTGTTCCAGGGGCTTACCTTTTCCGTAGTGTAAGTAATCTCTGAAGGGGGGAGTATTGTGGGAAATCTGAAGGCGGGGTGGATCGAGGGCGCACGAAGGCACGATTTGTTGGGGGGGGCGTGCGCACGCCGATTGGTATGACTCAGCCACCGAAAGCCATTGCAAAGCTGGACGACACCAACATAGGGACTGTCTCCGTGCCGGTGCAGGGCGGGAGACAAGCTGGCAGTGGTTGGGGCGAACGGCAGCGGCAAGTCAACGCTGCTGAAGGTGGGCGAGAGCGGGACCTGATTAAAGCCCCCTTTTGGCCTGCCTATGCCCATGCCTATGCCCAAGCCCCCTTTTGGCCTGCCTATGCCCATCTGGGCAGGGGTTTGGGAAAGGTTGCGCCAGTGGGCCTTGCCCGGGTTCCTACCCAGCTGCCAAAGGGACACGTCAGCATGGGGCGAACGAGGACTGGGTGGCGTCCAGGGCCTAGCGCCGTGCTGGTGTGGGCTTCATCCCCTCGCCTCCGAGGATTGCGGTCTCGCACATCACCCCTGTTACATCCACAGCCGGCGGGCGCTCCTGCCACTCGCCCCCTCCTCGTCGGTAGCTGCTCGCCGGTCATCAGCGCAGTCAGAGCAGGCCAGACCAACCACCAGGCTCCCTCCCTGTCCCACCGAAACCCCTCCATGCGCTCTCCCCTCCCGCCCTGCGGCCCCCATCCACACCTGCCTGTCCCTCCCTGCTAGGAGCCTACCTCCCCCGCATGTTGCGAGCCTTCCACGCTCATCCTGCCCCTCCCGTTACCCCTCCTCGCCTCGCCTCGCTCCCCCTCCCCCTCCCCCTCCCCGCCTCGCTCCTGCCTGCCCCTCCCCCTGCCCAGGTCCTTGCCGGCCTGGACGACTTCGACGCGGGCAGCATCAGCCGCAACAAGGGCGCCAGCGTGGGCTTCCTGGCTCAGGAACCGCCCCTGCCGCCCGGCGTCACCATCCTTCAGGCGGTGCTGCAGTCCGACTCCGACATGGCTCGGACCTGCCAGGAATACCAGCGGGCGCTGGCTACGGCCAACGGCGCCGTCACCAAGGTGGGGGTCACAGAAAAGAACTCGGTTACAAAGGTGGGGTGGGGCCACATCCCCTGCGTCGGTGCGGGACGCGGGCGGTGTGGGCGGTAAGAGGACAGGCGCGCCAGAAGGCGGGCGATACGCGATGATCAGGGAAGCAGCGGGCTTAACAAGCGGTGCGCTTTGGCGACTCTGGGGCTCTCGAGGCTAATGCTGGGTGTTTGTGTGCGGGAAGGGACTCCTGGAACGGCATGCTCCTCGCTCACCTCTCGCCGCCGCGCTATCGTACGGCGCCGCCGTGTCGTACAGGAGCTGGAGGTGGCCATTGAGAAGATGAACACCTACAACGCCTGGGAGATCGATGCGGAGGCGAAGCGCGTGCTGGAGGCTGTGGGCATCACCGACCTCAACGCCCCGGTGGATAAGGTGCGGTCCGCCTTCCCACCAGCCGCAGTTTAGGTTCCGGTGTGCCGCCAGCGCCCGACGAGCCTTCTGCGTGTCTGATCCGAACGCCCCAGTGGAAAGGGCTCCATGCCCGCCTTCCGCCGCTCGCCCTTCGGATTCTGGTATGCCTGTCGGCGTCCGACGAGCCGCCCTGGGCCCTATGTCCTCTGTTGGGTTGCGGCTTTGTGGTTCGTGTCATGTTGTGGCGGATGTGGGCCATCGGAGTCGCCCCCCGCCTCCCTGCCATCTGACGCGCATACGCCCTGCAGTTGAGCGGCGGCCAGCGGAAGCGCGTGGCGCTGGCGGCGGCGCTGCTGGGCAAGCCGGACCTGCTGGTTCTGGACGGTGAGGAAGTGGAATCGAGGTTTAGAGGCGGGCGCGGGTTGGGCCAGACGAGGGCGCTGAAACGGTACCAATGCACGTCCCGCGCATGAGGCCAGCGCACTCCTCGCTTCCCTCCGGGATATGGTGGCTCCGTGGGGTGTCCAGCGTCATCACAGGTTACGTGCACGCTGCCACCTCACCCCACTCCCCTGCCCATCGGTTTTACTTTTCAGCGCCGACCCATGGGCTTCCTCTCACCCTCCCCTACCCACCCGGGGCACTGCGGCTGCCTGGCGCGTGCCCCGTCCGCAGAGCCCACCAACCACATGGACGTGCAGATGATCCGATGGATGGAGCGGGAGCTGAAGATGCAGGACATGGCGGTGGTGCTGGTTACCCACGACAGGTGCGGAGCACGGGCCGGGTCGATGTGGGTCATTCCCCCAGTGCTCAGCTCGCCGACTGGCCGGCCGCCCATACACATGACAGCGGCTGCTGCTCCTGAGCTCGCCGACTGGCCGGCCGCCCATACACATGACAGCGGCGGCTGCTCCTGATCCAGTGGGTAGCTCAGTGTTCCTGCCCGGCGCCACTCCCCCACCGCCCCGCCCCGTCCAGCTGGTGCTAGTCCTGTCCTTCTTCATTGGTCCATCAGGTTCCGCACCGCCGCATCCCACCCCGCCTTTTCCTCACCCAAGCTCTCCAGCATGCATCTCAAAACGTCTGTTCTAAACGGTTCTTCTCGCATCCGCGGGTCTTCCTCGAAACCCCGTCCTCTCCCCCGCTCGCCATCTTCACCGCCTTGGTTTGTCGGTCGTGGATTCGCGGATTCTCTTTAAACCCCCTCGGCAGGTGGGACGGGGCAGGACTGCCCTCCGTTTCCTATGCCGTGTAACCGGGTCCTCCCGCCTCCCTCGGCAGATACTTCATGGAGTCGGTGTGCGACCGGCTGCTGGAGCTGGACGGCGGCCGGGCCTTCGTGCACAACTTCGGGGGCTCCAACAGCTACGGCATGTTTAAGGAGGTAAGATCGGCGGGCCAGGGAGGCGCACATACGCTGCGGCAGCATGCTCCTGAGGTTGAGAGAGGCCGTGTTGGGGGTGTCCAGAAAACCGGTGCCGCGAGGCGCCAGTCCAGGAGACGGGGCAAGAGACAGAGGGGTTGCACGGAAAACCGCAGGGGGGTAGGCTCGCCCGCCAGGCGAGGCCCCTGTAGGCGTTGTGTGACGCATATCTCGTCCCTGGAGCTTCTGACTCGGCACCCGGGACCCGCCGTTGGCGGGGGGCCCTGGCCGCTGCGACCCACATCGGCTGCGACCCACATCGGCTGTGACCCGCAGGCCCGCGAGTTCCGACGCAAGGCGCAGGCCAATGCAGCTGCCGACGCGCGCACCCTGTTCCGCCGTGAGGCGGAGTGGATGGCCAAGCAGCCCAAGGCGCGGCAGGCCAAGAGCATTGCGCGGCAGCAGCGCTTCTACGAACTCTCAGACCGCGCGCGTGACGTTCCGACGCCCGACACCAAGGTGGACTTCGGCAGCACGACGGGGTCTATGGCGCGCCAAGGTGGGGTGGGGCGGGGCTCGGGGGCGGGTGGGGGCGAGGGCGGGCGCGGAATCCCTCCCTCCCCACAGCGCGCGTACGGCAGGTTGTTTATTTATTGCAAAGGGCTGGTTGATGGCTTGAAGGACGTTGCCACGATGCCAAACGCGCAATTCGGCGGTGTTCTGACCGCATTTCCTGCCCGTAGTTTCTCAACACCCTGCGACCGCACACATCGGCCCAACGCGCCGTGGCCAACGCGCCGTACCCAACGCGCCGTGCTCAATGCGCCGTACCCAGCTCCCCTGCACCCGTCCCCCGCCCCGCAGGCAACAAGGTGATCCGCTGCGAGAAGCTGGGTTACGAGCTGCCCGGATCAGGGCGCGAGATCATCCGCGACTTCACGTACGACTTCCTGCCGGGAGCCAAGCTGGGCATCGTCGGTGAGCGCCGGCCCCCAGTCCAGTCCATCCCGCCTGCTTATCCTTCCGTGTTCTGCCCCCTGCCTAGTCCTGCCCGCAGTCTCCGAGGCTTCGACACAGCATGTGGGCGTTGCGGCTTGCTGCACCGCCCTGACATTGCCGCGGCGGCGGCCGCGGCCACTGTCATGTGTGCCTCTTGGGTCGTGATCCTGCTCCTCCTGCTGATCCTGCTGCTGCGGTGGTGGTGGTGGCGGTGGTTGTGGTCGGCCCGCAGGTCGTAACGGCGCTGGCAAGACGACGCTGCTGGACCTGATCGCAGGTGCGGTGGGGCCGGCCCCACCGACGGGGATAGTGAGGAGCCGCGGGGGGTGGCGACACAGGAGAAAGAGGAGAAGCTCGACTGTCGGCCGGGGGTAGCGTAAAAAGCGGTTACGCAACGTGGATGGAATAGCTGGCGCATTGTCGGCGCCAGGGGTGGGGTGCTGGTGGTGGGCGGGAGGCCTGGAAGGGCGGCAGCGCACCTGGCAACCAACCGAGTGTAGGACTCCTTAGGGCGGCGATGGGTTTCTATGGGGCCCGACGGCTTCTTGAGCCGTGGTATAGCATCCTCCCTGGTGAAATCGTAAAAACCTGAATGCCGGCTCGCAGGCCGCAAGCTGCCCAGCAGCGGCAAGTGGGACATGGGCGAGACGTCGGTGGTGGGCTACCTCACGCAGACACCGCCGGCCATCAGGGAGGACCTCCGGATCATTGGTAGGGCGGGGTGTGAGTGGAAACCCGTAGGAGGGCACTGAAAAGTAAAACCCTACCTGGTAGGGCGGGGCAGGACGGGGGATGGATCGGAACGACAGTGCCGTACATGAAACCTTTCGTCCCGCCCGATTGCGGTCTCGTATATGATTCGCCTCACCGCCCGATACTGTTGGCCGCCCGCCCCGAACAATCCCCTGAGACCACGCCCGTTCCGCCGTTTCCGACGCCCCGCGCCACCCGCCCACCAGACTACATCCGCGAGATCGCGGACAGCCGCAAGATCCGGCTGGCGGCGGCTGGGGGTGTGATTGAGCCCATGGACACGCCGGAGGTGCTGCTGGAGAAGGTGGGTCCGCCTCAGGGCGCGTGTGCTGGCCGCAATACCCCTCCCATGCGGCCGCGGTAGGTGCACGGCACCTGCGCATTGGTCGCACCGCTCAGCCGTCCGCCTCCCCATGAGTCACCCTGGGCCTTGCCCTCACTCCCCGCCTGGTGTGTTTTCAACCCCGTGGCCCCCGGCGCGCAGCTGGGCTTTGCCCGCCCGCGCCAGTTCCAAAAGGTATCCTCCCTCAGCGGCGGCGAGAGGCGGCGCCTGCATCTGGCATCAGTACTGGTGGAGCGCCCCAACGTGCTTATTCTGGACGGTGCGTGTCCAGCAAGGGGGGGCCAATACTTTGGTATGCCGGGGTGTGGAAAGGAGGGCAATGGCGAGACAAGCGCCTGGGCGGACGCACCCTCCAGAGCCTTTACATCAAGGTCCGGTGCCTTGCGCCAGAGCCGAGGTGTACTGCACACAGCCACGCAGATGGTGATGGTCGCGGCCCTCCCCCCCTCCCGAGACACCTCATCACGAGCCTTCCCCTCCCCCTCCCGGCTACCCGCTGCTTCCCTGCCTGTCCCCGCTCCAGAGCCCACCAACGACCTGGACCTGTCCACGGTGGAGGTGCTGGAGGAGCAGGTCCGCGCCTTCCGCGGCGTGCTGCTAACTGTCTCGCACGACCGCGCCTTCATGGACAACGTGGCGGACCGGCTGCTAGTGCTCCAGGGAGACGGCCTCGTACGACTGTTTGACGGCAACTACTCCGAGGTATAGGGCCCGGGGGGCGTCTTTCTTTGGGGCATGCGACGGCGGGTGCGAGGGCAGATGTGAGCGCCGCAGGTGCTGGGGCGGGGGCTGCCGTGCTTTGCGTAGGGGTTGGGGCGAGGAGGGCTGGTGGGTAGGGGCGCATTGTCGGTTGCTGGGAGGCCAGGAGGGCTTGGAAAAGAGGCGAGGCGATGGGGAAGGCGATGGCGTATGAACTTCGTTGCAGCAGAGCAGGTTAAGCCGCGCCACGGGGAGTCGCGATTGTAGCGGCCTACTAGGTAGTAGCGCAGTAATAAGATCGTGCCTCTCGTCCCCACTGGCACATACCCTTCCGCATCTCGCGTTCTCGCAAGCGGGATGCCGGGCTTTGCCGGAGAACCATTGGGCTGGATTCAGACTCGAATGAGCAGCGCCCTTGCCTGGTGCCCGTTTCGTCTTCACCTCCTTTTCGTATTTGTTTCTGCTCGCAGTACCTGGAGGTTATTGACGAGCAGGCGGCGGCTGACGTGGCGGCACAGGCCGAGGAGCGGATAGCGTCCAACAGCATCGCCAGCGGCAGCAGCTGGGACAGCGACGGCGAGTCCTCCAGCGGCGGCGGGGGTGGCAAGGGCAAGGGCGGCAAGGGGAAGCAGCAGCAGGGCGGGGTGCAGGCGGCTGAGGCCAAGGCACCGGCCGCCCCGGCCGCTGCAGCCAAAAAGCCACGCAAGCTAGGGTACTACGAGGAAGAGGAGTACAAGGTGAGGCTTCACAAGAACGACACTGCGGCGTTAGCAGGAATTGATGACCCATATGGGTGCTTCATTGGCCTTTTCCGTTCGTTTTCCCTTTGTGTGCATTCCGGACAGCTGTTTGTTGTTTGCGGATGCCGAGTCTCCAACTGCCTTCCTTTTCCCGCTGCGTATACTACCTGCTGCCGAAAAGAAACTGAGCAAGGAGATCGACGATTTGAACGCCAAACGCGACAAGCTCAACGACAAGGTGATGGACCTGGCGCAGAGCGGCGACGATCTAAGTGCGCTAGCGAAGGCCAGCCTTGAGATGGCCGCTATCCAGGAGCTCGTCGATACCAAGTCGGAGCGATGGCTGGAGCTGGCGGAGCTCGCAGGAGACATCTGAGCACTGTGGTGCAAAGGGGATGGTCCTGAAGGAGAGGGTATGTCCTTGGTATGCGCCGAGTGCTGTTGCAAGCGAATCTGACGTGGCTGGGTGACGGGGTTGGCGTGGATGGAACCTGAGAGGGGGACTAGAGAGAAGAAAGCGGCGAGTGCCGTCTTTGTATGGTAGCAGGTGAAGAGTGAGGTTAGGGGTAGAGCGGACATTGCAGGGGCGGCCGCTGAGATGCTGCACGTTTTTGCTGTATGCTAGCGAAACTGAGCTGTATGTTAGCGAAACTAGCCATGATAGTGGGTTTTGCAAGTGCTACCGATGTCCGCGTGCGTTGATGGTAGGACAGTTCACACTTGTAAACTGCAACGGCGGACCAACCATCCGTTCAACGCCATTGTTCAGTGACGACAAAGCTTTCCACCGCAAATTAACAGATGCAGCGCCAAGGCCTCCCAGCATAGCATAGATGACGCCATTGAATGCCAAGCCCGTCCTCGCATCCGCATCTCCGTACTCGCTAGCACAACTCTGGATGAGTCCAACAGAATCAGGAGATAAGGATGCGTCCGTTGCTTCGCACGGCTTTTACCAGACCAGGCGGCGGCTTCTGCGAAGCAGGCGAGCCATCTACATGCGCGGACCGACGGTGGTTGATCCCACGCCCTCCCAGCCAAGGTTGCACTCGTCCGCGCCGTCAATGCCCAGTGTGTCGCAGTCCTGGCCGGTAGCAGGGCAGCACATAGGAGGGCATGACGAGCGACACGGTGAAAAGGAATCCACGGGCGGCATATATGCAGTGCGGATAGATCCCTAAGAATAGACTCCCTCATGTCACAAGGATGACACAGACTGGCTGGCCAAGAAGCACATAGTGTCCGAGTATCAGAACGCGCGCAACGCTGTGGCTGCTGGATGCCAGGCCGGTGCAACTAGGGAATTTATCCAGTGCCGCTGACCGGTACGATTACGCATGACACTTTTAACCGTTGCGCGCCGGGGGCGCTGACAGCTGCCCTTCGGGCCCCCGCCTGCCTCACCCACGTGCCGGACCCGTCGTCCCAGTGGTTGAAGCGCCTCGCCTCGCCCCGCTCGTCCCGCGCCCGGACGGCACGCAGCTGACGCAGCCGATCCCCGTCCAGACCCGCGCGCTTGGCGGCGTTGCGCTTGCTCGAGTTCCCCAGCACAAGCAACCCCCCGTCCTCCACGTCCGCCTTGGGGTCCAAAGCTCGAAGCTGTGGTACCTCCGATGCCGGGTTGGCTCGCCGGGACTGCAGAGCCGGCTGCGGCTGCTGCAGAGCCGACTGGTGCTGCAGAGCCGACTGGTGCTGCAGAGCCGACTGCGGCTGCTGCAGAGCCGACTGCTGCCGCAGAGCCGACTGCGGCTGCTGCAGAGCCGACTGCTGCTGCAGAGCCGACTGCGGGCCTAGATGCTTGGGCTGGCTCCACAGATTTGCGCACGCTCGATAAGGTTGTTGGGGCTCCTGTTGTTGGCCTTGGTGGTGCTGCTGTCGCGGGTGATGCAATTGGTGCAGCTGAGGGTTGCATGGCCTGGAATGCCCGGCAACGCACCCGGGAGGCGGAATGTTGGACTGTGTGTGAGCGGGGTTGCTGCCAGCGGCAGCAGGGTATGGTGTGCGACTGGTAGCTTTGTAGCAACCCGTGAGATTTATAGATCCTTGATGAGCGTCACCCCCAATGCCTCTTTGTTGACTGCCGCAGCCAGCAACGTGAGTCAATAACGGTGTGGCGTTGCTTGGTTTGGGCTGTGGTATGTACTGCTGCGTAGTCCCATTTGATCTCCACTGCTGTGTTTGTTTGCTGACCGCATCTGCGGTGATTGAGATCATCAAAGGGCGTGCGACTGTATCTGCCGCTGTTGTGCGTGCGGGCCGCTGCCCGCCTGAGCCGGTGGGCCGGCTCTGCCCCAGCAAGCGCAGCAGGCTGCTGCCGCTGCCACCCTCAGCCTTAGCTCCTGGTGGCTCTTCATGCCTACATATTTCCATGGTAAGGAGGGAAAAAGCCGGCCGTAACGCGAAACAGTGCCACTGTTGGCTGACCAACCTGGGTGGAAGCTGCACCGCTTGGCGTGCATAGCCCTTAATGCCACGCTGCATGCAGAAGCCGTATTACCAGCTGACAGACAGATTTACATAATGATACACTGTGGCTGCGCGATTAATCTTCAAGGTGGTCCTTGTCGATTGCAGAAGCTAGCCATACTGTATGCTAATCTTACGGCTTAACAAAATGTTGAACGTGGTATGGCTCTGATGCTCACGAGAGTTAAAGGACAATAATTCCCATGGTGCACGTAGTCGCTGGCCCGCTACGCCAAATCAGAATAGTGTTGGATCCGGTTTAAAATCCAAGGTGAGTACACAGCTGCAGGTGAGGTGAAGCACGTTGATTATGTGAATTAACAAAGGTTGAACGCTTTTTGAGCTCCAATTCATTCGTGGCAGTCATTAAATGCCTTCCTTTGCTCGACATTGCGCTGCATGCTCTCTGCATTGATGTAGCACCACAGCCAGCGCAGTGGGGCGCACACTTTCAGGATGGTATCAGCGGTGCCATATCAATACAGGCGCAAGTATAGGCCGTTAGACGTCAGAACATGGTTCGAGGGCTTGTTGCGGCTGATTGGATGGATCCTGGTCATCGTCCTAGCCGTTGTAACAGGCGGCATCTTTGTACTTTATGAGGTACCAAAAGGTTATCGGGCCGGCGGGTGGGGCCGGGTGGGACCCTTCTGGGGCCCTCCACCTACACAGACTGTGTCACCCACGAATCCTGCCACCTTTCCGCCCGCAGGTCAAGTACCTCAATGTGCATGACACCGATTTTCGGGACATGTCCTTCGACCAGAGGATAACGAACAGCATCAACAAGTGGGTTACCGCATTTGCGCCGGTGCAAACGGCCCAACCGTGGATGTGTCACTCCCAGCACGTAGGGTGCTCTGCAAAACATTGTACAGCCACCAACGCCAGACCTTTGCTTCGAGGTTTATGCGCCGTTGTTCGGACAGCACTCTGTTCGGTCCCCAATCACTGCCGTCCACGCCATCCAGCAGGCCATGAAACGGATCCCTCCGCCCAACCCACACACGTCGGAACACGTCAGGGGATTTAGGGTTGTGTCAGGGATTTCGTCTCCTTCTTAAACCTTGTGCCCACGTGTGCAAACACTACCACAGTCGCTACCACAAGAACTTCCTGTTGGCGCAGCAGTGCAGCAACCCGGATCCTGTTTACTTCCCCAATCAAGTCGCCAAGTTTCCGGATAGTGCGCCAGTCGCGGCGGCGCCTTGGAACAGCCTGCAGCCGACGTGCAAGCCCGTCGTCATGATCGAGTGCGCGGATATCCGCAGCGCAGCTTGCAACTCGGTGAGGGATCTCAACAGGGCGGGCGGGGAGCTGGCAGGGGCGGCGGCAGGCGAGGGCCGCACGGGTGGGGTACCAATACCCAAACCCATCCCGATGAGAAACACGTGCTGCCACCAGGCTTGAGACCCCACGGGCAGGACGCAAGGACGCACCGGGTGGTGCCCTGCCGCAACCGCAGAGCCCACATGCGCCATCGCCTCCTCCAATATGTACCCTCATGTCGGGACCCTTACCCCCGCCCAATTCGATGTCGGCTCACCGGGTTTCTTCCCCTACCTCCTGACCCCCCCCTTTTGTTCCCCCTCCCCCCGCATGGCCGGGCAGACCCGAGAGGTCCTGTACAACGCTGTGGGCCTGGGCCTGACACCAGGCACACCCTATATCAACTGTTTGCGGGCCGGACGCGTCCGGGTGGGCGCTGAGCAGGTGCCCGGAGGGCGGCCCATCGCGCTCGTGGCCTATTACACGAACGCAAACCCGTCTGACGCGCTGGTCATACCTAATCCCTTCGAGTAAGCCAGCCTAAAGCTCAGGCCAGGCGCGGGGCCAGCACAATCCTGTGGGAGCCCTGGGATGATAGTAATACAGGAGGGCGAAGTGGGGCAGCTTGGGGCAGGGGACGGTGCGGCGAACCGTCCATGGGGCCCAGGCGGAGGCATGGGAAGCCCGCTGAGTGAGGGGCTGAGAGGATGGAGGGGCTCGTGCTACGGGTGTGCAGCCCAGCTGACCACCCGAATCGCTGCCTGGCACGCAACACCACGCGCCGCTTGCTCCATCCGGCCCCGCTGCCTGGCACGCAACACCACGCCTCGCTCCACCCGGCTCCGCTGCCTGGCAGGATCAATGCCACCAGGGTGCAGGAGTTCGTGGACAAGGTGGCGGCGGCGGTGAGCCCCGACACCGTCGACTACGTGCAGCCGAAGTACGTGGGGGCGGCGGCGGTGATGTCGCCTGGCATACACCTGCACCGCACGACCCCTCTGCTAGCATCCGCGGCATCGCACGGAAATTGCAGCCACGAACGGAAACCTGCCCGCCCCTCAACGCTTCGCAGCCACAAACGCAAGCACGGCTTTGCTGGCCACTGGCTGCAGCCTGCCTTACTTCAACATTCGCGCAATCACCGTACACGTTGCGCTTCGAGAGGGATGCAAGACTAGTTCGCCAGGCATAACCGGCCGCAATGTTACCAAACCGTTCTACCGATATGCGTTTCTTTGCGCGGACGTACACAGCGCCCACTCCCTCCCCCTCCTCGCCTGCTCCTCAGCACCCAGCTTGGCTCCAGCATCTTCCTAGCTGGGGTGCAGGTGCCGACCGGGCTGTCATTGCTCACGGGAAGCAGCAGGAACCTGCTTGCGGTTCCCCCTTGGAACGTCGTCTCCAACCTGTGGCCCTGGCCGGGCATGAACGCCCGCTGCCAGAACACCGCAACCAACTCCGCCTACCAGTTGTCTGGTACGTCGCTCCTCGACCCGGCTCCGCTGCCATGGGACTGTCCAACGACGGGAGTGCTGGGCTCCGTGCTGTTCCGATGGCCAGGGGCAGGCCAATGACGAAGCGGCACGCGACCCTGTTGGGCGCAGCACGGCCCAGGCGCGCACCCAAGCTGCTGTAGTAGCCCGCGCTCTGGCAACTCCTCTGCCCAGGCAACAACGCACTGGCTGCAACCGCGTGACCGGAAATGCGCTCGCAGCAAGCCCTTCCTCTTCTCTTCTTGCGTCCTCGCCGCCCAGGGACCGCGGTCATCGCCATACCTCGCTTCGCCATGGCGTACCCCCAGAACGGGGCGCTGCCGCTGACGGTCGCCAACGTCACGAGGCTCATCGCGGCCTGGCGCGTGGGCCCCGCGGCAGCACCCGGCGACGAGGTGGGCGGCTCCACGGACGTCACCGTCAGCTACCTGTCTGGTGTGCAGGTGGGTGCGGGCCAGGGGACGTGGGCGGGATTCAGAGGGGGACCCCCTCTTGGGGCAGCGCCTGTTCGCACCCGGTGTGGTGCAAGTGTGTCAGCACCGGTGCGGGGCAAGCTGGGGGAGAAGCTGCGTAGCGTTGCTGCGCCCCCGACCGTGGGGCGCCACGGTGCTCGCTGGGAAAGCCCGGGGGAGGGGGACATGGGAGCACCTGGGAGGTTAGGCTTCCGAGGTGACGCTCAGTGTAGAGGGGGAAGCTGCAGCCATGCGCGCGGATGGTCCCTCATAAGACAAATGTCCGCAATCGGGGGACGCGCAACCCCACGGCTGGACGTGGGGTTGCACAGCTTCTGCACAGGGACGGTAGCGTGTAAGGCGATCTTGTTTATGTGGCGTTACGGGGGATCCTGGGCCCTAGCAGCCGTAAGGGGCTTGCGTCGTGACCGCTATTGAGGGGTGGCGCATGCCAGGCTGCGGACGCACCCGTTGCAGGGCGGCCTAGCAGCCCTGCGACTGTGTCGTCCACGTTGGTACATTTCGCCCGTGCCCCAGTTGGTACATTTCGCCTGTGCCCCAGCCTTTTCTGCGGCCGCCCTGGGAAGGGGCCGCACGGTGTATGTGTTGAGCCTCCACGCCAGCCTCCTACACGGCCTCATGCAGCGGTTGGTCCACTTGCGTCTCGTAACCGCACATGGCTGCCCCGTAAGAATGCATCATGCGTGAGGCGCGTCGCGGACCCATGCGGCGCAGGTGTCAATCGGCCAAATTCCGATGGTGGGTCCATGCGGCGGGTGGCAGTACAGCGCCGACCCCAACGACATCGTCCTCACCTACACCCCTCACTGGACGGGCTCGGTGGCGTCGTTGCAAGCAGGGACCATGTTCGGACCGTTTGCCGGCCAGGTGAGTGATGACACCAGCAGGGCGAAGTCCATGACGCGTTGTACGACGCCTGAGAAGCTTTCCGTGCAGTACAGTGCAAAGCTAGATGTGGCAGGCACCTCCCATATCCGTCTGCTCCAAAATTGGTTTGATGCTGCTGTGAAATCCTCTCCCATTGTTTGTAGAGCGTCGCCGTTCAGGTGCGGGACGTCGCTGGTCCCAGGCGTTTCCAGTACCCCTTTTACGGCGGCATGTACTACATCTTCAACGCCTTCGTCATGGCGTTCATCTGGCTCGTCAGCAATAGCCTCATGCTGTTCATCATCATCTTGGTGTGGGTGAGTTGCGGTTTGTCCTAGGGTTTTGGTAGATAGGTGCGTAGGCCCAACATGGGACGTATACACGCTGAGACAGGACCACCTGCACTATTTGGTTGCCAGAGTGTTCGACATACTACTAGCCCCGCGCTGCTGCCATGCACCTGCACCCGCACCCGTGCTGTATTCCGTGCACCCTTTTCACCTCTTTACAACTGCCATGACCCTCTTTACGAATGCTCGCGGTTGCAGTGGAACATCCGCAGCAACAAGGGATTGCCGCCGATTATCTACCGTTACATGCAAAAGTACCGAGGGTGGTGAGAACCACAAATCTGGCAAGGCCACGTCAACTCGAGGTCATGCCAGGGCACCATACGCGCCGACATCGACCTCGCGCAACGGCGGTGCTTGCGCAAACGTACCGACGCACAGACTTTTTGTAACGCGGCCCCGTCTTTCCTGTCCCTCCACGAGCTGCATGTACTGGTTTCCCACAGCCCGCGCATCCATCGCACACTGCACATCAGAACGCAGATTCGCCACTCGAGCTGCGCCGTGACGCATCGACGCTGGCACGTGTGGACTGGTTTTAGGCCGTGGTCGGGCAGGTTGACAAACGCCAGTCAAAAACCCTGAAGTGGGTCGCATGCGGCGCTCGGCACCTCACGTTCCGCAGACACCAATCCGAATAAGGACGGGCACGGACCAGGAAAACTGCTGTGAGGCGCCTACCGCCCAAACGTAGCCAGCTGAGACACTTGCTGCTGGGAGCAAAAAAACGCGCTCAGTGGTCCATCCACTCATCGACGACAGACACAGCATCAGCGCCCCGGCTGCGCTTCAGGCACCATGACGTCCGCATGCTGCCTTCAGCTGGCGCCTCCTGCCTGCTGCCTCCTCCCTCAACGACGACGGCTGCTCGCTCCCTTCCGTCTGCGGCTGCTCAGCCTTCGAGCCTGCCCAGATGCAACATCACGGGCCACAGCCCTGCTATGCCGCTGTTGCAGACTCCAGCCCAAGCTTCCGGAAGTGGCATCGCTCTCCAGACAGCTGCTGCGTCCCCGAGCTGCGTCATCCACGGCACCAGGCGCTGCAGCTTCGCCTATCGCGACGCTATACAGCCGCCGCTAGCTTACTCCGTCAGAGTAATTTTGAGCTCCTGCTCCTCAGGCGCCGCCGCAGTCTCCTCCTTCTTGCCGAAGATGAGGTCCTGAGAGTGAAGTGTGAAGGGAGTGATCATGTGCAAGGATTACGTGTCAGTACTCTGGAAAGGTTTGGTACTTTGGGGGTTTGGGCCTGAGGTCAGGTCGGGAAAGCAATACACAACCGGCAATTCGCCGCTTCGCACCTCCATGCCAGGGCGGATGTACACAATGCGGCCACCCTGCTCGTACACCGGGTACTTCGGCTGCTTCTTGGAGGCAGCCAGCTTCTCCGCGTTCTTCATAGCGCGCGGGTTGACGGCCACTGGCACCTTGCCCTGGTTCTCCGCTAGGTACGCCTTACGCTGGGGGCGAGCATCCTCGAAGGGAAGCTTCCAAAGGTCAATGCCGGCCTCGGCGGCCATGGTGGCGATGCCGGCTTTCTCCAGCGTCTTAATTGCCTTGGTGCAAATCCGGAGACGCACCCAGCGCTGGCCCTCTTCCCAGAAAATCTTCTTGTTCTGCAAGTTAGGCTCCTGCCATTTCCTGTTCTTCTTGTTGGAGAAGCAAACCGCGTTGGCCTTGTTCCGCTTCTTGCCAGTCAGGTCGCAGACCTTCTTGGCGTCCACGGTGAACACGCGCGCAACGCGGCTCTGGACAGTGGCAGGCTTAAAGGCCAAAGACTGACCCGCAAGCGTGCTCCGCATGCTGAGTGACATGGCTGCGACCTGCACCCAAGCAAAAGAGGACCACAATTCACCCGCCGACCAGGGAAGCCCGACAGACTTGCAAAAGCTAGGATTCGCTGGAAGAAACCAATCCGTATCAGTTATACAAGATGGCTGCGCGCTAAGAAGCGTGAACGAGGTGTCCGCACCTGAGCTGCTGCGCGACGAGCCGCCACTAAACAAGCAGCAAAAGATGCTGCTGGTTGCTTACTTGCCGCCTACTGCGGTATAACGGGTTGGAAGATAGGAGGAAAGACCATGGTGAGTATGAATGGGCACAATTGCCCTCCACCCGGCGCCGCTCCAGGGTGGCCGTACAATTATAGGCTTGCACTCCCAGCTAAGGCCGCAATTCCTCTGACCGAGACGATTTATGGTATAGACATGTAGCAAACTCGTAGCATTGCTTGGTTCCATGTTATTGTCAGGGCACCGCTGGCCCATGGCCGAATACAGTACCGTATTTTTGGAGAAGCAATACCAGCGACCTATGCACAATTATACATATATTATGTTCCGCCGGTGCCCCGCCTTAAAGGCTTCGGCTTGTGGAAGCAGCCAACAGGCACGATTCTAGGCGCTGCTGCATAGGGATAACAACAGTACCACGTGCACATACACTTGAGGTGGATCAGTTGAATCCGGAGGGCACAAGACGGGTAGCAAAAGGCAGCAGTGCAGGGGACCGCCGGGGTGCCGTGTGGGTCACACCAAGATCGCACGCACAATCCGGGGCCTCGCCTAGCGCCGCTGCAGACTCGACAGTCGCCCTCACTCAACCTCGCGTCGCCCTCACAACCAAATCCCGTCCACGTGCTGCCTCTAGGCCTGCGTTTCCCAGGATCGCCGTCCCGAACGGCGCACCACTTCGCACCTCTCCCCACGCGATCGTGCTGGGGCATACCCAGGCATACCCCTGCGTCGCGCCGAACGTATTGCCTGGCCGCTCCATTGCGTGCCGCGCCCACACCCACCATCACTCACCCACATGAAGTTACGAGGTAGACCTGACTGCAAAGTAGTCAACCCTTTTGCCCTAGACGTATGCGGGTTGGACGCATAGGGAGTGCGTAAGCAGTCTGCTGTCTCGGAATCATCGCCTGGCGTTGTGCGTCGTGTCGGGGCATGCTCCCCCCCGCCGGCCACGTCGTGCCGGTGTCCGCACCCCTTCCGGCTGTCACCGCGCTGTTTAAAGGACCGCCACCTCACGTCGTACTGCAGGTCGGACATTGTTTTCAAGCGTTTCTCAAAATGTTTGCACCCCCATCCTCAATAGTGTTCGACCACCATTCAATCGTCCAGCACACCCATCCATGGTCACATTGTGCCTGCCATCGAATGAATGGCGCCCTCACAGTCACGGCTGAGGGGTTGAGAGGAAACCCACGGCTGAGTGGAGGGGGTCGGGACCTACGCGCCCCCCCACAAGGCAACCGGGAGCACCGCACGACGTGCGTTCGTGTGTTGCAAGCGCCGCAACCGCGCACCTGCCGACGTGGCGTTCGCATGCATACGATCCTCACCCGCCTATTTTTAGCCAGTGCCACTGCTGCTGTTACTGCTGTCGCTGCTGCTACTGCTGTCGCTGCTGCTACTGCGGCAATCCCGGGGGGGGGTAGCGTACGGCCGGGGGCCAGCACGCCACCGCCACCCCCTCTTAAGCTGAGCCCAACCTCAGGGTCCCCTCCACCTGCATCTCGTCTCCTAGCTCAGCGCTCTTTGACAACCTGCACCCCTCCGCTCAGCCACGCAGTCGCAGTCGCAAAACACACACGCACACACGCACACACGGGGGTGCCATCTGGGTTCGTCATGGCCCACCAGGCGTCTCGGGCGACCTCGGATGTGCCCAACCTTCCTTCACACGGCAGGCCGATGTACCGATGTACCGATGTACCGATGTACCGACGTACCGACGTACCGATGTACCAGTGTACCGGCCCCCAGGTTTATTCCTGTCTTTCCCCCCTCTTTATTTCCACGCCGTCGCACCACCCGTCCGACACACACACACACACACACACACACACCTCCTCCCCACACCGCGCCGCGCCTCACAACAGCCTAGTCGCCATCGAGCGCTGCTCGTCCTCCTCCCGCAGCATCTGCCGTACGGTCGCCACCACCGCCGCCGCCACCTGCCCCGCGCCGGCCCCGGCGCCGCCGGGCCCGCCGCCGCCGGCCCCCGTGAAGCGCCGCTCCAGAAGCCGGTTGAGCGCCCCCCGCAGCTGCTTCACCAGCACGGCCGTCTGGGCGCGACAGCCCACACGCACGGCGCCGCCGCCGGTCCCCACCAGCACTGCGCCCTCCGAGTGCAGCACCGTGAGGGGTCCCCCGAACATCATGAGGCTCAGAGGTGACACGGCGGTCACGTCGCGGAGGAAGAGCCGCGTGGTCTTCACCTGCGGTGCTCAGACGGGCGGGGCGGCGGGGGAGAGGAAGCACGTGAACCGAAACCCGAGACAGGAAAGGGGGAGCCAGAAAGGAAACGCCGCGTGGAGTCGGGCTAGTGGTCATGAACACCACCGAGCCGTGACCGGGGTTGGTTCGGTTTCGTGTTTTTTTCTTAGAGATGCCCGACCAGCTTGCCAAAAGACGGACGCAGAATTCGCGCTGGCTTGGCCCCCATGGCTGACCAGTCCGAACACACGCACGCACACACACACACATACGCCAGCCTTCCTCAGTCTCCTTCGCGGCTCAGCTTACTTAAAACACACACACACACACATACACCATGTCACCGTAATTTTCCTTCGTCGTGAGCCAAACACCAAACACGGGCCGCGGCCCGTGCGCTGGCCCCACCTTCTCCAGGTACACCAGGTAGGGGTGGTTGAGCTGCGGGGTGACCAGCGAGGCCACGACGCTGCTGGGGTGCACGAACACATCCTCGCCAGCGCCCGCTCCAGGGGCGGCGTCCGTCCAGCGCGGGGGTCCGGTGGGCGAGGAGTCCTCCCCCAGGACCGCCACGGCGGGACACAACGCAGCACACAGCGCCGCCTTCACCTGGCGGGGGAAGGGTGTGTGTGGAGGGATGGCGGGGGGGGGGGTTATAAGAGAATCCGCGAATCCACGGCCCACAAACGGGGGGGGGGCGGCGGTTGGGCGTTAAGGGTATCGCACGGGAGACCCGGCGGGTCAGGTGGGGGCGGGGGCTCTCCGGGGCGCAAAACACACTGCCACTAACCCTTCACCTCTCAGCCCTTGCATTGCCGCCCACACACCGCCGCCACACCGCCTTCACGTTCACAACCGCCAACGACGTAAGCGGTTACCATCCCCGGCCAACACCACCTCCACCTCTATCACCACCTCCACCACCACCACCACCCACCACCACCATCACCCACCACCACCCACCACCAAGGGGTCCCCAGCGAACTTGTTCCAGGGCGCCGTCGGGTCGTCCAACCACGCCGCCGCCGCCGCCATGGCGGCCTTGCCGCCGCCGCCGCCGCCGCCGCCCTCGCCGTCGCCGTACCCTCCGCCGTACCCTCCGCCGCCGCCGCCACGCTTGTCCGCTGGTTGCACCAGTCTGGCGTCCGCCAACATGGCCGCCAGCTGGCAGCGCATCTCCGCCAGCTGCTCCAGGGTTTGGATGTGGAGGAAGTGGCGCTTGGCGGCGAGAGCTGCCGCCTTGGCGCCGCCGCCGTGCCTGGGCGAGGCCGCCACCTGCCGTTTGGACAAAGGGCGACCCAGGGAGCGGGTTTGATAAAAGAATCCGCGAATCCACGGCCCGGGGGGGGGGGTCGCGCGGTCGGATCTCAGCGATGCCTTGTGCTGGGGCTTGGAAGCAGGAGCAGGCAGGAGAAGGTGAGCAAGCGCAAAGGGCTTGTGAGGTCGCCCGCTGTGAACAAGCGAGGTGAGCGGGTGACCAAGTGAGCGCGTGCGCGTGTGTGGTTTGGGTTTCGGAGGGCAAACGCCACAGCCATTCCGATGCCGCAGCGAGTCACTGTGGGGCGAACTGGGTGGACGGTGGAGGGAGGGGGACGAGGGTCCGGTGGGAAGGGGTGAAAGAAGGGGGGTTACAGAAAAGAACCCGTTACTCGTAGAAGGACTAAAGGAGGGGGGGAGGGGCGGGGGGGAGGTTTCCCGCAACCCACCCGCCACAGCTCGTACGCCGCCACCAGCAGCAGGTGGTCGGACTGCTGGCCCGCTGCGATGCCCTCGGAGCCAGGGGCAGCCAGCGCGCGGCGAGCCCGCTCCGCCTCGCCCCGGTCCTCTGTGGGGGTCAGGAAAGGGGACCTGCGGGATGGCCGCAGCGGGGGGTTTAAAGAGAATCCGCGAATCCACGGAACGGGGGTTTGATAAGGGAATTCACGGAACGGGGGGAGGGCTCATGGGTTTGAGGGTTTGCGGATATGTAGGCTACTGTGGGTGGCGGGGGCGAGGGCGGGAGTGGCGGCGCGGCTCTCGCAGCGGGACCAGGGGCAAGACAGGGGGTCGGGCCCGCAGTCCGGTTACGACCGCACACCCGCACCGCGGCCCGACCACCCCGCGTCCCATCCCCACCCCATTCCCCAGTCGAGTTACCGATTCTTTACTTGTAGCCCCCCAGCTGCCTCCTGCCCGCGAATCCCCATTCTGCGCACCCCACACCCGCCACTGCTATCCCCACCACCCCACTTCATCCGCTTGCCCCCTGCACGCCATTCTACTGCCGCCCCTCTCCTGCCCCCCTCCTGCCCCCCTCCTGCCCCCCTCCTGCCCCTCTCCTGCCCCTCTCCTGCCCCTCTCCTGCCCCTCTCCTGCCCCCCTCCTGCCCCCCTCCTGCCCCCCTCGGCCGCACTTGTGGCTCATCGAGGCCGCAATGGTGGCCACAGGCGCCAGGCAGCCCAGCAGCGCCCCCAGCACAAGCAGCTTGCCCAGCCGGGGAGCCACAGGCAGCAGCGCCAGGTGCCGACCCAGCGGGCTCAGGACCTCCCGCTCCCGCTCCCGGTCTCGGAGGTGGGCGGCAGCCGCGGCGGCCTGCTGCGTCTGCTGCTGCTGGAGCCCACTGCCCACCGCTCCCGGTCCCACCGCCGCCGCCGCCGCGGCAGCGGCGGCTGCTGCTGCCGCGGCTGCGGCGGCTGCGGCGCCAGGGTGCTGCGAGGGCGGTGGCTCCAGCGCTCCCACCTGCCGCAGCACCTCCAGGGCGGCGGTGACGGCCCGGGGCTGAGGCGGCTCCAGAACCCGGGATAGGAACTCGGACACGGGGCCCAGGCCCATCAGCAGGATCTGGGGGGGCGGGGGCGGGGGGTGAAGAAGGTTGGAGCGGGCTGGAGGGTGTTTTTTCAGTGGGAGTTAGGGCTGCCTCCTCCCTCGCGCCTTCCTAAACATCGCTTTTGCCATGTGTATTCACGTGTGTCCGCCGTAATCCCGCCCACTCGCACTGTCGCACACCGTTGACCAACACACAAGAGCGCCGAGGGGTGCATCAGCAACCACTGCGCAATTTAGCGGCAACTTCTCTTTTCTTCTTGTTCTGCCCCGTCGCATACACTACAATTTAATGGAAACATATGTACACGCGGCTAAGTTTTCGGGGAGCTTCGCGGCTTAGCGGTAAAGGAACCCACCCAACCACCCGACCAACCAACCAAACCCCCCACCTGCAGCACCAGCTCCTCCAGCGGCACCCGGGTGATCTCCGGAGCGCCGTACCGCCGCAGGCCGCTCTCGAACCGCGACTTGGTGTACGTGGCGTACGACACACCGGGTCGTACACGACCCGCTCGTCCCGCCCGCTGCTGCGCGCTGGCTGCGCTCACCCAGTCCTCTACCAGCATCGACATGGAGCGCGCGGGGTTGAACCTGGGTTGTGGGTTGTGTGTCGGGGGTGGAGGCATTGGGGTTTGGGGTTTGGGTAATAATGGAGCTCAATGACGTACGCTAACATGCGAGTACCGTCATGGGCATGGGCTGAGGAAGCTTAGGGACAAAAGTGGGTAGCAGGAAAAAAAACCCGTTTTCCCAGCGCCTCCCTTTCCCCCTCATCCCACCTAAACCCGAAAACGGCACAAACAGAACCTCCTTACATCCCGCCCGGAACAAGGCAGCCTCTTCTCCACCCCCCGCGGATTTCCTTTCATACTCCCTCGCCCCGCCCCCCCATCCCCCAGCACTTTCCATGTCGAGTAACCGGTTCTTTTCTGCAACCCCCCAAATACACGCACACACACACACGAAATAACCCCCCTCCCCCCCCGCAACCCCCCTTCCCCCCCGGCGCCCACCTGCGCTCCTTGTGTCGCCCCGTGTCCACCACCGCCACCACGTCCTCGATGGTGAGGGACGTCTCCGCGATGTTGGTCGCCAGCACCACCTTGCGCAGTCCAGGGGGGGGAGGCCGCAGCGCGGCCCGCTGGCCGGCGGGCGGCACCGCGCTGTGCAGTGGCAGCACCACGCAGCGAGCGCCGCCGGCGGCGCCGCGGTTGGAATAGGCGCGCTGCGCTGTCAGGCGGTCGAACAGGTGGTTGATCTCGCCGATACCTGTCGGTTGCGACGGGTGTTCGGGAGGGAGGGAGGGAGGGAGGGAGGGAGGGAGGGAGGGAGGGAGGGAGGGAGGGAGGGAGGGAGGGAGGGAGGGAGGGAGGGAGGGAGGGAGGGAGGGAGGGAGGGAGGGAGGGAGGGAGGGAGGGAGGGAGGGAGGGAGGGAGGGAGGGAGGGAGGGAGGGAGGGAGGGAGGGAGGGAGGGAGGGAGGGAGGGAGGGAGGGAGGGAGGGAGGGAGGGAGGGAGGGAGGGGAGGGAGGGAGGGAGGGAGGGAGGGAGGGAGGGAGGGAGGGAGGGAGGGAGGGAGGGAGGGAGGGAGGGAGGGAGGGAGGGAGGGCCAGTTTTCAACGGTACCGACGCCCGCAGCGGAGTCAGAATCGAGGGGAAAAGCGGAGGTAACTACATCCCACCCCAGCCCTCGTACTCGTCAGTCCTCACATACCCCCAACTCACTCCCCGCCCCCCCCAGCCCGACTCCCGCCTCTCGGCTCCCGGTATTCCCTAAAAAAGCCCCGCCCGCCTCCCGGCCACACACCCCCCCCGCGTCTCACGAAGCCACGCCCCCACCCGGCAGGAACACCAGCACCGCCCCCGGCTCCGTGCTGGCGTCGATGTGCGCCAGCAGCGCCTCCAGCAGGTCGTAGTCGATGCGGTGCTCGTCCACCCGGGCCAGGTTCCGCCGTACATGCAGCGGCCTGTCGCCGTGCAGGTCGGGGTCGTAGTCGGGGTTGAGGGGGGCGGCCAGGGACTCGTCGTCGCCGAAGCCCCGGGACACGAGATCTCGCTGAGTCCTGAGTGGTGGTGGTGTGTTTGGGGGGGAGAGGGAGGGGGAAAGGGAGGGGGAGAGGGAGGGGGTTGAGGGGGGCGAGAGAGAGGGGGGGGAGAGGGGGGTTTCGAGGAAGACCCGTGGATGCGAGAAAAAACCGTTTAGAAAAGACGTTTCGAGATGCATGCTGGAGGACTGGGGTGAGGAGACGAAAGACGAAGGTCATATGTCGACCTTCGGCGGCTAAGCTCAATCGGCGAGGGCGAAGTGAGAGGGACGGGGGAGAGGGAGGGGTGTGAGGGGTTGAGAGGCTGAGGGTGGGGGCGAGCAGGCGGTTTGGGGTGTTGCCGGCGTGACGGGGGACTGCGTGGTTGCTCCAAGCTACCGCAGTGCCTTCCTTTTTTCATGACACGTGATATGCACTGTCTGTGTTGTGACAGGTTTGTGCGCTTGTGCGTTACGTATAGCGTAGTGGCGGTGCACCGATCCAACTTGCAGTTTTAACGTTCGTTGGCCGATATTTTTGACGCGCGCAGGGCTGTCTACGGCACGTGAGCAGCTGGAGCGAGCTGCGAAGGCACGGGCGTGGTGTTACCATGCCGTGCGGGTCGCAAGCCCCGGCAGGAACATGCCCGTGGTCCTGGATGTGAACGGCCACATTATTGTCGCCAAGGATGGCAAGCCCGCCAATAAGCAGCAGCTCAGGCCGATCGACGAGCTCGATCGGCCTGAGCTGCTGCTTATTGGCGGGCTTGCCATCCTTGGCGACCTGCTGCGCCCGCGGACGGTGCGGCGTCGGTAACTCGCTACCACGCAGGTGCACTGACCACCGTGTTTATTGATACAGGCAGAGTGCTTTACTGGTGTGCTTTACTCATGTGTGCCAAACAACGCCGACCCATTCTCTCCCGTCGCTTGTAGGGTTTTGCTATGTGACCAAATACACACACACGCACACATGCACACACACGCATACACACACGCATACACGCACGCCTGCTGCTGCTGCCCCCCACCTGCTTCCGCCCGCATGCCGCTGCGAGTACACCTGAGCCACCCCGGGGCCCCGCCGCCTCAGCGCCGCGGGTGCGTCCGACGCCAGGCGGTAGCTGGTGGCCTCATACACGTCCTCGAGGAACAGCCGATTGACGGGGAAGGTGCGGCCGGCGGCGTGGAGGACTGGGGGGGGGAGGGAGGGCAGGGGAGGGGAGGGAAGAGGACCCGGTTACACGACATAGGAGGAGGAGGAGGATTGGGGGGGGGGACAGCGGCAGCACGGGCGAGGTGGGTGGTGGTGTAGGGATTGCTGGGGGGGAGGACGGGGTAATGCTGGCACGACTATACACAGTGCTGAGTTCCGGTGCTGGTGGGGCGTTTAGCGGGTAACCACCCATGGCCTCCCCACTTGGCAGTTGGCACAGTCCCAGCCTGGACACACGAACACATACACATACAATCTAGCTTCCTGCGCCGAATCTCCAGGTCTATTCCCAACAAAAGCACACCCTGGAGCTTCCACCAGCTTCCCTCTCTCACCGGGGCAACCGCCGAAGTAGTTGGCGAACAGCTTGGCGTCCAGAGTGGCGCTCATGAGGATGACCTTGAGCGGCGGCGGAAGCGGCGGTACGGCAGGTGCGCCGGCGGCGCCGCGGCCGGCGCGGCCCCCGGCCGCCGCCACCGCCGCCGCCGCCGCCTCTGCCTCCGCCCTCTGCGCCCTCCGTGTCGCCAGCAGGTCTCGGAGCAGCGCGATGAGGAAGTCGGACTGCAGCGAGCGCTCGTGCACCTCGTCCACGACCACGTGGGTGACGCCGCGGAGGGCGGGGTCGCCAGCCAGGCGGCGGAGCAGGATGCCTAGGTGGGGTGGGGGGGTTACAATAAAAGAACCGGTAGTTGGGGTGTATAAAAACCGTTTTACGCAACGGGACAGGATAGTTGGCGCATGGTCATCGGAGGTTGTGTTGGGGGGGAGGGAGCGGAAGGGGCGAGAGGGTGGCGTGGGTGGTTGGTGGCCAGGGCCGGGGTCGGGAACCGGGTCGGGGATAGGAAGGAGAGCGCACGCTCAAACCGTTGCAACACACCGGGACCCGAACACAGAGGCGCAGCCGCCCACCTTCCCCCGCCAGCCAAGTGTTCCTGCACTCGTTTTCGTCCTCACACGCCGTTCGCGAATCGCATCCACAGGCTTGCCCTGATCTCACCCTGCCCTGATCTTCCACTGATCTCCTGACCTCCTAATCCCGTCACCGGTACCACCCGTCGCAGCACCACCCCACGGGTTTCCTCTCCTTCGCGAATTCTCTTATCAAACCCACCCTCCCCCACACACCCACCCCACCCCCCATCACTACGACTCAGCAGCGCCTCCGCTCCGTCTGCTTGCCGCGCCTCTCCTCTAGACCACCACCTTCACCGCCCTCGGTTTGTCGGCCGTGGATTCCCGGATCCTTTCATACACCCCCCCCCCCACCCCCCGCCAGTTTGTTCTGGCATCCACGGGTCTTCCTCGAACCCCCCCCCGCCAGTCCGCCCCACCTGTGGTGCAGAACGTGAGCCGTGTGTGCCGCGTCACCGCAGCCCCCAGCCGCACATGGTACCCGGTGCTGGAGGCGGGGCCGGGGCTGCCGGGCGGCGGCTCGCCCCGCTCGTCCGCGACTCGCTCCGCCACGCTGATGGCGGCGATACGGCGGGGCTGAGTCACCACCACGTGGGTGCGGCCGCCGCAGCCCGAGGCGACTGCGTCCTCTAGCAGGTACTGGGGCACCTGGGGGGCGGAAGGAGCGGGGAGAGGGGCGGGGGTGAGGCGAGAAGAACCGGTTACATGACATGGACGGAGAGCAGAAACTAGCCGGGGTATGGAAATGGGAGACGCGTTTTGAGTCTGCGTGCCGGAGAGAGTGGGGGAGGGGGGAAGGGGGAGGCAATGGAAAGATCGGCGCGGGGGGGTGCGGTTGTGGGTGGCGGTCAGGCGAGTGGAAGGTGCGGGCGGGTAGGTGGGCGGCGCGGCCTGGTGCAGGGAAGGGTTGGGCGGGCTGCGATTGGGAGAGAGGAGCAGACGTGTGTCGAGGGAAGCAAAGTGAGGTTGAGGGATGAGCTGATGGATGTTGGAATGGGGCAGCAGCTCCAAAGATCTACATGGCGTCAACCAAAAGGTATTCTACGGCAATGTTCAATCGTGTATTTTTCGTGCGGCCTGTCGGAAGAATCCCCGAACCAGGATATGGTAAATCGCATTTGAACTCCATATTCATGAATGCCAGCAGTTGCTGATAACACGCTGAGGCATGGATAGCCAGTCGCCCAAACTCAGCGATCACCAGCTACAAGACCTTGGTGTCGCATTTTATCAACCTCCCCTGCCACCAATCCGTAAAACAGTAATCATAGACGGCAGGAAATGCAGGGTGCGCGAGATGATGGCGCGATTAGCTTCGGACCCCAACCTGTGAAATGGGCTAAGGAAATCCCCGAAACCGCAGGTGTTCTACTCAGAGGCAGAGAGAAAACGACATATAGAAGCATGCAAGATTGAGGTCGCGAAGAACTGCATAAACGGCGCCAGGTCCGCAAACGTGCCGAGTTTCCTGCGCGCGACGTAGTCCAAGCACATTGTCCCTTGCAGGAGCTCCTGCGTTCTGAAGGCCATGGACACCTGTCGAGGCCCTTCCTGGCAACGATGGCTGCCTTTCAAGCCAGGTGTGCCTAGCAGGCATGTCTTGCCATGTCGTCGTCCCCTGGGTCGCCCGGCAGGAAAGGCATCGTCCAAAACCTAAACAGCAGCGCTCGCTCAACCCAGGCGGCCGGGAACCGATCGAAGTTGAGGCTTGTGAAGCGAAGGTGTTTGAGGTGCGTCTCCTGTCTCTTACCTCCTTCCCCTCCCGCGTCCCTTGCCCTCACATCTCCTCTTTTTCTGCGTCACCCCCCTTTTCGGACCCAATTCGACCGCGTCACTCCCAACTAGGAATGCGTGGCGACGGCGAGCGAGGGCTGTACGGCACACGCGGCGGCGCTTTGCGAGAAGTCGCATCCGGCCCGCATGTGGCTCGAGTGAGCGCCACCGCCGCCGTACTCGGCGACCGTACAGAGCCACGCGCTACGCTCCCCTCCCCTCCCCTCCTCGCCTCCCGGCCGGCGCACATGGCGGCAACGGCAGTCAGTTCGGGTGGGCAACTGGAAATGAACAACGGCTTGCAGGCGGGGGAATGTGGTTTTGGGGGGTAAAGGGGGTATTGCACGTTGTGGTTGCTTTGCGTGAGCAGCCGGGGCACACATACACATCTCCCCGCGACGCCCCGCGAGAGGAGCTGCTGCCTGATCAGGCAAGTTAACCTGTTGTACTACGTGTCGTACGGACGGGCGAAGACGGGCGTTTTATTACGCGGGACAAGCGGGAAGACCCGGACGAACGGAGGTGTGTGTGCTCACGGGGTTGGGGCGGCGGGATGATGGCGCCGCACTCGACCTTTTCGATTTGCGCCCAACTGCCTGACGAGGCGTGCCGCCGCCGTCGCCGCCGCAGCCTCTACTCTGTAGCAGCAACGGTTCTGCCTGCTGTCGCTCTTCTCAACCCAGCTGGCTGCCGACTTCCCCAGCCCCCAGCCCACCTGCGTCGTCTTGCCACAGCCGGTGTCACCTGCGACAGCAGCAGCGGCAGGAGGCGGAGACGGTCGTTGGCTTGTGCCGCGAACCGTGTGTGCCGCTCGGTTGATACGGTGCAAAACGGCCTTCCAAACCGCCAGGTAGCAACTACGAATCCTTACGTACGACAAAAACACAGCCCGCGCGCACCCCACCCCCACAGCCTACCCCCAGCGCCTGCTGCCAGGGAACCCAGGGGGCGGCCCCGCACCCTGCCCACACCCCTTCATCCCGCCGTCCCGCGCCGCCCTCCCCCCCCCGTCGGACAAACTTGGTGTCCGACGACCATGCGCCAACTATCCTGTCCCGTTGCGTAAAACGGTTTTTATACAACACCCCTCCCGCCGTACCGCTGACCACCACCACGTCTCCTTCTATCAGCGCCGCCAGCACGTCCCTCCGGATGGCGGCGATGGGCAGCCCCGCGCGCGCTGCCGTCATCGCT
Source organism: Yamagishiella unicocca (assembly GCA_003116995.1). Classification (NCBI taxonomy): domain Eukaryota; kingdom Viridiplantae; phylum Chlorophyta; class Chlorophyceae; order Chlamydomonadales; family Volvocaceae; genus Yamagishiella; species Yamagishiella unicocca. Next base: position 571,687 of record BDSL01000034.1, on the reverse strand, counting down.
TGACCTGCGTGGCTGCTCTGCCAGCGCTCCATGGCTGCCCGCATGGCGGCGCCGGTGGCGGACTCGGCCGCAGACTCCACCTGACGGGCGTGGGCGGCCTGTGGTGTGTAGTTGGAGTGGGGCAGGGGCGGAGGGGCGGAGGGGCGGAGGGGCGGAGGGGCGAGGCATAGGGCTTTAGGGCTTTGCACCATGCGCGAGCACCGCGCCGCACAGACGCACCTCGACCCACTTCTTCCGCACGACGTCACCCGCACAAAACGCACACACGCATCATCATAGTGACACGTGTCACGACATAATACGACACAGTACGACACGACGGGGAGTACGACAAGACGCGCACCTGTGCCTCGGCGACCTCCTCGGCGCGTCCCGCCGCCACCTCCGCCTCCGTCGGTGCGCCCGGCGGCGGTGCCGTGCCCCCCTCCTGCTGCCCCCCCTCCTCCAACCCCGGCTCCTGGCTGCCCATAGCGACCATGTCCTCCCACTCCTCCTGCTCCACTGCGTCACCGTCGTGGTGATTCATCGGCTCCGCATGGTCCAGCTCCTCATCCTCCTCGTCGTCGTCGTCTTCCTCCGCCCCCTCGATGTCGCCGGAGTTATCGGCATGGCCCGCGCCTCCGTTCGCGTCAACGGGGGCGGGGGCGGGCTGATCGCCACCATTGTCCTCCAGCGTTGCCGCCGCGGCAGCGGCAGCGGCAGCGCCGCCGTCGGCGTTACCGTTGTCGCCGAATGAAACACCCTGGTACGGTGGCGGCACTGGCGCCTGCGCCTGCAGCTGGGCCGCCCTGGAGTCAGCGCGGGCAGCCGCGGCGGCGGCGGCGGCTGCAACCTGCGCCGGCAGCAGCGGCGGCGGCGTCGGCAGCAGCGGCGGCGGCCTGGACAGCAGGTCCCGCAGCACCGCCAGCTTCTCCTCCTCCGCCTGCTTCGCCGCCGCCGCCGCGGTCCCCGCCGCCGCTGCTGCCGCGCCCGCGGCCCCCGCGGCGGCGGCCGCCGCCGCCGTGCCGTCGGCGGCGTCCCAGTCCAGCCACTGCTGCCGCCACTGCGGCGCCAGCGACTGGAAGGTGGACTGCTGCAGCTGCAGCGCCGGAGCGATCTCGTACAGCGCCCGAGCGGCGGCAGCGTCCTGGGCAGTCATGGGGTCGGGCCAGAAGTACGGCACAGGCGGGCCGTCGGGCTGCTCCCTGGCCGGGATGCTGTATACCCGTACGCCGTACAGGTTGCGCTTCTTGGCCAGGCCCCTGTGGTGCGGGTGCGCAGGGTGGGCGCATGCGGGCGTTTGCGGGAGGTACGGCTTTTACGCAACTTGTAAAAGCTTGTAAGAGGTTAGGGGTAGTAAGCTACATACCTCCAACGGATAATTCATATAGTTGTAACAGTGATTAACTACTGTCGTAGTTCTACTACATCAGTGGCATCCTTGAACGAGCTGCCGGCAAGACAGGTGACACTTGCTGACGCCGCGCGGCGTGGCGTGAGCGTGGCACGCCGTGACGTGACGTGACGTGAGTAGCGTGGCGTGGCGTGGCGAGGCAATGCATTCCTCAGTGCTGTGTGGTGCCGTGTGCGGCCCCCCACCTGGCCGGCCCCAGGTCCAACACCACGTTGTAGCGGAAGGTGCCCCCCTCTGCAGCCAGCCGCTCGAAGCGGGGCTGCGACCAGGCCTGCTTCTGACACAGCTGGGAGAGCAGGGCGCGTGGCGTCTTGGGCGGCTCCTGCGGGGCCGGAGCCGGGGGGTAGGGGGGATATAAAACAATCCGCGAATTCACGGCCGACAGGGAGGGCGGATGTGTGCGCCTTTATTTATTTACTGTTAGGCCAAATTTGCGTCGGGGGCCTTGGTGTGTCTTGTGTGTTGTGGGGGAAAGCCTGCCTGGAGTTGCGACCCCCCTGTCCATCCGGAGCTACGACGCTTTTCCGCATTCGCACTTCAACAGCTCGCTGGCACTACAACTCCCCGACCTGTTGCCGCCTCCTGTCCATACCCACTGCACTTCTTTGCCCGCTCCCTACCAGCACCCCCCCTTCCCCCCTCCCCCCCATCCTCAAACCTCCCCCCATCCTCACCGGAGCCGCAACCGGCGCCGGCGGCTTGGCCCCCCGCTTGCCGCCCTTGCTGCCGCTGGCGCGAACAGCCTCCTCCGCCGCGGCGCGCATCAGCGCCGACGGCGCCGCTGAGGGCTGCGACGACTCCCCTCCACCCCCGTCGTCGTCGAACAGCCCCGGCAGGGTGAAGGCGGCGGCCTCGGCGTCGGCGCCGCCGCCCGGCCCCGGCGCCGCCGCCGCCTTGTCGCCAGGATGGGCTGCGCCGGGCGCTGAGGCAGCCACGGGCTGGGACGAGGCGGGGGGGGGGGAGAGGACAGATGGGGGGGCAGCGTAACGGTGGGATGAGTCATATGCTGTCAAGTATGCGACACCACGGCCCTCTTATGGGAGCGGACATGACATGCCGATGACCGAAGGACGGGCCCGACGATGCTGGAAAGCATCGTGCCAGATGCCAAGGAAAGGGACGTTGCGGCAATGGCGCAGCGAAACGCACACAAACCCACAAACGCCCCACGAGCACAGCCGGCACTCGCCCCGCCACCTTCCAGCCCTACCCACCACCCTCGGGTATGGCTAGTGCCGTGCAGCCCTCCCCTGACGCCCGGCGATACAGCCCCCCCTTCCCCCTCCCTCCCCTCGACACCCGCCGCAACCCCCCCACCCCCCCACCCACCCACACGCACCTCTCCACCCCCAAACAGGTCGAAAATCGCCGCTTGCGCCTCTCCTCCCTCGCCTGCCTCGCCAGCTCTGCCGCCGCGAGCCGCCCCCGCCTCCACTGTCACATCGCCACCATCGCCGCCGGCCCCGTCGGCCGCTTCGCCGCTGTCAGAGCCGCCACCCTCGCCCTCGCCTTGCTCCTCCTCCTCCTCCCCACCGCCGCCCTGCCCACCGCCCTCGCCCTCGCTGGCACCGTCCTCTTCGGCGTCCCGTTCCTCCCAGCTCTCCGGAACCACGTCGTCTTCTGGTTCCGGAGCCGCTCGGCGACTGGCGGCTTCGGGCTCGGGTTCCGGCTCCGGGTCGGGCTGTGGCTGTGAGGCGGCAGCTCGTTGTGCTGAGGGGGGGGGGCATAAAAGCCGGGGGGGAGGGGGGTGTGTGTATGTGTGACGTGCCGTTGGGAGGCGGCGGGAGGGGGAAGGGGGAGGGTCGGGTTGCGAGGCCTGCAAACCGGGAGACTGGGTATCAGGGGTGGACCAATCTGCATGCCCAACCTGGTGCCGGATGCCGCCGGCAGGTAACCGCTGTACGGTAGCTCACACGAGCCTTCCCTGCACACCCAGCCGTCCATCGCCCTTGTTACCTTTGGCCTTGCGCTTGCTCTTGCCGCCCTCCTTGTCCTTGTCCTTATCCTTCTCCTTGCCTTTGTCCTTCTCCTTGCCCTTGTCCTTCTCCTTGCCCTTGTCCTTGCCGCCCTTGTCTTTATCCTTGTCCTTTTCCTTGCTGCCCTTGTCCTTCTTCTCCTTCTCCTTTCCCTTCTCCCCGCCAGCGGCGCCAGTAGCTTTGGCCGCCGCCGGCGCTGCCGCCAGCAGCTGCTTGCCCGCTGGGGGCGCCCCTCCGCCTCCCTCTATGTCATCCAGCTGCTGCTCAGTAACCCCCAGCGCCACCATCTCCTGCTTCAGGTCGCGAATCATCAAGCCCGCGTCCTTCTGACGGGCCTTATCACCTTTGAGGCAGGGCAACGGCAAGGGCCAGGGCACGGGCGAGGGCACGGGCGAGGGCGAGGGCGAGGGCGAGGGCACGGGCGAGGGCGAGGGTGAGGGCACGGGCGAGGGCGAGGGTGAGGGCACGGGCGAGGGCGAGGGCGGTTTCGGAGCGTCAGGCGGGGCAGGCCAAGGGCCAACCAAGGGCTAGGTGCCGATGGACACTTCACGGGGCCACCGCCTTGGGTCTGCCATAAGGCTCACCTGGCCGCCGCATACCGGGCTGCACCCTCCCCTGGCCCCCCTTACTCGTGGTTGGCCGTCTGGGCACAGCAGCGGGGGGCGGAACTTCGTCCCCCGGCTTTGGCTACCCAGACCGAGCTCTCCGCCACGCACCCCAAAACGCGCTGCTGCTGGCAAAACACGTCACAACCACGGTTCGGGAGCCTTGTTGCGGACCGTCTCGGCATAGCAGCCGGGGGGCGGAACTCGTCCTCCCGCTTTAATTACCCAAACCGAACCCTCCAGCATGCAACTCCACCCGTTTTCCGGCCGGCTTCACCTTACCTTTTTACGCGCTGACCGACGGGCTTCCTCCCAACGCCCGCAAACCCCCACCCGTCCCCCCCTCCCACCCACGGTTTCCTAATCGGCTTCCTAGTCCACGCGCTTTCCTCTTCGCAACCCCCGCGCTCACCCGTGGTCTTGGCCCTCGCCGCCGCCTCCTTGGCTTTCGCCCACTCCTTCGCCAGCTCGCGGCGGCGCTCCGCGGGCGACAGTCGCGACCGCGTCCGCTCCGCCTTGCGGCGAGCCACCTCGCGCGGGTCGCCCCACAGCTCCCACTCGAAGTCGGCGACGGAGGAGCAGGAGGAGGCCCGACCGCTGCCGGCCGGGGCGCCCTGCGCGGCCGAGACGAGCGGGAGCCGTCGGTGCCGGTGTGTGGGCATCGGGGGCCCGTGGCTGTGGGGTTTCCTCCCTCGACGGTCAAGTGCCCTCCCAGCCGCACTCACGCCCCCACCACTTGCGCATCCTCCCAACGACCCAACCCCTGCCCGCCCCCCTCCCTCCCTTCCCCCTCCCTTCCCTACCGTTTCCCAACCTCCCTCCCTCCCTCCCTCCCCGCTCCGACCCGGCCCACCCCCTCCCTGCCCACGAGTTTCCCTCTCATACCCCCTCTCCGCCCCTCCCCCAGACGCCCTCCCAGCCCCCGCCCCTCCGCCTCACCTCCCCCCCCTCGTCTCCGCTGCTGGCTTGCTCGTCCATGTACCGCAGGATCCACTCCTTCATCGCCGCCCCGCCGACACCCGCGGCTGCACCTCCTCCTCCTCCCCCCCCGCCTCCCCCGCCTCCCCCTCTCCATCCGCCCCCGAGGTCGACCCCCGCTCGCTGCCGGATCCCAAATCGTCCCACAACGCGTCGCTCTGCCCCCCCTGGAGCCCCGAGCCGAGGCGGCCCTCAGCCCCCGCTGCGCCCTCCGCTGCCGCAGCCTCGGCCTGCTGCTGCTGCTGCTGTTGGGCAAGCGCGAGGATGCGGACCGGCGCCCCCCCTGCGCCTCCTCCGCCGGCTGTGGACTTGAACTTCTGCGGCAGCTCCGCCGGCGGCAGGTGCAGGCACAGCCAGTCCAGCGCCGCCTCCAGGGAGGCCTGAGAGGTCTGCGTGAGAGCGGGTGGACAGGGGCGGGGCAGTAGCCGGGGTGGGGTGGCGCGGGGGTGGTGGTGGTGGCGGTGATGGTGGTACGGGGGAATGGGCGGGTGGGTGTGCTTAGGGTGGTGTACGCACACCGGGCATGGGCTGGGCTGCGATTGGATCTACTGTGGGGCCTCCTACTCCTCCTCCTCCTCTTACGCATGTTATGATCCCGCGGGTAACCGCCCCGATCCTTCCGCGCCCAAACCGTCGGTACGCGCCCGTATGGGAGGAGTGCGGGGGTGTGCGGGAGGGGGGGAAGAAGTTCGCCGAACAGATATCGCCGCTCCGGGGGTTCCGACCACCGTCGCCTCCAACCTGGGTGCCTGCGGACACGGTGACCAGGGTCCTCCCACTGTGGAGGCGATGGTGGTCGGAGCCCTCGGCCGGAGGGTCGAACTCCATTGCACCGGGATCATGGCCAGTAAGCCTGTGCCCTCTCCTACCGCCCCAACCCGCCGGAACCTCGCCGCCGTACAAACCACCCACCCACCCAACCAACCAACCAGCAAGCCAACCAGGCACGCGCTGGCGGCCTAACCGCAATACGCAGCCCAGCTGCGGTGCCCGCACAACCACAACGCTTCCGCCGCACCCTCGGCAGCTCCGGAACCACTCGCTTGACGTGCTCCGCTCCGAAACCCACTGCCAGCAGCTGGTCCCACAGGGTGCTGAAGGCAGCCAGCACGCGCCCGTCGACGGATGCGGTACCGCCGTTGTTGGCGTTGCCGCCGCCGCCGTGGCCATGCTGCTGCTGCTGTTGCTGTTGTTGTTGGTGCAGCTCCTGGCGATGAAGGTCCTGCTCGCAGGGCGTTGGTCGTTGGGAGCCGGGGGAGGCGAAGGGCCAGGGGGTTGAAGTGCGGGGTGTGGTGGGGTTTGGGCATTGGGCCCAAGAAGCCCGCCGGAAGCGGGGGATGCGGGAAGTGGGGGCCACAGCCACCCAGTGGAGCTCCAGGGGTCGTTAAAGCCCTGCCTGTGGTCCCCAGATCTGCACCCCACTCACAACACACCACCACCATCACCCTCACCCGCTGTACCACCCCACGCAAGGTGTGGCATGGCCGCAACCCACCATCACCATAACCTCACCAGTATCACCCCACAGTCACCCTCACGTCGCCCACGCACGTGCAAGGCTGGGCCCGTGGTGCCTAGGCGCCCGAGCCCCCAGCGGCGTTTCCCGCCCTTTCCCGCCCTTTCCCGCGCTTTCCGCCCCCTCCCGTCTCCGCCCCTCGCGTCGTACCCACCTGCAGCAGCGTCCTCACTTGCGCCTCCACGCCCGCGGACACGCCCCCCACCGCCTTCTTCTGCACCACCGCAGTTGCCATGGCACCGCCCTCAACGGCGCCACTTCCGCCGCCGCCACCAGCCTTGCCTCCCTTGCGACCGTCAGCGGCACCGCCGCCTTTGGACTTGCTGGAGCCATGAGCGCCAGACCGCTTCTGGCCTGCCTTTGGCGGCATGGGGCGGAGGCCCCGACCCGCGCGCCGTACCGGCGCGAGGGGCGCTCAGACGCACAGAGGCCGCCTGCAGCGAGCCCTGGCTTGAAAAGCTGTATCTGGGCTTAGATCGGCTGTAATGGATGCAGCTATGATCGGACAATGGCTTTTGGAATGGCGATGCGTTAAGGGAAATGTCAAATGGAATGAAGGACTAGAGCTACCTCCAGACAAACCTTCTGATAATCCTTACTGCTCCAAGTAAACTTAACCAATATTAATTATTTACAGTTCCTCGAACGATACTGACATAAGGATGGCGTATTGGCTCGTATTGGCTGGTTTCATTCCCAGACCAGCCATCGAAGGCTGACAAGATGACAAAACTGATGCCGGGACAAACGCGTGATGGATAGGATTCACAAGATGCAACGCCCTTCTTGGCACGGTTTAGGGCCCGACTCGCCTGTGCGCGCATCCGTCATCGCGACGAACTGCCCCTTTGGTAGCTACATGTGTAGATAACATTACCACCCAAACTGGAAGACTTTCTTGTGGATGGCATCCTGTGCAATTTGCGACAACCCAGCGTTGTTCCGCTGTGGCAAATGCAAGTTGGAGCGTTACTGCAGTCGAGAATGTGAGTCGCCGGCTCGAATTACTGGGGTGACGTCACTGCATAGTATATGTTGCGCCTCTTCTCACTTGGTTGCCTCCGCGGCCCATCTAACCTTGGCTGCGTAACTCGGCGACGGACCACCATCGGGGCCCTGCTCACTCCCTCAGGCCAAAAGGACCACTGGCCGCACCACAAGACGCGGTGTGCTCAGCTCGCTGCAGCCTCCAAAGCAGCCGCGGACAAAGCGGCCAGTGCTTCGGCCCCAGCAGCTGCCGAGGGCCGGGAGTCGGCGTCCAGCCCGGGAGTCGGCCTGCAGCCCCAGCCACCGCCATCCCAAATCCAGCCCCAGCCCCCCCCTCAGCTGCGGGCTCCAGAACGTTCTGGATCCTTCCGAGCCAACCCTCGCTCCGCGCGGCTCCTAGGAGAAACACCTCCAAGCTTGCAACCCGATGGCCCCGCCGCCATTGCCGTCACCGGGGGTTCTGCGAGCCCGGAGGGCCACGACGGCAGCGGCGGCAACGGCAGCGGCGGCGGTGTTGGTGTCGGCGGTGATGCGGCCGCCAGCTCTCTGCCCTCCCTCCCGCGCCCGCAGCCGCCGCCGCTGGCGCCCAGGCCGCCCTCCTTTGCGCTTCCCTCGCCGCCACCCGGCGGCGGCCCGCACCTCTCCGGCCGCTCGCGACTAATGCGAGTGCACCTGCGAGACACGACGGCGGCGGCGGCAGGCGGCGGCGGAGGCGGAGGTGGCGGCGGCGGAGGCGGAGGTGGCGGACTGCAGGTGGATGGCTGCGGGCTCGTCAGCAGGAACGGCAGCATCCTGGACCGCATCATGCCGCCGCCGCAACCGCCACAACCGCCACAGCCGCCGCCGCAACCACCGCCCGCCGCCGCTGCTGTGGATACCGCCGCCGGCGCCGCCGCCGCCGCCACACTCGCCACAGCCGCCGCTGCCGCCGGCCCAGAGTCGGCCCCACAGCCCTGGCCCTGGGCGTCCCTCTTCGCCTCGCAAGCCCCTGCGGGTGCCCCCGCCGCCTCCGCCACCAGCCTGCCCGACGTCCCCGCGGAGGTCCTGATGGAGGTCCTCAAGGTCCTGCCTGCTCGCAGCCTGGCGGCCGCCGCCTCCGTGTGCCGCAGCTGGCGGCGAGCAGCACGCGAGCCGTGGCTGTGGGTGCGCCAGATGTGCGCCGCAGGCTACCCCCTGCCAGCAGCCGCGTACGTCGCGCAGCAGCTGCTCGGCGGCGGAGCCGCCGCAGCCGCAGCCGACGGCGGCGGCGGAGCCGCCGCCGACGCCGACGCCGACTCGGCCACCAGCCCGACAGGGGCCGCGCTGGCGGTGGCGGGGGTGAGGGGCATCCGCGCCGTCCGGGCGGTTCGGGCCGCCGGGGGCTCCAGCCATGAGGACTTCATGGGCGGGCTGCGAGCGGGCTTCTTAGACCGGCTGCAGGAGCAGGTGCAGCTGGTGCAGCAGGTGCAGCAGGGCCCGGTCCTGGGGCCGCGCACGCACCCTCTCAAGCCGCAACGCCCGCACCCGCAGCAGCACCACCCGCAGCACCCGCAGCAGCAGCAGGTGGCGGCGGACCTGAAGGGGCTGTACGGCAGGGCCGTACGGATGGAATCCAACTGGCGCAGCGCGCGGTACGCTGAGAGCATGCTGCGGGAGCACAGCAGCAACGTGGAGTGCCTGGCCTTCCAGCGGGTCGAGCCGTGGGGCTCGGTGCTGCTGAGCGCCGCGTGGGACGGCAGCGTGCGGGTTTTTTCCCTGGGACCCCCCAGCGGCTCCCCGCAGCAGGCGCGCTGCGTGCGGCGGTACCGGGGTCACACGGGGTGGATCACGTGTATGGCGGCGGGGCGGCATCAGGTGGTGACAGGTGGGGGCCGGGGGAGGGGGGGAGGGGAGGGGGAGGGGCGGGTGAGGGGCGGGGAGCGGCGGGGGAGGGGGGGGGAGGGGCCGGGGGAGGGGCGGGGAGGGGCCGGGGAAGGGCGGGGAGGGGCCGGGGAAGGGCGGGGAGGGGCGGGGGAGGGGCGGGGAGGGGCGGGGGAGGGGCGGGGAGGGGCGCGGGAGGGAAGTGGCAGCTGGGTGGGTTGGAGTTCGGGTGGTATGATGGCGGTGGGAGGGGCGGGGGACACGGATCGTGGACTCATGGGTGCTGGTCGTCGCAGTTCGCGACAGAGGTAGTAGGCCGCCTTGCGCTGCGTGCGCTGGGTGCGCTGGGTGCAGGGGCAGTCCGACCTCACACTGACGCCCACAGTGCCGATGCTCCAGCCCGCACCAGCCGTCAGACGCACTCCCCGCAATGCTGCCACCGCTCGGCTCACATGGCGTCCACTGCGGGCTTTCCTCAACCCCCAATGCTGCCGCCCTCGCAGCCTCCACTGACCGCCGGGTCGCTGCGTGGCGCTACTACTCCGAGTCCAGTGACCCGTGGGTCGCCCTGGAGCACCCACAGGAGGTGACCCTCGTCCGCTTCTGCTACGCGCCGCCGCCGCCGCCCACCACCCACTACCTCTCACACCACATCTACCGGGATAAGGATGACGTCACCGCTGGCGGCGCCGCCGCCAGCGACGGCGGCGCCCACCCAGCGGCGCCGCCGGCGCCGCCGCAGACACGGATGGGGCCGGCCGCCGCCGCTACCGCCGCCGCGGCGGCGGGTCGGCCGTGCGGGCACAACAACGCGCACAGCTGCGCGTACGGCAGCCAGCAGTCCAGGGAGGCGCTCTCGCTGCGCTGTCCGTACGACCCTCAATGGGAGGACTGGGTGGTTACGGGCTGCATCGATGGCGTCATTCGCCTATGGCACCTGCCCTCCAAGCAGATGCTGCGGGTCTTCTCCGGCCACAGCGACGTCGTGTGGGGCATATCGGTGATGGAGGCCAGCAGCGTCATGGTCTCGTCCAGCCGCGACGGGACCGCGCGGCTCTGGCAGCTGCCGCCGTACGACCAGATGCAGGCGGCTGTGGCGCCGCCGCCGCCAGGCGGCGGCGGCGGCGGCGCTGGCGGCACTGGCGGCACTGGCGGGGGCGAACATGGCCAAGACGGCGGTGGATCAGTGGCGGCGGGGCAGCCGTACGACGCTATTGCTACGTTGTGCGGTCACAGCGCAGCCATACTGTGTATGGACGTCCACCGGGTGCCGCCGGGGGTGGTGCCGCGGGCGGCGCGCAGCGGCGGCGGCGCCGCCGGCGGCGCCGCCGCCGCCGGCGTGCATGGTGGCGGCACCGTCGTCATCACCGCCGCCGCCGACGTCGCTGCCGTCAGGGCCCGGCCTGATGAGGCGCCGCCGGCGGCGCACACTGACATGGTTGCCGTACTGGCGCATCTGCTCAACACAAGCCTCATCGATGCGCCCGTACCCGGGCAAGCCGCCGCCACCGCCGCCGCCGCCACCCGAGACCACACGCGGGACTTCGTCGGCTTAGGCAGCGGCGGCGGCGGCGGTGCAGGTGGCGGCGGTGCCGAGCTGGCGGGCGTGTCCTCGGCCGACAAGGCCGCCGCTGCCGCCGCTGCCGCCGCCGGCGCGCTGCCCGTGTGGCTGGTGGCCACCGGCGGCGCCGACGCCGTCGTACGGGTTTGGAACCTGGCGACGGCGCAATGCCTCTCCACGCTGCGCGGCCACTCCGTCGGCGTGCTTTCCGTACAGTTCGGCTACCTGCCGCTCGCCGCCGACGCCCAGCGCGACCGCCTGATCCTGCCAGCGGACCTGGACGTGTCGGCGGCGGCGCCGCCGCCGCCGCTGGCGCTGCCGCCGGGGCAGTATGGCACCGGCTGCGCCGCCGACACCCCTGGCGGCAGCGGGTACGGCGGCGGCGGCGGCCGCCGGCCGCAGCTGCTGCCGGCTTCGCAGCGGCTGGTGCTTGTGACCGGCTCCGTGCGGGAGGTCCGCGTGTGGGACCCGGTTGCGGGCACCGCCCTCGCGCAGCTGGGGGACCACAGCGGCCCCGTCACCTCGATCGCGCTCACACACGGCATGGTGGTGACTCTGGCCATGAACGGTGGGGCCCGGGGGGCGTGCAGGAAGACCCGTGGATGCGAGAAAAAAACCGTGTTTAGAACAGACGTTTTAAGATGCATGCTGGAGAACTGGGGTGGGGCCCGGGGGGCGGGGCGGTGACATAAAAACCCGGTCACACGACGTGGGTATAATAGTTGGCGCGGGGAGGGGCAGAGGGGGGGGGGTAAAGAGGAGGAGACCTGTGGGTCGGCATGTAGGGAAGGGGCAGCGGGCGGGAGCGGGAACCTCTTGAGTCCGGTCCGCCTCACTTTGCGTGGGGGGCCTGTGTGGTGTGTGGTTGTTGCAGTCCGCTGCCGCTCGGATGTGCGCGGCTTGGTTGTGTTCCAAGCACACACACACACACACACACACTCAAACCACGCACCCACGCACTCGCGCTATGCAGACGGCCTCATCGTGTACAAGTGTAATGGACTGGATGGCGGGACCGGCACCAACACCGGCGACGGCGACGGCGACGCCGGCGGCGGCGTTGACCTAAGAGACGACGGCGGCGGCCCCGGCGGCACGCTGGGCGGCGGTTCTGCGGGCGCTGCCCCGGGTGGGGGCGGCGGCGCCACTGCGCGGCGGCGGCAGGTGGTGGCGGCCCACCGCAGCCCTCTGGAGGCGGTCATCTGCATGCGGGTAGGCGGGGACCTGGGCGGGGACCTGGGGTGGGCGGGACCTGGGGTGGGCGGGACCTGGGCGGGGACCTGGGGTGGGCGGGACCTGGGCGGGGACCTGGGGTGGGCGGGGACCTGGGGTGGGCGGGACCTGGGGTGGGCGGGGACCTGGGGTGGGCGAGGACCTGGGGTGGGCGGGGACCTGGGGTGGGCGGGGACCTGGGGTGGGCGGGACCTGGGGTGGGCGGGACCTGGGCGGGGACCTGGGGTGGGCTGGACCTGGGCGGGAGGAGCTGTATGTGAGGGTTCGAGGGAAACCCGTGTATGTGAGGGGGGTGCAGCAAGTGAAGGAGGGGAGGTGACGCAGTGGGACGGGACGCGGCCGCGCCTCCCTGGTTTGCGTGTTTGTGTTTTGGTTGCCCCATGCTCTCTACCTCCCACCGCCCCCCCCCGCCCTGCCCGCCCGCCTCCCAGCCCCCCGGCCCCCGCCCTGCCCGCCTCCCAAACCCCCGGCCATCCGCCGCCTCGCTTCCGCCACACACGCACGCTCACGCACATGCACCACGCAGGACTCCCCGCACCACTCCTTCGCCGCCGCGCTCGCCGTGCAAGTGGAGGGGCTGGCGGTGGGCAGCGGCACCGGCGACATCACCTACCTGGACTTCCGGCCCCGGGCCTCGCCGCTGCCCCTCCCCACCGGACGCCGCCAGCAGCAGCAGCAGCAGCCGCAGCCCCTCAGGCCGCAGGAGGGGGAGGGGCACCAGGGGGGCGCATCCGCCTTCGTGCTTCGCTTTTGAGACCTGATGACTCGCCGCACGGCCTGCTGCCGCGCGACCGTTCCCTCAACGATCACTAACCCGCCGCGTTGGCTGGACAAGGTAATGCCGCCGCGCGGAATCGAACCGGGGTCCCAGCAATGGCGACGGGCAATGCGTCGGCGCGTGCGGGCGGACGAAGGGGCCCACGTACCCTAAGCGACGTGAGCGGAAAGGGGGGGGGGTGTTCGGAGCGGCCAGCCTGTGTTTTGTGGAGGGGCGGCTCGTGGGAAATTTCGGAGACCATGATGTTTGGCGACGGGCCCGGGCGCGGAGGCGGAGGCTGCGTGTATAGTAAGGTTACTGACAGGTGATCTCGTGGCGGCGGGGGGGGCGCTGGTCGGCGAGAAGGTCGGCAGCTGGGCCGGGTGCGCAGCCTCCACACCCACACACCCACATAACCCACACACATACACACTTGGCTTCGCACGAGCCGCACTGAAAGGTGCAGTCGGGAGGTGGGGACTCCCGAAAGGGGAATGCCATGCTGCTGGGGGTGCTGGAGACCGCATGCCCTCCCTGGAGCTCCCAGAGGGCTTCCCCCGGGAACTCGACAGCGGCGGGGGGTGGGGGCGAACGAATGGACTGTCAGGGCGCGGTGCCACGTGATTGCCGTACACGCCGCGAGCCGGTGCGAGCCCAACGAACGAAAGGGACCGGGTACACAGCGAGAGAAGCCCCGGCCGAGGCGTTTTACCGGACATGCGGTTTTTTCGTTGTTGGTGCACATACCCCGGTACATCGTTTCATTGCTCATTGTTGTGACTGCGGATGTGTGTGTGTGACTCGTACGGTGTGTGACATGTGTGTAGTACGGCGCCGTGGTTGGCGCGCGCTCGTCCGGCCGGTTATGGTGAGTCAGCTCGGAATTGGGCGGCTGCCAAGCCTTATGCGACTGAGCAATCAAGCGACTTGTATCTCCTGCGTGTGAACGTGAATCGACGGACATGCAACCGAGCCGTGGGGACTGCGGGCGGGGGGGTGCAACTGATGGATCATCAGTCTGCCGGCTGCAGGTGCCGTTACCTGCACCGCAAAGGAACAGGCGTGACTGTGCATGAGTCGTACCTGCCGTACGCAGTAGAAAGACATAAAAAGACCGTGTCAATGTCATGATCCGGCCTTGGGGCCCTGCAGGTGTGTGGGACCCGCGGGTCGCTGGTTGCATGTCGCAACATGTACGAACGAAGACGCAGGCGCACGGTGGGATGGAAACTGGTCGATGGGGGGGGCAATGAGAGGAAAGCCATGAAAGCCATATAGGGGGAGGGGCCGATGACATGATAGCGTGCTTTCTGCCTTTGCCTTCCGACCTGCGCGCGCCAATATGTCCTAACTAGTAACCGACGGCTCGGCGGTTTCTGTCGTGTGGAGGTTTTTTGTTCAGGTGGTTGCTGTGTGCCGTTCCAATTGTGAAGATACTGTGTGGTTAGCTGCTGAAGAGCCGAAGAGGCGGGCGGGGGTGCTGAAACCTGCACCCTTCGTCCCTCGACTGGCCATAACTGCATGCACCAATGGGTGGTCGCATCTGGTGGTTGCATCTGGTTGTTTCTTACACTCACCGCTAGGCAAGGGCGCGCCGTGTGGCTCCTGGGAACGGGCGTGCGGGGCTGTGCGCTGTCGGTCAATGGACGCAACTCAACAGTCATATCGCGTGTATGGATGATCAGGGTAGCATGAGGATGTGAGGGTGTACGGAATATGTGTGCCCAGGTAGGCGCCACTCGGCCCCTCTTTGTGCCCACCCTCTTATCGCCCTTCCGAACGCAGCAAGCGCCCACCTCGACCTCACCTCACCCCGCCTCACCTCAATTCATACCAGCCGAACGGCCCACCCCGCAACGCCTCCAGCCTTACCCGGGCAGGCTAATACGTGTTTCCATGCTACCCCGTCTGGCAAGCTGCACCCGCCTGCCGCAATCATCGCCCGGACCCCTCCTCCGCCTGCTGCTGCCTCCTGTGCTGCCCGCTTCCCTGCCCCTGCTCCTTCCGCGGCCCCGCCCCCGCCCCGTCCGCCTCCCGCCTCCCTGACACTGTGGGATTTCATTGGGGCCCTCCTCCCTGACACTGTGGGATTTCATTGGGGCCCTCCTCCCTGACACTGTGGGATTTCATTGGGGCCCTCCTCCCTGACACTGTGGGATTTCATTGGGGCCCTCCTCCCTGACACTCTGGGATTTCATTGGGGCCCTCCTCCCTGACACTGTGGGATTTCATTGGGGCCCTCCTCCCTGACACTGTGGGATTTCATTGGGGCCCTCCTCCCTGACACTATGGGATTTCATTGGGGCCCTCCTCCCTGACACTGTGGGTACCCCGATGTGAGCGCCAAGCGATGCGGTCGTTCCAGGGGCGCGAGCCAGGAGCCACACCCCAGCGCCTGCTCCGGGCGCCCGGGGTCCAATCTACGGTATGGGCCCATGTGGGTGCGATAACGCGGTCGTGTCTTGGGAGACCCCGCTTCATCCGGCCCGTATTGATGCCCCCCTCCCCCAACAGCAACACCGCCGCCATGGACACAAACGGGGAGTGTACGACGAACCACATCCCACAGCCACCCCAGCCCCACCCGTTGCTGGGGTCAGTTACCCCCTACCCGTCTTCCTGCCTCCCCTCCGGCTCATCCACGATCCACACTACACAGACGTCACCCACCCCAACAAACAACAGTGGGACAACAACACGGTAAAGGCAACAATGCACGTCCCGCGGTGCGGTGCGGTAGGTGAACGGAGCAGGTAGCGCAGCCACTTCGGGTTAGGGAGCGCCTGGGTTGCGAGCCTGGGGTTCGCGGCGGCTGGTGCTGGTGCTGGTGCTGGGCGCTGCACCGCCATCCACACACGGTTTCGTGTATCTTCTCATGCCTGGTGCGCTTGCGCGCACGTGTGCGACGGAGGGAGGGAGGGGGCGCAGGCGGCCTCCCCGCGGGCCTCATGTGTGACAAACGCTGTGCTACGCGTATGTGATGCGGTCCGCTGCGGCGTGACGGGGGGGCTGTGTCACCGGCCGCCAAACACACCACCCAGGGCGGCGCCAAAGGCGGCGCCGCCGCCGCCGCCGCCAGCGGCGACCTGGGCAACCTCAGCGTACACCGGCGGCGCCGCCAGCGGCGCCGCCAGCTTGCACGCCTTCACCGTACTGTCGTACTGCGCGCCGGACGGCACGCTGCTGAAGTCCGGCTTGATGCCGAAGCGGTCGATGTCGTTGCCCCCCGGCGTCAGGTACTTGCCCACCGTGATCACCAGCCCCGACCCGTCGCTCAGCTCGTACACGCTCTGGATAAGGCCCTTGCCGTACGTGCGGCTGCCCGCCAGCACGGCGCGGCAGTTGTCGCGCAGCGCGCCCGCCACGATCTCCGAGGCGGAGGCGGTGTGGCCGTTGACCAGCACCAGGAGCGGCGCGGAGGTGAGGGCGGGGCCAGGGGCGCGCGGGGTGTCGGGGGTCGCGTCACGTCGCTCCGTGATCACGATGGGGGCATCACCTGCATGGGGGCCATTACCAGGGGGCCATCAGGTGGCGGCGATTGAGGGGGAGGGAGAGGTGGCGAGGAAATCCGTCACCAGGCCCGCCATCGGCGTCAGTACTGTATACGCACCAAAACCCTCCCGAGTCCACAACCTTTTCCTCGTCGGTTTCACTTGCCGCCCTGCCCTGTCTCCCGCGGCGGCATTACACAGCACACGACCTGCACCTCCGCCCCCCTACACGCGTGACCCAAACTCCCTCCTCCCGCTAGTCTGTCTCTCTCCCCTCCAACCCGTGCCGTACCGTCCAGGAAGAGTCGCGCCACCTCCAGCCCCTCCGTCACCAGGCCCCCCCGGTTGTCCCGCAGGTCCAGGACCAGCTGGGTGGCCCCCGCCGCCTCCAGCTTCCGAATGGCAGACGACACGTCAGACTACGAGGAGCAGGGGCAGCCGTACCCGCCGAAACACGGCCGTGGCAAAACACGCGACCGGGTCGAGGGAGGGAAGCGCGTGGGAGCCATCGGTGTTTTTAAGAGAAATGAGGTCAACGACCACCACCAGCCGCCACTCAGCCACCCACTCAGCCACCCAGGTACCCAGCCACGCATCCAGCCACCCAGCCACCCCCAAACGCGTTCTAAATACGTTTCTCCCGCTGGCTAGTACGCCTTCTTTTTTGGTAAATAGTGGCGGTAAATAGCCTCCACGGGCTCCCTCACTACCGCCCACCCAGCCACCCACCTGCGCTCGCGCGTTGAACGCCGCCAGCCGCACCGTGCCCACCACCTCCTCGCCCCGGCCGCCCCCCGGCAGCTGCACGGCGCTCCGGCTGATGCTGGTGGTCACGGTGGACGGCAGCGTGCGGCGGGGGCGGACCAGCGCCACCTCCTCCACCTGGCCGGAGCCGTGGCGGACCTGCGGGGCCCGGGGGGATTTGGTAAGAGAATCCGCGAATTCACGGCCGACATGCGTGGCCCGGGGGGAGGGGAGGGAAGAGGTCAGGGGGGCCGGCAGGGGGCCCAGTGGTGCGGTGCGGTGCGGTGTGTTTCGGTGCAGTGCCCAGCTTAGAGCATATGCTGTGAGTCCAGCGCCCAGTGAGTGAGTGAGTGAGTGAGTAAGTGAGTGAGTAAGTGAGTGAGAAAGTAAGTGAGTGAGTAAGTGAGTAAGTGAGTGAGTAAGTGAGTGAGTGAGTGAGCGAGCGAGGTCACCTCAACGCCGCACACACCATGATACCACTCCTCGGCACCCCGCCATCACTCCCAAGACTCCCACAGCCCGCCCCTGGCCCTCCGCCCCGCCCGCCCCGGACCCACCTTGACCCGCACCACGTCGCCGGGCTTCCCGCCGTTCTTGCCCTGCTGCTGGCGGCGCTGCTGCTGGCCGCCACCACCGCCGTCCTCCGCCGTCTCCTCCGCCGCTCCGGAGATGAGCCCCGAGGCGCGGAAGGGCGTCGTATCGGCCAGCGACTCGCCCTGTGGAGTCCGGGACCGCGGGGAGGGGCCTTATGTTTAAGAGCTTAACGCAAGAGTGCCCACGATGGGAAGTACATGCAGGCCACCGCCTTCAGCCTCCCACCCCTCCCACCCGTCCCACCTTTCGGGCATCCACGGGCCTTCCTCGAATCCCACCTGCCGTCTTCCTCGCTTCACCGGCTTTCCTCTACCCACCCCACACCTCTCATACCTGGCGCTAGTCCCCCGCCGCGGAAATCAACTACTGCCTCGGGCAGGTCGCTGCAGGCATGCGGGCCCCGGCCTCAGCTCCGGAACCCGCGGCCCAACGCCCAACCCGCTGTCCTCCCTTGGACCTCAGCTCCGGAACCCGCGCCCCGACGCCCAAACCGCTGCACCTCTCTTCGGTTAGTTACTGCACTCCGTCTCTTGTGTTGTGTAACCGGGTCTTTTCGCCATCACTAACCCCCCCTTTGGACCTCAGCTGCCCCCCCTTTGGACCTCAGCTGCCCCCCCTTTGGACCCACCTGGAGGGCCAGCAGCTCGTCGCCCTGTCTGATCCCCACGAGGTCGGCGCTGCTGCCCTTGCTGACCCCCACCACGAAGATCCCCTCGCCGGCGGCGGGGTCGCGCGGCGCGGGCAGCTCGTTGCCCTGGGGGCAGAACACGGCGGGGGTCAGAGTAACAGTGGGGGTGAGAGTGAGGTGAGCGCCACCGCGTGATGACGAGTGTGATGGTGGTGGGCGTGAAGGGCGGTCCCTCCACGGAGTCATCTCACGTTCAGGTCACCGGCTCGCGACATGTCCACCGGCGTTTTCCATCCCCCCGCCACCCACCTCTCCCTCCCCGGACCCCTTCCGCACCCCTCCTTCCCCGGGGCCCCGCCGCAACCCCCCCCCGCCACGCACCGTCTTTATGACGTACTCCGACGCGGTGCCCAGGTTGAGCCCCACCCCGCTGACGTCGTACTTCTTCATGGCGTCCAGCTCGGAGGGCCCTATGAAGCGGCAGTAGGGGTCGGACAGCCCCCGGGCGAGCATGTCGCGGATGGCCCTGCGGCAGCGGCGGCGGCAGCAGCGGCGGCAGCAGCAGCAGCAGCAGCGGCAGCAGCAGCGGCGGCAGCAGCAGCGGCAAGCGGGCCGTGGTGGTGGCGTCATCAGCATCGGCAGCAGGCCATGGTGGCGGCACCGGCAGCACGCAGTGACAGCGGCAGCAGCGAGGGCGATGAGAGCGGCCGGAGCGGGGGGGTTGTGCGTGGTGGGAGCGGAGCGGGGGAGGTGCAGCAGTGGAGAAGGATACCTTTCCCGCAGGGCTGCCGACGGGGAGGGCACTGGGTGAGCGGTGTGGGAGGCGTTGCTGTGTGGGCTTCCGCCCGAAAGGCGTGTTTCGGAGCTCTCTGGGTGGACCCCCGGCCAGGGGTAACACGCGTCGTAGGGCAGCTTTGGCGAAGTGCCGGATGCGTGTGCGGAAGCCGCTCGTGTATGCTGCCGGAGGTGGCCCACCTCACCCTTCCGCCGGCCCCGCCTCCGCGGCACAAACCCTGTACGCGCCTCTGCTCTCCACCCCCCCCCCAAACTATGCACCAGCTGCACTTCCCATGTCGAGTAACCGGTTCTCTTATGTACCCCCCTCCCACACGCCTCACCCCCCTCCCACACGCCTCACCCCCCTCCCACACGCCTCACGTCCACACAGTGCGTGCATCCTCCGCCCCTCCACCGCTGTCGGCCGTGGATTCTCTTATCAAACCCTCCACCGCTCAACGTTTCCTAATCGGTTTTACTTTTCAGCGCCTCCCGTCCGGGGGTTTCCTCTCACCCCCTTCCCCCCAACCAGCCCTCAACGTGCACCGCCGTACACCGCCGTACACCGCCGTACGCCGCCGTACACCGCCGTACACCGCCTGCCCTCGTGCCCCCGGGGACGGGCGCAGCAGCTCACCGGTAACCCGCCGCCGTGTCCCTGTACGGCATCGCCAGCGCGGCGTCCTTCAGCTCGCCCCAGCGCTCGCGGTTGAAGCCGGTGGCGCGGGCGTCCAGGTAGTTGGAGTCAACCACCTCCCACACCTCGCGGATCAGCGCGTGGGCCGCCTGGGTGGTGCGGGCGGCGTCCTGGGTCCGGAGCGGACGGGGGCGGAGTGGTGATTAGGACAGCTGGTAGGATTTTAGTGCTGGCGGGGGGGGAGGAGGAGCGCGGCTGCGCAGCTAGAGACGACTCGGACCACCAGCTACAACCATGCATTAGCTCAAGAGGGTGGTGAGGGTGGTGAGGGGGGGAGGGAGCTGGTGGACGAAATGAATACACATGGGCGCCCGGCGTATGAAGTGTTACCTGCAGCCTTGCGGCCGTAGTTTCCGGGCAGCAACCTCAGGGCCCAGTCCCCATCCCTCCTCCCCCGCCCCGCAGCTCCCCCTCGACATGCAGAGCAACCCCCACTCCACCTCGCCCCACCCGTTCCCCGTCCGCCTACCTGATACTTTGCCTCGCCTACCAAACACGCGTTCCCCACCCTCCCCAGCCCCGCCACGGGTCTTCCTCAAAGCCCCGTCTGCCGCACCTGCGACGCCTCCGGGCCCCCCATCAGCTGCGGCACTCCGCCAGCCAGAACCCCAAACACGCCCTCCAGCCGCGCCTCAACCTGCCGGGCCGCCTCCAGCAGCCGGTCCTCCGTCTCGCTGGCGAGATCGCCACTGACACCGCCGTTGCCGCCGCCGCCGCCGCCGTCAGCTGACCTGGCCTGGCCCTGCGACTGCAGCGGTGCCGGCGGTGACGACGCGAAGGCCACAGCTGGCCGGCCCGGGCCCGAGCCCAAGCCCAAGGGGGACGCAGCGTGGGCTCCGGACCCTGAGTCTAGGACGAAACGGAGATCTGGAGATGGGGCAGCCGCGGGGGAAGGCAGGCTGGGCCCGGGCCCCTGCAGCGCCGCAAGATGTGCGTGTGGTTGGGGGGCTGTGCGTGGGAGCGAGGGCGAGGAAGAGGGCGAGGAGGCAGCCAGCCACATGCTGGGGGCAAGGACAGCCCCGCCGCCGCTGCTGCTGCCGGAAGTCGCACCGGCGCCGTCGCCGCCACCGCTGGCGGCGGCGGCGCTGTCGCCGTACAGGGCGTACAGCAGCGCCCGCTGCAGCTGCAGCGCGCCGTCGCCCTCGGCGCCCGATGTGTACGACACGGCGGCGGCGGCAGCGCCGGCGCCGCCGCCGGGCTCCGCGATGCGCTGTGCTCGCGGGAGCCCCGTGGGCGTCACGAACACGGCCTGCTGCTGCTGCTGCTGCTGCTGCTGCTGGTGGAGCGGTCCGGCAGCCCCGACGCCGACGCCGTCGCTTCCGTCGTCTCGCAGACGCAGCTGCGCCAGCGGCAGGTCGCGGCTGCGGCCCACGCCAGGAGCGACGGCGGCGGCGGCGGCGGATGCGGAGAAGTCAGCGCTGGCTGAGCCCGCCAGCACGCCCAGCGCGACTGCCGCTGCTACGGCGCAGCATGCGGCCCGGCCCAGCCACTGCCGACCCACATGCCAGGGGAATTGGCTGTCGCCTGCGCTCAGCGCGCGTGGTGGGAGCAGGTGGGTGAGCAGGCAGGCAGGAGGCAAGCAGGCAGGTACGGCCGAGGTTCAGCTCTGGACGCGCAGACGCACCCGGCTGCGCTGTGGACACGCTGTCGTGGTGCTCGGTGCCGGCACCTCCTGGAGTCGCCTGTGGAGCTCTGTGTCCGCGAAGCGGCCCGCGTGCCCCTGGGGGCGAAGCGCAGCCGCAGCGCGTCGGCCGATGCAGCGGCAGCCAGGCAGGTCTGGCCGTTTTCTGGCGCAGCGCAGCTGCTTGCAATGACTGCAGCAGGAGGGATATGAAATTGGTCAGGAGGAGCGCAGCGCGATGGTGCGCAGTCACATCGGGTCGGAGCGCCAGGATGTGGTGGCGGAGCTGCGACTCGCCTGGCCCACCTGCCCGTGCAGCGTGCGCGCCGAGGCACCACTCATGGCGGCCCAGATATAAGCGTAGAAGGCAACGAAATTACAAAGCAGGTGACATAATGCGCAAAATTTGCCAGGGGCTGTGTGGCCTGCAGGTGACAAGGGGCCTGTCAATTATGTAAAGACGGTTATCGGTAGAACCTAAGCTACAACTTATCGAGCATGGCCGTTTGGATCATGCGGCAGGGTCGGTACCGGTTCGCGGTTCCCCGCTCCACAACTCTGTCGTACCAGTGAGCTCCGCTGCTGCAGGCGTCGCTCACACGTGTGATACAAAATCAATATCGCAATAACTCAGCATGCTCCGCGCTGTTAAACTGCTGCGTTTATGTGCTTCCCCTTTGGCTTCATTCCATATTAAGCATCATACCAGTTGCAGCCTGTTTCATCACACACGTACGCGCAATCTCTCCACACTTATAACAGATCAGCAAAAAACTGGCCTTAAGACGCACATAGCTGCTCGTGCAATGTCATCCCCATCGTCCGGTGGGTCTCAGCCGTCCCCCGCCGCGGCGATTGATTTCCTGATGCTGCTACAGCAGCTCAAGGTGTGTATTGTTGCGGTTCTCATGTAGTCTCTCGTAGCGACGCGGCCGTCACCCAATCCTCGATGGGCTGGGCCGCAGCTGACCAAGCGCACTGGATGGGTGCGCAAGGACGTCAGCGGGCCTGAAAGCATCGCAGGTGAGCGGAATCGTCAGGGGGGTGACAAGGCGGGTGTGACCCAGATCGGCCGACCCAAGGGCCGTTGGCTCCCAACAGTTGCCTCCGCTCTTACCGCGAACGACGGGTGTTCAACGGCGCATGGATGTCGCTCGCCAATGCCTCACAGGCAGCAGCACGACGTAGACGGCCATGCGGCGCATGGTTGTACATAGGGCCCAGCGCGCGTTCGCGCACTTGCGTGTGGGGAGGAGGCTCCTCTGCCGGGGCCTGCAGGCGCGGACAGCCGGCAGCCGTGTTGCGGAGGACCTCTCCGCTTCGCGCCACCAGCCGCCACGTTATGCTGCCGCCCTACTCTTGCTAGGGCTTCGTCCGTGTTCACCAGACAGCTGGACGGGCTGCGGCGCCACAGTGCAGCCGCAGCCTCTGCCGGGGGTGCTGCAAGCTGTGCACATACAAACCCAATATTCCGACACCCATGTCGTGTAGCCGGGTCTTTTATGCCATCCACCCGCGCGCCCGCGACGACGCTGCTTGCATGCGACTCGGTGTCTGGCAACGCTGCCGGACCTCCTCCCGCAACCCGCCCTGTCGAGCCACCTCGCCAACACCCCGCAAGCCACCCGCACCCGCCCGCCAGCACCGTGCCGGTTGGGGCCACCGGCTGGCTCACAGCGGCCTCGGCATTGGGGGCGCTGCGACCAGTGGGGCCGCTGCCACTGCCCGCCCCTTGCCCACGCCCCCCACCCTTTACCCCTCTCCCCCGCCCGGCTGCCAGACCACATGTACCGCATGTCCATGATGGCGCTCATCGCGACAGACAGCGGCGTCGATATCACCAGGTGGGAGCAGGGGAGAGGAGGGGAGGGGAGGGTTGCAAGGGGAGGGGAAGGGAGGGTGTATAAAAACCGTTGGGAGGGACGGGAGGGGGCGCTGCCGAACCGGCACGCGGCCCCCCAGGAAAGAAACAGCTACAACCCACGGCCTCCCCGCCCTCTCCGGTCCCCCCAATCCGACCCCACATGTGTACCGAACATTTCCTACTCAGGTTTCCTGTTCAGTGCTGACCCACGGGTTGCTTCTCGTACCCCGACCCACGTGTCATGCCGTACACTGAGCCCCCAGGTGCATGAAGATGGCTCTAGTGCACGACGTGGCGGAGGCCCTGGTGGGTGACATCACGCCACACTGCGGGGTCAGCGACGAAGACAAGCACCAGCGGGAGCTGCGGGCGGTGGGGCAGATCAAGGAGCTGCTGGGGCCAGACACGGCGGCGGGTAGGAGAGGAAAGACCCGTGGGTCGGCGCTGAAAAGTAAAACCGGCGGCGGGTGCGGCGGCGGAGGGGGCAGTAGGAGGATTGCGCTCTTGCCACGGCGTCACCTGCCTGCCTGCCTGCCTGCCTGCCTGCCTGCCTGCCCGCCCGCCTGCCTGCCTGCCTGCCTGCCTGCCTGCCTGCCTGCCTGCCTGCCTGCCTGCCTGCCTGCCTGCCTGCCTGCCTGCCTGCCTGCCTGCCTGCCTGCCTGCCTGCCTGCCTGCCTGCCTGCCTGCCTGCCTGCCTGCCTGCCTGCCTGCCTGCCTGCCTGCCTGCCTGCCTGCCTGCCTGCCTGCCTGCCTGCCTGCCTGCCTGCCTGCCTGCGCACCATAACGAACCCCCACCGGACCACCGGGCCTGGCCGCTTTCGTTGAATGCCGTTTGCTGCCGCCGCACCTCGGGGGGCTGCCGCAGGGCGGGAGGTGGAGTCGCTATGGCACGAGTACGAGGCCGCCTCCAGCCCGGAGGCGCTGCTGGTGAAGGACTTCGACAAGCTGGAGATGATCATCACGGCACACCAGTACGAGCAGGTGGGTTGAGGGGGCGGGGGCGGGCAGGAAACCCGTGGACTGACGCGCAGGGAGGACCCCGTGGAGCAGGGGGGTTACAATAAAAGAACCGGTAACTCGACTGGGAGCAGGGGGGCGCGGGGGCAGAAGGGAAGCCCATGGACTGTCGGGGGAGGAAGTGGGGCTGTGGGGTGGTTGGCGTGGAATTGGGTGGATGGAGACTGGCAGGCAACGGTGGTTTCGGACGTCCTCGCGCGACTCGGCTCCCCCACCCTCCCTTCCCGCGCTCTGGGCATGTCGCCATGAACTTTACCACCTCACGTTGCCCCCGACGCTGCGGTTGCGGCTGCGGCTGCGGCTGCGGCTGCGGCTGCGGCTGCGGCTGCGGCTGCGGTTGCGGCTGCGGCTGCGGCTGCGGCTACGGATGCGGCTGCGGTTGCGGTTGCGGTTGATGTTGCAACTGCAGTTTGCGTCGCGATTGCGGTTGCAGCTGCGGTTACGGTTGCAGCTGCGAATTGCGGTTGGTGACGTGGCTGTGTGGGCCCCCGTTCGCAGGCGCAGCCGGGGCTGGTACTTGCGGAGTTCTTCACCAGCACTGCGGGGCGGTTCAAGACGGGCACGGGGTGAGGCGGAGAGAGGCTCGCACGCGTCGTCGTCAACAATGAACCACCCGAATGCACCCAGCTCACCCTTGACGCCGTCACCTACCTACCGGCCAAGAGGGGTATTTGGTCGCCCGCGGGCAAACGGGGGCCAGCCAAGCCACTCGCGCCATGCATGTGCTGTGCCAGACATGCTGCATCTCCCTCCTTAAGCGCCCACGATGACCTCCGGCTGGTGCCGTGGCCCCCGCCCCCGCTCCTGCCTCATGGCCCCGCTCCTGCTCCTGCCTCCGTGCAGGAAGGCCTGGGCTGCTGAGCTTGTCGCGCGGAGGTATATGGCGCGCAAGGGACAGGAGGGGCAGGAGGGACAGGAGGGACAGGAGGGACAGGAGGGGCAGGCGGCCGCGACGGAGGCGCCGGCGGCCCAAGGGGAGGGCGAGGAGTGCCGGAGGGAGGCGCTGCCGGAAGAGCCGGATGCAAAACGTGCGCGGGCAAACGGGGAAGAGCAGTAGCAGACCGCAGTAGCAGGCACAGCCGCCAGCGCAGTAGCGGTTGCCGGAGTTACCGGTATGATGACAGGGGCTGGTGTGATTCTGGGCGCGGTGTATGTTATGTGACGCGGTGTACGTGGCGAGTGGCGCGGTGTATGTTAGGTGGGGGAGTTGGGGGCTCCCAGCCGTCTCTCTCCCCCCCTCCCAGGGAGTGGGCGGTGTATGTGGCGAGTGGCGCGGTGTATGTTATGTGGGGGAGTTGGGGGTGCGGGCGGATTGGCGGGTTGGCGGCGGCGGAGGAGACTGCCGTTGCGTCCTAGGGTCCTGACCTCCGCTGGTGGTAGTAGCACCTGTTACAGTGGGCCCCAGACCATACGGTAGGGCCATCGGGCGCATCGCCCGACACTGCAAGAGGCGCAGGAAGAAGGACAAACCAGCTGGTGGTGTTCGAGGGAAACCACCAGCTGGTGGTGGTGGTGTCCGACGAGAGCGGGGGGGGGTTGCAGCCGCAGTAGCTCCCGGGGACGCGCACAGCTGTCGTCTTCCATACACACATACACACCCCACCGGAAGACGGCCGAGGAACAGTGTATCAGCGGCCGGAGCCGCGTTTCGGCAGGAGCATGCGTCAGCGCGCGCAGTTGGGATTTGGGGTGAACATTTTCGGACGTGGGGAGGGGTTGGGTTCGTGTCTCGCTGTTACATAGTTCGAGGATTGGGCAGGCTCGCCTGGGGGCGCTGCCTAACGTACACCCTTGCACCATTAGACGGACGACGGGCCGAAATGGCTTTACTTATTTACCAACAACAGACTGCCACCAACTTAACAATCGCAAACATGGTCCCCTAGGCAACCCCTCAGCCCAGCACGCCCAGAAGACGGAGACGCTTTCCAGAATACTCCGCTAATTAAACAGCCCAAGCACATCCCCGGCTGACGCGTCTCCGCTCCGCTCTGCGTCCAGAAGCGAGACACTCCTCTCAGCCCAAACCCTTTTAACGCACCGACACTACACCAAGCAACGCAGCTGGCGAAGTACGCAGGCGCACGCCCACCCAGCGGCGGCGGCGGCGGCGGCTCCGCTCGCCCATGACGTCATGCACCCAACGGAACCCGCCGTTGCGTGTTGCCGCGAAAAGCGCAACGACCAGGGCGCGGCGCGACAGAAGAGCCGCGACCGCACCGGCAACAACCATGAAGAAAAATCAAACAACAACGACACACGAAAATGATGAAACAACGAGCGATGAGCTCCCAAACAGGCGCATGTGACTCTTGAAGAACAAATAACAACCACGACCAACGCATACCACCGGGGATGGCGCGGTCGCTCGCCAGGAATGCCAGCGGAGGGAGCGCGCGGCCTCAGCCAAGAAAGCGCTCAACCCAACACGGGTTGACAAACCTGACACCGCCCCCTGAAACGGTGTACTTTTGTCAGGCTTGCGCTTGGTGGGCACTGGGCAGTGGTGGGCACTGAGGCTTCTCCTTCGAGGGGCTCTCTGAACCCACCACCAGCACCACCACCAGCACCGCCACCACCTCTACGAAAACAACACCCAGCAGGGCCGGCGCCGCCGCTCAGCCGCCCAGGCTCGCGAGCGTTGGAGGAAGCCTGGGCCGTTCGCTAGGCGCTGAGGGGTGTCGGCGCCCTTAGTCCACGCACCGCCTCCGTGCGGCCCCTGCCTGCCCGGCCCGCAGCCGATGGCCTCCCTGGAGCCCCACTGGGGGGCCACAGCGTGAGGCAGCGGCCCTTCCTAGCCGCATCGCCAAGCGTGCACGAAATCCACCACCACCACTACCACCACCACAAATCTCGCATCATTTGCGCCATGCGCCACTCAACCCCGTATACTACTGATTTACCGCCGCCGCCAAGACACCCTTCTCGGTGCGGCGGCGGCACCACCGTACGACAAAGCCACCGTGCGCCGAAGCGTAGCAGTAAACGTGCCGGCCCCCCCCCGCAGCGCCTGCGGCGTCACACGAGGATAAACCCGCCGTGCCTGCCACGTCAGCCGCGCAGCTTGCGATGCCCGCGCGGATCCAAACCCTGGGATTTGGATCCAATGCCGCCCCGCCGGCGCCCGCTCAACGTGCGCTTACCCGTTACAAGACTCCCAAGCGCCGGAATGCCCCCTCATGCCTGCAGCAGCCGCAATTAACTCCACGGGACCAGAGACCAGGCACATTTCCATCGTCACCATTACTCATCCGCACGCACGCAGTCCACCAGTCTGTACTACCGCCTTCCTTGCGGCCACCACCCTGCCGCCGCCTCGCCCAGTTCGCCGCCGCCTCGCCCAGTTCGCCGCCGCCTCGCCCAGCAACCGGCCGCCCCCTCCCGGTCGCTGATCGGCGCAGTCACAGACGGGCGCCGCCTGTGGCGTCCCCGAACGGTTCGGCAGGGCTCCACGAGTAGGCTGCACGAGTAGGCTGTAGGAGCCAACCGCCACATCACCGCCGCAACCTCGAACCTACAACCGGGACTTTCACGCCCCACAGGCCCAGCGACTCCACCCTGCCAACCACCAAGGCAAGCTCGCAACCGGCGCCCTCAAGCCGTCTGTCCCGCCGCCGTCACGTGACCTTTCAAAATCCATTCTCATGGTAGCACAAAGATGCAGATCTAGATCCAGATCCAGCGCAAGGTTCACGTCCAGGTGTTTAGATCATACGAGGCGTGCAGTTCCCACTGGCAAGTCTGATGTGCTTACTGGTTAGCTCCGAGCCCCACCTCATCCCAGTCAGACGATGATGCGTGGCGCCAGGTCCCGAACACGGCCCCCTCCGCCCACGTCTTGCCAGCGCCGACCCCCCCAAGGTTCTCGCTGTGCGCCCCGCCACCGACTCCCCTCATCGACCCCGCACATCCACTCGCGCGGGACGCGCGGCTCCATCGTGGGACCACAGCAACTGCTGCACCTGTGGTGGCCCTCCACAGGTGCAGCAGTTGCGCCGTGGAACGAAGGGAACGAGTCCACTCCAGCAGACAGCATCACCTACCACTCCCGCGGGGGATGGACGGCCGCAAGGGCCTGGAGGTCGGGAAAACTGCTCTCTCTGCCACAATTCGCAGCCCGCAACTAATGTTCGGCCGACAATATAAGGAATGCCTCCAGGGAAAGGGTTCTGGTATAATATCTGCCCAACAAAGCCGCTCCGCCAACTGCCAACAACCGTTACCCTTGCCGCATCGCCGCCGCCGCCGCCACAACGATGGCGCTGGCCCAGAGCACCGCATGATCCCGCAACCCCCGAAGGAGTCCATCGACGCCTCAGCTCACATCTGAAGTCCACAGTCCGAGCCCGACGCCAACTTCCATCGCGTCCTCGCCACCAGTAGAACATACCCACGAAATGAAGAATCCAGCCCAGCCAAGGAAAGCGGGCGCTTCCAGGCGAACAAAACCCCATACAGGTCGCCCTCTACGAAAGGACCCAATCAAATTGCATCACGCCAAGAACTGCATCCGGGGCCGGCCACAACCCTGCCGCAGATGCCGGGGTCACCCGTGCCCTAACAAACACAGCGTTGTGGGCGTAAAAGGGAGGGCGCATGCGCCTCGCAGACGCCCCCCCTGGAGCACACATCGGCATTGAACTCGGCATCCATTCCCGCCAGGGAGAGACCTACCTAGGTGCCTGGTGCCCATCCCCAAATCTCTCCCAAAGCCCTCCCTGGAGCGCGCCTCTACCGCGTCATTCACATACCCGTACGGCTCGCCCGCCTGATCACGCAGACGCCGCCCGTGCAGCCATATACGTACCGTTTGCTCATTCCCTCTTGCTCTTTCCGCGCGCGCGCGCGCCGTTTCGGTCGCCTGCGTCGCATTCTGCCCACCCCAATGCGGCACTCGAACATTACATACTGGGATGATGCTGTGAGCGCGTCCCCCTAGATACCCACCCACGCCCTAAACCCCGGCCTTCTCGCCACGGCCTGAACCCCTTGCGAGGTGAACACCGGCCGCGCGAACGGCTCGAGCGCTCCAGGCAGCCAAGGAGGGGCCGAGCGAGGAGGAGGGCCCCTTGGCTCGTGCAGGTCCCACAGCCCGAGATTCGGAGCCAGGGGGCAGCCTCGCCTCACCACCTCACCCGTCTGTGTTGCTGCAAGGCCCCTCCGCCGACTCGTGCAGCGGCGCCAGCGGTATCACCATCATGGAGGAGAACCCCGCGGGCACGTCCTCGGACGGCCGCGGATTCTGACCCCAACTGCCGCGCCGGGCGCCGGGCAATCCCGCACCCGCAGCGGCCGACGCCGCAGCCGGCAACATCAGGCAGCGGCCGCTGCGCGGGCGGCGGTACGCCGCCACCGGGCCCGCAGCCGAGCCTCCGGTCAGGCTCCGTTGTAGGGTGAGCAGCGCCGCCCCTGGCGCCGCCGCCGTGGATCCCAGTGCGCCGGCGGCGGCGCCGCTACGGCAGGACCTGGCCGCCGCCGGCGGCGGCGGCGCCGCCGCTGCGCCGCCGTCATCTGCCTCCAGACCCGCCCTGCAGGGGTAGACCAGGGGGGCGGGTCGGGGCTGCGGTTCGCCCACGCCGCTGCTATCCGGCAGCGCCTCGAACAGCAGCATCGACGGCGGGCGGCTGCCGGCGGTGCTGCTGGCGGCGGAGCAGGTCAGCGCGAAGGGCCAGTTGACGCCGCCAGTCGAGGATGCCGTGCCGCCAGGCACGCCGCCGCTGCCGTCGTCGCGCAGCCCCCGCGACGTCAGGCTGCCCCCGCGCTGGATGTACGGCAGTGCATCGACGGCGGCGCGCTGCAGCGTATCGCTGCCGCCGCCGCCGCCGCCGCCGCCGAAGGGTGCTCCGGCGTCGGTCATGGGTGGCGTGTCGGGCAAGCTGTTGCTGTGCGGGCCCTGCACCTCATCCTGCGGACTCGACGCCAACAGGCCGCCGCTGCCGCCGCCGCCGCCGCTGCCGCCGCCGCCGCCGTCGATGCCGCCGCTGGCGGCGGCGGCGCCGCCGGCGGCGGCTGTTGCTGCCGACGGCCAGGCGGCCGACAGCGGGCCTTCCACGCAGACCCCGCCCGTGGGATGGCTCGCCGCGTCGGACCCATGGGTCACGGAGCAGCACCCCGGCCCCGTACGACCCTCCTCCAGCAACCAACGGCGCGCCGCCGGCGCCGGCAGAGACGTCCGTGGCTCCGGAACCACAGCCCCGCCGGCGGCCCTCGCGGCCTCCAGCGCTGCCGCCCCCTCCGCGAGGCCCGTTGTGGCGGACCGGATCACGGCCAGCGGCTCGTGATTGCCCCGAGTGGAGGCGACCGGGTACCCAGTGGTGGGGCCGCCCAGGGCGCCGCCCGCGCCAGTGGGTGACAAACCCGGCCAGTCGTGCACCACCACATCGGCTTGGAAGCCCTCGGAGTTGCCTCCCATCACGGCCCCGGCCGCGTTGGTGGCGTTGGGGGAGGTCCGCAGCGACAACCCCGCGTCATCTCGCACGATGCCCTGCATGGAGAGCACGTGTACCGTTTCCAGCAGCGCCGGCGGGCGGGCGGCCCGGGCGGCGGCGGCGGCGCCGCCGCCGCCGCCGCCATGGTCGCATGCCGTCGGCAGGTCGTCCGCCAAAGAGGTGCGGATGTGCAATCGCGAGGCGCTTGGCAGCCCACGCGTGCAGCTGGGAAACAGCGACGGCGGCTGCAGAGCCCCCGCCAGGGTGCCACCTACGTCGCCGCCGCCGATGTGGAGGTGGGTGGAGGAGACGAAAGACGACGGCGGCGCCGCGAAGCCGGGCTCCACTGGCTCCGAAGACAGCTCTGTGGAGCAGCTGTTGCAGCTCGCTGGCAGTAGCATCGCCTGAGACCCCAGCAGAAGGCAGTTCGCGTGGCTGGGGCCGGGGTCCAGGAGGCGAGAGGGCGTGAAGCCCTGGCTGGCGCTCGAGGCGACGGGGAACTGGGAGATGCGGTTGCTGCCACCGGCGACGAAGGACTCGTGCGTGTACGCCCCGGCGGGGCCGGGAAGCGTCGTGTGAGTCTGCGACTGCATGCCGGATAGGGGGGGCCGGTGCGACATCTGGGCGGCGCTGCTGTCGCAGCGCCGTACCATCTTGGTCCGCGCATGCGCCTCTCGGACCTGGGTTTCGATGCCCGCGAGGGCTACAACGACCTCCTGCGGGAGGTCCAGGGAGGGGAGCAGCGGGCAGCGTGAGTATGGGGGGGGGAGGGGTTATGAGAGGAATGAGAGGAATGAGAGGAGAAGCCGTGGGTCGGCACTGAATAGGAAAACGGGTTAGGGAACGTGGGGCAGGGGAGGGGGTCGATCTCGTATCTAGGGGCTCGCAGGGTTGGGAAGTGACCTCGTGGGTTCGGAGGATAGCAGGAGGGGGCGAGGACAGCTGCCAGAGGCAAGGGTTGCAGCACTGAGCGCGCGTCGAGGGTCCGGCACGAGCGCTTCACCAACCGCGCCCCTTGCTCCATTGCGCATCCTCTCATCCGACGCCCATGCCGGGCCGGGCCGGGCCGGCAATGGCGGCGCCTAAACTCCCAACGCCTCCGGGGCTCCACCGCCGGGTGAAGGTGGCCCCTCCACGCACCTTGAACGTGGGCCGCTGGTTCTCCTGGTGCCGGCAGCACGCAAGACCCAGCCGCAGCAGCGGCGGCGGCATGTTGGTGGGCCACTCGAGCTGCAGGTTCCCCAGCATCACGCCCACAGCGACTTGGGCTGTGGGGGGGTGCAGACCGCACGGGGGCGGTGGTAAGGGGGTGAGTGCGGCCAGAGAGGGCCCAGGGAGCAGCGCCCCGAGACGTGGTGGCACGGTCGCGCTACCCGGCATCCCGCTCCGGGAAAGCTCTGAGACCCGCTCCGAAGCCCTGACCCGCTGCGGCGCTCGTGCCCCCACGCGGCCCTACCCTCGTGGTGCCCGGCGAAGGGCGCCTTGCCCGTGTACATCTGCCACAACAGCACGCCGAACGAGTACACCTGGGGGGGGGCGGGGCGGGGGGGGTTTGTGGCGGGTGGGGGGGGGGAAACCGCCCAGATGGGTCTCAGGGCGGGTTGCGCGCGAGATGCGTGATCCACGCCAGGCAGGTGCACCAGACAGGTGCGTTTCCCTGTCATTGGGTTCCGTGGATCTCTTGCTTCCGTGGATCTTTCGGTGCTCTTGAGCCTCCGACTCGTACGGACCCCTTACACAAGCACATGGGCTAACGCACCGTGCCACACATGCACACGCTATGTTTTCCATGGAATTTTGCGGCTTAGCCGTAAATGAACGACCGGTAATTTAAAAACACACAACCATCGACGTGGTCGGTGTACTACACTATACTACACCACTCTACTACACTGTCGCTCCTCCGCCTCCCTACACCGGTAGCCACCCGGTTGGTTCATTTTCCGATCCATGGGGCTCCGCGGGTTAGCGGTAAATTCCAAACACCACCCAGGCAGGCGCACTCGCGTCGTTGCGGACGGGATTCACCGACTTTGTGAGGGGGGAAACACACGGCCCCGTGCTGGACCCCCCGGCCGCCCCCCCCCCGCCCCTCACTCACATCCGAGCTCTTGCAGAGCTTGTTGTCCAGGTACTCCCCCGCCATGTACGGCACGGTGCCCCAGTCCGCTGTGGCGACGTACTGCTCGTGCCGACCGCACAGCCGGGACAGCCCGAAGTCAGCGACCTGAGGCGCCGGGCGGGCAGGCGGGGGGGAGGGGGGGGAGGGGCATTGTCAGGATTGATGTGGGTCACGGAATGGGGTCAGGCAAGCCACTGGTGATCGCGGCAGGGTACCGATGACGTTCCCACAGCCAGAAATCAGCCTCCTGCTTCTTACGGCTCACTCCAAATTTAAATCCACCCGCGCTTTAGCAGCGGAAGGAGGTGCGCAAGCTGTCAACCCGCACCGCCGAGCCCCCCTTCGACCGCCCTTCCCCGCACCTTGGCTACGAAGCCGCGCGAGTCGATTCGGCTGCTCTTGAGCAGCACGTTGCCCGGCTTCAGGTCACCGTGGATGATGTTGAGCGAGTGCAGGTGGCACATGCCCTGAGCCACCTGGCGGCCGGGGGAGGGGAGGGAGGGGAGGGAGGGAGGCAGGGGCCCGAGAAAGGTGTCACTCCTCTGTCACAGCAGCCGCAGGAAATTCACGGAGCGTCCTGTGCAATCGCCCCCCGTGTTCCTCTTGCCGAGGCATGACATGGTTGTCCCTCCCTCAATGCAAGCTGGTGAGGAGGCTGGGCCCCTGCGCCTACATCTCATAGCGTCGTGCCTCAACGCCACAGACAGGTGACGAACCACTGGGGGGACGTACCACGGAACCACCAACCGGACCGACCTCACAGTGTCCTGTCCCGCGCGCAGGCAGCCGGGACAGCCTGCTCGCCCTGTGTCCTCACCTCTCGCGCCGTCCGCAGCAGCGCCCTCAGCGCCCACGTCCGTGTGCGCTTGCCTTGCGCCCGGAAGACGCCCTTGCGGATAGCCACGTGCAGTGTGCCCTCGTCGCACCACTCGCTCACGATCTGCACCACGTACTTGCCGGGCGCAGCGCCCAGCTGCTTCAGCACCTCCACACAATCCACGGGCCGGCTGGCCGCCGGCGTGCTCTCGCCGTCGAAGCTGTCGTGCTCGGTGGCCGTGGTCTCAAACGGTGACGCCACATCATGCGAGCAGGGCGTCAAGGGAGCCTCGGGCGGCACGGCGCTAGGGGTGCCGTGTAAAAAGAGGAGGGCCCCGGACGGGACCGCGGCGGCGGAGATGAGGCCGCCGCCACCGCCGCCGCCGCCGGTATCTCGGCCGCTGGGGCCCAGCAGCGGCGGCGGCGGAGGCGGCGGCACGACGCTACCGAGGCCTGTCCCCTGCCTCGTCGTGCTGCCCAGAATGGCCCAGGCAGGGGACTGACGGTAGTTGTCGGAGACGACTTGGTTGCAGCCGTCTTCCGACTGACCCTGTCCGTGCTGTTGCTGCTGCTGTTGCTGCTGCTGCTGCTGCGCGTCCCTTAGCTCTTGCTCTAGCTCTTGGCCGGAGCATTGCTGCTGCTGCCGCTGCTGCTGTTGCTGTTGCTTCTCCTCCTGGACGGGCTGTTTGTCGAAATTTTCGTCCAGCTGGCACAGCGCGTAGTCGAAGGTCTGCACCAGGAAGGGGTGCGCAAGCATCTTGGCCACGAGCGCCTCCATGTAGGCAACGGGCACGTCGACCTCGCTGCTCACCAACCACTTGACTGCCACCGTGCAGCCGCCGGATCGCCATTGGGCTGCGGGTGGTGAGAACGACGGACGGGCGTGGCACGGAAAGGGTTTTGGGTTTTGGTGAGGAGAGGGAGGAGGAGAGAGAACCATGGGTCAGCCAGCCGGGGGGTGTACGAGGGTACAGCGGGGGGGGGGTGAAAGGAAGCCCATGCAGCTGGGGAGGTACAGCAAAGCCGCGGGGGGAATAGGCCCCGCAGATTAAGGGACCGTAACCCCTAAACTGGTTGGATAAAACTATATCGAACGATAATTACTAGCTGCTCGACCGGCGGGCGGGTAGCGTGATGCGGCGCTGCTCCTCGGCGTCCCTCCTCACCTTTGAGCACCGCGCCTTGAGCGCCCTGCGTGGAGTGCAAGTCAAGGGAGGGTTGATGGTGGTAGGCGGCGTCAGGTGGTGGCGGCTCAAGACGCGGACATCGCACGGCACTTGTCCCCCATCGGCGTCAGCACCAGCGTCAGAGTCAGCGAATCTTCCCCACGCATATGCCTTCTGACGCCGTCCGCTCTGTACCCGGCAGTATCTACGCAGCGACAATTCGACTCGCAGTATGCTGCTGCGGGGAAGCACGATGTACACACGCGACATGACGGGGACCCCCCCCCCAAATTGCGTGGCCCGTCGACCCACCTGTCCCACCCATAGCGGCTCCGCCACGCACGCAAGCAGCTGGTCGAAGGCAGAAAACTTTACAGCTACATTGCCGCAGTCCGATGCTCGGCGGTCGCCGTTCACGCTGACACGAGCGTCGCTTATGAGCGCAATGGTGCCGGAGCCCAGCGACACAGTTGAATCCGCGATGGACAGCGGAAGAGATGGGCTGTGATAGTAAACCTTCGACAAAGAGTTCCCTGAGGCTAGTATGGAGAGAAGCTCTGGACGCACGCCTCCGAAGAACGTCCCCGCAAGCGTTTCGCTGGGCCTCGTCGAGCATAGGCTAAAACGTCGGGTTGGGACTCCTACTGGCGAAGAATCGACCACCGTAACGGTGAGTTTTTGCTCCACCCGCCTGCTCATCGGCGAAGCCTGAGCGCAGTTGCGAGACGTAGAGGCCAAAGCTCGTTCCTCGCCTGGACCCGGAAGCGAAACCGGCTCCCCAAGAATGGAGCATTCGTTGTCAAGAACTTTGGCGTTTCTGTGGTCATCGCTTTCGTCCTCTGTTAGAGCCTTGACCTCGGCCGGAGCGCCCGCATTCGTTGTATCTGACTCGGCGCCAAAGCAGACGCCAAAGCAGACGCCAAAAAAGCGCATTGGGTGTGAAACAATAGCAGCGCTTTCATACGGGGGAGCAGGTGCCGATATGCCAAGCGATAGTATAGCAAAAGATGGCGCCGGGCCACGGACAAGGCGCGTCAGGGCCCTTGCATCGTTTAGCAGTAACTGCAGTTGTTTCTGGGTGACGCGCGATCCTGGAGAAGAAGACATCAATTTACGGCGCACATGTACGACGTTGATTTTTGTGAAGATACCTCGGTTTCGGGCCATTTGTACGGGATCATGTAGTTTAAAACTTCGTACGTCTCACAAGCGTCTTCTTATTCCATGAGTATCCAAGTCTGCCGAACGTGATTGAGCACCGCCATGAGTGCTGGCACTGTGGCGCAGATTTGAAACGAATCAGCCGCAGCGCAGTTGTGCCGCACTTTACAAAAACTTAGCGACATACCCATAATGGTTTATTTGTTAGGCTGTGTGACATGAAAATGCGCCAAATGCGGGCAGCCAGGCGCTGTGGTAGTACGATTCGACAGCAATGCGGCGGAGAACGGCACCCGTCGTTATGTATTTAGGTTTCATGGAGTCCGCACAGCCCTCTCTCGGGTTGCGCACTGTGGACACGGTGTTGCTAGGGTCGCGACCGTGCCACATGCTGGGTTTGCCTAGGTAGCAGGCAACCAGTACGTGTGCTCTTAGTAGAGTTTTGTGTGTTATATTCCATGTAGCATGTCGCTGATGCCCCAAGCAATGCAGGGGTAATACTCACGTGCGGCCTATGGGTTAGCCGCTGCCTCACTGAGGCAGTTATTCCACGCTCAATGCCTGCTCAATGCCAGCCTAAGAGCCAATATGCCGCTACTAAGATGTTACCGTGTCCTCAAGCCCGGGCGAACCCAGAACAAGCATGGGGGCCCATGATCGTGGCCTCACCATATGAGGGCCGGGGTTGAACCCAGCGAACGCCCCGAAGGGCACAGGAAAGCCTTGAACAGCACAGAGACGCCGAGCAAACCCAGGATGAGCGGGGGATGCCAAACCAAGACCGCACTATACGACAAGCCAGCTCTAGCAGCCAGCAGACACCCGAACTGAACCGCACGACCGGCAACACCAAGCACTTCCCTGCGACATGACGCCGCTAACAAGTAGATGCTTACATTATGTTACATCGGCGGCCGGTCCCGATGCTTGCATCGTTGTGGCGCTTCACTGGTTCGTCGGTTGCTGGGCTGTTAGGTTGGTTGGTGGTCGGTTCCTGATAGGGGAGCCTCTAGTGCAAATTCCCCCATGGGGTGCTGCCTGCTGCTCTGTGTGCCTACGGCCTGTCGATTGATGTTCTGATGGTTTGCCTTTGTTCCGGTGCACGTCGGTCTTTGTCTCCTCCGTCTTCCTCAGTGTCAGGCGATGCGCCCGATGGTTCTACCGCTTGGTCGGGAACCCACTGTAGCCGTTACAACATGTGACATCATGTTACAGGGCACTCAAGTGACCTCAGCCGGACAACTTGGACTAAACACCGCAGACCTGGGCAGGTGAATACCACATGCATGGGAAGACGGTAAAAGAGCGGTGGCCGGCCACTGGCCCCACTCGCATGACAGTGCAGGCCTGGAGTGGGGTGGCGCAGGCCTGGTGTAAGGCACCGCGAACGCCTGCGCTGAACTCATGCGCGTGGCCTGGTCGCGGTGCCTTACACCAGGCCTGCGCCACGCTGGTACCTCACACGTGCGACCCTGTTCTCATCTGAACAGGAAGCGACAAGCGAACGTGGTGGCGGTCCCCACGCCATATGCACCATGGCGGCTGTGCAGGCGACCCTGGGACTGCCCCGTGCGTCACGCAGTGCTTGGCTAAGGTGCGTGCGGGTAGCGGAGCCCGGAAGTGCACAGAGGTGAGCCCTGTCGACAATGCTGGCCCTGCGACAGAACCAGCGCGCCCACGCCTCCGCCCTTCGGGCGCGGTAACACAACACACCGTTACAGCAACAACACGCCGCTCAGCGCCTCAAAACGCGGCCTGCGACTAGTCCCAGTCCCGATCCCATGCGGCGCAAGTCCCTAAACATCAACGTCACAACTAGCCAAAGGTGAGCATGCGTCGGGTGACACGGGTGAACGGCTGATGCTGCCTGCGGGTGGCTGCACGGCTGGCACTGCGTCGGGTTGGGGTGTAGGGCGCGCATCACAGCCGCCAGCGATCCCGCCAGGTCGGCCACCCAACGCGGCTTTGGGCTGCCTATCAACCGCTCCGACATCGCCACCAGCTCTCCGGTAATGGCGGCAGCGCTGGTGTCAGTGGCGGCAGCGCCGGCTGTAGCCAACATTGTGGGCGGCTGGTATGAGGATGGGTTGTGGTGAAGATTCGACGGTCCGGCGTCCCAACTGCAACAATGTGGAGGCAGAGGCAACGGCACTGCGGAAGAGGCTTCTGCAGGGGCGGCCGGCTGCCACCGCCAGCACCACACAATGCCGCAGTGTGCCAGCTCCCCCAGCACAGCCCTCACAGCGGGCGGGCGCCGTTTCTGCCTGTCCGTTAATTGCCTTGCTGCCGCTGGCGTAGCTGCTCACTCAGCGCATCAACCTGCTGCTGTAAAGTGTCGGCCCTCTGCCGCTGCTGGGCCGTCCGCTCCATTAGCATGCGCAGTCTGCGCTCATTCTCATCGGCCCTCTGCCGCTCCAGACTTGTCTGCGCTTCCACCCTGCCAAAAATGCCCCCCTCCTTCTTCACCAGGGCTGCGATGGTGGGCTCCGCCCAGGCGCTGGCACGATCGCCTTGTCGCCCTCCTCCAGCTGAGCTGCTATGCAGGAGATGTCCCCGCGCGGATGCAGCATGTAGTATATGCGCGTGAACACCTGGCGCAGCGCGCAATGAGCGCGACGCCTTATGGTTTTCTTAAGCACGATGGGGCCGGGTCACTTGTAGCACTGGTCGCGACACAAGCAGCAAGCTAGGAAAGTACAGTCCAGCTAGTACGTGGCAGTGGGCAGCAGGCCTTCAGCTTCAGCCGGCTGCCTAATGCACCCATGAGGCGGCGGGCGCCGCCAACATCCCACAGCCACACCAGCAGACCGCGCATACCGATAACTCGCCTTGGCGATCGTTACGGCGTCGACTGGCTGCGATAGGCGGCCTGAAGGTGTGCAAATCAGTTACGCATGAGAAATTGCGCTTGAGCGTTTTGCATGGAGGCGAGTTCGCGTCGCCGGTGCGCATCGAGTCCAAGTACTGCAGCAGAGGCACTTGCACGTGCAACTGCGTTTGCGCTGAGGCAGTATGGGAGCTGCGCAGCAATGTGTGTATCATCCAGGTGCAAACCTGCCACTTGGCGGTTGTGGATTTTGTGTCTGCAAAATCACATATGACAATGCCTGCACGCAGTTCCAAAACAACAACTCGTCCTACGGACAAATTGGAATTATAACATGACAATTCAAGGAGGTGCCGCACCCGGGGGAACATCTGACCCTCGAGGTGTCAGCTCCTGCAGCTCCCAGGCGAACATTACCGACAGCATGCGTTTCTCCAGCCTTCTCATAACTATACCAGCACGGGGTCACACAGCCATTGCTTGGCCACGCAAGCCGGCGCCAGGGCGATCAGTTTGCATCACCTTCCTGGCACTGGCAACCCAAACACACGGCCACCGCCACCCCCCGCACCTCTCTTTTTTTCGCCTCCCCCCCACCCCCCTGCAACACCAAACCGGCGCCCCCTCTGGGGCCCCCAAACGCAGCCCCTGCCCCGCCACGCAACGAGAGCTGACGCGCAGCATCTGGATTGTCACCGTCCCGGGAGCACCTCGCGCAGCCTGGCTGGCGGAGTCAGCAACGCCGCCGCGGCTATAATGTCACCCAAGTCGGCAGGCACCACCACGCATGCAGACACCGCCGCCGCCGCCTGGTCCGGCCTGTCTGCAGCGCTGTAGATGCCGTCCATCACCTCGAGGAGCTGAGCGTCCGGCGCCGGCCCGCCCGGCGTCAACATGCGGCGGAGCGCCCCGAAGACCCGCCGCGACCCGCCTGCGTTCGCCAGGGCCCCCCGCTGCAGCGGCAGCGGCAAACTGTCAGCGAACGCCGCCGCCGCGACCTCCGTGTCACCTAACGTCAAGGCATACACCAGGTCGTGCGGGGCCAGGCACGCTATCGTGCGAAGCGTGCGGCACAGGACCGACGCTAGAGCGCGCGTATGGACGTCGTTCGCGGTGTCGATCAACCCCAGCGTTGTGCCCAGGAGCACCGGCATCTGCAGCTCATCCAGCAGCAGGCGCCGCCAGTCCTCGGCGCCTGCAGATCGCGCCAGCGGCCCCGGGTGTCTCTGCGCGACAGCGGCGACGACCTCCTCCGGCGGCTGCCCTACCTGGGCAGCCACCAGCAACCCGACCCACATCAGCAGCGCCGCCAGCTGCTGCATCAGGAAGGGTTGGTGCATCCTCAGGCCGCAGCCTGCGGCTTGCCGGCAAAGCAGCGTCTGGAGCACCTCCGGCAGGAGGTGCACGGCGATGTACGACAGCATCAGGACCAGCCGCGGGGCACCCGCCGCGGTGGCGTCGGCGATGTCGGTGTCAGGGCCGCTCCTGGCACCCACGCCGCCGTCCGTGCTCGCGCCCGCGCCCACGCCCACGCCCGCGCCAGCGGTCGCCACGGTCTGCAGCCACCTGCTCAGCGCGTCCTTGCATATGCCCTCGGCAATGCTCAGCGCAATGTGCAGGTTCTGGATCACGACCGGATCGACGATTGTCCTGTGCACCGGGCTGCCGTTTACCTCCGCGGGCACCACGGGTGTAGCCTGGCGCAGCAGCCTGGCTGCGCCGGACACCAGCGACGCTGTCTCGCTCGGCCGGCCGAACGCTAGCAGCTGGCCCCAAGCCCACACCGACCTGGGCCCGTAATTGCTTATGCAACGCATCCAAGGGTGCTCGGCGTCAGGCTCCTTCCGACACCGAAGCAGCTGGTCCAGGCTGGGAAGGTAGCCAGCCGCAAGAGCGGAGGCCACGCACGGCGTGGGACTCGTCGGCACGCCTACGGCAGCAGGGCAGTTGGTGGTACGGTGGGACAGTGTGGCGCGACAGGGGACGGCGGCTGGGCGGTTGGTGGTACGGTGGGACAGAGTGGCGCGACAGGGGGCGGCGGCTGGGCGGTTGGTGGTACGGTGGGACAGAGTGGCGCGACAGGGGGCCGCGGCTGGGCGGTTGGTGGTACGGTGGGACAAAGTGGCGCGACAGGGGACGGCGGCTGGGCGGTTGGTGGTACGGTGGGACAGAGTGGCGTGACAGGGGGCGGCGGCTGGGCGGTTGGTGGTACGGTGGGACAGAGTGGCGCGACAGGGGGCGGCGGCTGGGCGGTTGGTGGTACGGTGGGACAGAGTGGCGCGACAGGGGGCGGCGGCTGGGCGGTTGGTGGTGTGACAGGGGAAGGCGATTGAGCCGGGGAGGCGATTGAGCCGCCAGGAGGCGGAAGACAATCAGCCAGACTGGGGGAGGGGGTTTATAACCCGGGGAAAGGCGGCAGGCACACACGGCCAGGCGGCACGCAGCGGGTTCTCCTGCCATGCCCGCCTCATGAGCACGGCTCCCTCTAGCCCATGGGCCCGGCTCGTCCCTCATGGGCCCGGCTCCCTCTAGCCCATCAGCCACACCCGGCCTAGCCAGACCCGGCGCACCGATGAGCCCAGCCGGCGCTGGAACCACCAGGTTCGCCCACAGCTGCGCCCAGCTCGTCGAATCAGCCGTGCCGGGTGCTTCTGCAGCAGCGCCGCCGCCGCCGCCGCCGCCGTGCCTCGCCGCTACCGCCAGGAACGCCGCCAGCGCCGTCCACCAC
Organism: Yamagishiella unicocca; assembly: GCA_003116995.1. Lineage (NCBI taxonomy): Eukaryota > Viridiplantae > Chlorophyta > Chlorophyceae > Chlamydomonadales > Volvocaceae > Yamagishiella > Yamagishiella unicocca. Next base: position 530,161 of record BDSL01000034.1, on the reverse strand, counting down.
CGGTTCATCCTCGCGGCGGAGGCTGGCGGCAGGGAGCGTGCAGCCAGGAGATCCTCCCCGAGCGCCTGCCGGGCGCAGCACAATGCGGTCAGGGCCAGCTTTGGCGCCTCTGCAGCAGGCACCCGCAGCTCCTGGTTCCGCTCCCGGCTGCGTGTCGACCCTGCGGCTGCCGCCGCCATAGACTCCGTGCTCGCCTTCAGGAGACGAATGCACAGCTCGAACGCGGCGGCGGTGTTCAGAGGCGGTGTGGGGGCCAGGAGCCGCCTGGCTGCAACGGTGCCGGTGCATGCGGCAATGACCGTTGTTTCATGCCGCTCATATTCAATCGCGCTGTTCCATACAGACATCACGAACTGCGCCAGCTTCGAACCGACGCCCTCCGGCGCCTGTCGTCGCAGCCTCAGCCCCGTCGCTCCGAACGTCGGCGCCACCGCAATGCCACCCGCCGCCGCGTCGCCATCGTCGGCGCCGCCGCCGTCGGCTTCCAACCCCGCCGCCGCAGCAGCCCCGCTAAGCCTCATGCCGTACGTGGGTCCGCCGTCCAGTGCCGCGCACATGCCCACCACGTGCGATGACATCATGTACGACAGGCTGGGGCTGTCCACGATCAAGCTGTGGCGCCACCCGCCTTCCATGTGGTCGTCCAGCAACAGCAGCGTATGCGACAAATGGTACAGCTGCCGTCCGGCCTCGTCCACCCAGCCATCGCACGCCGCCAGCAGCAACAGCAGTCTCGACCAGTGCTCGAGCAACCCGCTGGCCAAGAGCTCGGCACTAATAACACCGGCGAACGCCGCGTCGGTCACCACGTCAGCAGCTCCCTCAGCTTCCGTCTCGAAAAGCTCGGCGCAGAGGTCCAGCAGCTGCCTGGCCTCGAATAGGATGTCCCGAGCCGCCTGTAGGCTGCGCCTGGAGCGGCGGGGGGACGGCCCGGCCAGCTGCGCGGAGGCATCCGCCAGCAGGGCGGCGAGGCATCGCATGGCGTGGCCGCGCAAGCCGGCAAGCACCACAACGCGGAGGCGCGCGGGGGGCATGAAGGTGTCCTCGTCGTGGATGATGTTGAAAAGCTCGGCGGACAGCTTGGCGCGGAGTGATGCGTAGGCAGTACGCAAGGAATCGCCAATGTCGGGCGAGATTGACACGCACGACCGGCGCAACGCAAGTGCGTATAGTGCGTGCAGATTTGCGAGGCCGTCCTCGCCCACGGCGGTCCACACGCCTGGCGTTTTGCCATCGGCACCGTCCGCTTTGGCAACCCACGTGCCCACTTCATCAGTAGCATTGCTAAGTTCTGCCAAACTTAGTTGCACATCATTTCCGTCGTGCGCGACCCTGGAGCCCAGTTGCTTGATACGGTGAAGAGGTGTGCCAATGCTGGAAATTCCCGTGCGTCGCGCCTTGGCAGCTGCCCGTGGCGGCATGTTCAATGTGCGCTGACAGGATTGCTTTCCACAAGACTTTAACACCCTATGAGAGGCTTGACGTAGGATACTTGGGTCAGGCAAACACCCGCAGACGAAGGTGCAGTTTGAGGCACAGGCAAATATTTGCAAGGACCTTGAAATCGAATTCGGTATTTACATTCCATTTTTTCTGGCCTATCGAACGACAAATGCCGGACACATGTCTACGATGCGTTCCCCGCCATTAATCAATCCATCAATTAATCGTCCCCAATACACACATATTTTGCGTCAAAAAGCGACGGGATACGATAGGTACTAAATGGCAATGCGGCGGGCATGGCCATAGTTGGGGGTCAGTTGGCGTGTGTGTGCAGGTATGTGCGACAGCCTGCGACGGTCGTCCTCGCTGGGACTGGCAGAACTAGGTCATCCCGGGTCCTTTGCATCGTGCGTAGCAAGCCTTGAAGCTGAGCCACAACTCCAGGGATAGGGGCATTTCTGTAGCTGGCGCAAGGACTAGAAGGCGATCGTCGGATGCTTACGGTAGTCCCATGGCGCAGGTGCGTGGATCCCGCCGTACACCTGACGCTGCACGGGACGGGACGGGATGCCGCCGGCTCGGACCGCAAGGGCCTCCCCTGGAGAGCCAGCGAGCAGGTATTGTGTCCAGCCGTACCATTTTCCCAAACAGGGCGTCTCGCACATTGGCCGTTGACTCGAAACTGCAGCTGCCGCTGACTACTTGGACCCTCGCGCCTTGCAACCGCCCAAAGCCTCAACTGACCGGCGGCTGCGCCCCCTCGCAGCCACCGAGAGCTACCCGGTTGCTGTCGAGCTGAAGAGCAAATAGCAGGCTGCCCGGAAATGCCTTCCGGTTACCTCGGCAGCCTTGACGACCGAACCCGCAACTGTAATAAATACAACTACTTAGCTAGGGTTGCCGTACAGGTAATGTCCGGCCAACCGCCGCACTAACCTCCACGATCTGCTAGCGAAATCAAACCCTTCCTTGGGGCACTGTAACAGAATGGCACGGACGATTCGCTAAAAAGCTGTCTTGGGGCGACGACGGGCGGCCAGCAATGTGCGAAAGTCGTGCCCTGCCGCCCCCAGTACGACATCTTGCCGTAGAACCGGGCAACCGACTACCGGTAGCTGGACGTCCCAGGATGGCCTCCAGCGCTCTCGTCCATTCCGCAAGCCAACCGTGTGCCGCAGCGTCGTCCTAAGATCCGGCGCTACAGCGGCGGCTTCGCATCTTTCCCCCGCCCCGCGCCTCCGCTCCCTCCTCCATCATCTTCCGCCCTGCTGCGAAACAGACCCTGCAGCGCCTGGCCGAGCGCCTCGCCCAGCCCCAACGCCGCTGCCTTAGCGACCTCCGCCGCCTGCCGCTCCCGCCGCTCCTCCAGTTCCTCCTGCTGTGGCTGCTGTGGCTGCTGTGGCTGCTGTGGCTGCTGTGGCTGCTGCTGCTTTTGTTGTTGTTGTTGCTTTTGTTGCTGCTGCCTTGCGGCGTCAGGCGCACCCCCGGGGTCTCCTCCGCCGCGCACTCCGTAACCCATACCCTCCAGCGCTCGTTTGAAATCCGCCGCAACGTCAAACGGGTTGACGGCCGCCGCTGAACCACTCCCCACCGCCTGCTCGGACTCCCCCTTCGCATCCGGCACGGCCGCCGCCGCCGCCGCCGCCGCTCCTGACGGCGACGTCGTCGACGTTGCCGCCGGTACGGCGTCTTGCACGGACCTGTCAGAAGCTGCCACTATCCGCGGGCTCCCTGAAGCCCAGGAACCATCGGCTCCGCCCGAAAACCCCTCCTCCTGCCCCCGCTCCTGCCCCCGCTCCTGCTGCTCCTCCTTCTCCTCCTCCTGCCCCCGCTCCTGCTCCTGCTCCTGCTGCTCCTCCTTCTCCTCCTCCGCCCAGTCGCCCGCCTCCCCCGCGCCCCTACCTCTCCGCAACGGCCCCTCGGCTGCATCCAAACGAACCTCGAATGCAAGCTCCACCGTCCTCGCCGCCACCTGCATCGCGGTGGTGAAGCGCTGCAGGCTGCCGCCGCCCGGCAGCACCCCCCGCCAGTCGGGCACCGCCGCCGCCGCCGCCACGCGCCCCGCCGCCGCCGCGATGCGTCCCGCCGCCGCCAGCGCCGCCACCTCCTCCTCCGCCGCCGCCGCGCTGCTGGCGGCGATGTGCGCCACCACCGCCTGGCCCGTCCGCACAGGGTCGACAATGAACCCAAGCAACATAGCCCAGCGCCCCCGCCCCGCCACTCGAAGCCCCTCCACCAGCTCCAACCTGGCCCTCAGCTGCTGGTCCCTCGAAGTAGCCACCAGCAGCCGCGACACACGCCGCGCTGCCACCAGCCACGGCGCCGTCTCGCGGACGTACGCCTCGCGCGCGGCGTCGCCGTCAGCGTCTCCAGGCATCCCGTGGCGGCGGCCGGCGGGCGGAACCAGCGAGGTGGGCAGCACCAGTCGCCGCCAGACATCCATCGACCACCCGGGGGGTCTGATGTCGCTCCTCCCTTGCGCCAGGGCCGCGGCCCTGGCGGGGCCGACCTTCGCGGCCACGGGCGCGCCTCCGTCGGCGGCGTCGGCGCCCGCCGCCGCCGCCGCCGCCGCCGCCGCCAGCATGGGCACCGAGTTGGGCTGCGGCAGGAACAGTCCCTCCAGCAGCGTCTCCTCGTTGATCTGGAAGGGCGACTGGGCGATGGCGACGTCGTCCCAGGTCTGCACGCCGTCCGGCAGGGTCACGGAGTCGTCGGACATGAGGCGAGCCAGCGGTCTTGCCAGGAAGCGCCCCAGCGGCACAGCCTTCTCGTAAAAGAGCTCGGCCAGGAGCGCGTTGCGGGGGCTCGACAGCACCACGGGCTCCAGAGCGTCCAGCACGGCATTGAGGTGCTCCAGGGGGGGCAGGTCGGAGCGATCGGCTAGGCGGACGAGCATGCTGACGTAGGCGACTCGGATCTGGACGGGCAGAGCAGGTCAGGGCAGGTCGGGTCAGATCAGGTCAGGGCAGGTCGGGGCAGGGCAGGTCGGGGCAGGGCAGGGCAGGGCAGGGCAGGGCAGGGCAGGGCAGGGCAGGGCAGGGCAGGGCAGGGCAGGGCAGGGCAGGGCAGGGCAGGGCAGGGCAGGGCAGGGCAGGGCAGGGCAGGGCAGGGCAGGGCAGGGCAGGGCAGGGCAGGGCAGGGCAGGGCAGGGCAGGGCAGGGCAGGGCAGGGCAGGGCAGGGCAGGGCAGGGCAGGGCAGGGCAGGGCAGGGCAGGGCAGGGCAGGGCAGGGCAGGGCAGGGCAGGGCAGGGCAGGGCAGGGCAGGGCAGGGCAGGGCGCGGAGTGGGGACGGAGACGATGGGGAAGGGTGGGGGGAAGTGGAGGGCCATCACTCCAGGAGGGGCACCGACATCGCCGCCACGTGTCCCAAGAGCCCCCGCGCGGGTGAAGGCAGTCCCAAGCAGCCCCACACCACCTGATCAGGGCCCAACCGGACCGCACATCCTTCCTCACCGTTCCCATCCCCACCGCTCCCCACCCCGTTCACGTTCCCTTTCCTCAGCCCCCCCTCCCTCCCTTCCCCTCCCTTTCCCTCCCCTCCCTCCCTCCCCACCCGCCTCACCCATCGACACGCCTCCGCCGCCTTAGCCACTGCGCTATCTCCCTGCTCCGGCTCCCGCACCATCACCATCCCGAACAGCAGCCCCAGGTCCCTCGCCGACATCAGCCGCGGGTCGGGCGGCATGGTCGCCAGGAAGTTGACTATTTCATCCTTGCCATCGCCCCCGCCCCCGCCCCCACCAAGCGCCTTGCTGGTTGCCCCCGACAGCCACGACGGCGGCTGCGGCTGCGGCTCCGTCATCTGTTCCAGCTCGTCCTGCAGCTCCTGCTGCTTGTTGGCTTGGATATAGCTGCTCATGACTGCTGCGTGGCGATTTATGATCGGCATGGCGGCCCGCAGTAGCCGCAGGCTGCCCGGCACGGAAAGGAGGTAAGGTCCGTAGCAGGCGACGTAGGTGAAGTGGCAGTCGAGGGCGCACATGATCGCCGCCTGATCATGGGCCCGAGAGCGGAGGTAGCTCGGGTCGGAGGAGACGGCGTCCTCGACGGTCAGGACGACCTTGCGCATGACCGCCTGGTGCATGAGGGTGTTGAAGTGCTGGCCGCCTGCGGGAGCGGGAGGGGGGGAGGAAGGGGCCGGTGGACAAAGGGGGTGAGGCAATCGGTGGGGAGGGGACGGGGGCCGGGGAGGCTGGGGAGGGCTGGGAGGAGCACCCGAGTGCGAGTAACCCTCAGACACCGTTTGTGACAAACGTTGGGAGATGCGTGCTGGAGAACTTGGTTGAGGAAACGAAAGGTCCATCTGGAGGTCGAATGTTGACGTTCGGCGGCTATATCTACTCCGGCTGCTACGCCTAGACTAACGGAAACAAGGACCCCGCGCGGCGTATGGAAATGTTTTGATTGGGCGGTTGCATCTGGGCGCATGTTGGAGGACTTGGTGAGATGGCTGGACATATGATAGCGAAACACCGGAGGGAGGGAGGACAGCTGTGTTGGGAGTCGGCACCCACCTAGCGCGTTCGCCGCCTCCAGAAACTCGAACAGCACCCCCGGGCTCCTCGCCACCATGGAAGACAACGCGCTGTCGGTTAGGGAGGCCACTCGGTTCGTCAGCTTGCTCACGCTCTGCCAGAACACCATGCAGCCAGCGCCCTCCAGCCGCTCCTCCAGTACCGCCGCCAAGCGCAGCACCTCCGCCGCCTCCCGCAGCCCCACCTCCTGGTACCGCGCCAGGCGCGCAACGTGGCGCAGCAGCAGCACCACGAGCTCCGCGTAAGGCCCGTCTGGATCCACGTCCCGCCTGGCCGCAGCCACCGCGCCCGCACCCTTGGATGCCCTGGCCTTGGCCTTGGCTTCGGCTTTGGCGGCGGCGGCGGCGGCGGCGTCCACCTCGTCGTCCTCGTCGTCGTCCTCCTCCTCCTCCTCCTCCAGCACCTCCTGCCCGCCGCCGTCGTCCAGGTGGGGCCGCTGCGTCAGCGCCAGCCGCTCGCGCACGCCGCTGGCCGCCAGCTCCCGCAGCAGCGCCAGCGTCGCGGCAGTGCCGTACCTTCTGACGTCACGCACTGCCAGAAGGGCCCGATGCGAAACCACCGCGCTGGCTCCGGAGCGCCTCAGCTGCGCGGCCCGTTCCTGCGGGTTGGAGGCGAGCTGCAGCCGGGCCTCCAGCGCGGCCGCCGTGGCGTCAGGCATCGGCAGCCCGCTGCCGACGAGGCTGTAGCTGAGCGCCGACTGCAGCTCCGGGATCGGCAGTAGCCGTACGACACCGTCGACGGAGAGCAGGCGCAGGAGCGCCGCGGCGGCGGCGCGTGGCAGCGGGGTGTCGCGGCCGCCGATGGCGATCAGCGCCGATGCCAGCGGCGTCAGCTCCGCCGCCGGCAGGGCCGTGACATCGGCGACGGCGCCGCGGCGGCGGCCGCCGCCGCCGCCGTCAGGTACCGCCAGCGCCGTCGGCTGTGGTGGGCCCTCCTGGCGCTCCTGCTTCCGCTCCTCCTCCTCCTTTCCGTGCTTCGGCCGCTGGCCTTGCTCGGGCGCGGGCGCCGCCGCTAGCGTCTGCTGCTGGGTGATCAGGATCTGTACGGCGGCGGCCGTAGCCGCCGCCGCCTCGACGGCGGAGCAGGCCACCCCCGTCACGCTCATGGGCAGTTGGAGCTGGGTGGCGGAGGCCACTGCCGCATCCAGCGCCGACGCCAGCACAGCACGGCCTACACGCTCCGGCAGCGCGGCCGCATATAGCTCGTCCTCAGCGTACGGCATCAGCGCCGAGATCGCTGGCAGTACGGCAGTGACGCTGTCCTGGGTGGGCGCGGCGGCTGAGAGGACCGCCCGCAGGACCTGCGGAGGGGCGGCGAGGGGAGATCCCGGGGAGGGGAGATCCCGGGGCGGGGCGGGGAGATCCCCGGGCGGGGAGGGGAGATCCCAGGGAGGGAGGAGGGTGATTCTGGCGGGTGATGCACTAAGGTAAGCATCCACACACGGGAGAAGCCGCCCCCACGAACCCACCGGCCCACCGTCCCACCGGCTTGTTCTGCTCACCTTCACAGCTTCTCCGACGTCTAGCTCCCACAGCCCCTCGACAGCGCCCCCGGCACCGACATCGACCACGGCACCGCAGCTGGCACCCTGCTCTGCCGCCACCGCCGCCGCCGCCGCCGCCGCCGCCGCCGCCGCCGCCGCCTCGCTCTGCCCTGCCCCCACCAGCCTCTCCACCAGCGCCTCCAGGTGCTCCCGCGACAGCGCCCACTCCTGCCAGCCCTGGGCCGCCTCAAGGAAGACCGCCAGGTCCTCCACCGGCAGCGCCGCAGCCAGCGCCGGCAGCGCCGCCTCGACCAGCGAGCAGCCGTACCCGGGCATCTGCCCCTGCCCCTGCGGGCTGCTACTGCCGCCCATCAGGCAGTAGCCTACGGCCCATGCCGCCACCACTGGCTCCAGCTGCTGCTGCAGGGGCGGAGCCTGCTGGTCCGCCGGCCCCCGCCCCTGCTGCTGCTCGAACGCCGAAGCAAGGGCTGTCATCCAGGCGGCGACGAACCACTCGGGCAGCCGCACCGCACCCCCGAGGGGGAGTGGGAGAAAGCCCCTGGGGTCACGCGCGCCTCCGCCGCCGCCGCCGCCACGGCCTCCGCCTCCTCCCCCTGCCCTCGCTCGGTCCGCCCAGAGAACCACCAGCTGCCCCAGCTGCTGCGGCTGCAGCGCCTCCAACGCCGTACGACGGGGCCCCAGGGTGCCGTACGCCGCCGCCCACACGCCGTCCGCCACCTCCGCCAGGCATCCGCATCGGCGGGACGCCCACAGCAGCTGCAGCGCGGGCAGCGCCGCATCCCCACAGGGGACAGGCAGGCCGCCCCCGCCGTCAGTGCCGGCGGCGGCGGCGGCGGCAGCAGCAGCGGCGGCTCTTGCAGCCGCCGCGGACCCCGCCGCCGCCGCCGCCGCCACCACCGGCGTGGCGACCGCCTTCGCGGGTGCCGCCTGGCGCAGCAGCAGCTGCCGCAGCCGGGTCGCAGCCTCCTCCGGCACGCCGCAGCCGCTAACCTCCAGGCTGTAGCACACCGCCGCCAGCTCGCCCGCGTCGTCGACGCCGCCGCCGCCGTCGCCGCCGTCGCTACTGTCGTACCCAGCACCTGGGCCGGCGGCCGTGGCGGCGGCCGCCGCCGCGCCGCGCATGGCCTCCGTGCCGCCTGGCGGCGGCGGCGGCGGCAGCGGCGGCAGCCGCCGTAGGAGCTCCGCGCGCACTCGCCGCCACCAGGGCTCTGCCGCCAGGCCCGGCCCCACCTGGGTGGCGTAGCTGCACACGACCGCCAGCTGCCGCATGCTGGCGTGCTGCAGCGCCGGCGCCGCCTCCAGCAGCCCCTCCCGCAGCACCTGCAGCTGCCGGGCGTTGGGCGCCCACGGCAGCGCCGGCAGCAGCACGTCGCGCAGCCCCGCCTCCAGATCCGCCCAGGCGGATCGTAGCTGCTGCTGCTGCTGCGGCGGCGGCGGCGGCGGCTGCTGCTGCTGCGGCTGCGGTGAGGACGGTGTCGAGCCGCCGCCGAAGCGGCGCGCGCGGCCGGTGACGGAGGCGAAGAGGCCGGAGGTGTAGGTGGTGAGCTCCGGCGGCGCGGGCTTGATGCCGGCGGCAAGCGCGGCCCTCAGCAGCAGCGACCAGTCGTCCAGGGAGAGGGCGGACCGGTCGCCCAGGGCGTCGCTGGCGCCACGGCCGGTGGCCCTGGCCAGGTCCGTAAGCGAGCGGCGCACATAGTCGACGATGAGGGCCGCGGCGTCGCCACCGCCGCTACCGCGGTCCGCGGCTTGGGCCGCCGCCGCCGCCGCCGCGTTTGACGGCGGCGCCGGCTGGGCCGCGTTTGACGGCGGCGCCGGCTGGGCCGCGTTGGGCGACGACGGGGATGAGTTGGCGGGGGATGGCAATGCGGCGACGGCTGCCGCTGGCGAAGCAGCAGCAGCAGGGGCTGTGGCTGTGGCAGTAGCAGCTGCAGCCGGCGTCAGCGCCAGCAGCGCTACGCCGCCGTCCTGGCGGCCTCGTAGCACGCGGGAGGCCAGGCGCATGAGGTCAACAAGCAGGGCGGCAGGGGGCAGGAAGACGTGGCCTGAGACGCGAGCGCTGGCCTCCCGGCTCCGCAGCAAGCTCTGTGGGGTGATGCGGGGAGGCGGGGGGAAAGCCGTGAGCCGACGAAGGACGAGAAGAAGGACGGGCACTCCCAGGTGGGTTGTGGGGAGGGAGGAATCGCCGTACGTGCTGTACGACAACCCTGCGGCGAGTATTGGTTGTTCCTGTGTTGGATCGGCTCCTGGAAAGAAGTGCTTCCCTCGGGTTTCACGCCTCGGCCGTGGCAGTGCGTGCCGTCCCAGCTGCGAGGACTCCAACGACCCGCCGAGTGCCGCCCTCCCTGGCTCTCTCTCTCCCCCTCGGCTCTGCCCTTGAAACCTCCCCAACAAAAACCCCTGGTTACCCCTCGGTCTCATTCCACCGCCCGCCCACTCACCGCTGCGCAGTCCTGCAGCCATTCCTCCTCCACGCGACCAATCAGGTCCGCCACGTTGCCCCCTCCACCCCCGCCGCCGCCGCCGCCGCCGGCCCCGGCCGACTGTACGGAACTGTACGGCCGCGTCAGCTCGTACGACGCGACGGCGCTGATCACCAGCACGAGCTGCGGCGGCTGGTAGCGCACCAGCGCGGACGCCCTCCGCGTCTCCGTGACCAGGAGGGCATGTGCGCGGCTCCACGCCGCCAGAGCCGCCTTGGACTGCGGCCCCGCCCCTGCCCCTCCCGCCTGCTGCTGCTGCTGCTGCAGTGGCTGCTGCAGTGGCCGCTGCGTATCATGTGGCAGCTGCAGTTGATTCCGTGGCGGCTGGTGCGGCTGGCGGCGCGCTTCGCGCAGGTCGTTCTGCCACAGCGCGTGCGCGCCGCCCAGCAGCAGCCCCAACAGGTACGGCTCGAAGCGGGTGAGGTCGCGCTTGTCCGCCTGCACCAACAAGATGTCCAGGAACACGCCCGGCGGCGCGGCGCGCAGCAGCGCCAGGCCCTCCGCCGAGTAGGCCAGGCCCGCCTGCGACAGCTGCGGCATAAGGCCCTGGATGGTCTCCACGTACTGCGACAGCCACTGCGGCGGCGGCCGCAGCCCTAGCACCGCCAGCTGGCGCGCGGCTTGAACCAGCACGTCGGGCTGGGCTGCCAGGGCCTTATGGGAAGGGAGCACGAGGGGGTCGGCGCTGGAACGTGAAACCAATTAGGAGACGTTTCGTACACATGTTCGCAAATGCATGCTGGAGAACTTGGGTGTAGGGGTGTTTGTGTGTGTGTGTGCTGGTGGGTGGCTGTGGTGACAGGGCAGAGGGGGCAGAGGGGGCAGAGGGGGCGGAGGGGGCAGAGGGGGCGGAGGGGGCAGAGGGGGCAGAGGGGGCAGAGGGGGCGGGGGGGCCGGGGGGGCGGGGGGGCCGGGGGGGCGGGGGGGCCGGGGGGGCGGGGGGGCCGGGGGGGCGGGGGGGGCGGGGCGGTGGCCGCAGCTGGCACGGTAGGTGCACGATGGTGGCAGGGAGGCGGGATCAGGTGAGGGCTTGATGGAGCAATTGCATGGGAGATGCAGGCACCCTCGGATCTGATTTGCCGATGTTCTCGGCAACCACCCTAACCACCCTAACCACCCTTACCGGCAGCGCCGGCTCCCTCAGCAGGGACAACGCCAGCGCCAGCAGCAGCGGCTCCCTCACGGCCAAGTGCACCGGGTCGCGCACCGTCCGCCGCAGCGCCGCACTCGCCGCCAGCTGCTCCGCCGCCGCAGCGGCGTCGCCGCCACCGCCGCCGCCGCCGCCGCCGCCGCCGCCGCTGCTGCTGCTGCGGTCCCCGCCGCCCACCGCCGCCAGCGGCCGGTCCAATTCCGTAAGGCCGTTGAGCAGCCCGATCAGGACGTCGGCTTTGGCGCCGCGGCCGTCCAGCGCCGCCGCCGCCGCAGTGTACAGCGCCGCCAGCCAGTCGGCGGGCGGTCGGTACCGCACCGCCACACACGCCGCCAGCAGGAAGCAGTAGCTCCTGGGTCGACAGGTGGACAGACTGGGCGCCGCAGCCTCGAGCATCCGCGACAGCAGCGCCTCCCCGCTGGTGACCCGCCGGCCATCCGGCGCCTGCGGCGGCAGCGGCGGCGGCGCCGCCTGCGGCGGCGGCGGCGGCGTCCCGGTGGCGGCGGCGGCGGCGGCCTCAGTGCTCGTCCGCAGCTCCCTGCACTCTAGCTCCACGAAGAGACCCTGGGCAGCGCTGGCGATGTGCTCGGCGGAGGGGTTGAGCTGCAGCAGACGCTCCGCGGCGGGGAGCAGCAGGGAAGCGAGCCGCGGGGAGGTGACGTCCTGCGAGGTTTTGCGTGGGGCAGGGCGCAGGGGCGGGAGGGGAAATGGTTTCGGAGCAGTGTCGGGGCTCCTACGGCAACTCAAACATTCCAGGGTTAGGACGTTGGCTGGTGGTGGTGGTGGTGGTGGTGGTGGTGGTGGTGGTGGTGGTGGTGGTGGTGGTGGTGGTGGTGGTGGTGGTGGTGGTGGTGGTGGTGGTGGTGGTGGTGGTGGTGGTGGTGGTGGTGGTGGTGGTGGTGGTGGTGGTGGTGGTGGTGGTGGTGGTGGTGGTGGTGGTGGTGGTGGTGGTGGTGGTGGTGGTGGTGGTGGTGGTGGTGGTGGTGGTGGTGGTGGTGGTGGTGGTGGGCGCGGAAAGGCGTCGTGACCTACCAGCGTACCAGGGCTCTGTCGCTACAAGCCCTGCCCTCCCTCCCCGCCCAAACTAGCGCTGTTCGGCCCCGGCCCGCCTCACTCCCTCCGCCTGCTCTCCATGTGCCCACCCACGGGGCTCCCCTCAACCTCCCTCCCTGCCTCCACCTGCCCGCCCCCTCTTCCCCCCTCCCGCTCTCGGTCTTAGTTTTCAGCGCCGACCCACGGGTTTCCTCCCCCTCCCCCTTCCCCTCCTGTCCTTGTCGCGTCAACGGTTTTTACGCCACTCCCTGCCCCTCCCCCTCCCCCTCCGGTAGTCAGTTCCAGTGCTCCAGCATGCGCCCACAGAATTGGTGTCCGACGACCATGCGCCAACTATCCTGTCCCGTTGCGTAAAACGGTTTCTATACACTCCCCCTCCCCCACTTCCCCAGCACGCACCAGCACGGGTGTCCCCGGAGGTCGCTGCATCTTGTCCGCCATGAGTCGCAGTGCCCGACCCGCCGCCAGCAGCAGGGCGGACAGCTCGGCGGCGCGGGTGAAGGGAAGCGACAGGGCCCGCTCCAGAAGCGCCTCGAGCACCTGGGGGAGGAGATGACGGTGGTGGGGGTGCAGAGCGGGGCGGGGCGAGAGCAGGCGGGGCGTGAGGTGAGGCCACGCAAGCAGAGTTCCAAACACGCGGACCGGGGGAGCGGGTGCAACCGCGCAGGCAGCGATGGGGTGTTTTGGCAGCACGCGAACTGGCGGGACGTTGACCCATGGATTCATTAAAATCCACCGGTCGCAGCATGACCCACCGGCGCTCCCTTCCTCCGCGTCCTCCGCCTCCGTCCTCCCCGCCCCAACCCGGCCAGCATGCGAACCCCAGAACACGTGTTCACGCCTCACTCCTCCAGCTGCGCTGCGTTTAGCCCCTTCTTCCCCTCCCCCACGGGTTTCCCTCGAACCCCACGGGTTTCATAAAACCCTAAAACCCTAAACCCCCCCCCCCCTCGAGCCCCGACTCACCCGCCGCAGCCCCGGCACCAGCGCCCACGCGCGGTTGTACGCGTAGGCGTGGAGCAGCAGCGCCGCCGTACGCTCGTCCAGCCCCTCAAAGCCCCTGGCCGCCAGGTCGTCTAGCGCCTGGTTGAACATGTCGCCGCTGCGAAAGCCTCTGCGCATGCGGGCTAGCGGCAGCACCACCCCCCCCAGCAGCTGCGCGCGCATGGAGGCGGCGTTGGCGTCCACGGCTGGGGCGGAGGAGGAGGGGGAGGAGGAGGAGGAGGCGCTGGAGGCGGCGCTGGAGGCGGGGTTGGAGGTCTTGGCGTTGAGCATGGCAACTGCCTGAGGGAGGCAGGCAGGGAGGGGGTATGAGTATGGGCGTGTATTTGCTGCGGCGGAGGCAGGAGGTCGTGTTACATCTCGGCCCATTGACCGGATCATTGAGAGACCCCACACATGCCCCCACGTCCCCCCGGCCCCGCCCCCCGCCCCCCGGCCCCCCGCCACCTACTTGTGCCCGCGGGGACAACATGGCCACTGAGGCCGCCGGCAGCGCCCTCAGCACCCTCCGCTCCACCACTGACTCCAGCTCCGCCATCAGCTCCTCCGGGAACTCCACCTGCCACTCCCCACACGCCCGCAGCAGCTGCACCACGAGGTCCGTAGGGGCGGTGCCCAGGCCAGAGCCGTCGGGGCCGTCGGCGCCGCCGCCACGGCTCTTCGCCGCCGCGAAGGCCAGGCTGGTGAGGATCTCGGAGCCGCTGGGGTTGCTGCCGTGTGGCGGCACGTAGGACAGTGCCAGCAGTGTGGCGAGCAGCTGGGTGACGTCCGAGGGGGCGAGCTGGGGGATGTGGGGATGCAGCTTGCGAAGCGCGGAGGTGGTGAGGGCGCGGGCGGGGGAGTGGCCCAGGCGTGACAGGGAGGACAGCGCCTGGCGGGGTAGGGCGGGGGGGCGGGGAGGGGGAAAGGAAAGTAGGGGGAAAGGGAGAGGGAGGCGAGGGCGCGGGGGGATTCGTGCGAGGGGGGTAGTAGGGAGGGGCGTGCAAAACACCTGTGGATGACCTGCATCGGCCAAGGCTACCTCCGCCACAACAAAACCATCACTACGCCGCCCCACCACCAACTCACCGCAACCACTTGTCGCGGCTGCAAGTCTTCCAGTCGCGCCGCCACCACCGCCTCCGCCAGGCCGCCCAGCTCCCCGCCCTCCCGCCCCTCCCCGCCCAGCCGGCCCGCCAGCGCCACCAGCAGCCCCACCAGGTCCCCGCTGGGCACCCGCTGCTGCTGCTGCTGCTGGCGCTGCTGCTGGCGGGTCCCGGCGGCTGCCCCCTGCGCCGCCAGCTCCGCCGCCACCGCCCGCACGTCCACCCCAGCAGACGCCAGCTCGGCAGCCAAGGAACGCACTTTAGCGCCAGCAGCCAATGCGGCCCCCGGGACCCTGTCCGCCACGGTGTCGGCGGCGGCGGCCGCCGCTGTCGTACTTCCAGCCGCCGCCGCCGCCGCTGCCCCATTCCAGCCGCCGCCCCGCCGTCGGCCGCTGCCGTCGGCGGTCACTACCCCCGCTTCTTCAGCCCCGCCGGCGCGGCCTCGGCCGCCCCGGCCGCGCCCCCGCCCTCGGCCCGCCCTTCCACCGCCGCCGCCGCCGACGACGACGACGCCGACCACGCCGCCGCCCTCAACGCCCCGCGCTGCGGGCTGCACTGCCAACAGCGCTTCCTGCGCGGCTTCCAGCAGCTTCCGCAGCTCCCGCAGCCGCGACCGAGCCGCCTCCTCGCGCGCCTGCAGCGCCTCCCGCCGGGCTGCTGCTGCTGCTGCCGAGTCCTGCGTTCGCAGCGCCACCACCGCAGTGCGCTCCAGCCAGGCAGCATCGGGGCATGGACGGCCGGGCTTGGTGGCGCACCAGGCCTCCAAAAGGCGGGCCAGGGAGGGCACGTCGAGGTCCGCAGCCGCAGCGGCGGAGCCGACGGCCGTGTCTTTGGCGGCCGCCGCGTCCTGGGCCCGCCGCTCAAAGCCATCGCGGTTGCCGCCGCGGCCGCCATCGGCACGGTCAGATCGACCGCGGCGGCCACCTCGAGCGCCTGGGCCGCGGCCTGCGGCCTTGCCGCCGGCGCCGCTGCCGTCGCCGCTGCCGCGCTCCGCATCGCGGTTGTGGTGGTGCTCGGCTTCCCTGCGGGCCGTGTGGGGGCGGGGCTTGCCTGAGACGGCAGCAACAAGGAGGCACCAGGCACCGCCGCGAGGACCGCACCGTCGTGCCTGTGGCCCGCTGTGGGGTCCTCCGTTCGAGTCAGCGCTCCGTGAGGGTCAGCGCAGGAGGGGAGGGGAGAGGAGAGGAGGTCTACATGGCCTGGGAGGTGCTAAGACAAGACCTGCCCCTCCATCACCACTCCGTGCCACTGCCCACCCTCCGCGCCACTCGCACCGCGCTCACCGCCAGGGGCACCCCCCTCCCTCCCTGGACCACCCACCCCCCCGCCGTCGTCAGCTGCTGCTGCTGCTCCGACGGCGGCGCCGCCGTCGCCGGCGCCACCAGGCGCGCCACGTTGTACGACGACGAGTCCACGAAGGCCTGCGGCACCGCCATGTCGTACAGTACGGCAAGCTCCACCGCGCCCGCCAGCGCAGCCATGTCGGCCTGGCGCAGCCGCTTCGACATGCCCTCCCCGCCGTACACCTCCGTCAGCAGGTACGACCGAGCGTCGCGAATGACCCCCGGCGCGACCTCCTGCCGCCGCGCGGCCGCCGCCGCCAGCAGCAGCAGCAGGCTGCGGAAGGCGGCGGTGACGTCGCCCACAGGCAGGGGCGATAGCCTGCCGGCGGCGGCGGCGGCGGACGGCAGCAGGCCGGCGATGTCGGAGATGACCCGCGGGTCGCGCACCGGCCAGCCCAGCGCCGGCAGCACAACGACCAGGCTGCGCAGCGTGTCTGCGACCAGCTTGTACGACAGCAGGGACCGGCGCGCGTGCAGCTCGCTGGTGATGTACCTCACGGCCTCCTGCGGCTCGAGAGCGCGGCAGCGGGAGCGGGGGCAGCAACATGGGTGGCGGCACCTCAGTACCCTCAGTGGCAGTAACACCAGTAGGCAGCAACACCAGTGGCAGCAACGATAACATTGGCAGTGGGAATAGGGTAGAGCAGGGAAGGCACGGGGGGCACGTAGGGCACGGTGGTGCAAGCCGCGTAAGAGGATGGGTACGGTACGGGGCCGGCCGGCCGGCGGCAGCGGCGGCGGCGGTGTGAAGCGGCGGCGTTGGCGGTACGGCTGGGCACGTGGGGTCGTACACCGCATCGCACGGCACCATGCCGCACCGCACCGCACCTGTGTCTCCAGCAGCTCGTCACCCGCTAGGACTGCACCGCCCGACGGCGCCGCCCTGCCGCCGCCTGGCGCTGCGGCGGTTGCGGTAGCCGCAGCGGGCGCGGCCGCGACCGCGGCCGCGCCGGCAGCGGTGGGTGGCTGCTGCAGGCACCTGGCCATAGCGCGCAGGGCGGCGGGGTAGAGGAAGGTGGTGGAGGCGGAGCCGCGGTGCTGCTGCAGCAGCCGCAACACCCCGCGGACGCTGTCCACCCGGTCCAGCCGCTGGATGAGGAGGTCGGTGCTGGTGGCGGTGGGGCCGCCGCTGGGGCGCTGCGGCAGCGCGTGTGCCGAGACGCCGGCCCGAGGGCGAAGCGGCTGGCGGCCGGCAGCGGCGGGGGCTGAGGCGGCCGAGGCTTGGGCCGCTGCCACGGCGGGGAGCACGTGTGGGGGAACACGGCGATGGTGTGGGGGTGGTAGGTGGGTTCCTGGGAGCAGGCCGGGGCTTTGGGTTTGGGTTGGACAGCTGCTGGCGGCGCCTGGTGGAAGGGAGCGGCATAGCTGCGCCCTCTGGGGTGGCGGCCACTGGCCCGACAGGCGGGCCTCCTGGGGAGGGGACGAACGTGAAGAGGGCGGGCGCGGCAAGCACGCTGGGCGCACAGGCAGGTACGCTGAGCGCACAGTTCTCCGACACTTGGCAATGAATTAAGCTTTTTAGTGATACCGATGTTTTGTTGAGGTAAGTGGAAGGACGGTCGGTGCGTGCGCACCTGTGCCAAGGCGACATGAGGGCGGCGCTCCATTTTTTGTTTACACAGGTTCCCGACATCCCTCCAGTTGCATTTATATATGTGTTAGATTGCAAGCTCATGCGTAGACAGACGCGAAGGGCAGTTTTGGGAGGCTTGCGTCGTCAACATCTACGCGACTTGCATATTGAGGCGCTACCCTTCGGTCCATTTGTACACATACATATGTAACCTAACTAATGTTAGCTTTAGTGCAAGTATGGCTGAAATGAATGTGGTTCCGGTTGAAGAAGGCAAGGAGCCGTGTCACACACCAGCGGCTTTACGTGCGCGATTACCGGTTATTAAGGTGTCGCCCGAACGTTGCTGCGTAAAAACTGATGTCAAACCAACTGCGATCGCTCAAGGCTCAAGGGGACCGATTGATCGAAGATAAAGCTTGCATTTTGTGTCACTCGACGGAGGGGTTGCGGCGGGTGCCGTACTGTCCTTCGCTTACTCGTTGGCTGCCGCCCATCCCGCGATCCTGTCCCATGAGCTGTCGCCGAACCTTGTGAGTTCGCCTCTGAAAACACTTGAGGCTATCGGATGTCACAATCACGACGAGCTCCAGTACGCCACATTAGGCACCGTCGCGACTACAACTTCCAGGATGAGCCCGCACCTGCGCCTGCCACTGCTCCTGGTCCCAGGTCCTGTGGAGGTGCGTGCCTGGCATCAATTCCATGCGGGGGGGGCCACTTCCCCTGGTCACGACGTGTCACGAAACGGCATCGCAAGAGTGCCGCGGACAGGAACCGCGGTCCCCTGGCCGCGGACATACCGTAGAAGTGGTGGTCACGCGCGGCGCCCGCCGGAGTTGCAACGGCGTCGCATATGGGCGGCCTGCTACGATATGAAAATCGGCACAGCTCCTGCCTGCATAAAAGAGCTTTGTGGTTGTGCACTCAGTCGCTAGCAGTGTGGTGTGCGGTGCCACGGACTGGCTTGCGCCTGCCCTGAGGCAACTGTCTGGCCACGGCTGCGTCCGATATGCGACGCCGGGGCATGCCCGCAGGGGGACCTACAAACAGGGCTGCCCACACTGCGGTCGAAGGGGTGGCCAACTCCCAACCAACTCGAGTGGGTAGGCATGCATGCCATGCCATCCCATCCCATCCTATCCCAGCTTCCGGGGTTTAAAAATTACGGACGTGGGGGACTGGGAACTGCCCTAGATGGTTGTATGGATGGATGCACCAGGTACCACCCGGCTGTCGTGGCGCTGACCCTGCTGGTTAGATCGTGTTGAATATTCGCACGGGTGGCGGGTCCGTCTTCATAAGGGGATTTCGATGTCGGTGAGACCCTGCTCGTCGTAAGGCGGAAGGCATGGGGATGGGTTCGGGGACAATACAAACCCGTTCAGTGCAAAATGCGAATCCTTGTGGTTTCGGCACCCGCTTGCCGTACTTGTCGCAGTGCAACACGTCAACACCTGGAAGGGTAGGTCACTGTCAGGCAGGAACATCGCACCCGGTAGTGTGGAAATTGCTAAGAGATACGGACTTCTAGCTACGCCGCACAGGGAAAACGCTACGCGAAGAATCACCTTCAGATGCATAGGAAGTCATATCAATACTGACGGCATTCAATATGACTGCTGGTATTGGACGTTGTGATAGTATCAGTTATGCGTCAATGGACTGGTTTAACTACTTTAAACCCTAGGAGGACAAAATGACCGGCTGGTGCTTGCTGCAGCGTCGCTGCTGCGGTGCTCATCAACACAAAGCGCTTAAGGCGACAGATCAGTTGCTTATTCGGACAGCGCGACTTTTGCCAGCGTCTTCGCATAGCCTTGCACCTACACGAACGTCCTCGTGTGAGGAAACCTCAACGACGTGTCGTTCCTCATTTTATGGAGGCCTTTTCCATCGAAGATCTATAGAGGCCGAGCAGGAACTCATCCCGCAGCGCTGCTCGAACTGCGGAGGGACCGGGAAATGTACCTGTGCCGACTGCGCGGGCCGTGGAAAGCTGTCTCGAGGTGGGGGTCTTCATAATTGCCATGCGGAGAGACTTCAAACGCGAACGCGAGCTTTATCACCATGTTTCTTACGCTCTTGCCGTTCCGCTTCCTCGGCTTGCTCTCCACCCCACATAACCCTGCAACGTGCTTTACTCCGCCCTCTCACGCAGCCGGCTACAACAAGAAGAACCGGGTAGACATGACGCGCGTCGTAGGTGCGTACGAGGGGGGGCGTGTAGGGAGGCGGTCGGTTTGTATTCCTCAGCCCCCGTAGCACGCGTCTCTAAGTTTACCCCCGCACGCCCTCCAACCTCCGCCTACCCCCCGTAAATGCACATGGATCCAGGATCCAAATGGACATCGATGCAGGAAACAATGGGCTGGCGGCACTTCCGAGTGATCCAGGTGCGGTGGGAGGGAGGGACCCGCGTCGGGGTTTCGGCGCTGCTGGCGGCCGCTTCACCCCGGCTGCTGTGTTCATAAGTACCGTGGTCGACTTACCCCCCGCCCTCCTGCTGCCGCCCCCCCCCGCCCCTGCTGCTGCTCCTGCAGTGCCGCAAGGGCACCTCGGGCGTGGCGTTCGTACAGATGCAGGCCAGCTGTGACCCGGCCACGCAGCTCTGGGTAGGGGGGGCGGGCTAGTTTGAATGCTCAGATCCAGGTGGGATGAGCCTACCGTAGTTGGTGTCTCCTGCGGCCACGGCGGCGTGTTCCCGCGGTTGGCAGTTAGGTCGCGGCAGGCAAGGGCGGCAGGCAAGGGCGGAGGGTTGCAGGTGGTGGATGTTTTATGGGGCAGCGGCAGCAGGATGCGGGCGAGCGGCTCGTAGTTGTGGTGGTGGCGGCGGTTGGGGACGCGACCACCCAGACGACTCCCTGCTCCCCCCTGCTTAACTACGCACTGCTGCTCCCCCTCCACACACAGAAGCCGTAGCTCTCACGCCGCGTTCTCGTTGCTCCCACCCCCCGCGTCCTCCGCCAGATGAACGCGGGCAACCTGAAGGATCGGGACCTCTGGGCGGCCGGCTGGCTGCAGAAGAGCCAGATGGAGGACCCGCAGGGCGGTCTGACCGGCGGCGTCACCTGCCGCGCCTGCAGCGGTTCCGGAGCCACTTCCTGCCCCGTGTGCGACGCCACCGGGGCGGTGATGCTGCCCCCGTCGGGGCTGGGGAGTCCGCTGACGGCGGCAGCAGGCGGGCGCAGCAGCAGCCCTCTGGGTAGCATTTTTAGCGAGAGCTCGATTGGAGGCAACGGAAGCACCGGAGTTACCAGTGGCGGCGGCGGCGGCGGCGCGCTTTGAGCGAGCGGGGCGCCGCAGCAGGCGGGCTTGGGCCGGCGATATGGGTCGAGCCCGTCCTTCGGCGGCGGCGGCGGCGGCGGCGGCGGGTTCGGTGGGGAGCGAAAGGGAGGGGCGGAGTGGTGGGGAGGTGGCCGATTGGCGCGAGAGGGGGTAGCTAGGGAGAGAGATGTGGCGGCTGCAACGGTTCTGCGTTTTGTCTAGCGGCTGTGCGACGCAGCAGGAGGGGCGAGTGGCGCAGCTTGGCCGGATGGCGCGAGTTGCGGTGTGGAAGGAAGGAAGGAGAGGCGGATGGGGCAGCTCACGTGTTTCGGCCCTCGGGCTGAGCTGACGCGTCCATCCGTCGCTGAGGGGGCCAAGGAGTGGTCGTTGTTGAGTGCAGGGAATGGGCGGGAGCGAAACCCCTGTTTGGGGGAGAGTAGACGGTGTCTGTCAGGAAGCGTTAGTCGGGTGCCGTAATGGTAAGTGCGCGCAGGTGCTTGTTTCGTGAGTGCTGTTCCGTTGCTGTGGTGGATGCAGGAGCTGTTCGTGTTCGGACGCGAGGTGTCAGCGTACCAGTAGTCGCGCATGGCCCGGGGTTAGGGTGCCAAGGGCGTGAGAGGCCCAGCGCTGTCGGAGCTCCGTCGCCAGCGGGCCGCCATGTCACCAGCCGCCGGCTTGAGGGACGGACGCTGATCGGAGGCCGCTGCCAGGGGTGCGGGGGCTGTGCTGGACCTCGCTGCCAGGGGTGCGGGGTGCTGATCGGAGGGTGGTCCCTTACGACGTGCGCTGCGTGCTCATGTGAGCCACACGCACCTGCGGGGTCAGAGCACCGGGGCCCCAATGTGCGCCGGGCAAAGGTGACGGGGACTTGCGCCTGAACTGCAGTGTCCGAAGGCTGGCATGCTTGTAGTGTACCGGTAGTAGGGCTGGCCGCTTGGAGAAATTGCTGCGGCCCATGGACGGGGCGGAATGTTGTGCAGGGGCGTGCAAGCTGCAGTGTATGTGAGGGTGCCTAGTCTGGCGGCGTGGTGGGTGCGTAGTGTGGCGGCGTGGTGAGTCCAGCGAGCGAGAGGGTAGAGAGCGAAGGGGCCAGGGAGTGAAGCGGTGGAGTCGCGGCATCCCCGCGCACACTGTCAGTAGTGTCGCGGAAGTGTGCGTTGAGAGCCCAGTGGGTGCCAAGTGCCGAGTGGTTCTTGCCAGCCTGAAGGCGTGTGCGAGCAGCGGTCTGTTCTTAGACACCACCACAGATGTGTAACATGGGGTGGTGCCCGAGGAGAGGACGGAGCTCGGCTTGCGGAGCACTGCCGAGACACGCATTGGCCGCACGCACGGATGGGGTGGCGGCCAGCCAGCCGCGTCCCCTCTTCAGATAGGACTGGAACCAGGACCAGCGCCTGACCCCGACCCCTCTCTTCGTGGGCTGCGTCTTCGATAGCTCCAGGGGTTGGGTCAACGCCGGAACAGGCGGGCCTTGATCTCGCTTTATGTCACAGCTGCCTGCGGCAGCTCCGATCAAGCCACCCTCGCGCCACCACAAGATAACTCCGTCCGCAAAACGACAAAATTGTTGCTGCCCTTCCTGCTCTAGAACTGAATGGCAACACATGCTACCAGGCTCCGGAACCCGACGCACGGCGCCAGGCCGTGCCGTTCACCGTCGCCGCCGCCGCCCGCCCGCCCCCACTGCCGGTTTGGCTCCCTAGCCGGGTGTGATTCGAACCGGCATTTCTCTCCATAAACCGCAACATGGTCATGGCAGCGTGGAGGGCGCATTTCGGCAGCCAAAGCGCTCGTACGTCAGCCGTGTCAAAATTTCGCATGACGTACGGCTCCTACTTATGCCACGCTTCTCTTATCATCCCTGGTCGTCGTACCGGCAGTCCGATGCCACCACCGTCGCCCCACCCAGAGGTACGCATCAGCTGTCCTGGCGCCGGCGCCCGCGCGCTGTCTTCATCACCCAGGCGTCGGCGTCAGTCGCGTAACGCCGCCTATGATGCGACCTCGGAAAGCAAAGCTGGCGACTGCCACCCTAGCGACTGTCACCCTGGCAAAGCCGGCGACTGCCGCCTTAACGACGCAACCTTCCGGCCTCTCAAACCATCACAGCACGCCTTCTCCTCACCCAAAAACGACGTGTCTTGACTGATACAGCGCTACAATTCCTAACCGACAACTCATAGAACGGAACCGCCCGCCCGTCCCCTTTGGAGCCACCCAGCTAGACCAGACCCTGGCCAACGGATCCCCCCATATCCATTTACTCCTTCCTAAAACAATCCGGTGTTGTCCGAGCTGGTTCCATAAGTACCAGATGATGTATTCCCCATCGCCGCTGCTGTTGCTGCAGTTGCTGTTCTGCAGCCGACACGGGAGCGCCACACAACGGCATCCAGAGGCGCCGGACCGTGGCGTACGGCACGCTCCGAAACCACAAGAGAGGTCAGCCGTGTCGCAGGGCTCAGTTGAATAGTTTGCTGAAGAAATTGGAGACGGGGTTGGCTGCCTCGCCGTCCACAATCTCCACCGCCTCCTCCTCCACCGCCTCCTCAGATGATGCGGCGGCGGGGGCCGCGGTGCCGTTCTGGCCCCCAGCCTTCCAGGCGGCAATCCTGCGGGCGAGCAGAGGGGGACCGAATTGGGTCCGCACACCGGAGCGTTGTTGGGCAGGGAGGGCACGCAGTGGCGGACGAGCGCAGGCGACCCACCACGTGCATCCCACCGCGTCGCCCCAACTGGGCTGAAGAGGGTCGCCGCAACTCGAAAATGCGCAGTCGGCAGCTCAAACGGCACAGATTTGGTGCAGCCGATACCTGACAAAGCCCGACAGCGCCGCGATCTGGCAGTCGCCGGTGCTGGACCACCCGGCATGAGTGGCCGCCTCGTTTCGAGGCTCCCGCCCCCCTTTTTGAGCCCCCCCCCTTTTTTGGAGGCTCCCCCTTATAGCGCCGCACCCCCTCCTCACCAGGCTTGCGCCTCCGCCTTCTTCACGGCTGCCTCCGAGGGGTCGTACTCGCCGGCCTTCTTGGCGGCCTTGGGTGCCTCGGGGGCGGCAGGGGCGGCCTGGATGGGAACCACATGGGACATGGGACGCGTGGTGGGATGAGTGGCGGGGCGAGCGGGGGTGGCGCCCGGGCGTCGCCCGGCAGGCATGCACGTGCCAGCATGCGCGTGCTAAAGAACAACGACCTAGTTGAAGGGGATTTGGGAGCAAGGACGGTTATTGCAGGAAGTGATCGACGAGGAGCATCAACATTACATTGCAAGTGCATTATGATCGTGAGCAGGTAGGGTTTGCGTTTGCGTTTGGAACGGATGGAAGCAGTCGGGGCATTCCTCAAAACAGAGGCGCTGCACACCTCTTGGGGCTTCTCCTCGACCAGCGCGGGCGCGGGCGCCTCAGCCTTTACTGGCTCAGGCTTGGGCTCCTCCACCTTCGGCGCCTCAGCCTTCACCGGCTCCGGCTTGGGCTCCTCCGCCTTGGGGGCAGCAGGGGCGGGCGGCGCCGGGGCGGCGTCCCCTGCCAGCATAGCCTTGGCGGCCTCGACGACCTTGCGCCGCCGCTCCTGCTCCGGAGTCTCCGCGGCGGGGGCGGCGGGGGCGGCAGGGGCGGCAGGCTGGGGCACAGGGGAGAGAGGGCGCGGAGGGGGTCAGGTCGGGAAGGGCCGCGGCAGCGGAAGTTTCGCACACCTCTTTCTGCCTGGGCAACAACGGCACGGCACTAGTGGGCTGGTCGGGGCTGGGCAGCTCACACGCCGTGCCCCGATGACGACGGAGGAGCGGCTCCTCTTCGCCAAAAAACACACAACCCCAGCCCCTGCCCCTGGCCCCCCTTCGCTGCATGCCCGCGCGCACGTACCTTGGGCGGCGCTGGGGCCGGCGGCGCTACCTTTGCCGGCGCCGGCGCGGCGGCGGCAACCGCCAGCACCGGCTCGGGCACCGGCTCGGGCACCACCTCCGGAACCGGCTCCGGCTGCTGCTCCTCGGCCCGCTTCATGAAGCCGCCGAAGAAGCTGCCCACGTTGAACATCGGCTTGGCCTCCTCCACAACAACCATGTCGTCGGCCTCCAAGGAGACCTCGGGCTCAGGAGGCGGCGGCGGCGCGGCGCGGGCCTTCTTGACGGCGGCGGGCGGCGGGGGCTCCGCGGCGGCCACCTGTGGGAGGGGGAGTAGGAATTCGAGGAGGGTGTTGCGCGTGCTGACTGAGTGCCGCGTCAGCAAGATGGTGACCCACGGTGTGTGTGTGGGGTGGGGTGGGGTACAGTGTTCGACCTGGTGCATCGCGTGTTTAAACCTTACAAGAGGTCATAACAGGGGCCGCAAGAGGCGGCCGGTGGCCGACCGCAAGGATTGAATTGAGTATGCAGAGCGATGGTCGGTCTTCGCGGTGCGGTCGCGGTGCTGCTCACCGGCTCAGGCTCGGGCGCGGCCTCCTCCACGGGCTTAGCCTTGGGGGTGAAGAAGCCTCCGAACAGCGCCGCGGGCGACTTGGCCTTGGCCTCGGCGGCGGCAACGGCAGCGAGGGCAGCGGCCTCGGCGGCGGCGGCAGCAGCCAGCTCCTCCTCCGTCTGCGGGCGCGCGAAAGGACAGCGGCGGGGATGGTGGGGCATATTCAAGGTGGTGGGAGGCGGCGCCCATTACGTGCCGGAACACACACACATGCACACACACACACAGGCGAACGCTGTTGCAGCTCTCGCATTGTAGGGTACGCTTGAGGGCGACTTCCTTCCCAGCTGGAGCGCGGATGCACGGGTGCTGGGGGGGAGGGGGCATGAAAACCGTTTACGCGACAGGGACAGGATAGTTGGCGCCTTTCTTGGGATACCTAATTTGTGGGCGCATGCTGGAGCACTGGGATTTACTACCTTCAAACCTGTGGAGGCGGCCTGTCGGGGCTGTTTAAAGGACAAGGAAGAGAAGACGAACAAGCACACAAGTGCGGTACCGTGCTAGCGAAGGGGGAGGGTCTTCTCACCGGGCCGGCCTCCACCACGGGCTCCTCCACGGGCTTGGCCTTGGCGGCGAAGAAGCCTCCGAACAGCGCTGCGGGCGACTTGGACTTCGCCTTGGCGGCGGCCTCGGCCTCAGCGGCGGCGGCGGCGGCCTCGGCCTCGGCGGCGGCAGCGGCAGCCAGCTCCTCCTCCGTCTGCAGGTGCAGGACGGACAGAGCAGCGGCGGCGAGGGGGGCAACGCCGGTAAGCCATGCATGCATACGTACTCACAGCAAAATCACACGGATGTGCAATGAGCACTGTGTGTCGAAAGCCTCTCCAAGCTACGACAGCATGTGCCCCCCCTCCTTCAACGGCTCATCCCTCTTTCAGGTGGACTCCGTCCATCACGATCCAGGGACCTGCACCCGAACCCGCCCCACCTACCCCAAATTACCCCCCAAACAAGTGTGTCAAAGCCGGCCTCCTACTAGACTGCAAGCCGGCCTCCTACTAGACTGCTAGCGTCAGTTACTTCGCCTCGTGTACCAACCACGTGTTCCTACGCCACCCACCGGGCCGGCGGGCTCGGGCTTCTTGCCGAAGAAGCCGAAGATCTGGGCGCTGCCCTTGGGAGCCGGAGGAGCTTGCGCCGGAGTCGCGGGCTTGGGGTTCAGCACCTGCGTGTTCGGTTGCGTTCCGTTGGGACAAGCAGCCGACCTTCAGGCCTGCGTCAAGCCCCAATAAGGTGTCCCCGAGGGTATCCCGCCCCGTTGAGCTGCGTTGCCCCCACCCTCCACAAGCAGCGCCACCCATCACCCTGCAACCCAGCATCAGCACCACCACCTCCCAACCACCACACCTCGTCCACGATGGCTGCCCGCTCGGCATCCGACAGGAGCACTCCCGCGCCCGCCGCCTTGCGAGCGCGCTCCAAAACCACCTTGGTTGCCTGCTCCATGAGCGCTGCCCGCTCCGCCTTCCTGCGCGCCTCCGCCAGCTGGGTCTCCAGCGGCTTGGCTTGCTTGAGCAGCGGCGCCACCTCCTTCTTCACGGCAGTCTCCTGCGGGGCCCCAGGTGATGGTGGTGGTGGCGTAGGACGAGGCGGCAGCCGTCAGTCGGGGAGCAACACGAGGTCGGCGAAGGGTCTGATCTGATGAACACTCGTGTGTAATATTATGTCGACGAGGTATGAGGAACATCGCTTGGGTTATGTAAATGTCTTCCTTTAACGCGCGTTGTCACAACAACGCTGGGTTCGCTCAGCAGTTGCAGGCTAGTCAAGCGGCGCCAGTCCAGCCGCGCCTCTCCGTCCGCGCCCGCGTGATGCGACCTCCCCCCGCCGCCCTGCACCCACTGCATTCCCCAGTCGCGTTACCGGTTCTTTCATTGTAGCCCCCCTGCCGCCCGTGAGGCACCCACCGTGGTCTTGGCCTCCTTCAGCCGGGCCGCCAGCTCCGAAACCCGCTTGTCCGCCTCCAGCAGCACCGACGCGGCCTGAGAGGCCTTGATCTGCGCCGCGGACAGCTCCGCGCGGGCGGCATCAGCGGCCTCCTTGCCCGCCAGCTGGGCCTCCTGCGGGTGTGGAGGTGTGTATGGGGGGGTTCGAGGGAAACCCGTGGATGTCCGAAAAAATCGTGTGTATGGGGGGGTGGTATGGGTGTGGGGCCGGGGAAGAGGAGTAAAAGGAGGTAAGGGCGGACGACGGGGAGGAGGGGTTTGCTCGCTTTTGCTCATAATGTATATGCAATATTTACACACAGCCTCGGATCCGCCAGGGAGGCCGGGAGACCTTCAGGGAGGCCGCAACCCCCAACCCCCAACTGCCGCACCCGCGAGATGTCTTGCGCCAGCTCGCCCATGAGCTCCTCGAACTCCCTCGGCGGGGCGGTGGTCTCCGCGACCACCTCCAGCACCTTGTTCTGGGCCGCCTCGGGGCTGCGGCAGGCCGCCGCCACCAGCTCCGCCACCTGCAGCCGAGACACCTGGCCGCCGAAGGTGGTGTCGCGGGGCTTGAGGACCAGGTTGTGGGTGCGCTTGTAGTCGTCGGTGGGGCGCTCCATGCCGCCTGGGGGGGGGGGAGGAGCGGGCGGACCAGGGGGAGCAGCGAGGCGAGGACACAGGCGGGGCAGCGAATTCAGCAGCAGGGGAGGGGAGGTTGCAAGGAGGAAAACCCGTGTACGAAAGAAAAACCGTTTAGGATTAGACGTTGTACGAGATGCATGCTGGAGGACTGGCGAGGGGAGGGGCGACGCGTATACATCGTCTCACCCTCACTCGACGCTCCGCACCCGGATAACTGGGATAGCTTGAAAGCCCCCCCGCCAAAGCCATGCGACCCCGACAATCCGCTTGCTTCCAACAGCTGCCCTGCCTGCCTGCCAGCGCACGTCCTCAGCCCGCTGCGCTCTGCCCCCCAAACACGTTGGCCGCGGCGGCAAAGCCCAGCGCGGCTCGTGCCACGTCGGTTGGTTGTGCCCCAAGTCGGTTGGTTGTGCCCCAAGTCGGTTGGTTGTACCCCAACTCGGTTGGTTGTACTCCAACTCAGTTGATTATACCCCAAGCCGGTTGGTTATGCCATTAATCACTTAGTTATGCCCCGAGTCGGTTGGTTGTGCCCCAGGTTGGTTGGTAGTTCCCCAAGTCGGTTTGTTGTGCGCCAAATCGCGGACAACGCCTTTTGAACGTAAGCGTAAGCGATGCTTCCGATTCCACCAGGCGCAATCAGGTTCCCTCCGTTGACCCCCACCCCTCGCCAACCGGTGGAAGCCATCGCGACCCCAACCTATACCCCCCCTCACATCATCCCAAACACTGCTCCCAACACCACCACCTGCCCTCGCCCCCGGCTCGTCCCCTCGCCCCCCGCCTCTCCCTCACCTGGCCGCACAATCGTGTACGACATGCCGCTGGCCTCCAGCGCCTTCTCCGCCTCGCGCTTCCATAGCAGCACGCCGCCAAACAGGTTCAGCACGCCGGCCGGCCAGCCCAGCTTTCCGGTGCCCAACGACGACACGAGCACGAACTGCTCCACCCCCAGCTCCGCCGCCTTGTTGACCAACGCGATGCTGCCCTCGCCGTCGATCTTCTTGGGCATGGAGAAGTTGAGCGCCTGATCCTCGGGGGCCCCTACGGCGCACACGATCTGCGTGTTTTGGGGTGGGTGAGGGTAGAGGGCAGGGGTTGGCTGGGCGCAAGGGGTGAGCCGGAGGTGTGGGGTGTGTGTGAAGAGGAAACCCGGAGGTGGGCGGGTGAGGCACGAGGCGTCGAGGAGTGCACTCTGCCGACACCTCCCCCGCCATTACCACGCTAACAAACCAACGGCAGCGTGATATGTCCGTCGCTACCGGTTTGCCCGAGCCACCGAATCGGTTGGCGAAAGAACACGCACTTCCGACCAGCCCCATGAGCAGCCCCATCCGTGGCATCAGCCCCGTGACCACAACAGCAGCGCACGCAGGTCGGAGCTACGCCCGCTGCTCTTCGCCGCCGCTAGCTGTACTCGCGCTTGCGGCCCTACGCAACGAGCGTACACACTCTTGCCGTTGCACGGCTGGGAAGGGAGCTGGGACGGGAGCCGCGACGGCTGGGTCGGCGGCGAGGGCGCTGACGGTGACCGTGGCCATCGCCTCCCTAGCCGGCCCGCTGACGTGTCCTGCTTACATGTCAACCCCAACCTATGCATGCAGCACTGACTCCCCCCCTCCTTCGCCTCCTCCCCTCCGCACCCGGGTGCTCCTTTCCCCCCGCTGTTGCCCACATCCGAGCCTGCCCTCGGTCGTCATCGCTCCCATGGCGCCGCCAGGTTACGAGCCAACGGCGTGCGCCTGGTGCGCCCTCTGATGCTCCCACCACGACGGGCCCCTTCCGCCTACCCCTCGTTTTCGGCTGTGGCACCCGTGTCACCGATCAGCGCTGGAGCGAGTCCCGGAGTGCAATTGCAATTGCTCGCACAATGCAGTAGCGTGTCCGGACCCGCGCTCCTGGTTCCCTCACCCCGTTACGTCGCGCGATAGTCCCTCCCTCGTTTTAAGGGAGAGGCTCCCAACGCCATGCCCAGACAGGTCCACCCAACGCCATGCCCAGACAGGTCCACCCAACCCAGGCTTCCGCGCAGCACGCTACCCTCCAGAGTTTTGCCAGCCCACCTCCTGCAACCCTAAACCCTAAAACTGCCCCATCCGGACGGCTTGCTTCACACAACCGTGTTCGCGATCGGCTTCACTCATAGGCACCCCTGCCGCAGCCTGCCTGCCAATAACTTGGATCTCACTTTCCCTGGCTGTTATCACTTGCCTTGCCTGACCAATGCTGCTGCCTCGTCATTACAGGCCGTCTCAACGACGCCGCGGTTTGTTGCGGTCGTAACAAGCAATCCTGCACCCATGTCCGGACGTCACAGTCGTCCGTCTCACCTTGTTGGCCGAGCCAATGGCCTCCTCAAAGGCAGCAGGCGAGCCCAGGTCGAAGGGCACCACGGTCACGCGCTTGATCTGCTCCGGCTTGATGATGCCGTACGTGGCGGCCACGTTGAGCGCCGCCTCCGCCGCCTCCACGCTACGCGCGCCGGCGCGGACGGTGAAGCCCGACTCCAGCAGCTCCCTGCAAGGATGGGCGGCCATGACGATAGCGACAACAACGATGATGACGACAACAACAACAATGATGGTGATGATGATGGCGATGGTGATGACGATAACGGCGATGATGATGATGTTAAAGACAAGGTAAGGGGCGCAGGGCGCAGGGCGAGGCACGGTCGGCCCTCCGAGGCCGGGGCCTGGACGCAACGCGCTCGTGACCCCCCGAACCCTAAAACCCTAACCCTAACCCGTCACCCTTACCCGTCACCCGCCTTTTGTTTGCACGGCCCCCAAAACTATGGCTACGCCGCCAGTGCCCCCCCCCTAAGCGACCCGCTGCGCCCGCTTCTGCGCTCAGTGACCCAGCGATCCAGCTCCAGGCTGCCCGCACTGGGAGGTGCCTCTGTAACGCCTGCCGCCGCTGCCGCCGCTGTGCGGTCCGGGGGAATATATCTGATAGATGGATAGGTAGATAGATGGGTGTATGTGCTGAGCACGCTGTTATGCCAAATGGGTCGGGATCTGGGTTTCCCTCGGGTGCCGTGGCAGCGTCGGCGCTAGCGCGA
Organism: Yamagishiella unicocca; assembly: GCA_003116995.1. Taxonomy (NCBI): domain Eukaryota; kingdom Viridiplantae; phylum Chlorophyta; class Chlorophyceae; order Chlamydomonadales; family Volvocaceae; genus Yamagishiella; species Yamagishiella unicocca. The sequence goes on along the minus strand of BDSL01000034.1, from coordinate 499,639 downwards.
GGGGCGTTGGCCTGCAGCCCGCAGAGGCGCTTCTCAGTACGCGCCAGGCCCGTACGGGCAGGTTGGCCGTGAACGCCTGCAGTGCGGTTGAGCGGCTGCTGCAGCAGCCATGAAGCCATGATGTCACTGCAAAACCGCCGCTGCAGTGCCTCCGCCGCGGTAGAGCTTGTTGCTGCTGTTGCTGCTGCAGCGGCTATCGCAGCTTCTGCCGATTCAGCAGCTTCCGCCGCCGACCCGTAAGGCGCCAGAGAGAATGGCCTTGCTGCCGCGAACCGGAATGAGTTGCCTTTACAGCGGATTGGCGGCACCGAGCCGTCTCAATGAACCAAAGCGCTTGGATGACACCCTTGGCTATTGACGATTATGTCCAGGGTCCAGGACACGCACCTGGCTCCTGGTGCCAGCTGCTGCTGCTCCGGCTGCTGTTCGCGGCTGCTGTTCGCGGCTGCTGTTCGCGGCTGCTGTTCGCGGCTGCTGTTCGCGGCTGCTGTTCCCCGCCCGCCCGCTCGTTCAATCACCCTCGGCCAACAGCATTCATGCACGTCGGTATCAGGGCGTGTATGTGCGTGACCACCCTCTTTAGCCTGCCCTCTCCTGTTTCCTCTCACCCCCCATCCCTCCCATAGTGGGAGCCGACATACCTGACCACCCGTGCGCCCGTGCGGCCGGTAGCGCCGGCGACGAAGACCTGCGTGCAACACGAGACAGGGGATGTGAGCCGGCGGTCGGAGCACAATGTCCCCGGGGAGGAGCGCGGGTGCGAGCGGGTGCGGAACACAAAGTCCCGCGGGAGATGCTGCTGCTGCATGCCGCTGCTGCTGGTCAGTGTGTTTTATCCGTTCCATCCCCCGAGCCCGTCGCTTCCAGCCAGCAACTAATTACACGGATAATACGGTACGGGATGGGAAACAATGGCAGCCCCTTTTTAGGGGCTCGGGCGCGGAGACGACACACGCCACGCACCACGCTGTTGTCGCGGCCATCCTTGGTTTCAGGGCCCTTCTTCTCCTCCTTCGTGCTCTTCAGCTGGATGGTGCCAGTGGAGCCCAAGCGCGAGAGGCCGGCGAAAATGGTGCCTGCGCAAGCATAGAAGCGACGCGCGAACCGCGGTGCAGCCAGCACAATTAGAAGCTATCAATCAAGAATAGCGGCGGAAATTAACATTAGGTTGTGTTATAAGGTATTCTGACAATGAAACGTGCGTTGCGGTTCGCCCCTGCGAGAGCGAGCATGCAGAGCGTGTGGCGCCAGGCAGAGCCAGGGCTCACCGATGATAGCGGTGCCCTTCGGCGCCTCAGGGGCCTCCGTCTCCGTGGGAGCTGCCCGGACCGGCTTCACCTTCCGAGACCTGGGCGTTCAGCACAAGAATAGAGCTCGAATCGTCAGGCGAGGGATCGCTATCTTCGCCGACCCAGACCTCCCCAAGGAATCTAACACAGGCCATCATGAATCAAGCAATCATTTACTGAACGTTATCTAAAGTACCTTGGAGATGGTCCATAGGAGGAGCGCGAGACGCGGACGCTGGCCGCATTGCGGGAGCTGCCGGTCGCAGCCGGTCCTGTGGCACGCAGGACCATTTTGATCGAAGTTAGCACCTAGTAGACCTGACTTGCGAAGTTCCTGCCTGCAAGTCTCTCGCGGCTATTTGTACGGAGTGTACGACTGATCTCTGTTGGGACGTTGACTGCCAGAGGCCAACATTCATGGAATTCGTTTTGTCAACTTGTTGATTCTGTCGTGCGGGGGCTGTATGCATTGTGCTTCGTAGACTGACGTGCGGTTCCAGAATATCCCAACAATTTGCACGCGGACGAAAGCGTTGGTTGGTCGCGTTGGACTTCAGGCATTATAAATGTATGCAGGGCGGCTTACTTCTCGAGCTCGCACAGCATCTGGGCTCAACACTTATCGCGGCGACACTCCCTCCGCTCAGCCTTTGCCGGACATTGCGACCAGGTGTCCGAAATGCAGGCCGTGGCGCAGCGCCAGCCCGGGGCCCTATGAGCGCCTCCAGCCGTACAGCGCGATGACCGGCGGTGACAGGCAGCCGTGGCGGCCCCGACGAAAGGCTGCCACCTGCTGCACCACCGCCACCGAAACCAGCACATCCTCGCCAACGGACCCCAGCAAGCCTAACACAGTGCCGTCGCCACCTGCCCCGTCACCCGTGCGTCCTACAAACAAAGCCGTCAACGCCATCTTCACTACACCCTACGGCACCCGCTGGCGGGTGCGCCCTTACGACAACAGCGACTACGCGCCCATCATTGAACTCCAAACCGAAAGCTTCCACACCACCAACCCCGTGCCATTCCTCAACACCTTCACCTACAACAACTTCCGAGCCGAGGTGGTCGATGCCCTGAAGCAGAAAACCAAGTACTCGGACCCATGCGGCTTTCAACTGCTGGTGGCGGAGGAGGTCTCGGAGCCGTCGCGAGACGAGCCGTCGGCTGCGCCGGAAGCCGCCGCCGCCGCCACAGGGCCTCCGAGTGGCCGCCGGGGGCTGGTGGGTGTTGTTGAGGTGTCCCTGATGTCCGCGGGGGAGGTGTTGCGGGTGCTGCCCAAGCCCACGTCCCAGTACGCTTACGTCAGCAGCATGTGCGTGAGGACCGGTCAGCGCCGCCGCGGTGTGGCGCAGGCGCTGCTGGCGGCGGTGGAGGCGCAGGCGCTGCTGTGGCGGCAGCGGAGCCTCGCGCTGCACGTGTACAAGGACAACGAGCCAGCGGTGGCGCTCTACAGCAGATGCGGCATGCAGGTGGTGGGGGAGGATCCCGGCTGGAAGGCGATGCTGGGTGGACGTGTGAGGTTGCTTATGAAGAAGGAGCTGCCACTTGGGTCGGAGGAGGAAGGGGAGGAGGAGGACGGGAGGGAGAGCGATGACGGGCGGTAGTCGGGCTGGGCCGTCAGCGGCGGCGGTCCGGTGCGGTTAATGGGGGCATGAAGCTGGATGTGTCGTCGCCCCTACGTCTTGTGAAGGTGTCGGTGTCGGCGTTAGCGTTGGAGGTGTATGCCTGACGTGCTGCATGGCGCTTCTGGCTGACGGAAGGAGCAACCAGAGCAGTGGGCGGGTGCGCAAGACTCAGCTCGGGGTTGGCGCGATGGTGGGCGTCTGGTGCTGGCAGCGGTGTGGTATAATGTGCTTTGCATTTCGACGTGTATTCACCATGTTCCCCATAACGGCAGGTGCACCAAGGGGGCAGGCAGGGGTAGCATGTGCGACCGCCAGAGGGCTGTCCATGCGCGGCTCGTGTAGTGATGTACTTTGCTGTAGGGCCGCGGACGTGAACTATGCATTTGATGGCTCGCATGATAATCGTTGGCGACATTCGCCGATGGAAGGGTTTAGCGAGATGGGCGGGGGCTGTCCTGACCCCTCAGGATGCGCTGATCGGGCCTAGCGAGGATAATGACTAAGCTGGATCGAGGACGTGGCCAGACCCGCCTGGGCCTGCGTGCAGCTGTGCCTTGCACTTACGCCAACGTGCAACACGTTCGACTTAGTTGAGGTTACGGATGTACGTGTACATAAGTACGCCGGCTGTAATTGGCGAGCATGTTCGCGGGGAACCTACTGGGACCCTTCGTGTGCCAATGAGCCGCCCTGCGGGCCGCGGGAACCAGCCATCCCGGGGGAGCCACCTTGTCTTTTACGAGGGGGACGATGTTACAGCGCGCGAGGAGGGACGTGGCCATGTGTCAGGGCGTGCGTTGACCGTGGTCTGCATCTCTGCAAGGCGCGGCTGTACGGAAGTTGGTGTTGCTTCCTACCAAGGCGCTCAGCAGGCACCATTGAAGGTTAATTTATCGTTGAAATTTTGGTTTAGGTAAACCTGTCGTATAGCATTAATGCACTGCGCATCAGGCATATTATGCCGGCCCGGGGGTCGCGACAGACGAGCGAAATCGCACTACTAGCTCGCCGTCACCGACGCGGTCTCCAATCAACGATGAATAGCAGGATGCGCATGCCGTTACAAGAAGGCTTGGGAAAACCTTTTATATAGTACATTGCGCGCGTGCCTTCAAACATTTTAATTCAAACCTTTAAATTGCAGCTTCGCGCCTGGTGCACAAATCGATGAATGGTGCCTGTGAAGATGTTCTGCGCAATATGTCGCATTTGCCACTTTTCCTCACGTTGCCAGGACGACAGTCGAACCGTTAAGCTTGGTGAAGTTTACTGGACGTATTTGTATCAAAGCCGTCTCTGAATCACAGCGCAAACAAGCTCGGAAGCGAAGTGACGATTTTGTTGTTACATGTACTCCTAGGCGGTCTGGTTCACGCGCCGGAATAATGTCCCGACCCTGCGCGCGTGGAACGCCAGGTGCAGAGCCGTCGCAGCAGCAAGCTGCGGGATACAGGCAGCCAGCCGCAACGTTATCCTCATACAGCATATGTTTTATGAATGTAGGCGATGTCTGGGCCGTGCTGTCGCTGGTCTACAACTATGTGGAGTACCGAGACGTTCTGCAAGGCCTCCTGGTCTGCAAACGCCTGCGCAAGGACCTCCCCACCACAGTCACCCGGATCACCGCCAACCACATGACCCAGGTGGGCAAGCGACGCTCATGCCGTTGCGCAACCAAACCCACGCACCTCCTTACCCTGCGAGCCACACACCCGACCTCATGCCACGCCCTCCTCAAAAACCCCTAAACAAAGCCTATGCGCCAACGCTACTTCCCACGTCGCTTAAACGAGTCTTTTTTCACCCCCCGCGAGGGCCCCCCATCATGACCCACCCATACCCGACCCCGCACCTCAACCCCACCCCGCGGCCGCCGCACCCTTCCCTCCCCTCGTCTTTCCCCAGGCTGGACTGGAGTTCATGGCCCACGCCTTCACCTCCCTGGACCAGCTCGCCATCGTACAAACCCGACCCGCCCACCTAGGTGCTATCCCCCACGACGCGCGGGGACGCGAGCCGCAGTCCAACCCCGTCGCGACCTTGGCCTCAAACGAAATGGCGTTCTGGAAGTTGGCGACACTGGACTTCACCTGGGTCCGCTTTCCCAACCTCCGCAAGTTGGCGCTCTGGCGCATCCCCCTATCGACCCTCACCTTCAACGACCGCAACACGCCGTCGCTCACGCACCTGCTAATCGGCCACAACGTGGTGCGATATGGGTCGGTGGGGGTAGGCTCCACATGCGGGCGATGGCCCGGTGCTGATGTGCCCTCGCGGCTCGTCCCATCCCGCCGGGCTGCGGTGCAGTCATCAATGCCCCACCTCCCGTGTCCCATCCACGGGTCTTCCTCGAACCTCCCGTGTCGCCGGCTTGCCGGCCTGACGTGACGTAAGCAAGGGCCACCCCTACCGCCCTAACCGGCATGTGGAGTGCAAGGGGGGCTGGCCGGCTACCTGAGGCTACCTGAGGCGACCAGCTGGGTCAGAGCCCCCCGGGGGCCCCGGGGGCCTCACTTGCCGCGAAACCCATTGATCCCGCATGAGCGCGCCATGCCGGTATTGAGCACGCCATGCTGGTATTGCCGGTTTAACTGTTGGGCGTGGTTTAACCGTGGGGCGTGTTTTAACTGTATTGGCGCCCAGTCGTTTTGCAGCCCGGCATGCTCCGGTGTCGCCTGCTCACCGAGTTGTAGCCCTAGCGGAGGGGCTTCCTCGAAATCCCCCAGCGCCGCAGCCCGCTGGTCATAGGGTGGGATGCTGACCGACCCGCGCGAGGACCCGTGTTCGCCTACCATAGGCTGGGGTGTTCGCCTACCATAGGCTGGGGTGTTCGCCTACCATAGGCTGGGGTGTTCGCCTACCATAGGCTGGGGTGTTCGCCTACCATAGGCTGGGGTGTTCGCCTACCTGCGCGCGAAGCCCTGGGGCCCCGCCCTCCTGCGTTCCCGCCTCTCCCCGCTCCACGTGCCACATTCCACGTCCAGCCTGCTCCCGCCCCCCCCCCCGACCACCTCCCGCCTCCGGCAGGGTTACCCGGCCCAGACGCTGCAGCTCGACCTCTGGTTCCTACGTCACCTGCAGCTCGAAGGCGTGCGCGTCCATTCGACGCAGGGCCTCGAAATGTCCTTCGTGTCGTGCATGGCTCTCACAACAGTGATCGTTGACTCGCTGATCAGCAGCGCCGCCATCCTCGACCTCGAGCTATCCCTGCCTAACTGCCACCGGTTGGCATTCATTGGGTGAGCAGTTTGTTGTTGCGAGGAGGGTCATGTTTCGAGGGCTGGGGTTTCCGGGGATGGCTGCTGGTCGGTCGAACAGTCACGTCGCTGTCCTCGCTGCACTCTCTCTACACGCTCGGCTGCTCCACCCCATGAGAGGAACACTACTTGCCTCTCTACCCATCCACCCCCCTGCTCGCCACCCCCCCTTCCCGCACGGCCCCAACGTTTCCTTGTCGGGTTTTTCACCGTCCGCCCCTCAAGTGCCGACATGTTCACGTGTTTCCTCTCTGCCCCCGCTCCCCCCCCCCCGGCCACCACCACCACCACGACCTCCAGGTGCGCGATCCCCTCATTAAATTTGTTTGCACCGAAGCTCCGCTTCCTGTCCGTTAAGGACAGCAACGTCACCTGCAGTATCAATGTCTGGACTTCACTGCCGGGGCCGGCCATCCTGGTGGACATCGGGGGCTGCGAGAACCTTGACCGCGACACCATACAGCACCTGCTGCGCCACCCACGAGTGGGGCGAGCGCGCGTCCTAAACGTGTGCGCCCGGACGCGCGCGCTGTGGGGGCCGCTGCCCAGGGGATATCAGCAACAGCGCAGAGGGGGCGGAGAGGGCATCGCCGAGGATAGTTGGGGGCCAGACGGCTGGGAACAGCGGCCGCTGCGCTTGCTTCCGGCCCTAGGCGGGTACGCGGCCTGGGCCGAAGACACGGCGGAGGGGGGAGAGGAGGAGGAGGCTGGGTGCGCGGAAGAGGGCGAGGGGCATGTAGCCGGAGAGGCGGGAGAACAGGAGGAATGGGGCGAGGGGGAGTGTGAAGAGGGTGAGGAAGGGGAGGGTGAAGAGGAGGAGGGCGGCGAGTGTAGCGAGGAAGGGGAGGGTGAAGAGGAGGAGGGCGGCGAGTGCAGCGAGGAGGGCGGCGAGTGTAGCGAGGAAGGGGAGGGTGAAGAGGAGGAGGGCGGCGAGTGCAGCGAGGAGGGCGGCGAATGTAGCGAGGAGGGCGGCGAGTATGAGTATGATGAGGGTGTGCCCGAGGACGACGAGGAGGACGACGACGGCGTTCGGCGGCAGCTGTTCCCATGCTTCAAGCGCATCAGTGTGGACCAGCCGGCTGCGGCAAGCGGAGGTGATGGCAGCCGCGATGGCGGCTACCCGACTGGCGCAGCTCCGAGACCTAGCGACCCGCTTGCAGCAGCGACTGCCGCCGCCGGTCCTCACCCAGCTGCGGACGTCTACCCCACGTCTACCAGCCAGCCGGATCAGGGCAGGTCGGCCCGACCACTGTCGCAGCGGGCTCGTGGGAAAGCAGCAGCGGTGGCCCGCGTCGCAAGAAGCGACTGCTCGGGTGTCAAAGCTGAGGATGCGCAGCCCGGGTCGGCGATGCCGACCGCCGGTGCTGCCTGCAGAGCTGGCGGTCCCAGGGCGATGGGGCAGGGCGCGGCCCCTCAGCAGCAGCAGCCAGCGCCGGGCATTGTAAGCCCCAGGACGCTCGACGCGTTACTGCTGATGGCGAAGCGACTGATGCCCCTGCTGCCTGCTGATGGCCGGTCGCTGCCACCGTCGACCGCCGAAGTTGTCGCCTCAGCGGCGGGAAGGGAGGTACTGGCGGACGTCATGGCGATGCGGGTTTCGGAGCAGGATCCGGCGCAGGTGCAGGGTCTGGCGGGGCCCTCGTGCCTGGGGTCTCGGCCAGAGCTTCACCCGGCGCTGCAGCAGATGGTGGTTGAGAGCCAGAACATGGTGCGCCAGGGGGAGCTGCTCATGGCACGGGTGCAGTGGATGGCGGACCTGGCGGCGGCGGAGCAGTCGCTGGGGGGGGAGTGAGGGCTGGGTGCTCTCGCTGTTTGGGGGCTTGCGCTGTGTTGTGGGGAGGAGGGTTGCGAGGGAAGTCTGCGTTGCGGCGTGGGTGTGGGTGTGGGTGCAGAGCTGAGCTGTGGTGGCTGGCGGCTCGGGAGGTGTGCAGGGCACGGCACGTTGCGGGGCAGCCGTGGCGATGTGTTGCGGTATTGCGCTGCGTTGTGTCACTGGGAGCCCGACCCGTCCGACAAACATGTTTGTCAATTTGGTGTCGAAAGAAGGGAAAGTACGTTAAAAGTGTATGAAGGTGAGATGGTGATGGTGATGGTCAGGTATCTAGCCGGGCCTGACGCTGGCCGCGCGGGCAGCTGCTCTGCCCGAAACGGTGAGACCGCCGAAGGACTCGAGAGGGGGAGAGGGGCGTGAGGGGTCTCTGCCCGTTCTGTCCGGTCGCGGACCTCTGGTAACTCCAGCCATACGGTGTTTTAGGCAGCGTAGGTCCCGAAAGTTCCGCCATAGCAGCTTTGCTGTGCATTGCCCGCCAGCTGCTCTTCCTGATGTCTCTGCGGCACGGGACAGCCTCTTCTGTATGCATATGTGTGTGTGCGTGTGTGTGTGTGTGTGCGTGTGTGTATCTGTGCGTCATGATTCGCCGCAAAGCCGTACGTACGTACGTACGCCGCTGTATGTGGGTCACACGCGCCTGGACGTGAGGCACACGTGAGGGCGGCAGTTGTGTCAGCTGGCAGGGTGAGGAGCTGACGCAGACGCCGTCGGGTGTCGGCCTGGAACTGGATCCGCAAACAAAACGTGCGCCGCGAGGTGTGTGTTGTTGTTGTTGCTGCGATTGTATTACAACGTTTATGTATTGACAGACCAGGGCTGTATATACATAAATAAAATGCACAAAAAATACGCACAGGCTCTTCGAGGCTCTCAGCCACTCTGGTCAAATCTTTGGCCCCTTGACTAACGCTGAAACGCAACCGGGACACAATCCGGCCAACTAACAACCCAGTGTGAGTTTATTTTAACGTTTTTTTAACCAGCACACGCTTCATTACTTGTGCAGCAGCCAGGGAGGCACCGTAACCAGTCGACTCTTTAGCAATTAATCGACAACGGAGGTTCATCCCGGCAGAAAGGGAAGCGCGTCAGCGCCAACAAGTGTTGGCAGGGGCAGGATTCGCCACGTGCCCGCATAAACTCGGGTGTTTTGACGTTCAGCAACTCCTCCACCCCCTCACTTACACACACACACACACACACACACGCCTGGCCGTCCTTCCCTCCCACACCGCACGAGCACGCACCACCCCCCGGTCCCCCGGGTTTTCCCCCGGTGGGCTCTATGCGCAGACCCGCTTGGGACACCCGGCGTGGTGGGGTGCTCTATGTGAGCCCGCCCGCCGGCCCCATCGCATCACAGCATCCCACAGCATCCCTCTCTCTCCCCCTCCCCCTCTGTGCCACAGCGTGCCTGCTTGCGTGCATCCCTGTACGGCTCGCTGCATTGCCTGCTCGCGCCCTTATATGCCACATCTCCGCGTTTTCTTCATCACTTCTTTTCCATACAATGCATTCCTAACTACTCTACCATAGACGCGGCGCGCTCACGTGTGTCCCTGCCTTTCCATTCGCCCCGCATGTCTCTCTCGCCCTTCAACCTAACGCTAACGTTCTGCTGCTTCGCCTGGTCCTTCTTCCTCTCCTTTCCCAGGTCAGTTTCCTCGCATTTGGCATGGGCTGGGATTCCTGTGCCGGGCACTCTGTCTGTTACTGGCATTGCACGCGAAGTTGTCACCTATACCTCTGCCTTGCGCACTAGGATAGGTAAATAGGTACATAGGCTAGGTAGTTGTAGGTGCTTCGCGCCACGCCTACGCCGCAGCAGCGCGGCGTCGGTTGTTGGGGCGCAACCGTCTTTCTGGCTATCGGAGCGCTGCGCGGCCGCCGGCTACATAATTGGACTTCTGGCTTCTCGTGGACCCAGTCTGGGCTTCTTTCGGTAACTATTGGCGCCCCGCACTGACTCCGGATTCCTTGGTCTCCTCGCGCTACGTCTACTTCGCGGCTCAGCTCAGCATTTATAAAACACACACACACACACACGTCTGTGGTCGAAGCCCACAGACCGCACCCGCACCCGTACCCCACCGCGCTTGCCTTGCTAGGAACGAGCACCGATCCCTGCACCGCCCTCCGCCGCCCAGCTCCCCGCCTCTTGCGGACAGGTCTCTTGCGGACCAAAGCGCGCCCTTGTTGCTCGCAAAACGGCGACGACCTTATCGCCAGCCGCGCGTGTGTTATGACTCGGCGCGCCGACAGCAGGGGCAGCAGCGGCGCGCAAGACCTCACGCCCCGATGACGAAGTAGGAGGCCTGGTGGCGCCGTTGTCCCGCAGTAAATGAGCAGCGTAACCGCCGCAATGGCGGGATGCGACCCGGCGCGCGCCTCGTGTTGAGTGATTATTGGCCCCCGCGCGCACCCCGCGCGCGCACTGCCCGGCGGTGCAGGCCGGCGCCGGTTTATTGGTGCCGCATCGCGAGGCGGCGGCAACGGAGCGACGGGACGGGCAGGGTGAAAAGGCCAGACAGCATCATTCGCTTGGAATCGCTCCCCGCCCGGCTAGGCGGCGGGCGCTCATCCTTCCTGATCGTTATCATCATCATCATCCGTACTTCCGCCTCCAACCTCCAACCGGCGCGGCCCGCATCCAACCACCAACCAACCACACGCTACGGTGCCCGTCAGCGGTTGCGCCGAACCTCCATCCTGGCTCGCTGCCGGGGCATCTGAAACACAACCTGCTCTACAATCTGAAGGTTCGGCGCCGTCGCCACCTGCAGGGTTCGGCGCCGTCGCCACCTGCACTTCGCGGAAAGTGAGACCATCTACATGTAGAGTTGCGCCCGGATGGGCGTCGTACGGAAACCGCCGTGCAACTACCGAGTACCCCCAAAAGGTCCACGCACACAAACACACACACACGCACACAACATTCCTCCTGCAGTGGCAAGCTATCCCACCTGGGCGCGCCACCACACGACCGCCCCCGGTTTGCACCCTCCCGGGTTTTGTAACCCCCTTATCCCCCTCACTCGACGGCTGAGTCGTGCCAACTATGATCATGACCCACAACGCCACACTCTCCGCCGGCCCGCAGCTGTACTCATCAGCCTATCCGTCTCCTTCGCACCCAATAGGATCAACTGCCGCGCGCCGCATTTGCGTTCCCTGCCCGCCTGACCGCACAACGGCCGCCAAACCACATCCGACCGAATAGTCGCCCGCCCCGTACTCCTATACCCCGGCTCCTAAGCAGGCGAACTGCACGCGATCGTCGTGTAGGGAGGCCCCGCCGCCGCCGGAATAAAACACGTCCCCCTCCGCTCCCGCTCTTTGGCGCGCCGCTCCGCTGGACCGTCACCTTCACCGCCCTCGGTTTGTCGGCCGTGGATTCGTGGATTCTCTTATCAAACCCCCCCAAACCCAAATGCAAAATGCCCCACGAGCAGGCACCACGCAACGCATGTAGCATGTACGACATCACGCTTGATGCTTGAGCAGTGCGAGCCGCCAACTACCAGCGGCGAGGAGTTGGCTGACGCCAACCCATTTGCACCCACGTATGACAACCTTAACCACCTACCCGCGGGAGTCTTCAGGCGCGCGGTCCAAACCCGTGCACGCAGCTAGGCGCAAGGCGGGGGGCTGCGAGAGGCCGCCAGCCGCATGAGGTCCCCCCCTACCTCAGGCCCCCCTCCCCCCCCTCCACCAGCCTCAACACCCAGGCCACGCGAGAGACGAGCGCTCGCCGCGCGGGGGGCAGCCCACGACGTACGACATTTTGTACTGCATCACCGATGCGCGCCGTCCCTAGATCCGGCACCTACCCTAGACGGACTTGGCCGGGTGCTGACCGTGTTAGCGACACACGCACACGCACACACACACGCACACGCACACACACACGCACACACACACACGCACACGCACACACACGCACACACACACACACACGCACACACACGCACACACACGCACACACACACACACACGCACACACACACGCACACACACACGCACACACACACACGCACACACACACACGTCACGTCACGTCACGTCGAGTCGCCGCTTTCGGGGCCCTCTGAGCGCAAGCCAGCGATGCCTCCCTCGCTCCCACCTCACACACGGTGGGACGAGGGCGCGCGCCTGTCGGAGGCTAGGCGCCAGGGCTAGGCGCTAGGCGCGCCACGACGGCAACGCGTTGCCGCCGCTCGAGGCCGCACCTGCTGCCGCGTCCGAGCTGGGGCCTCCGGCTGCTGCCTGCGCGCCTCCTGCTGCTGGCGGCAGCGGCTGCGCCGAGGCCGGCTGTGAGGCGATGCCGCCGCGGAGGGCGCCCCCGGGGGAGGTGGTGGCGGTGAAGGTCGGGCTCTGGACACGTCCCATGGAGCCCAGCTCTAGCTGCAGCAGCGGCAGCTCCCTAGCGGGCGCAGAGGGGCTGCCCGCGTGGGCGGAGTAGGGCGTGCGGCCCAGCGCCGGCGCCGACGCGGGTGGCGGCACCTGGTGGGGCGAGACGGGCACGCCGCTGTCCGACGCGAATGGCGCCGGCATCATGTTTCCCCGGTTGGGTGCGGCGGCCATGTCCACTGGCTACGGGGCGAGGAGGGAGGCAGGCAAGAAAGGAGGGGGGGGGGAGAAGGAAGGAAGGGTTGGTAGGTCGACTGGGGCTTTGGTGGGTCGACAGCAGCAGGGAGGTTAGGGTTTTAGGGTTTTAGGGTTTTAGGGTTTTAGGGTTTTAGGGTTTTAGGGTTTTAGGGTTTTAGGGTTTGCGGAGCGCCACTCGACACGCGGGAGGGCGGGCGCAGCTAGCCCGTAGCCCCTGCTACGGGCCGACGCTCGGGGCGGGGGCAGGCCTGCAGCCTGCGGCCTGGCGGGGGAGGGGTCGCAGCGCCCCACTCACATTGGCCGAGCATGGCCCTCCTCAACCACGCGACGCATAACCATCGTCATGGTCGTTACCTACACCACCATCATCCCCGCTGTAATCATCATCCCCGCTGTAATTATCATCCCCAGCTGTACCCGCTTGGGGTTTCAGGATTCGTGAGGGCGTCTACTGGCTGCCCTGACCTGCAGCAGGATGCGGTAGATCATGCCGCGCCCTGCCTCCACTCGCTCGCCCTTGGACTTCTTCACCCGCGACCCCAGCTTGCGCTCCGACGTGCCGGCTGTGGACACGGACACGATCGAGTGGTTGCCAGCCACGCCCTTGAACCTGTTGGCGACAAGAGACAAGACGAGGGAGGGGGAGGCGGGCCGGCGAGTTCAGAGAAACCCGTGGGCGGGGAGGAGCGGGGCAGGGAGGAGCCGAGCGGGGAGGAGCGGGGCAGGGAGGAGCCGGACGAGGCGGAAGCGGGGAAGGACGCTTAGGGGGTTTGGTATAAGGCCGCACGCGACTGGAGGGAGTTACATGCGAGGGAGGGAGGGAGGGAGGGGCTCCCGCCCCCGTTGCCGCGCCCGCCTTTATCTTCCGGCCCTCCCGCCCCTCCCGCACCTGAACTGCCCCAGGTCCTCCACCACCAGCTCGTGCGCCCACAGCCACTTGAAGGGACCCACGCGGCGGCGGATGCAGATCTCCGGCAGCGTGGGCAGGCAGCCGGGGGTGGAGTCCAGGATCATGAAGGAGCTCCGGTGCTTGGCCCTCGAGCTAGCGTTGCCCCTGCACAGCCGCAAGGACGGGCCAGGCCAGGTCCGGCCAGTGCTGGGTCAGAGCGGGGTTTAGGGTTTTGAGGGAGAGAGGAAACCCACCTGAACAACCCCCCCAGCCAACCTACCCATTCCATTCCACCCTTCGGCTTTAGTATCCCCAACCCAGTTCTCCAGCATGCATCTCAAAACTTCTGTTTTCAACGGGTTTTTTTATCGGGCATCAACGGGTCTGCCTCGAACCACTACATCCTATAACCCTGCTTCCTCCTCCCTTCGGAATTTTCCAGGTTTTTCAAGCAGGCGAGGAAGGCGAGGGAGGAGAGCAAAGCAAAAGGACTCGCCTGAGCACCGCGGGCAGCCGCGCGCGGCTCTGCGCGCCGTCGCCCTCCCCCCGCCCTCGGCCCAGCTCCGGGTCCTGCTCCATCGCCCCGCGCGCCTGCGCGGCCTCCCCGTCCACTCGCGAGCCCGAGGCCGCACCGCCCTCGTCCGTCGCGATCTCCCACAGCGCGTTGAACGCCGCGCTATGCTCGTGAGACATCATGGACTCCATGCTCTGTAGCGTGGCGGAGTGCATGCCGTGCATCGTGGACGGCGCCGTCTCCCGCCCGTGACCTGACGGCAGGTGCTGCAGCATTGCGACGCCCGGCCCCGGACCCTGCCCCTGCCCCGCCTGCCCCTGCCATGGGATGTGCATCCCGGCCGCTGCCAGCTGCATGCGACGGCCGGAGGAGCGGCGGGATGGTGGGGTTCCCCAGGCCGCCATGGCCCCCCCGGAGGGCTGGTACTGGAGCCGCGCCCCCTGCTGCAGCAGCTGCTGCTGCTGCAGCAGCTGCTGCCCCTGGGTCCCCTGCTGCTGGCCCTGCAGCCCCTGCTGCTGCGGCTGTTGCTGCAGTTGCTCTTGGTGCTGTTGTTGCTGCTGTTGCAGCTGCTGCTGCATCGCGCGGAGCACCAGGGCCTTATTGGGGCTCGACAGCGGCCGCACCAGCGGCGCCGCGCTGTTGCTGCCGCGGTAGTGCGGGCCCGGCAGCTGGTCGCACGACATGCGGGGGGCCGCGCGCACGGGCAGCGACTCGGCCCCTGGGAGGGGCCCGTTGCGGGAGGGCGAGGATGTGCGGCCGCCGCCGGCGCGCAGCTCCTGCTGCAGCAGCTGCTGGTGCTGCTGCGGCAGGGTGAGGTCGAGGTAGCTGGGTTCGGAGCCACGCATCGCTCGTGACTGCATCTGCGCGGACTGCGTCTGGAACGAATGCGTCTGGAAGGACGGCGCCTGGAGCTGCTGCTGCTGCTGCTGCTGGGCGATGGGCTGGGGCTGCAGCGGCAGGCCGGCGGCTGTGACGACGGCACTGCCAGTGCCCATGCCGCCGGGCCTTACCCACGGCCCAGGGCCAGACACCCTGCCCCCCATCATGGCCCGCGCGGGGCCAGGGCCCCGGGCCTGTGGCAGGGACATGCCGGCGGCGGCGGCGGCCGCCGCCGCCGCCGTCACCGCCGCCGCCATGGCGCCGGCCCGGCGCGAGCCGGTGCGGCTGGAGAGTAGCGCGCTGGCGTATGCGGCGCCCATGTGGCTCTGGCTCTGTGACTGGTCACGGCGCTGACAGGCGGCGATGCGCCTCGAGTCGGCCAGGGCCTGCTCGACGGCTGGGCGCATGCAGCGGGGCACGCTGGCGGGGGAGATGTCGTAGCCGGCGAGGTCGGAGAGCGGCACCTCGACGGTGGCGAAGCCGGGGACGCTGCTGCGGCTGCTGCGCGCGCCGGCGGTGGCGGCGGCGGCGGCGGCGGCGGCGGCCGCCGCCGCCGCCTGCTCCCGGGACGTCAGGGAGGAGGAGGAGGAGGAGCAAACGGACGAATCCGAGACGGTGCCGCCGATGCGCGCCACGCCGGGCTCAAAGGTCAATGCGGTGTGCAGCGCGCCGTGCGAGCCGTCGCCGTCGTCGCCATCGCCGCCATCGCCGCCATCGCCGCCGCCGCCGCCATCGCCGTCACCGTTGCCGTCATCGTCACCATTGGCTTCGCCGTTGGCTTCGCCGCCGTTGCTGTCGCCGTTGCCAACGCCGGCGGCGCCGGCGTGGTAGCTGTCATCTGCGCCGCTGTCGTCGCCGTCACTGCCCCCCAGCTGCGGCCCCCTCGGCAGCGGGGGGTACCCGGCGTGCAGGTGAATGCCCCTGCTCGCCAGACTGGTCCTATTCCTCGAGGGGAACTCGGGGAGCACCACGATCGAGCCCAACATGGAATTGGGACCCTCAGCGTCTGCGGCGCAGGGGTAGGGGGTCGCTGCGTCGACCGCGTCTCGACGAAGGCGCGCGAGGGCACGCGTGGGGGCGCACCCGCCCGCCCCCAAAGGCGGGAAACGCTTGCTGGGGCAGGAGCTGACGCACCACCGCGGGCGCCAAGGCGGCACACATATACACACACACACACGCACACGCACATACACATACACACACACGTACACATACACACGCGGGGGACCCCGACGGCACGCCGCGAAGCGCGCGGAGCAAGTAATGGGTATACGACAACGCCCAGCTCTCGTCCCTGGCGGTCGACAAGGTTCCTAATCCTCCATGCCGGCTCGGCTCGGCACCCGCCTTAGCCGCCGCGCGGCATCACCCCCTCCCCCGGTCCGACTCACCTCCAGCCGAGGAGTACTCCACATAACCTCGCCCCAGCTTGCCGGAGCCCGCCTCGCCGGCTTCAGCGCCCGGCCTGTCGACGCCTCCGGCGGTCGACGCCGGCGCCGGGCCGCCTCCGTCGCTGGCCCCCGCGTCCTGCGGCATGCACCACTTGGACGGAACCACTGAGCTGTTGTCCACCACCGCCACCTGCCGCACCGGCAGCGCCTCCGCCGGCACCTCCTCCGCCGGCATCAGGGAGTCCTGCAGCACCTCCCGCAGGATGTCTTCCACAAGGGCGCGCGACACGATCACCTGGGGGCAGGGGCGTGGTAGAGGGGAGGAGGGGTTACAAGGAGGGGCAGGGGCGTGGTAGAGGGGAGGAGGGGTTACAAGGAGGGGCATGGGCAGGGGGAGGGGAGGAGGGGTTACAAGGAGGGGCATGGGCAGGGGGGAGGGGAGGAGGGGTTACAAGGAGGGGCATCGGCAGGGGGGAGGGGAGGAGGGGTTACAAGGAGGGGCATGGGCAGGGGGGAGGGGAGGAGGGGGTAGAGGCGGGGGGGCAGGGGTAGAGGGGAGGGGAGGGGGGGCACGGGGGGACCAGGGTAGGGCGCTGGGTTGGGGGTGAGGTTGCGGGTCAGGGGAGAGGACGTGG
This sequence comes from Yamagishiella unicocca, assembly GCA_003116995.1. Taxonomy (NCBI): domain Eukaryota; kingdom Viridiplantae; phylum Chlorophyta; class Chlorophyceae; order Chlamydomonadales; family Volvocaceae; genus Yamagishiella; species Yamagishiella unicocca. Next base: position 482,718 of record BDSL01000034.1, on the reverse strand, counting down.
GGGGGGGTTGAGGAAAACCCGTGGATGTCCGAAAAACCGTTTGAAACAGAAGTTTTGAGATGCATGCTGGACGTGGGGGGGGGGTGAGGGAAACCCGTGTACGAGGAAGCTTAGTAAAAAGCCGTTTGTTACATAAGTTTGGAGATGCGTGCTGGAGAACTTGGTTGAGGAGAAGAAGACCGGTGGTCAAGGGGAGGGGCCGCCGCCACCTAGTGGCCGCGCGGGCAGACGGGCAGGAGCAGACGGGCAGGGGCAGACGGGCAGGCAGGTGTACACGTGTTTCTTGGGAGTGTGGGGTCTTCCCGGTAGTCAGACGCTGCGGTGGCTTCTGGGCCGTCAGCATGCCGTAACACGCCGAGATCTCACCCCCCTTTTCATCGCCCTTGGTTTGTCGGCCGTGGATTCGTGGCCGTGGATTCTCTTATACCCCCTTCCCTCCCCCAACCCTCCCAGAGCAGCAGCTACGCCCCTCCCCCGGTCAGCTCCCACCTCACCTGCCCCCCCTGCGCTGCGGCGTGGCAGTAGCGCGCCGCCCTGTTGACCAGCGGACCTGACGTGGTTGAGGGCGGCAGTAGCGACAGCAGCAGCAGCAACAGGAGGCGAAGGCGTCATGATGCCGAGGAGGGGGAGATGGCTGTTGGTTCCACACTTTGAACGCAACGCAGCATCGCAAGTCAACGCTCGGGGGGGAGGGCGGCCCAGGCGGGCGGGCACGCGAGGGCACCTGGGGGCGGCAATCTGGTCGGGGGTGGTCCCGGGAACACGCTGCGGCCGCCCAGGCCCCCCAGCTCCCCAGCTCCCACCCACCAAAGTAGTCGGCGCGGCCGGTTGTGGAGTGAGGCAGCACTCGCGTGGGAACCCCCTGGTAGACCCCCGCCTTGATGCGCGGGCCACGGAACAGCACGGTGCCAGTCAGGGGGTGCAGCTCCTCCTGCATGGACGGCAGCCTCAGCATGGAGGACGTCCAGGCGACCTGGGAGGGGAGGAGGGAGGGGGCGGGCGGAAGGAGAGGGGTTGTTAGTCGAGGAAGCCAAAGGATGATCTTGGATAGGGGGTGGGAGGGGAGGAGGGAGGAGGCGTGCGGAAGGAGAGGGGGTGGTAGGAGGAGGCGAAGGCGAGGAGGTGTTAGTCGGAGAAGAAGGAAAACGATACTAATGGAGAAGGTGTGTGTGTGTGTGTTTGGGGAGGAGGCCAGTGCGTCGGGGTATCGGTATCGGGGATGGAGGAGAGGTGGCAGTAGCGGCAGCGGCAGCGGCAGCGGCGGCGGCAGCGGCGGCGGCAGCGGCGGCGGCGGCGGCAGCGGCAGCGGCAGCGGCAGCGGCGGCAGCGGCAGCGGCAGCGCAGCAGCAGTTGCCAGGGGTAGGTCGGCACGCGTCATAAGGCCCCCGGAAGTCGAAAGGCCCCCGGAAGTCGAAAGGCCACAGGAACACGGTCAAGGATCGGGCCACGGTGCCGGGTGCCTACGTGGGGGCATACACGTAAGCCCCGCCCCGCTCAGATGACTCCTTCCCCCCCCACACACACACTCGCTGTGGTTTTTCGTGTCACCGGTTTCACACCACCCCCCCCACACTCGCGCCCCAGCTCCCGCAGGGCTCCTTACCTCGCCGCACTGCCCACCCCGCAGGTAAGAGGACGCCGCTGCCACCGGGCCCCATCCTGCCTCAGCCGCACCCTCCAAAACACCCCCCTCCCTCCCTCCCTCCCTCCCTCTCCCCAACCCCCGGAGGGGGTAGGGGGTCTTAAGTGCCGACCCAAGGGTCGGCTCGCACCCCTCCCCCCCTGGAGCCGCACCTCCATGACCAGCTCCTGCAGCATGAGGCACCACTCCAGCGCGTCGGAGGGCCGCGAGAAGGCGATCCTGCAGCCGGGGACCATGTGGGGGGTGGGACCACGTGGGTTGGAGTGCGAACCGACGACCCAACAAAGGAGGAGCAGCCAGGAGATGGACAGGCCGAGGACGACGCACGACCACCGCACCTACGACGCGCGCCCATGAGGTCGTGAGGTGGTGCCAGCTGGTAAGCTGCGGAGCACGAGCTGGTTGGGCCGGCCTTCGCCGCCCGAGGCCCGGCGCCCTGCCCGCTTTCCCTCGCCTCCTGCCACCCAGTCTAAACGGTTTTTTCTGGCATCCACGGGTCTTCCTCGAAGCCTCCTTCCCCCGGTCCCCCTCCCGCCGCACATGTAGTTGCCCTCCTGCTCCTGGCACTCGTAGCCGTTGCAAGACAGCAGGCTGCGCCGTACGCAGTCGTTGTACGAGGCCATCACGTCCAGGGACAGGTCGCGGTTCACGGCGGCCATGTCCGAGTACCTGTGAGGGGGGGGGAGATGCGGGAAATGAGGTGTGGTGGGGAGGAAGCGGGGCGCAGGGACGGGAGGATGAGGGGAGGGGAGGGCAGTGGGCGTGGTAGGAGCAGGGTGGTTGCGAGTGACCTTGTCGCCTTGGTTCGGGTTGCACGATTGCGTGTAGCTGACGCCGACGCCGACACAAAGACACACACACACACACACACACACACGCATTCACACGACACGGCGCGGCTGCCCCACCTCTCCATGCTACAAAACACCAAGGTCACCAGCGGGAAGCCAGCCCGCTGCCGCACCCCGTTGCGCGGCGCGCCCAGTGGGGCTACTGCGGTGGCGGGCGCGTTGAAGTAGCCCGGGGTGAGCTGCCGGGTGGCGTCAAGCGGCGCCCCCAGCCGGGCTCGCTCCTCCAGGCCGGGAACCAAAATCTGCGGCGGGGCGCGAGTTGGGTTGTGTTGGAATGCTTTGGTTTGGTTTGGTGTGGTTTGGATAAGGTTGGGTTCGTGATCACCTCCTCCCCTCCCTCCGCTCCCCTCCTCCCCTCCCTCCGCTCCCCTCCTCCCCTCCCTCCGCTCCCCTCCTCTCCTCCCCTCCCTCCGCTCCCCTCCCCTCCCTCCGCTCCCCTCCTCCCCTCCCTCCGCTCCCCTCCTCCCCACCCCCTCCTCCCCCGCATGCCTACTCCCACCCCCCCACTCCCACCGCCCCACCCCCGCATGCCTACCCCACCTGCGTTATGTTGACATACTCCAGACTGCCTCCCGCGTTCAGCTCAAAGACCCCCATGTTAACGACGCTGATCGCTGGGGCGATGGAGGTGCGCCGTTGGATGGCCTCGCGAGCCAGGGCGTTGAGGGCGGCGGTGGCGCGGGTGGCGGGGGTGGCCTGGCTCGTGGGCCCGGTCGGCACTTCGCGCAGATGCCTGGGGGATGCGTGCGTGTGTGTATCGTGTATGCGCCCCGCGGGGGGGTGAAGGGGTAACGGGAGGGGGGCGGGGTAAGCAGGGGGCAGGCGGGAGGAGGGGAGGGGTCAAGGGAGGCGCCTCGCTCTGGTGTGGGGTACGGGATGGTGTCGCTACGTGGGGCTTCGTGTTTGAACCGTCTAAAAGTATGGTGTCGGTGGGTGGCGCTGCCGGGCAGCATGGCAGCTAACCACCTCTCCACCCAGGGCGAGGACGTGCCCCCCCCCAAACCCAATCCACGGGTTTCCTCTCACCCACCCCCCGTGTCGCATCCACGGGTTTCGTGGCCAGCGCCCCCCCCCGCCCGGCCGCCCCCCCCCTTCCCCCCTACACACTCACCCGACCCGGGCCTCCCTGGAGCCAAACTGCAGGCTGTCGATGTCAGACGCGGACCCGGGGCCGTCCGCCGCACCCGCGCTGCCGCCGCCGCCGCCGCGGATGGCCATGCCCATCGGCCGCTGCGCCACCGGCGCCGCCGCCGCCGTACTGCTTCCCCTCACTGTGGCCGAGTCGTTATTCGCCGACGACTCCTGTGACACCCGCGCCAGCTGCCCCCCAGGGGCACCAAAGGTGGCGGTCGCGGTGAGTGACCCCGGCTGGGGGCTTGCTCCCGCGGTGAGGCTGCTGCCCTGGGTCAGCAGCATGGACTGGGAGATGGGGACGCCGCCGCCGCTGGTGCCGCCGCCAAAGCCGCCGCCGCTGCTGGCGGCCGCCGCTTCGCGGCGCCCGACGAAGACGCCGGTGTCCGCCGCGTCCGCCGAGGAGGGGTGCTGCTGCTGCTGCTGTTGGTCCTGCGGCGCCGACGACTGCCACTGCGACTGTGACGGCTGCTGCTGGAGGGAGCTGAGGTGCTGGTTAGGGGTGTTGCTGCTGCGTACGAGACCCGAGACCGTGCGCGGCGACCGGCCCGACGCCTGTGGTGCGGGAGAGGGGGGCGGGGATGCGGACCGGTAAGGGGCAGTGGAGGGGAGCGGAGGGCGGGGAAGGTGGCGGAGAGGAGGAGGCGCGCCTGAAGGCGTCCCGAGCAACCCCCAGCGGTGTGCAGGTGCGCCAGGTCGGAGGCCTCCAGGCAGGGTGCGCGCTCCCTCCCTGCCGCCTTAACAACCCTCTCCGGCCCCCCCGCCCCCAAGACGCACCCTCCACGTCCCCCGCCACCCTCCACGCCCCCCACCCTCCCGTCCACGGGTCTTCCTCGAAACCCTCCCGCCCCCCACCCTCCACGCCTCCCACCCTCCACGCCCCCCGCCAATCCCCGGCCCCCCCAAGCGCACCTCTGAACCTGTCGGCTGCCGCGGCAGCGGCGAGCCGCCCCGGCCCAACCCCGACACGCGACCCAGTCCGCCGCCCACCACCGCCCACAACGAGTTGGCGCCGTTGGCTCGCATCCAGCCCGGCCCCACCGACGAGGTGCGGCCGCAGGGCGTCGACGCCGCGACGCTCAGCGCGTTGCCGCTGGCGCCGCCGGCGGCGCCGTCGGCCCCCACGACCTCTTCGTCCCCGTCGGCCCCCGACAGGTGCATCGCCAGCGCGCCCGCCGGCTCGACCGCCTCGGGTGTGGACGCGAGCTCGATGGACTGGCGCTGGCGGCCGCGGGGGGGCCGGCGCTCCATCGCGGCGCCGCCAAGCAGGCCGGCGAAGCTGGCGCGGGTGCCGCTGGTGCTGCGTTTGTCTCGGGTGAGGACCTGGACGGCTCGGATGCCCAGGTCGTTGAGGTTGTTGTGGATGGCGTTGAAGGTGTTGGCGTCCAGTAAGACCTTCGGGGGAGGGCGAGGGAGCGGGGAAGGTGGAGGGGAAGGTGGCGCTGGGAGTTGGAGGTGTTGGGGTGGGGGGTGCACGATTTTGGGTTTTTCTCGGCTGGTCTGCGCTCGACACTGGTCGTCAATCGGCTAGACTCGGCCCTGCCTAGTTAGGCTACCCCGGCCTCCCCAGCTGGCCTGCACCCGCCCACCTGCGCCCCACCAACCAACCAAGTTCTCCAGCATGCACCCCCCTCCAAACGTTTTTCGTTCCTACGCACGGTTTTTCGTTCCTACACGGGTTTTCCTTGCAACCCACCTGGCCTCCGTTCGGCAGGTCCGCCACCGCCTGCACGCGGCGGTACACCTCGCCGCTGTACTCCATGCGCTGCGTGATGGCATGGGAGGTGATCGCATCGGTGACGCCGGTAGCCACTGGGGCGGTACGGCAGGAGGGGGGAGGGGGGCAGAGGGGGAGGGGGGGAGGTGTTTTTAGGGATTTTAGGGTTTTGGAGGCAGGCGGTGAGGAGTTGGGCGGGAGGGGAACGGCGGGACGCAGAGGGAAACCAGAGGGCAACGAAGTCCCTCAAACTGTGTTTTGCCGGCGCCGTCGACTAGAAAGAAGGGGTCAAGGACATCCCGGGCCGGGAGGGGGGCATTAATGCAGCCGCAAGAACGCGACACACCGCGCCGCCTACCCTCATCCCCCCCCACCACCACCGTTGTTCCCCGGCATGCACACTCAAACGCATGTCCCATCTCGACTCACCGGCTAGTTGCTGTCCTCCGTCTTTCAATTCCGTGTAACCGGGCTTCCTCGCCAACCCCCCCTTCCGCCTTGCCTCCGCAGCGCCGACCCACGGGTCTCTCAACCCACTCGCCACTCACCTCCCATGCGGACCCTCAGCCCCCGGTACAGCACGTTGAGGCGCGTGTATCGGGTCCAGTCAGCGAACTCGGCGGCGTTGGCCATCCCGCCCACCCTGATATCAGGCGGCGGGTGGACCGGGGGTTGAGCGCGTGCCTCGGTGCCGGCTACACAAGGCCTAAAACAGAGATGAGCGCGTGGCGAAGCACCCGAGACGATTATGGCAGCCATTAGGTAAACATGTGAAGCACGCAACCGCCCCTCTTCCCCCCGACCCAAATCGGAGTTTTGGCCGGACCCCACCGGAGGCGGCCAGGTGCGGGTACGGTTACTTGTTACGGTTTACGGTTGCAGTTACACCGATGTTGGGCACCCCGGCCCCAGCCCAGCCCAGCCCAGCGCCACCCCACGGGATTCTCCTCCTCCTCCCGCCGCTGCCTCTCCGCCGCTCACGTTCCATCATGGTGCTTCACATCCGTCGCGAACTTGAGCTGCCGGCTGTTATCCGCAGATCCGCCGCCCGCGCCGTGCGCGCCGCCGGTCTCCCCCTGGATCCCGCCGCCGCCGCCGCCGCCGCCCGCCGCGTCGTCATGGCCGCTGGCGGAGATGCGCGTGGGCGTCAGCCCGCGCGCGCTGCTGAGGCCGCTGTTGCCGCCCAGCTGGGGTCCCAGAATGATGCCCATCGACAGCTGGGAGCGGCCGGCGACGGCGGACTCGATCTGGGGACCTGCGCCCCCCGAGGGCCCGCCCTGCGACAGCCGCGGTATCTGGGCGGACTGGCCCACGGAGGAGGGCTGCAGCGAGTCGTGCGTCTCGATGCAGGCCTTGTGGTGCCGGAACAGCTCGCGGTCCCAGTCGGCGTCTGCAGCGAAGATGGGGAGGGGCGCGGGAAAGATCTGAGGACCCAAGCCAAGAAACAGGAGGAGGAGATGGCCAGAAAGGCGTGGGGAGAGGAGGGGGGGTGAGCAGAGCCGCTCCGCTCCTCAGATCTAGCGGGTGCCTTATGGCCCTATACCTTCTACTAAACCCTGAGACCCTAGAGCCCTCACTCACTCAGCAGGGCTAGCTGTGTGGTGATGCACCAGGCCACCGCATCCGCCGGCTCGTGGAAGGCCATCAGGAAGGCATCGCCCTGCGTCGGAAGAAGGACCAGCCGGGGAACCAGCGGTCACGGAGGGGCCGGGGCCGGGAGAGCAGCCAAGCAGGCAGGCACATGGCGCAATCCATAAGAAGCACCGCTACACCACCAACCCCGCCACGTCGCCGCCCGCCACGTTCCACTTGTCCCCTCGCCCCCCTCGCTTGCCCCCCTCGCTCGCTCTTATCAAAACCCCCTCGCTCGCCTTCCACGGCTTGCTAGCCACACCCGAGTAACGCCAGCCAACGCCCGACCTCCCCCGTGGTCCCACCACCACTAACCCCTCCTTCCCCCCATGGCCCCGCCCCGGTCCCCCCCCCCGACCTCCGCACCCCACCCACGGCCAGCCCCTCTCTCCCACCCGCCGTCAGCCCCTCCCTCCAGTCGCTCGACCCACCTCCGTCTGGACCTCATATCCGTACCACTTGGACATCTGCGACCGCAGCGTGTGGTCGTGCATGTCGATGGCGGCAGCCATAAGGTCGGTGTCCCACTCCCACAGCTCCGTGCTGCCCTCGACTGCGCAGGGGGGTGGGAGGGGTGGGAGGGGGGATTGATGAGAGAATCCGCGAATCCACGGCCGACAAACCGAGGGCGGTGAAGGTGACGGTTCGGGAGGTTAGGGTCTAGGGGTAACGGGTTTGGGGTCGAGGGGCGGGTGGGTGGGGTGCGGAGGGTCGGCGGTTGGGACGCGGTCGCGGTGGACGCGGCTTGGGGCGCCTGACGGCGACCCAAATGCGACCGATGATTGCGATGCAGCGGCAGAGGGCCGGCAGATGGATAAGGCTGCTGCTAGCGCGCTTACTCTCCATCGACGTAAGTTGATGTGGGTCGACGTGGGTTGATGTGGGTTGATGTGGGTTGGTGTGGGTTGGTGTGGATTGATGTGGGTTGGTGTGGGTTGGTGTGGGTTGGTGTGGGTTGGTGTGGGTTGATGTGGGTTGATCTGGGTCGATGTGGGTTGATGCGAAGTAATGTGTGGGCCTACAGAGCGAGCTGAAGCGAGCGAGCGTGTGTGCATTAGGGTGGGTCAGCCGCGACGTGGCCCCCCCTCCACCCCGCTCAAGCACGCAGCCCACTCCCCTGCGCTCCCCACCCCACACACAAAGGCGGGTTTCCCCTCACCGCCCCATCCAGGACACGCACCGGCCCGAAACGCCTCTTCGCGTTTCCCGACTTCACCATCTTATCACCCTACCCGACCCTCCTCCGAAGGACCGGCGGCCCGACGCGCCACGCACCGTCAGTAAGCACCAGTGTGACCACACAGCCACGAGCTCGGCGGCTGAAGCCTGATGGCGGGAGGGCGGGAGGGAGGGGCACAGCGGTAGAGGTAAAGCGCATGAGCGAGCGGAAGGAGGGTGTCAACGGCCAGTTCGCGCGGCGGCGAAGGCAGTAGTGAAGGCAGTAGTGAAGGTAGTAGTCAGGGATTAACAGCCGGTGACACCGCGGCGGCGGCAGTAGCACGCGCAGGCACGAGTAGGGTAGAGCGCTCCTTGGTGGCGTCCACCCACCAAATTCCTTTCTTTACGGGTCCCCTCTCCCCCCCTCCCTCTGCCCCCCTCCCTCTGGCCCCTCCCTCTGCCCCCCTCCCTCTGGCCCCCCCTTCTCCACCTGGCGGCATTCGCTTCGCCAGCAGCGTACGGTACCGCACCACCGACGGCACCAGCCGGTACACCAGCAGCAGCGCCATCGCCAGCAGGGTCAGACCGCCCACCACTATCAGCACAATCGCCCACCAAGGAATCATAGGGCCCTTCCCCGACTGCTCGCTGAGCGCCACGCACACCATGTCCGTCACGGCGCCGCCAGCGCCGCCGTTGGCTCCCAGGCGGGTGTAGCTGGGGGTGAAACCCTGGGGGCACTGGCAGCCGTCGTACTGCCAGTAGTACGGCGCCATGCCCACGGGGGAGGTGCCATGAAGCAGGGCGACCGGGCACAGCGGGTCGTCTGATGTGTGACCCGTGCTCGCGGCGCTGAGAGGGGCGGTGGGGAGGGGAGGGAGGGGCGGGGCGGCGGCGGAGAGGGGGAGGGGTTGGGCGAGGAGCGGGGAGGATATGCCTCCGAGTTGGAAAGAGGTGTTGCTCTGCGCGGTGGGGCCGTGAGCCCGAATAACAAAGCGCTCCGTCGGGCAGCGGGCAGCCTCAACCCTACAGCGCCCCCCCCTTCTCACACACGCACGCTCCCGCAGCCCTCCTTGTCCTCCCGAGAACCGCCCCTCCCCATCAGCGCTCTGTTCCGCTCACCCGCCTGCCTCGCTTCCCCCAGGCACCCCGCTCTTGCATCCTCAGCCCCACGCGAGGAACGCGGAATCCCTCCCTCCCTCCCCACCACCCCCCGCTCACGATTCCGACAGCCTGATGTACGGCGGCAGCCCCGCCTGCCCCGACACCAGGCCCTGCATGCGCGTGCCGCGAATGTCGAAGAAGCTCAGAGTGCCGATGGCGCCCAACGCGTCCGGCAGTTGGCCGGTAAGTTCGGTATTGTTGTTGAGCAGGATGTCCACGGCGTCGTGCAGCTTGCCGAGGGAGGCGGGCAGCGTGCCCGTAAGGTTGTTCCGGGACAGGTCTAGTAGCTGAAAGGGGTCACAGGGCGGGAAGGGGGGAAATTGGGAGGGGAAAAGAGGGGTGGGGGGAGGGGAAGGCAGGTTTGGGTTTTTGGATGTGAGGCATGGGAGGCGGGAGGGAGGTGGGAAGCGGGGGACGCGCTCATGTACCCCCTATACACATACACACGAATTGCGCCCCTTTCGCACGGTCACGCCGTTCGCGCCGTCCCGTCTGTTACCTTTCCCTCCCCTAGAATTCACCCACGCACAAGATGTTACACATACATACACGTCACAAAACCTTCCTTGGGGGTATTCGCGGCTAAGCAACGATGTGACACATACACACACGCACACGGTCCTTCGCCTCCCTACACCGGAAGCACGTCAAATTTGTTCGTTTCCCATGTGGGACTTTGCGGCTAAGCTCTGCAACTTAAAACACAAGCACGCACTCACCTGCACGTGACGGCAGCGGATGTTCTCGGGTAAGGTGCCGCTGAGGGAGTTGTTGCGCAGGTCCAGGTGATACAGCGACCAGCTGCTCTGCAGCAGCGGCGCCACCGCCCCCGTCAGACGGTTGCTGGAGACGTCCAGGTAGCTGAGCAGGATGCGAGACAGGTAGCGCGGCAGAGGGCCCTCGAGACGGTTGGCGGAGAGATCCAGGTACGTGAGGCGGCCTGGATGCACGTGAGGTTGGGGGTTGGCGGTTGGCGGCTCTCGTGCATTTCCGGCGGCAGGCTTTCACTATAAGGGCAGTCGAGCTTCGGTCGAGCGTAGGACACCCACACGTACACACACCCACACGAGGTGGATTACACACACACCCACACGTACACACACCCACATCTCTTGACATGTCGTGTGCACACATGCGGACCTCCTATGTGCGCCCCTTCCCACCTGGGACCGGCGCGGCATCAGGCACCTCCGGAAAGGCCCCCGTGAGGGAGTTGTTGGACAGGTGCAGGTTGTGCAGGCTGTTGTTCGAGGTGAAGGTTTCAAACGGCAGCGACCCGCTCAGCAGGTTGTCGTCCAGGTCAAGGAACTGAGGTGCCGTACGGTACGACGACGGGGGAGGGGCGGCGGCAGGGGTCGGTCGGAGGCGGGGGGGAGTGAGGGGTGAGGGGTGAGGTAGGGACGTGGGGCGCGGGAACCCAAACACAGTTGTCGCGAGGGCACGATTGCTCCGCCCGGGGCCGTAGGGCCCGAGGGGGGCGGGGACGTGCGCTGCGGGCCCTACGCCCCGTGCCTCCTACCTGCCCGGCTCTGCTGCTCGTCCCGCCATTCACGCACGACACGACACGAGGCGACACACCGTGCTCCGGGCGCGTGTTGGCTGTTCCGTGTCGGGATGGGTCTTCCGCGAGCATACGGTCGGCCGGACAGCTAGCAGCCAACCCACCCCTCCCCTCCCATCTCCGCCGCCGCCCCGTGGCCTGCACCACCGTAGAGGCTGCGCCATTGACCCCCCGGGGAGCGTGAGGGATCGAGAGGAAGCCCTTTTGTCGGCAACTAAAAGATGAGCAAAACCTCTAGGGGGAGGGGCCCCGGTCCGCCCCAGGCAAGGCACCAACCCCTCCCCCTCCCAGCCCCTCCCCTTCGAATCCCCCTCCCAGCACCGCCGCACCTCCAGTTTCGGGTGGGTCACAAGACCCGCCGGCAGGGATCCTGTAATGAGGTTGCCGTGCGCCAGCAGCGCAGTGATGGAGGCCATGTGCTGGAAGCTGTCCAGGGAGCCGGTGAGGAGGTTGCCGCCCAGGCTGGCGAACTCCAGGCTGCCGGACAGGGCGGAGAGGCCGCCCTCCTGCTCGTACCAGGCGTCGACGCTGCCGGAGAGGAAGTTATCATCCAGATCCAGCAAGCTGCAGGCGCGGGGCGGGGGCAGGACAGGGCGGGGCGGGGCAGGGCGGGACGGGGCGGAGCAGGGCGGGGGAATACACATCAGGCTAGGGATGCCGGCCAGAGGATGTGAGCGGTGGAGGTTCAGGGCACGGAACGCAGCGGTGGTCCTGGAGCCTCGAGGACCGCCGTGGGCAGCAGCAGCCCTTTGTGAAGCTGCCATTCGCCTGCCGCCATCCGCCTGCAGGTCCACGACCGCCGGCTGGCACCTCCCCGGGAGGCCCTTCAGCCCCCTGGCCTCCGACCCGGGGCAAACGGTTCCACCGGGACCCGATGCCTGCAAACGGGATCCTGGGAGGGCTACCACATCCCGGTCCCTCCCTCCTCCCCGCCGGAAGCCGCCGCCTGGCCCGGTCCCACCTGCCTACCCACATGACCGAGCCTCGGCACGCCCCGCCCGCATACCTAAACCTCATACCCCGTCAATCGCGGCCCCCGCCCCCCGTCAGCCAGCACCGGGCCACACGCCCGACTCTCCCTTGCCGCCGCAACATCGCCCACGAAACGCACGCTGCACATTGATGCTCGCCGTTGAAACCCAAATGGCCTCAACCCGCAGCCTTCCTGGCCGAACTGCTCTGCCCAACATGAGACGAGGCGGACCCTTCGATGAGGCCCAGGCCCCCAACGAAAATCCAGACGGTGATCATGGCAACACATGCGACGCGTCCGCACACGCCGACGGCCTAACCCTAAAACCCTCCTGTCCCCGCCTTTTCGCTGCTCCTCTTATGACATGTGCCCGGGCTTCCCAGCTACCCGCCCAAGCCCCCTTGTGCACGCGTTTCCTTGCCTTTACCCCCCTTCCCCACCCCGCTGCGGGTTTCCTCTCATACCCGTCAAACGGGCTTCCTTGCCACTCCCCGTCACTGGTGTGACACTTGACTCACACCAGGGTGGAGCTGAACGAGGTCCAGTTCACGGCCGTCACCGCCCCCCTCATGTTGTTCGAGGGGAGGCTCAGCCCCAAGACCGCCTTATTGTCGACGCAGTACCGATCGCTAGAACCCGGAAGCACGATGTCTTCGCTGCCGCTGAGCCCGCTGGAGTTGTTCAGGCAGCAGAGCACTCCCTGCCACTGGCACATAGGCGAGTCCGTCAGCCAGTTGTCCTTGTGCTGCCAGCTGGGGCCGCCCCAGGCATTGTACAGGTCTGATAACGCCTGGCGCTGCTCGCTCTGACAGGTTTCGCCGCAAAGACTTGCTGTGACGACTTGCTGCAGCCGGCGCAGCGCGTTACTGCGCGCTAGCTCCACCCCATACGGTCCTTTAGGGAATGAAGCTTGCCAAGCCGCTCCGGCTTTGGGAAGTGGACCTTTGCGAGCTGCGCAATGTGTCGCGGATGCCACCAGCATGAAAAACAGCAGCACGAGCCTCATCCCTCAGTTTTCGTCTTAAGAAAATTGCGTTCGTCTGGGCTACCCCATCCTGGCAACTTCGTGGGGTCGAGGTTGGTCCCGAAGGGCGCCTACCGGCGTGTGACGTGGTCCAGGCCTGAGCAGCTAATGATTGCATGGATAAGAATACTTCCTACATAGTGGACATCCTGCAGCTTTCTTCATATGTAATGAAGCAGTCTCGTCCTATTTCGGCAGCAGTTTGTTTTGGTCAATAGGACGCCGTAACGTTGCACGGAACATGCAGGCGGGCGTTGAATGGCTTATGCTATATACCTCTGCATTGGCAGCGCACTGAGACGGACTGGGACAAAAACACAAAATGCCCTGTCATCTGAAGTACGGCTACAAGATTTTCTCGCTTCAGGCTCCTTTTGCGTTTCAAATGTAATTATTATCGTATTACTCGTCCTATCAGCTTGAAGTTACTTGAGCTGTAAAATGCGCCAATTGTTGTCTGCCCTGGTTATTTGGCACCTTGATGCAGAGTGCAGGCTTATGCGGTTTGGCATCCACACACCACAGCATTTGCCCTGGCTAATTTGATGACTGAAGGGGCCATCGGGTCCGTGAACTTGATACCCGGGCTAAGTACGCCATTTTTGGAAAAGAGTCGTATACTGTAACATAAGCAGCACATATATGCTGCTAACTCCCTGTATCCTAGATGGCCTTGTTCCAGCCTTTTCTGGCAGTCTCGCTGGGCGGCACAACTTGCCACTGTTAGGTCGTACGCACGGCAAACATTGCCGGCCTCGCCTAAATCGCGCCCTCTTGGGCATAGGGCCCCCGTTGTGACAACCAACTATTGCGTATCTTCTCCAAACGGCCGCTGTTTGCTTCACTCTGTATGACAAACTAGAAGGCCTCGACTTGAGGACACAGGTTGAGCGTCCAAATCGTAATTTGTGCAGAATTGCAAAGCCAGGTCCCAACCGGGCCGCGACAGCCGGCAAAGTAAAAACACAGTGAGAACGTTATGGAATGCGATTCTTTAATGCAGTAGATACAGCCGCCGGGGAGCTTGACGGTCGGGAGCATCTCAGGCCCGGGGCGCCCCAAGTCTCTGCAGTGCCCAGCGGCGAGGACCGAGCATTCCTGCAACTTTACGGATATGTATGAGCTTGGTATCATAACCATGGTCCGTTGTCTTTGCAGGCTCGACCGTACCCCAAATATCTATGGGTATAGACTACACATCCAAGAACGCAAAGTCCCAGGTCCGCAGGCAGCTGATGCCCAAAGCGTCCTACAACTCTGCCGCAGCCAGCGCAGCCGCTGCAGCCGCAACCACCACAGCAGCAGCCAAACAAAAATTCGCGCATCTGATGGCCACGCAAGGCTAAGCTCCATGCGCTGGCAAGTTTTCATACACGTAGATTCTCCCGCTGAAGCCCGCCACCACAAATAGTGCGCCCAGGAGTGGTGATGCTGCGCTGCTTGCTGCTGTGCCCATTGCGCCACTGCTGCTGCCCACCACCGTGCCCACCTGTTGTGGAAGCCCTCGCCCAAGCCTGGGGAACCAGTGGGAAGGGTAATACGACAGTCCATTAATTAGGAGAAGGCCTGCGGCACACATGCCCGCCAGCTGCGGTTTAGCTGTTTTTGGGGCAACATGAGAGAGGAAAATAGCCAGGGGGGCCAGGTTCTGCTATGCTCAAAGCTGCTGCCCCGGCTATGCCTCCATCAGCTTACAGCACAACTCCAGGCCGGCCTCCACCGCCCCCGGACACCCCCAATTCCTCCACGCTCACTGAACACCACTTACTCCCTCCACACCCTCCCGGCCTCACGATGTCTACAAGGCTACCGCCCACATAGCGCCCCGAAACGACCACATGCGGCACCTTAAACCCACACCCCGAACCCGCAGCACCACACCTGCAAATGTTGGGCGCGAAAAGTGCAACGGTAGTGGTCTGCTCCGGTGTCTGGAATGCCTCGTACGTGCCCTCCTTGACCTTGCCGCCACTGCCGCCGATCTTTGCGCCGCCCTTGCTGCGGCCCGGCCCGGCGGCACCGCCAGCACCCGCCGCTGCTGCCGTTGCCGCCACACCACCTGAGCTGGCCCCCGCGGGGTGGCCTGGGCCCGGAGGTCCCGGTGGCGGCGGCAAGCCCGTCTCCCACACGTAGACCCATCCGTCGTCCGAGCCGCACACCAAGTAGCGGCAGCTGGGGGACAGCGAGGCTGCGATCTGGAGAGGGATGGGTTGGGAATTGCAGGCGGAGTGGCCTCATGCGACGGTATCACTAGCTGGCTTGTATGGTGGAGCTTGGTTTGTGCGAAAGGTACACTTGAGACCTAAGGGTGCCGCATGTCACCGGACGGCAACAGGTCTCGGGCCGAAAGGGGTGGCCGCGCGGGACTGGTGTTCGATTAGGACAATATTTGTGACGCGTTTGGGCCCCAGATCCTCGCTTTCTTGCTCCGTAAATCCCGCTGAGGACTCCCTCGTTGCCCCCCTCCATCTTTTACGGCGGCTACATAGTTTGTGGGCGCCCGCTGTCCCTTTTTTCCTGTCTCCCTCCTTGCCTGCGCGCCTCAATCCCCGCCCCTCTTCCCACTCTTCCCGGGGGAGGAAGAGGGGAAAGAAGGCGCACCTGTGTGTTGCTGTGGCGGTGACCCTTGAATTTCCGCTCCTGGAGGCAACGGGGAGATGGGGTTTGGGGCGGTGTCCGATAAAGACCAGGAAGGCGAGGGCTGACGGAAGTAGGAGGGCACAAGCCGTACCGTTGGGGCTCAATGACCCGCAGCTCCAAATGGAGTGGCCCGCAGGTGGCCCAGTGGTGCTGCCGCACCACCGGGCAGCTACCAGCAGCGGCATCACGCGGCAGCAATCACGAAGTACAACTGGCCCAGACTCCGTAATTGGCCCGTCATCGACTCCGGAGGACCGCCCACCACTTCAAAGGCCGTGTCCTTTCCTAACCACTCGCCTAACCCCCCGCTCTCCTAACCCCCCACCCGTCTAGCCGTTCTAGCCACCCGCCCACTAGCCCCTCCGAAGGCGCCGCCCGCCTCACCTGCGAATACCCCACGTACAGCCGTATCCGGCTGTCCGCGCTTGTTATCACGTATAGTTGGTCATTGCCGTACGTGTACGGTACTTGTACCAGCCCTGTGACCTTGCGCCCCGAGCCGTGCGGGTTCTTCACGTCCAGCTGCGTGAGGTAGTCCAGCGCTGTGCCCGTGAACTCGTAGTGGCGCGCCTTGCCCCGCAGCGTGCCCGCCACCACGCGGGAGCCGTCCGCGGAGAAAAGCACCCGGGTAACCAGGTCCTGCTGCACGGTGGCGGTGGCCAGCACGGAGGCGTCGGGAACGCTCCAGATGCGGATCTATGTTTCGGAGCGATTAAGGGAGGGGGGGCGGAGGCGGGCGGGCGGGTGTCACAGAGGGGCGGCGCGGGCACGGGGAAAGGGTAGGGGCATAGAGCCGTGGCGGTGATGAGAGGTGGCAGCTGTGCAAGGCGCTTGGATACGGGTGTGGACGAAAGTTGGCGCGGGCTAGGTCCTAGCCAAGCTGCTCCCTTCCCACAAAAGGGTAACACCTGCCTCACCTCACCTCACGACACCAGGCCTCACCACACCCGGCCTCGGGGCGCCCACGTACCTTGCCGTCCGCGCAACCGGTCACTATTCGGCGCGGGTCCGTTGGGTGAAAGCAGCAGCTGGTGACGAAGTCGGGGTGTACAAAGGACCTGAGGCACTCCGCGGAGGGACAGCCGCCGGGGCCCCCGCCCCCACCAGCCTCCACGCCGCTGCCCGCGACTCCCGCCACGCCCACGTCGATGTGCCACAACCGCGCCGTCTGGTCGGCTGAGGCAGTCAGCAGCAGGCGGCACTGAGACCAGGACAGGTCCAGCACGTCGCCTCGGTGTCCAGGGAGGGAAAGCAGCGGGCTCTCGGAGAGGAGAGGCGGGCGGGGGACGAGGGCGGAGGGGGGCGCGGAGGTGGAGGCCACGGAGGGGGGGAGAGGGGGAGCGGCGGCGGCGGGGGGCGGATGGAGCGAGGAGGGGACGGAGGAGGAGGAGGGCCCGGTGTCGCGGGCGACGGAGATGAGCTTGGACCTGGGGGGTGAGTGCACGGGTCAGGGGAGGGGGCAGCGGGAGGGGGGAAGCTGACCAAATTGCCAACCAACCAGCAGACCAAACCGACCAACCAGCCATTGACCAACCAACCGATCGCCCGGGCATCACCGCCCCCTCCCCCGCCCCGAATACGGCCCCACCTGCCCGAGGAGTACCAGTACACGCTCCACACCCTCAGCACTCCGTCCCGACCCGCCGTCGCCAGCAGCCGGGCGTCCGCGCTGAACCTCATAGCCCACACCACGCCGTCGTGGCCGAGCAGCTCCTGTACCATGCGGACCTGGGCGGTTTGGAAGTTGGGACGACGGGACAAATTACCAGTAGCTGGTGTTGGCTCAAGCACCCGCCACGCAAAACAACACCGGCGGCAGGGCCGCGATGGACAGACGGCGGATCGGCCCAGGTACGGCTTGCTGCTTAGCCTACACATGACACAAAGGTTGCTGCCATGTAATCTACGCCAGCCCCATTCGGTCGTGCCACGCAACCGTGGGAGCCGTAGGATGCCTCGCGCCAACACCAGCCCCAAACTTCCTGCGGTGCGTTTTCCTCTCCCGTGTGTCGGACCACGCAGCCACCCGCTCCTGAGGCTCGCCCCCTATCCCACACCATCCCAACCCATATCAGCACCTGCTGCAGCTGCCGGCCGGCTGCGCGCCTGCCGCCCACCACCCGGGCGGACTGATTGAGCCAGGACTTGGACGTCTGCGGAGACAGCCATGAAGGCAGAGAGCGGCGGGCGTGGGCAGGGGAGGCGGCGGACCGGCAGCGGCTGGGTGTTCGTCAGCGCGCGTGGGTTCGGGCAGACCCCTGGTTTGCGGGGGTGGCGCCGAGCGCACGGATGTATAACGCAAAAAGTTGGGCAGGGCGGTGCCACCTTGAAAATTCATCTTCCCATACCGCCCGGGTGAGACTGGGTGCAGCCAAAGCTTGTCAGAGGCGAAACCCAGCCATCCCAGCCCTACGCAATAACTTCTTCCACAGCGAGCCCATCGGCAGCGCATGCCCTTCCCCCCCCCACGTCAACTTCGTGGATTCGCGGATCCTCTTATCAAACCCCCCACGTCAACTTCCAACCGTCCATGGAGCCCCCGGCTGTAACGGACGCCTCCGCACCTGTGCGTGCGGAACTTGCAACGCACAACCCACAGCAACCCCATGCCGGGCCGCAGCCCATCTCTATGCCAACCCAGCCTATCCCCGCCCGTGCCAGCTCAGCTCAGCTCACCGGCACTGCCCGGCTGGACGGCCCCGCCTGGTCCTCCTCCAGCAGCGGGATGCGCAGCTCCGCCGACTGCTGGTGCGCCCCGCTCGCAGCCAGCGGGATGGGTCCCGGCTGCTGCGCTGAGAGCCCCGCAGACGGCGCCGCCGCCGCAAACCCCGCGCTGCTGCTGGCTGCTGCCGAGGGGGGAGCTGCGGCTGCAGCGCCACGGGGCGGGAGAAGCGGCGGCACGACGGGGCCGCCGCCGCCCGCTTTAGCACCCGCCGACCCGCGGAGCGCCAGCCCCTCCGCAGCCACCGGCGGCGCCAGCGGCGGCGCCGGGAGGCCTGGTGGGTCGCGGCGGGGCCCGAACGGGTCGGTGGTGGTTCCGGAGCCCCCGGCTGCCACCACCACCGGGTTCCTCGTCGTCGCCGCCGCGCTCCCCGATCCAGTCCAGGTGCTCCTGCCGGGCATGGCCGAGACCGTGGATGAGGAGGGCGAGGAGGCGTCGTGGCTTGAGGTGCGCAGCTGCCCGCCGCCGCCGCCCGCACCACCCGTCCAGGAAGCATCCTAGCATCCAGCAGGAGCGGGATGGAGGGGCAATGAAAGGAGTTGTGGGAGGGAACAGACAAGACAGGAGGAAAGGGTGCGAAGGCTCCAGGGGGGCGATTCAGGGTGCGCTCAGGAGCAGGCGAGGGGAAGGCTGGTGGAGGCGGTGGTTCGATCGAGACGGCAGCAAAGGCTGGTGGTGCAGGCCCTGCCCGCCATTTCGGCCAATCCCTGCCTGCTTGTGCGCGCTCGCGGCGTAGCCTCCTTTGCGGATGCCCTGGAGCGAACAAGCGCTACCTCGCCACCCATCTCCGCCCAGCAGGGTCATTGTTTTGAGTGTAGGACAGGCCATGCCACCACTACCTCCACCACCCCAAACCATCACCTCGCCAGCCCATCGGCCCATCAGCCCGAACCTAGCACACGCCATAAAGCCCATGCCCAGAGCCGAGGAGGAGCTTACCGAGGTCAGGCCCTCCGCAGGCACCGAGACGCGTGTGTATTCCTCCGATGGTGCCCCCATGCCAGCGGCGCTACGCGAGGGCCCCTCGGGCACTTCCACCGCCGCCGCGTCGCCGGCGGCCCAACCGCCGAAGCTGCCGCCATTGGCGCTTCCCTGCGGTTGCTGCTGGTGCTGTTGCTGCTGTTGCTGCTGCCGCTGCTGCTGCTGTTTTTCAATGCGCTCCTCAATCTTATCGCGGACATTAGTGTACGTGTTCTTGGCCCTGTACCGAAAAAGGGGGGGGAGGCAGAGCCGTCGGGGGGATGGGGCGAGCGAGGAGGCGTCACTTGGTCGGGGCAGGGGAGGGACACGCTCCAGGGAGGTTGGCGACGGGGTAAAAAGATTCTTTGTAAGCCACCAGCGAAACTGAAACTGCTGTACGCGGCCCCTTGTGACCGAACATGTTCTCCCTCGAAATGTTTGCGCCTGCCGTACACGCCCGCTGCCGCCCACACGCCAATAGACACTCCAATCCACCACATGCCCGGCCCTTCCCTAACCTATTCGCGGATTCCATTCCTGACAGCTGCTGAAAAACCCTACACAACTCCGCACCAGCTTTTGAGCTTCTTGGTGCCCTTCAGCCAGGCCTTCTTCTTGCCGCTCACGGCCTTTAGCTGCAGCTCCTGCGTGCGCAGGCGGACGTGGCGGCAGTTCGGGGTGGCGGTGACGTCAGCGGGTCGCGCCTTCGCGGGGGATGGAACCCCCCTCATGGCCCCCCGCGATGACTAACGGGACGCTGGCTCGAGGGCAGCAGCGGTAAAACGACAAAGGAGAAACTATTTACAAGCTGAAGGTATGGGGAGTTTGATGTTCCCCAAGCGGAGAAGGTCGCGTGGCGCAGGATGTGTCGCGGGGGCGAGGTAGTGCGCAGGAGCCCACCTCGTCGTCAAGGGTGCCGGGCGGGTTGGCATCGCCAGGCCCGTGAAGACCTGTCTGGGATGGCGCGCTCGATTCATAATCCTCCAGGTCATACTCCTCCCCCGTGTCCAGGTTCTTTATGCGCATCGGCAGTCTCGGCGGGGGAGGTCCAGCTTCCTGAAAACCTTCAGGAAGGGCCCCGCTTGCGCTAACCGTCGTGCTGTGTGAGGCAACGCCTTGGCCATGTTCATAGTTTATGGACTCTTCCATCTAGGCGCCAGGGTTCGTCTGCATGCTGCTTTATTTCAAGTCCATATTCCTATGTGCCGACGGAAATGCTATAATTTATGGAATTGCTTTATTCGGTATTTGCGTGTATGAAGAATGCAAGTGTATAGAACAACTTCTTCTTCTGCGCCTAAAGCGATCTACGGTCGGTGGGGACTTCGGTTACCGCTTAAACGCGTAAACGCGCAAACTCGTAGGAAATTTGCCATAACATTAAATGTAGACAGAGGAGCAACCTTGGCCTAGGTCTTTCTCCCCAACAGCAGAATGCGTCGAGACAGGTCGTTGTACAGGACTGGGCGGACGCTAGCACGCTCGTGCTTCATATCCGCATTAGCGCTAGTTGCTATTGTGAACATTATTTACGTTTGGCCAGGAAAACTTGGGGGTTCTTCTGGCAGTAGTGCAACACCCACAGCCCACCGCGGGGCCTATGACCGCAGCGCACCCGAAAGGCTTCAGTCGCGCAAGCAGTTAACGGCGACCAAAGCTTTAAGCGTCGACCACATGGCCCCGCTGATTGTTACCCTGCGCTGCGCGGACCTGGCCCCCGATTGCCAGAAGCAGTAAGCCCTGCCCTGCCCCTGCCTCTTGGCCTGCAACCCTCACCCGCGCGACCTCCGTAACCGGCGGCCTCCCATTACATGTTATGAAGCAAGGGCGCAATTGTGCCCTGTCTGAGCCTACCTCGCCCGCACCCACAGGCGCCACGCCGGCAAGTGCAGCACGCACCTGTTGCAAGGATTCCACACATGCATGGTGCGTCCGGGCTTGGCGCCTTCTCTGGGGCCTAGAAGGCCTTGACAACTCACACGCCCGCTATACGGCATTGCGGAAGTCAGGCCCCTGCTGTACGGCAATGGAGGTGCCGCCACCGTCGCGGGCCATCTGGAGCGCTGCCGGTGTTGGGTGTCCGTGCCCTGGCAGCGCACGATACCGCACGTCCGGGGGCTACGCAGAACTGTACGGCCCGACCGTGAAACACGATCACGATGCACGCCGTACGGGACCCATATGGCCTCCGCCGCCACCATCACCACCACCAAGCAAAGCACCAACGTTAATATCGACCGAAACCGACACCGCACGAACACCGGGAGTTCGCCTCCGCGTCCAGAACCGCAGCCCCCCCCCCCGCCCCGACATCAACACCAACCCATCCTCCCCGCCCCCGTGGCGCCGCAGGCGGCGTGCGACGTGTGTCCCTCCCTGGAGCTGGCTTTGCGCACCTCCATGAACCTGACCCGCCAGCAGCTGGTGGTGGTGCGGCTGCCGGGCCCCCCCCGCTGCACAGACGAGGCGGGGGCAGGCTGCTCGGAACTGGCGGCTGCGACGGCGGGTGGGGGGCAGCCGGAGTGCGGGTCCAGCCCGCTGGCTGTGGTGGGCTCCTGCAAGGTGGGCGTCATGAGGAGAGGGTGGGGAGGGGCGGAGGAGAAGGAGGGTCCATGGGCGGTAGTAGCAACCACTAGCAGCACGTATGGTCGGCTATGCTACTCGTCTGCGGTATGCCCCACTGATGGCATTGGGGGCCGCGTGGCGTACGGAACTCCGTTACGGCGACTTGAAAATGGCATATGTTGGGCCTTACTTATGCGAATCGCTCCGTCCTGGCGTAGGCCACCTGCGGCGCGTGCCTTCGGCCCGAGGTGGATCCCGAGCCGGGCTCTGGTGCTGAATCCAGCGGCGGCGGTGAAGACAGCTGCTTCGACGCCGCCGACATGTGCGCCTGGTGGGCTCATCGCGACCCACGGATCTGCGAGCGCGCGGCGGCGGACCTGAAGAGCTGGTGGTGGGTGGCGGCGGCTTGCAGGCGGAGCTGCGGCTTGTGTGGCTCCGCAGCCTCAGCAGGGGCCGGGGCGGAACAGGGCGAGGCGTCAGGTGGGTGTTTTGTCAGTCGTTTGTTCGGCCCAACCCTCGACCTGACATCAACCTCCCAGCTGGCCGTTGCAGCAGCCCTACCAGTCGGGAACCATACCCAAGTGTTGCCTCGTGTTGCCAACGCGCGCGGCATGTGGTGCCATTCACAAGATCCAGGGCCGTGTGGGCGGCTAACCGATGCGGGCCCACTGGTCGTCGCGCCCCCGGCCCCTTCCCTGTTGCGGTTCCAGGCGGCGGCTCCTCGGAGGATAGCGTGGGGCCTGCAGCGGCAGCGGCAGCGGCGCTGGTTGCGGCCGCGCGTCTGGGGGTGCAGGTGGGCGAGGCGGCAGACGGCACCCCACAGGTGGCTGTCTTCGAGGCGGTGCCGGACGACCCGGCTGCGTGTGCCGATACGCAGGTGAGCCGGTGTCATCTAGTAAGCATTGCTTATAGGCGCCAGGACCACTTGCTGTCTGCGCCTTCACCACTCCTCCCTGCCCGCCTGCAGGACTCGTGCGCCACCTGGGCAGCGGCGGGCGAGTGCAGCCGCAACCCCGGCTTCATGTCCTCCACCTGTCCTGTCTCGTGCCATGACTGCCCCGTGGTCGTCAACCTGCCGCACCCGCTTTCAAAGGTAGGCTACCTGGTCCAGTCCAATGCAGCTTCACCTAGAGGGATTCGAGGAAGACCTAGGGGGAGCCACGGTGCCCAAGTTTCCCTCCTCTTTCTAAGGCTACTCCACCCGCCCGCACCCACCGAAGGCCCAACCTCCCTGTCACGTTTGCCGTGCCTCTCTACCCACCCACCCACCCACCCACCCTCCCATCCTCCTCAGCCCCTGCTCGCTGTGCGCGTTTCTTTGCTGCCCATACCCCGTCCTCCTGTGGGCTGTCCGCTGCTTGCTCGCTCGCTCTCCCCGCTGGCAGGTGCGGCTGAACAACGGCGTGCTGATGCCGACTGTGGGCTACGGCAGCGCCGGACTGGGCACCTCCACCGGGCAGACAGTGCGCTGGGCGCTGGACGCCGGCTTCCGCCACCTGGACAGCGCGCAGGTGCTCCAGGGGGGGCGGGGACGCGGGGACTTGGCAAGGAGACGCGGGTGAGAAGCTCAAGGGAGGATGTCGCCTCCCCAGGCGGCGCCAGCGCGGTGCTGGCACAGCCTTCCGCAGCCTTGACCTAGCACCGATGGCTTGACAATGATGTAGGGAATGTGGCAATTGCCGGACCGCAGGCCCGCGAGTGGTACCGAGAGGACCTGGTGGGACAGGCGCTGGAGGAGTTTCTGCAGGAGGCGGCAGCAGGCGCGGGACGAGGAGGCGCCGTACGGCGGGAGGACGTGTTTGTGAGCGGGGGTGCCGGGCGGGAGGACGTGTTTGTGAGCGGGGTTGCTGGGCGGGAGGACGTGTTTGTGAGCGGGGGTGCCGGGCGGGAGGACGTGTTTGTGAGCGGGGGTGCCGGGCGGGAGGACGTGTTTGTGAGCGGGGGTGCCGGGCGGGAGAGTGTGTATGGTCGGGAGGAAGTAAGGAGGAGGGGCGACGTGGGCGGTTGCGATACGGGGACTCGGAATGGCTGAGGGGAAGGCGAGAGGGCCCGGGATGGCCCGGGGTGGCGTGAGGGAATGGGGGCCTGGATAGGCGGCAGCATCAGGGCAGGCAGCACCGCGGCCTGTAGCTTTGGACTAGCTCGTGGCCCAAGCCTGCCTACGAGAGGGGGGCCGCGTCATGTTATTTGTATCAATCATCATTTGTGCACCTGTGGAGCCGCTGAAGGACATAATCGCTTCACAGCGGCGAGGACGGTTGGATGCCATCGCGGACGCCGCAACCGTTGGCCGCAACCGTTGGCCGCAACCGTCTCGGGCGTTCCCGCACCGGATGTATGAGTCGCCGGTCGGCTGTCGTTGCCTGCTGTGGCCCCGACGAACAGGTGACCTCCAAGCTGCACCCCCGCCACCTGGGCTACAAGACCACGCTGCGCCAGTTCAATGAGACGCTGAAAGGTGGGCAAGCTCCTTGCTGACCGGGTTCGTGGGACTTCCTGAGCTGTCTCGCGGGAGCAGCTGCACGCCGCTGGGGCCCTGGCTCTTTCGGCGAATGGCGCCTTTGTTTCAGCCTGCGCAACGGATTGCGTACACCGCCTGTGTGCGCCGATTCCCTTTGCACCCACTGCTTATTACCGTTTGGTAACCCCACCGCGTCGCGTCCGCTGCCGCTGCCACCCAGCCTCCCCCTTACCTGAAGCCTTGCCCAGCTTGCTTGCCGCCACGCCGCCTGCCTGGCCCTCTATCACGGGTTGCCTCCTCTCGTACCCACCCAGACCTGCGCTCGCCCTACGTGGACCTGTTCCTGCTGCACTACGCCGAGTGCTGGGGCGACCTGTGCGGCGGTGCAGTGCCCGAGGGGAACTTCTTCGACAGCTGGCGGGCGCTGGAGGAGCTGTACGAGGCGGGGCTTACGCGAGCCATAGGTGCGTGGCGGGGCAGAGTATCGGTACGTAGCGGGACGGAGCGTGGTTAGCAAATTGGCGAACCACTGAGACATGAATGGTGTTACTGGCTGGAGATGCGGAGCTGGTATGATGGTCGGGCGGGGACTTGATGGGTTGGGAGGCGAAGGCCACTTCTCAATCCCAAAGGCCATTTCTCGACCCCCAAGGGCCGCGCCGAACGCACTCCACTCTCCAACCAGGGTAGCCGCGGGGCGTTCCTCTTGCCCGCGCGATCCACAGGATCCACATGTACGTTACTCATACACGACGCTGCCGTACGTCCTCCCTCCCTCCTCCCTCCCTCCCCCGTTCCTCCCTCCTTCCCGCCCCGCCGGGGACAACACTCAACCTGCGACTTTGCGTACCGAAACCAAATTCTCCAGCATACGATTCCAAACTTAAGTACCCGACATTTCCGTTTTCATGCTCGGTGCTACTTTGCATTGCCGACCTAAGGGTCTCCCCTCATTCGCTCCCACCCACCCCCCCCCCGCCGCACAGGCGTGAGCAACTTCTCCCCGGGCCAGCTCTCCCAGCTGCTGGCCAAGGCGCGCGTGCGCCCCGCGGTGCTGCAGCAGCACGTGGACCCGCTGGGCCGCAGCGAGGAGCACCAGCAGCTCTGCCGCAGCGAGGGAGTCATACTCACCGCCTACAGCACCCTAGGCACCCAGTGGGCCGGCGGGAGCAACCCGGTGCTGGGCCACCCGCAGCTGCAGGCTATCGGGCTAGAGGCCGGAGAGCGCAGCGCGGCGCAGGTGGCGCTGCGCTGGGCGCTGCAGCAGGGCTTGGTAGTGCTGCCGCGCTCGTCCAACCAAGCGCGCATACGGCAAAACCTGGCGATGTACGACTGGGGCCTTCCCGCGGGGGCCGTGCGGCAAATCGCGCACCTGCGGCCGGCGGCTGGGGTGTAGGTTTGGGGTCTTGCAGGCGGGAGGAGGAGGTGGCGTTTGTGTGTTGAAAGTGGGGGTTGTCGAGAAGACCCAGTTACACGACATATGTATAGCATGTGTTGGAGGGAGGCGTACAATGTAGCATGTGTTGGAGGGGAGTGAGGGAGGGTTGGGGCGGGCGGCAGTGTTGTGGTGGCGGCCGCGGACGAGGTGGTGGGGCGAGAGATGCGGCGGCGGAGGCATTGCCTTGATGGGCGGGTAGTGGTGGACGTGATCTTCGTGGGGGCATTACTTGGACGGGAGGGGCACTGCGATTCATTGCGGGGGATTCATTGGCTTGACTCGGATAGGGGGAGCGGGCCTGTTTGCCGGTCACATCTAGGACGGGACCACTCGCGATCGCGCGCACGCTAGGCTGGCTGCGTGCTGGTACTCGGGCGCGATCTGGGTCCTTCCTGGCGTGGTAGGATGAGATATGAGTGACAGGCCCTCGCACAGATTGTGCGACTGAGTCACAGTGACCAGTTTACTGTCCGCGTGGATCTCGAAAGTTTTGCGGCCTGCAACAGTCAAGCGGTGCCTTCCAGCAGTAGCGCGTGTGCGCTGCTGCTGACAGCTGCGCGTCCCCAGGTGGCGGTGGAGCAGTGCTGGATGGCCGGGGCGTCCGCGAGCTGTGGTGTGTCCCTGGACCCACACCATCCTTGGAGCTGTAGTGTGGGGGTGTGGCGGTGGCTGGACGCGTGGACGGGAGAACGGTAAACGTACCGGTGTCTGCGTTCACTGATGACTATGGCAGTGTCGCACGCAGAGAACAGGAACGGCGTGCCATGCCGTGCCGTGCCGTGCCCGTTGCGAACGGTCGTCCTACAGTTCGGCGTCAGTTGCCAACGAACACTGTGCGTGGAGATCGCATGGGCAAACCACCGGCCTCCGGAATATAAGCCCGGGAACTGCGCTCCCTTGCGCTCGCATACCGGTATCGTTTCAATCACCTTGTGAGCCACTACCCAGATAGCCACCGGATCAGAATACAAGCCCTATGCTCCGATTTAAAGCAACCCAACTGATTAATGAACCGTAGGCATCAGGGCCACGAACACTTCCAGGTCGAAAGGACGAAAGCACCGTTCGGCATTCGTTTGTACGACGTGGCCTTCGAGGAGCCGGATTCTCAGGGACAAACTGCATTTGCACGTCAACGCGTTTCCTTGCATTGTATATGTCAACTAGTTTGACTGTGCAGTAGTTTTAATAGACGCCAGCACCGGGCTAGAAGCAAAATGGCTGGTGCGCTGGTGTTGCTACGCTTCAATTGCTTAACCTTATGATTATTATTAATAATTGGAAATTGTAACTCGGCTTGCTTTCAGATATGGGCAAAACGGCGACCACGTCAGGGCAGGACGTCGATGTTGGGCAACTGGCCAAGGACCCTGAGAAAATAAAAATCCTCATGAAGCGCGACCCTAGGTTCATCACACGTCTAATTTCGGTAAGCTTCGCCCTTGTGCTGGCTTTGTTGACCCGGGCTCACCCACTCGTGCACCCAACCTGCGCAGCAATTGGATAAAAGCATGCACGCCCTGCTGCTCGAGAAATTAAAGCGGCAGGAGGCTATGGAAGCCGCACAGGTATCGACGAGGCTTTACGGGGGCCGGGGGCAGTCGTGGGAATACACAGCGTGTTCCCGATTCCGACCTGCTTGCCTAACCGAACGGCGAGCGTCAAGCTGCCATATGCCGCAGCACGCCACCCATTCCCAGTGCAGCTACCCGCCCTGCCAACCTGTCGGCACTGCCATCCTGTGGGCTTGCCGCCGCCCCCACCCTAAACGGTTTTCTAAACGGTTTCTTTCGAGCATCCACGGGTCTCCCTCGAAACCTCACCCTGCCCGCAGCGTTGGACACCGTACGCCCCGCGCCTGACCCACCACGGTGCCCATACCACCTTGCCACGTCGCAGAAAGAAATCGAGCAGGTCAACGAAACGATACGAATGCACGTCACTCCGAACCTGGTGAGTCGAGATTATGCATGTGTGGCCGCGAGCTTGCTAGTGCCGGGTGACCCTTCTGCCTGTGCGTACCGTCGCCTCAACCTATGCTCTTCGGTGGCTTGTGCGGGGCAGTTCTGGCACACAATCCTCCCCCCCGAAACGGCCTCATAACCTTCCAATGTGCCCATATGCCCACATCGCCTCCTGCCAGGAGCGGTTAAACTCCTCGATAAACTCTAAACGGGAGCTGCGGGAAAACTTGGCCAAGCAGATCGACGCTCAGCTCGGCAATGTGCGCTGGGCTTCTTGGCAGCTGGGGGGGAGCGTAGAGGTTACCAGCGGGATTGCGCACGGTAACAGGGATATGTCGGGTGAGCGGCGCCAAGCATGCCCTGTGTTTGCGAGCACTGGGCTTTGCCCCCAGTGGGATCTGGGTTACGAGCTGGGGTCGTTTTTGGAGACGCGCCGGTTGGAGCCTGGACGCCGTGTCGTGCGCGAGGCGCCTGGACGCCGTGTCGTGAGCGAGGAGCCCCGCTTTGTCCCCGCGGCCTCCTCGTAGCCGGGCGGCAGGGACCTTAGGGCTAAGTCCCTCCCCTGCCTTCTCCGCCACCCCCAGGTCCGCAACCTGGAGGCGGAGGCGCGGGCGCTCATCCAGAAGACGCGGCACACGGCTGGCAAGCTCATGGTGGGTTCCAGGAAGACCCGTGGATGCCCGAAAAATCCGTTTAGAACAGACGTTTTGAGATGCATGCTGGAGAACTGGGTTGGGAATACTAAAGCCGGAGCTCATGGTGGGTGGGCCGGCCTGGTTGACAACTGGGGTGAGACCGCGTGTTGGTGACGAGCTACGGCGTACGGGGTACGAAGAACGTGAGAAGCTTGAGACACTGCCAGGGCACGTGCAGAGACACGCCGCAGGTGCCCGGTGCATGGCACCACAGCGCCGCCAATGGCACACCTGTCCTCCTGCGTCTCCTGGGCCGTATCTCACGGTCCGCACCAAATGGTCTCCCGTCCCCCGCCTCTCGTCTGTTCTGAACTGTTTTATTGGGCATCCACGGGTCTTCCTCGAATCCCCCGCCTCTCTGCGCGCTGCAGCGCAACACGGCGACGCAGCGGCTGGAGGAGGCGCGAGGATTCAGTGCGTCCTCTCCCACCACCGCCATCCTGAAGGGCGCCTCCGCCACCACCAAGGGCTCGCCCAAGCCGCCGTTTTAACGCCCGGCAGCAGCAGTAGCAGCAGCAGCAGCAGCGAGCTGCTCGGGAGGTGGGCGGAGTGTGGGGGACGGAGGCAGGGGCGTGGAGCGGGGGCACCTTGTCGGATGTGCGGCTGCGGGCTCCTCTGACACCTCTTACACACTGCAAGATGTAGGCGTGTTGGGCTGATGGGGAGAGTGTAAATTATGGCTCTCAGGCGGGGAAACAGGCCCTCCCAACGTGTTCATGGATGGGACTTCTTGGCCTTGGACTTCCACATGCACGCGCGCGCCTGGCATGGCAGCTCCAAATGAAAATGCGCATTCGGGTTCATCATGGGACATTCATTCATCAGCCGGGGAACTTCTGCATAGGCTTCGCATCTCCTTGAGCGGAAACCATCCTCATGGCGCACCTCGATAGATTTCTCGATTGCAGTGCCTCGCGCCGCAGCGCCTGGTTGTGAGGAACGCGCATGGGAGGACGGTGCACTTCCACGTCCCGGATCTGGATTTACAGGCACGTACGACGATGAGACAATTAAGCCGGAATGAGACGACAATCAGTGTTTTTGGCTTGTTTGCGCACCGCGTAGTGCTTCTGAATGGATGGCTGTACGTGTGATTACGGTTCTGTAGGCACACAGAAGAGGAGGTGATAATGGGCGACACTAGCGACCAAGAGCGAATTGCTGGTAGGCGCCTAGGCCGCTTTCCGCCGAGGCCGCTTTCCCCCGAGAATGGCCACAACCAGTTCGGAGTTTATGGTATGATAGGGGAGCCTGCAGCACGAATTCCCCCCGGGGTACTGGCTGCTGCTGTCTTGCCTCT
This sequence comes from Yamagishiella unicocca, assembly GCA_003116995.1. Lineage (NCBI taxonomy): Eukaryota > Viridiplantae > Chlorophyta > Chlorophyceae > Chlamydomonadales > Volvocaceae > Yamagishiella > Yamagishiella unicocca. The sequence goes on along the minus strand of BDSL01000034.1, from coordinate 453,120 downwards.
GGGCTCTTGGCTGGTTGTTGTTGTAACGGTTACGGCTGGTGTTGCGGTGGTTTGCCTTTGTTCCGGTGCGGCTCGGTTTCTGTCTCTTTTGTCTCCTTCAGTGTCAGGCAGTGTGCCCGATGGTTCTGCCTCTTGGTCTGGAACCCACTGTAACAGTCTTAGTGTTTTGCCATTGTTGCGGTGCGGCTGGGTTTCTGTCTCTTTTGCCTCTTTCAGCGACCGGCGATGTGCCTGGTGGTTCTGTCTTTTGCCAGGCGTGTAGGCGATGAGGGCGGTGGCAGGAGGAGGTGCAGCGTTGGACAGGATTTGCCAGGGTTTGACATTCCCTTCCAAGCCCCTCCCCGCCACCCACTTGTTCAGCACCCCAGCCCACCCCAGCCTGCACCACACCATCCACCCCGGTAATAGCCAGAAGATCATGGTCACGGGGCCATGGCCACAGGACTATGGCCACAGGGCCATGGCCACAAGGTTATGGCCACACGGTCATTAACACAGGGCCATGGTCACAAGGTCATGACCACGGGGCCATGGCCACAAGGTCATGGTCACATGGCTATGGCCAGTGGGCCATGGCCACAAGGTCCCCATCACCTTCCTTCTACAGGTGTCATGGATTGGGTGTCGTGACAGCTGTCAGGAGGCGGGTGACATGTGACAGCTGCCAACTGGCACGAGGACATCTGTCATTAGGAGGAAAGTGATGGGGATGGTGAGGAATGACAGATATCCCCGTCACTTTCCTTCTACTCGAAGCCGGAAAAAGGGCGGGGCCCCTCTGCATCCGTACGGGCCGGTTTGCTTGTGTAGTGCACGAGTGATCACTGCGGGCCGGTTGCTTAGCCGCGTGTGTGACAACAACAGGGCTGTTTCGCCACGCAAGGATGGAAACCACATTGACAGAAGTGTAAGAGGAAGCCGACATTAATTGCATGCATGCGCCAATTCCGGGTGCATGACGCATGGTCAGTACGGCGAAGCGCCAACCGACGTGCCCTTGTCGTGGAAGGCCAGAGCGTTGCTTAGCAAACCATGGAAATCATCTGCTAGGTGCCTGCTGACAGAGCTGAGGGTCCCACGGTAGACAACACCATAATCGTCGTTGCCGGGCATCCTTGCAAATGATATGAGCCGGGGAATCTTTGAAAAACACGGGTGTTATTGGTGGGAACACGGTGCGTGCCATGACCGTGTTCCCAGTGTCACCATACATTTACAGTGGGCTTTCCAAGATATGTTTAATAGAAATATCCACTTACTTTCTGGAACTCGGTGAGGTCTGTAAAACGCCCTGCAAATGCATCGTGGTTTTACTTGTGCTGGAATGCTCAGGACGGTAACAGTTACTACTACGTGCACAGGGACTTCACCATATGTCAAAAACTCGTGTTTTCCCGCCCATCCTGCTACAGGCACGGCCATTTTCAGGTCCTGTTTGCAGTTTCCTGCTGACCTTGTTCCAGTGATTTAAAACATCTTAGGGGTTCAAAAAAGGTCAGATCTGCAAAACGCTCTGAAAACACACCAATGTTTTATTAGTACGGAAATGCTAGGGATTGCAGCAAATGCACAGGGACTTCGCCAAATGTCACCAAACTTTAACTGTGAACTCTTCAAGATGTGAATAATACCCAGTACCAACACTTGGAATGCTGCTGTGGTTCTGTCAGGGATCCCAATCCTCACCTTCATGACAAAATCACCGTCACCACAAACAACAACAGCACCAGCACCATGACCACCGTCACCACATCATCAGTCAGTCCATATGGCATACCCCCTGCCGCCCCTTCGCTCCTTCCCAACCCCGCTCTCTAGCTTCCCTCCTCACTCTCGCCACGCCTGCTCCGGAACCATGTGCCACCACGTCACAACCAATCAGTCCAGTCCCGCAAGCTTGGCCACGCTCTCCACCACAACGTCTGGCAGCTCTGAAGCCGGCAGCGCCCGCAACTGCTCCAGGGTGGTCACCCCGGTGAGCGGCAGGCAGGTGAACAGCCCGCCCTGGCGGCCCAGGAAGATGTCGGTGTCCATACGGTCGCCGATGATGGCCGTACAGGATGGATCCAGGCCATACATGCTGCAAAGGTACGGCAGGAGCCAGTTACCGCCCTTGGCGACGTTGACCTGCGGAATTGGGGGCGGGAGGCGGCGGCCAGGTGTCCAGGTGTCCAGGTGCGGGGTTGGGAGATGGACTGGTGATGGGCCATGAGAGAGAGGACTCTATACAGAGGACAGCCCCGGCACAGAGCCTCTCGAACACGTCCCACATCCGTCCCCCTCTGCCTGTTCCCATAGATAGGAAGCGGGCCGGCACACCGCTGGCCTGCCCTGGAAGGCGTAGGCGCACAACGCACGGGTTGCAGTCTCGCCCCTTTCTTACAGCAGAGAACCAAGCCCATCAGGGCTAAACGCCCGGGACGCACCGCCTTCTCCCCGCCCCAAAGGGCCCCCGACCCACCGCCTTCGTCCCTGATGCCACTTCGATCGCGCGGACCAAGCCGCCAGTGCCAGGCATGAGCCTGCCGCCGCCGATGTGGTCGGCGCAGTCGGTGTTTGTGGCGACCAGTATGCAGCCGGGCAGCTCGCGCAGGCAGAAAGAGGCGTACACGATGCGGGAGTAGGAGAAGTTGGGGTCCCAGCCCACCACGACGGCGCCCACATCAGGGTCCACCTAGGTCCGATCAGGTGGGGAGGAGGGAGCCCGTGGTCCGACACAGAAGGTGAGAAGGGGGTTTGATAAGAAAATCCGCGAATCCAGAGGAGGGGGGTGGGCAGGGGACTGGTGGTGGCGCGAGCAAACACGCGACAGGCATAAGCCAGGCGGAGTGGCGGGGAAAGGGGATACAGGTGTAAGGCAGGGGGAAGCAGCGACTGCCTGCTGCATCACTGCCGCAGCCGGTGCTCGCCCAACCCCCTTTGTTGTGGCGTGGTTTTCGGTCAAAGCACTTAGCAATTGGCTAGGTGCGTCGCACGTAGCTCGACTAACCGTCAGACGGAGCTACTGGTAACGCCGTCTGACTGGGTTATTACGCTAACGCCGTCACGAGCATGTTACGAACTACGAACTGGGTGCTAGGAACCCCCGCCCGACAGTGTGTCGTACAAACTGACAGAAGTCGTTTTGGCTCCATTAGCAGCAGGGTATAAATACCCAGGGAAGGACTTGAGACAGAACTCAGTACTTCCGAAGCTCTTTGAACCTCAACATAAAGGGGCGAACCCGTCCTAAGACTTATTCGCTGCTTACGCGGCCAGAATCACAACATTTTGGAGTCTTAGGCTCAGTTCGCCTGAGCACTAAATCTGAATCATCGAGTTCCTCGCGCCGTCCGTGCCGCGAATCTTGAGGCGCTACGTACAGGCCTCGACTCGTTTACGGAGTGTCCAGCTACCAGCTTGGTTACTTGCATACCCTCAATGCCTCGGTCTCAACTACATGCGAGGTTTTGAAGCTTTTCAGCCCAGGGGTCACACGGGCCGAAACACCTCCGCCGTCTTCTCCTCCGCCTCATCCTCTGCCCCTACCAGTGCGCTTCCGTTCCCGTTTCCTCCTTTCCCCTCTTCGTTGATTCCCTCTCCCTTGCCTTCCTCTCTCTTCCTTGCCTCTGCTGCGCACCTGCAGCTGCTTCATGGCATCAATGTTGTCCATCTTGGGCAGAGGGAAGTCGCGGCCGCCGATGAAGGGGATGCCCTGCGCGGGGGGGTGGCGAGGAAAGGGATGACGTTGGAGGAGGCCAAGGGGCGGCCGTTCAGTGGGAGTTGAGTCCAGGGGCAGCCGTCAACCGGGAGTTGGGTGCAGGGCTCGTCGTGGAGTGGGATGTAGGTCCAGGGGCGGGGCAATGGTGGTATACCGCAGGTCGTGGACACAGTTCGGAACGGCGAAGGAGGCAAATCGATAATTTTCGATTCCTACTTAACGCAAAGCCCGAGGCAGCAGCTGTCCGTCTCCAACCTACCTACCCCTTCGTTGGATACCCCCTCACTCGCCCGCGGCACCCGTGACCCAACCTACCCGCCAAAGAAGTTCATGTCTTCAGCCTTACCACCGCGTTCCCCGTAGTCCGACCCCCAAACCCTGCTGGCACCACCAACCGTCCCCGGCGCCACCAACCACCACCAACCACCCCCGTCGGCAACTCCCACACGGCCCCCGCCCCGCGCACGCACCGCTGTGGCCAGCTCCTGCTCCACACCGCTCCACCCCAGCAGGAGCACCTTCTTCCCGGCAGCCTCCTTGCCGAAACCAATGCTCTTCAGGTAGGCGGCGGCGCAGTATGATGATGACACAATCTGGACGGCGGCCGGCGGGGACGGCGGGTCCAGCGGGGACGAGGAGGCCGGCGGATGTATGTGTTCTAGGGATTGGGTTTGGTGCGGAGCTCAACCCCGCCCCCACACGTTCCGATACGCTGCGTGCGTCGTACTTTTGGGCATGACGCAAGCACGGTGTGATACGCTGCGTGCGTCGTACTTTTGGGCATGACGCAAGCACGGTGTGGCGCCGCGACGCCTCCAGTACTGACAGGAGGACGACGTGGTTCTGGTCTGTGTCCGTTTCAGAAACTGTAGTTACTTGCTTCCCTGCCACCTGCCGCCGCCGCTGCGGCTGCTGCTGGCTGCTGCCGACGGCTCCCTGCACACCTGATCCCTCTCCGGGTCGCCAGGCTCCCCGGCAGGCAAGCAGGCGGTGCTGCCCGTACGTACACAGCCCAAACACTGCTATCGCCCACCCACGAGTCGTGCCCCCACCTCGTCCGGCGACACCTCCAGCCCGAGCCCCCGGAACTTCTCCGCGTACTCCGCCCGGGACTTGCTGCTGTTATTGGTCACGAAAAGCAGCCGCTTGCCCTCCCGCCGGAACGCCATGAGAGCCTGGGGTGTGACAGGGTCGGGTTGACGGGTGGGTGGCAGAGGGGTGGAGATGCCGTGCCATTGTGTGTGTGTGTGTGTGTGGAGACCCAGTTTGTGTGGGGGGGGGATGTGGGGCGGCGGAGGGCAGGGCGAGCAGACTCGCTCGCAGCTCATCATCCGGGTCCTGGAGCGGTCATTATCATAGTTGTGCCTACCTTGCGCAGCACGCAGTGTTAAAGTGGCGCCAGCTTGCGTTTGGATACGCAAAGGCACAGCGCGCAGCACGCATGCCGACATATCAGTAACTAACATGAGGAAGGCTCCGGGTTGCACCCCTGCCAGACGGCCCCTGCGTGCTTCCCCTGAAGCACCGACCCACACCTCGGGCGCGTTTCGGATGGTCTCGCTGCCACGCCACAGCACTCCGTCGCAGTCCAGGATGATCGTGCTGATGTCGCGCAGCTTCTCTGGTGCCGTACGCTCGTCCAACACCTCCACGGCATCGACCGCGGGTTCTGGAGAGTGTGTCGGGGCAGCCGCTACTGGATGGGGCGAAGTGTGCGGGTGCGAGGGCAGCGGGATGGGTTGCGAGCGTTGTGGTGTTCGAAGTGACGAACCTCTCAAATAGAGGTGAAAGTTGGAATGGCACAGCAGGGAGCATACAGCGTCGGCACTGTGGCGAAGGGAAACGCACGAGCGATAGCGGGCTGGCCACTTAACCACAGTCCTGACCCATTACAGATCCTCGACCGCCTACACCAGATCACCTTGCGTCGAAGCCGTTGGCGCCGTACTGTGGTGCAGCTTGCCGCCGAACAATCCCGCCGGCTGATGGCCAGCAAGCTGACGCCAGCGCCCTTGCAGCCCAAATCGCCGCGCAAGGAGCATTGTTAAATATCTTACGATGCTTATGTAGCCTTGGGGTAGGTTCGATGTGTTTGTGCTATACAGTCCAAGTCAGAGGGTAGACCTATGCAAACTGTAGTTAGGCGCCATTCACATATGATTCCGAAATTGTAAAACCAAAACGTTATGAGGCATGCATGAATTATGGCTTCTGTTCACATATGACAGCTCTGCAGCTAAGCGGCTGGGGACGAAATGAATATCAGGTACGGAGGCTTTCAACGTCAACTGAGCTTGAAAGCCGCAATTGAAGCTGAAGCAAAAATATACTGAAGCCTACATACGCGTCGGAGCCGTCGCACGCTTAGTACTGAGAACGCCTACAACATGTTCAGCATAACCCTCAAAGCATTGTAACCTTTCCGAGATGATAACGGCTATGTCTTAGACGCGATTTTGTGCTGTTTGGGAGACGAGCGCTGCGAGTGACCTCCATGATTATGGTGACGAGGATTCCTCCGCTATCAGGACGAGGGTTACCCCAGAAATCCCGTCCATCGAGTAAAATTTTTGAATGCGATTCTAATGCACAACTTGGATAGAGCTTATTCAGGACTGAGGAACTATATGTTTCAGACCCTGTACCTGTATTTGCTCGGAGGGACGACGGCCATCGTATTTTGGACTCAAGCAGAATATATAAACACGTTTCGAGTAATAATTCACTTTGGCCGTTTCCGGATACAAGCTGGGATACAGCCTCATTTTTAGAATCAAAACTTCCGGGATCACATACGGTATGAGAAGATTGTGAATGGCGCCAAATCTATATCGCGTTCGCAACATAATAGTAAGCTAACGCACGGGTAACAACATGAATACAGCTAATCATTTCACCGACAAGTTGAAGTTGGTCGAGGCAGGCAAGCGAAGCAATGGAGGCTTTAGGTAGCTTCCATGGTGTACCACAAGCCTAGGAACTCGTCCGCGCCGGACTTGGAGGGAGGGCAGGTGCGAGGCCAATCGCGGGCCCTGCGGGTCAACATCCTATACGAGCGCTCCATCCTGCGTACATGACTAATGCACCTGACTACCTATTCCCAAAGGATGAGGAGAAATCGTCGTTCCTGCACGGACGCAACGGCTTGGCCAGCTCAGCTCGACCTGAATCATACACGAACGGAAACCAGGTCCCCCAACACAGCTCAGTACCCTGCACACCAGGGGCATATGGCTTCAGTGCATACAGAGGCGATTGTGCGGCACCGGGGCGCCGGCAACTAAACGGCGTTGGACAGCCGGCGGAGGGCGCAACCGCTGGTCGCGTTGTTATCCACACCGACGCTGACGGAGGCGGGAAGCTGACGCCCGGGGCGGCTGGCAGGCTGGGGAAGCCTGGAGCCGTTGTTGATGACGATGACGAGGTGGGTGGGCGTGGGCGGGTTGACAAAGCAGGGAATGGGACGCGGCAAGAACACATCGTCCCTGTTACCACCAGGCTGCGGAGAGGTACACGCATTGGCAGAGACACGTGGGCGCGGCGAGGGTGTGTGTTTGTGGTGTTGTTGTGGTGTTGGCGACTGGGGGCCGGGGGATCGGGAGGAAACGAGCCTGGCTGCACACCAGGTCGTTGGCAAGCCTTGTGCGCTGTGCGCGCCCGCCTCCTGGAGGGAGGGGGTGATGAGACGAAACCCGTGGGTCGGCACTGAAAAGTGAAACCGATTAGAGAACGTCTAGTGCACACGTCCGGAGATGCATGCTGGTGTCGGTGACGAAATCCGGAGGCAGAGTGTCGACCCCGGCTGCTGCGCGACTGGCTGGACCAGTGGCGGCTGGACCAGTGGGCAGCGGAGGCAGTGGGGGATTGGAGTCAGCGAGCAGCGGAGGCAGTCCCAGTCCGTATGGCGGGCAGATGCGCTAAGCGGGGGACTCGGACGACAGACCTCAGCACGGGGCGCAGTAGCTGCTGCACAAGGGAGGCCGGGTCCAGCCGCTGGGGCAGAGCTCCCGAGAAATGGACCGTTTGCTGTGCAGGCGATGGGAAGCGGGGCGGGGGGATGCAGGGGCAGGCGGCTTGGACTCGCCGTGCAGCAGAGAGGGCAGAGAGGAAACCCGTGGGTTGGCACATGCATCGAAGCAGCAGTGCAGGGTGAGACGCAGTCGGCCGCCGCCGTCGTCCGAGATGGCGCGTGGGGAATCTGGTGGTGGGCAGCCTGGCTGAGCACGTCTACCCCAAGCCGATGCATAGGGCCCGGGTGTGCAGCTACCGAGGTGTCCATCAAGGAGGTTTTCCGCCCATATGGCCGGGGGATGTGGGCTACAGCCGCGCAACGCGATGCCCCCGCTGTCGTACCACGACCTCGCAACATACAACACCTTCCCCCCCGTCCCCCTGCGCCAGCTATTATACCCATGTCTTGTAACCGGTCTATATGCCACCCCCCGTCCCCCTGCGTACACCTCAGGAGACGTTCTTCGAGCGCCTCAGCGACAGCGCGCCCGTGCAGCGCCTCAACGCGCTCGTCGACCGCGTCTTCCAAAACTACTTCGTGGCGGTGCTGCTGGACGTGGTGGGCGTGCTGCTGTTCATATTCGACATCTACACGGACGCACTCGTGGTCGACGTGAGTGCGTATGTAGTAAGGCGCCGTACAGCTGCATCCCGCGGTGCGCCGGGGCGGCAGGGCATCGCACGCTGCTGCCTGTGGGGTTCTCCGGCGTGGTGGTGATGGTGGCAAGGGACCTCGACCCCCCGGCCTGCTTCCGTGGCCGGCTGCTCGCCCTTTCCACTGCTGTCTACTGCGGCCTTCAAGTACTGTGCGGGCCGGTTTCCAAGCCCGGACCTCACACCACGCGGCCCACTGGGACCCGCTCAAGCCCCTGGCTCCGATGCCGTATAGCCCTGTAGGGCTGTCAACGACGACGGCTCACAACCTTCCATGCCACGTGCCAGCACGGCACCGCACTCGCTTCAAGCGACTGCACCCTCTCCTACCACCCTCGCTGCCGCCTCCCAGGCGCTGTCCCAAACGGAGCACACCGACTGGATGTACACCACCCTGGCCTTCATCCTGTGGCACTACGTCGTGATGGCGGCGCTGGTGGCCGCGTACCTCAAGCGCACCACCACCAAGCTGAACGTGCTGGTGGGCGAAGTGTCTGGGCGGGAACTCGTCCGGGCCCCCTGGTCCGGGCCGTGCCCCCTGGTCCGGGCCGTGCCCCCTGGTCCGGGCCGTGCCCCCTGGTCCGGGCCCCCTGGTCCGGGCCCCCTGGTCCGGGCCCCCTGGTCCGGGCCCCCTGGTCCGGGCCCCCTGGTCCGGGCCCCCTGGTCGGGGCCCCCTGGTCCGGGCCCCCTGGTCCGGGCCGCCTGGTCGGGGCCGAGGGTGGATCTGATGGCATCGCGTGATGGCCCACCCGCACGCGCCGCTTGCTGTCTTGCTGCGTCGCTGCGGCCTGTGCATTGCTGCTTACGCGACTGCTGCTGCCCCGCTCAATGCGACACTGCTGGGGCTCTTGTTGTCGTACACTGCTGACGCTGGTACGACGCTGCTGGAGCTCTTGATGTCGTACACTGCTGGGTCTCTTGTTGCCGTACAATGCTGACACTGCTCGCGCTGATGCTACCCCGCGGTGCCGTCAGGGCGTGGAGGAGGGCAGCTCGGCGGTGGGCGGCGGCGCGGTGCTGACCTCGGGGCGGCGGCACCGCTGGCTGCTGTTCATCCCGCTGGCGGTACCGGGGGTTGTGCTTCTGGACGTGACCATGCTGTTCACGTCCATCCTGCCTATCATGTTCCCGCACCGCCTCGTCAACTTCTCGTCGTTCCTCTCCAACTACACCTTCTCTAGGTAGGGCGCCCCCCCCCCTTTCCAGTGCTCCAGCATGCGCCCACAACATTGGTGTCCGACGACCATGCGCCAACTATCCTGTCCCGTTGCGTAATACGGTTTTTATACCACCCCCCTTTCCGGTCGGATGTGGATTAGTGCGGAGAAAAGGAACCAGCTACGGTGTAAAAAAAAGGAACCGCGCGGGCCTCCTCCCTCCCCGGCCACCAACGCGCTACCACCCAGCCCAGCCGGCCCTTGTTGGGTGCAGCTCCCCCTGATCTCCAGCTTCGTCCCCCCAACCCTCTGCTCCCCTGCTGCAGGTTCTTCATTGAATTCGTGTTCGAGAGCATTCCGCAGACCGTTCTGCAGACCTACATCTACCACCAGCTGGCGCAGAGTGAGCACGCAGGTAAACCGAGTGAGGGGAGTTGGGCAGGAGTTCGTGGCTGGTGGGGTTAGTGGCAGCGAGCCCCGCTGTACTCACCCCCAATCATTGCTGACGAACGGAGAGTTGTACAACGCGCTGTTGGTTCCATCAGTCGGCGTCGACAGGAGCCCCCCGCTTCCCCCGATACTTCCCCCGATGCCGCCAACGCCTCCTTTCTGCCCCAGTCCCGTTTCCTCCAGCTACCGGTGGTAGTATTTCTTTTCGTCACGGGTTCCCTCCTCCCACCTTCCCCGGGACCCTGGCGCCCAGGCAGCAACCAGCAGCGCACCGTCGCAATATCGCTCACCGTCAGCGCCCTCAACTGCCTCAAGTACGGCTGGAAGCTCTACAAGGCGGCCGACGATGCGGGCCTTACGCTGCCAGAGTATTTCAAATACCTGCTGCTGCTGAAGGTGAACAGCCGTGCGGTGTCGCGGCGCCCTGTTCGCGCGGCTTGCCCTCAACCCCCCTCTAGCGAGCTTGCTGTTCGGCCGCTGCAAGGTGTACATTCGCAGCCCAAAACACAGCTCCCCCAAACCCCCTGTTGCTGTCCACCCACCGCCTGCCCTACCGTCCGGAATCCGGAAAGGGGCACCGCTTGACTGGCACCGCAGCCCTTTCACGCAAAAACACGCCCCCGTCGCCCGCCCTGCCACCTGCGCGGCCGTACAGGGCAACTACGAGTGCTCCCCCAGCGCCATGATCGCCGTCATCAACGAGTGCTGCAGCGTCAGGAAGGCGCCCAGCATCGCAGCTGGAGCCGGAGCAGCAGCCGGCGTCGGGGGAGTAGGCTCCAGCGGCGGAGGCCCCGGCGGCGGCGGAGGCCCCGGCGGCGGCAGCGAGACGGTCTTCATCATGAACGGCTTCCATCTGCACCGCAACAAAAGCCAGTACGGCCCCGCGCAGCAGGTCAGTAGGCGGCGCGGCGGCGTCTGTGTTGGGCTACGGCGATGCTGCGCCGGTGACTCGCATGGAAGGGGCGGTAGCTGTGGGGTGTGGGTTGGCCCTAAAGATGGAGGCAAGGATGGCGCCGAGGAGGGAGGCAAGGAGGGAGGCGAGGATGGCTGCACGGGTGGGGACCTCCTCCACACCTTTGCCTCACTCCGCCCTCACTCACTCACGCAGGCGTACATCTTGCTCAATGCCTTTGACCGGATGGACGGCTGTGCGGGAGTTAGCAGGTGGGCGAGGGGGAGGATGAGGGCTCGGGGAGGGGGTTACATAACATCCGAGGGATAAGTGGTGGTTAGTTAAACAGCAATATCCTTTCCTTTCCTTTTTACGCTATCGAACCCTCAAGTAGTATGTTTTCGTTTGTTGCCAGTTCACCGGCTTACTCTTCACCCCGCTGCTTCACAGATGGGTGGTCAGTGGCTGTCCCCTGGCGTCCATCAACCGCATATTGGAGAAGGGCATTCGCGCCTTCAAGAACCTCAACACCCTCGAGGTGGGGCGGGCCGGTGGGGGAGGAACGGAACAAACATTTCCCGGGTTTCGGAGGCTGCCATAGGGACAGCGCGGCAGCGATGTGGGCGGCGCGGATTCGGATCCGGCTGCAGACACGATTTCGGGTCCGGCAAACGCCACCCGACGCGAGGATATGCTCTGCACCTCAGACGCTGCGCGGTGCAGGAGTGACGGGCGTACGAACGTAGTTGTGCTCGCCGTGTGCCGTGCACCATGACGGGACGAACAGGTGAACGAGTGCGCGCTGCGAGGCGACACCTGGAAGCTGGTAACGCGGGCCATTAAGCGCCACAAGCGCCTGGAGAAGGTGGGTGCTTTGGGGATTGGGAATTCGGACCGAGCAAGGGGGGTTTGATAAGAGAATCCGCGAATCCGCGAGCAAGGGGGGTTGGGTGTAAAGTTCACGCCGGGTGCTTCACCCTCGCGACGATCAGCGCCAGCACCGACCCACGGGTGATTGCCGCCGCCGCCATTCGACTCGCCACCCGACCCACCACCCTACCCGCCACCGGACCCGCCACCCGACCCACCACCCGACCCGCCACCACCCTGCATGCCCGCCGGGCACCCGCAGGTCAAGCTCATCCAGACGGGCATCTTGACCAAGTACCGTAACGCCAAGCGGCCCAAGGTGGTGACGGGCGTCTTCAAGCACAGCCTGGGTCTCCGCACCGTGGCGCTCTGCCTCAGCTGGTGGGACGAGGACTACCTGCAGGTGCGCTCCGGGACCGGACCTGGGCCTGCGGGTGGGGCGAGCGCGGCTGCGGGGATGCAAAAAGGCTGGGCTGTGGGTGCGGCAGGAACCGTCTTCGCCGCTGTGCTCTTGATCCGTCGCCGCCGCCTGCGCTGTTGCCGCCGTTGCCGCCGCGGCGCAGAGCGCCGTGGACCTCTACCTCCTGGACCACCCCACCCTGGAGTCCCTGGCCATCGAGCTGCCCCCCGGGGCTGCCTTCGCGTCACGCGACGTGGGCACCGCCGAACCGCGGGTCGGACTGGACAGCAGCAGCCACGGCAAGCAAGCCCGCCACGCCGCCGCGGCAGCGGCGACGGCCCGCGCGCAGGCCAACAGCGCCGGATGGGCCAACGGTGGCGGCGGCGGCGGACAAGGCCACGCAGCGCACCCGAGCTCGGCAGCAGGGACCAGCCCACGGAGCCGCCTAGCTGCCGCCGCTGGCGTTTACGCTGCCGGCGGCGGAGGCGGCGCCGCCGCCGCCGGCCCTCGCACCCGCAACACCTTTGGCGTCAGCGGCGCCGCATCAGGCTTTCTGAGCCCGTTCTCCAACGACGCGTCCGCCGCCGCCGGCGGCACCGCCGCTGCCGGCTCCGCCGGCAGCGGCGGCGGCGTCTCCGGCGCTGTGCTGGGTTGGGTTCAGCAGGGCGGCGACATGCTATCGGGCCTCGCGTCGCATGTATCTGGCGGTGCCGTCAGCACCTTCCACGGCCTGACGGCGGTGGCGACCGGCCAACCCTGGAGCAACGCCGGCGGCGCCGCCGCCGGCGGCGTCGCCTCGCCGCGGTACTGCTGGCTCCTGGCGTCGGTGCTGGCGTCGGCTCCGGCGCTACGGTCGCTGTACCTCCACAATCACGCGCTGCCTGAGGCGGCGGCGGAGGGAGTGGGGCAGCTGGCGGCGGCGCTGGCGGGCAACACGCGGCTGACGGCGCTCAGCCTCCGGGGCAGCGCGGTGGGTGACGCCGGCGCTGCGGCGCTGGCGCGGGTGCTGTCCGCCCACAACTCCTGTCTGCAGCTGCTCAACCTGCGCCGCTGCCAGCTGCACGATGAGGGTGAGCGGGGGGGGGGAGCGGGGGGCGGGGCGGGGTTGCGTGGAGTCTGGCATGTGGGGCGTACCCGCACGTGGAGCACACCTCTGCCAGTGCGTAGGCGGGCATGCCAGCAGCCTCCCTCTCGTTGGGCGTGTAGGGTGCGGCCGCGAGCCAAGACGAGCAGCTGCTTCCTGAGGAACAGGGACGCGTGCGGGGGGTGGCGTGAAAACCGTTGACACGAAAACGACAGGACAGTGGGGGGGAGGCTCTTGGGATAGCGCGGTAACGGGCTCTCCACGGGAGTACCTGCCCTCGTCGCGTCAGTTAGTGCAAATAGCCTCAAAACCCGATCCTTTGCGAGCAGACGGCAGCCGACCCATATCTCACTAGCCTTTTTTTTACTCCGCACTGCCCCCTTGCTTTGGCCCCCCCCACCCTTCCCCCTCCATCCCCTCGCCTGTGTTGGACTCGGGCTGTCCCGCAGGCGTCATCGCGCTGTGCGGCTGCTTGGTGGAGAACCGCGGCCTGCGCAATCTGGACCTGTCTCACAACCGTGTGCAGGGCCAGGGTCAGGGCGGGCGGCTGGCGGGACTGGAGCGGGCGCTGCGTATCAACACCAGCCTGCAGGAGCTGCGGCTGGAGGGCTGGAGGGACACGTTCGACAACCCTCAGGCGCGTGGGGGACACAGCAGCGGGAGACTGGGGAGGTGGGGCGGAGGATGCACTAAGAAGGCGCCCCTGGGACGACGACACGTGACGCACCCACCTCAGCCAACGCAGCAAATGACCGCAACTGCCCGGCTCCGAAACCAACTGCCTCGCCCTCGCAGGTCGTCTCCGCGCTGGCCACCGCCCTGGCCGCCAACGAGGGCCTCCGCGCCCTAAGCCTCGCCGGCTGCCGCCTCAACTCCCACGGAGCAGCAGCCATGGCGGCAGCGCTGGTGGCCAACACCTGCCTCACCTCGCTCAACCTCGCAGCAGCCTGTGCCGACGGCGCCTCGGGCTTCGGCGGCGGCGGAGCCGCCCCCGCTGCCTGCGGCAGCGGCGGTGGCGGTGGCGGCGGCCCGGAGGGCCGCATCGGCGACGCTGGCGTCGCTGCCTTGGGCGCTGCGCTGGCCCGCAACCGCACGCTTCGTGAGCTGCACCTGGCTGGCTCGCGGTGCAGCGAGCTGGGTGGAGCGGCGCTGTTGGAGGCTCTCCGGGTGAACAGCATGTTGCAGGTGCTTGACCTCAGCGGCGACGGCGGCGGAGGCGGCGGCGGAGGCGACAGCGGAGATGGCGGTGACGCGGGAGGGGACCACCGGGAGGGGGAGCTGGCAGAGGGCGTGGCTGCGGCGGCGGCGGCGGGCGCGGTGACGGGCGCGGACGACACGGCGGCGACGTGCGTGTTCACCGCGCTGCAGGTGGGTCTGGGGTCGCGGCAACGATGCGTTGGCGATGGAAGGGGGGCGGTTCGTGTGGAGGGTCCACGAGGGGGGGTGTTGCCAAATGTGTGTGCACGCAAACCACAAGCCACAGACCGCACCCTCCCCTTTTTCGCAGAGCAACACCGGGCTCCGAGTGCTCCGCCTCCGGGGCGCCAACGGCCTCTCCATCCGCTCCGTCCGCGCCGCCGCTGAGATGCTCCGCCGCAACACCTGCCTGCTTGAGCTGGACCTCTCGAACTCCTCCTTCGTCACCGCCGACGACTCGGCGGCGTGCGTGGTGCAGCCGCAACACCACAACGACCATCACAACCACCATCACAACCACCAACACAGCAACCAACACAGCAACCAACACAACAACCAACACAACAACCAACACAACAACCAACACAACAACCAACACAACAACCACAACAGCCAGCAACCCTCCCGGCCGCCTTCCCTCCGCGAATTGCACTCGCTGTCTTTCTCGCTCTCCATCCCCTCGCCGCCGCTATCGTCCCAGTCCTCTACCAACCACCACAACCAAACCCAACCGCCAACGGAGCCCTCGACGCCGCTGGTCGGCGGCGGCGCATCCTTCCGTCGGCCTCCCAGCATCGCCTCCGGACTGGCAAGCGTGGCATCGGTGGGGGGCCTTATGGGCGCCGCCGGCGGCACCGAGGCGGAGTTGAGCCGGGACGCACTGGAGGTGCTGGGGGCGCTGTGGAGCGCACTGGCAGGCGGGCTGGCGGCCAATGGACGGCTGAGGGTGCTGCGGCTGGGGCACTGCGGGGTGGGCACGGTGGGCGCGGCGGCGCTGGCGCCGGCGCTGATGCAGGTGTGGTTGCGGGTCGGGAGCGGGGTCGGGAGAGGATGGGGGAAGCGAAGAAACGCGTGCAGCAACCTACGGAGCGCGGATGGGGGAGGGCAGCTCGATCTGGCGTGCTGGTGCCTGGATTGGATTCCGGATGGGATGGACGGGCTGGGAATCGGGGTTGGCAGAAAAAGCGCGCCTTGGGTTGTGGCGCTTGCGTTGTGCTACGCGCTGTGGACCGCGAACCGTCGTGGGTCCAACAGTGCGGTGTGTCCCCTTGTGCGGCTCGCGCGCTCCGAGACCATGGACCTATCACACCTGACGAGCCCTTCGCACACCAGCCTTGCCCTGGTGCTGCGATCCATACGGCAGCCCAAAGCTGCCCGCCCACCACCACCCACCCACTCGGCACCACCATTACCTCGCAACCCACCAAACGCGACCGCTCGGTCTGGTCAGTCTTGCCATAAGACACGGGTGTACGGTATACCATCCCGCTCGCTTCCCTCCCGCCACCAGAAACGACTAAAACGGTTTCCTTTCGTACACGGGCCTTCCTTGCACTCCCGCCGCCAGAACACATCGCTCCAAGAGCTCGACCTCTCCGGTCTGCCGGCCGCCACGGCCCGCATCCAGCTCGCCTCCGTCATCGCCAGAGCCGCCGCCAACATTGCCGCAGCCCCGGACCTTTCCATGCACAGCCCGGCAGCCTCGCCCGCATCGGCCATGGGCACGGCCTTCGGTACCGCCGCAGCTGCCGCCGCGGCTGCGGCCGCGGCCGCGGCTGGGTGTTCGCTTGTGAGCATCCGAGCAACAGACGAGTCGTACGAGGTGGTTGATCTGCTGGGTGCGGCGAAGGTGACGAGCCGCGCGGCGGAGGAGGCGGCGGCCGCGGCGGAGGAGGCCATGCAGGCGCCTAAACTGGCAATGCGGGGGTCGCTGCTGGGGGGCGACGGCGAGGAGGGGGGTGGCGGGGCGAACAGTGGGGGCGGGAGGCGCTGGTGGCGGTGGGGGCGGGACTGACAGGACTACAGCAGGCATAAGGGCTGGGCTGTGGGGCTTCAGCCTGTGGGCAACCAGCAACGTGAGGAGCTTCACCCGGATGCTGAGAGGACGGGGCGGTAGGTTGGTAGGAGGACGGGGCGATAGCTTGGTGGGGGCAATGCAAGCGCAGGGTGCTAGCTTTGCACCGCGGATGCCTGCGCTCCAAGCATACCGGTATGTGGCCCGGTGGATGCGCTGCGGGTGCGTTCGGGACCTCAGCACGAGTAGTGTTCGTAGGTAACTAAAACATGATGTTAATTGTGATGATTGTGATGATTGCGCAACATAGAAGCTAGTAGCAATGCCGCACCGCGCAGGCGGCAGGAGGGGTGGAGGATGGGGCGGGGGAAGACACTTGGTGGTCGAGAGTGCAGGCGGGGATTCGGGTAGGAGGCACGGCGTGTACATGTGGGGCTTAGGAAGGTGGACGCGGCGGTGTCGCGGGGGGGCGCGGGGGACAGCTGGGACCTGCGAAATTACCGTTCGACTGCTGCACCACCTGCAGACTGCTGTGCATCGTTTATGGTTGCCTTTGCATTACTTTTGACCCAGAGCGTGATGATTGACTTTTAACACGCTCGTGGTGGTGATTAACCTGCACTGTGGCAAATTGCCGTACATTTATCTCGCATGTGTCCGGGCTTGCATACGTGGCGCACAACGTTAACAACGTCGATGGCATGCGGCAGATTGAGGGCTGCTTGCTTGTTTTAGGCGCAGACCAAATATATGAACGTGAAGTCGACCGCAGTGACCCCATCGTCACAACTGGGGACACCGTCACAAGTCCTAACCCTAGCTAGACGGACGTGCGTCTGTGACTCTGTGTTGAGGTGACGTGCCTGATGCGCGGTCAGGTGGATGGCGCACGAGTTGGGGGGGCCTGCGACCCACACTCTCGCGTATTGTATGTGGGCGGCGCAACGACTGTGGATGCTGGATGGTCGACAGGCGCGGCAATGCTGTCTGTCTCAAAACATGTCAGGAAACGAAGTGGCGAGTGGGAGGGCCTGGCTGAGAGGGGCCGCGGAAGGTGCTGGCTGGTGGCAGGGGGCCAGGAAGAATGGTGCTGAGGATGGCTGCTGGCTCTGGGCTGAGCAGCTCGCATCGAGGCTGCGTCGACCGGCCCCAGATGCGCCTGGATGCGCTGTCGCGTCGGCCCTTTTGCTCTTCAAGCATCAGCGTTAGGCACGATACCGGTAGTCCCTCGTTGGGCTATACAACGGTTTCCGCGCCCATAACCTCCCATCGGTCATCGCAGTCGGTTGGCAGAAGCCGAATCCCGTTT
Source organism: Yamagishiella unicocca (assembly GCA_003116995.1). Classification (NCBI taxonomy): domain Eukaryota; kingdom Viridiplantae; phylum Chlorophyta; class Chlorophyceae; order Chlamydomonadales; family Volvocaceae; genus Yamagishiella; species Yamagishiella unicocca. The sequence continues at coordinate 435,382 of BDSL01000034.1, read as the reverse complement.
CCGCGGCCAAGCGTTCCCGGGGAGTGAGTGGGGGCGTGGGAGCGCTGACCCCTTTATCACTGTTCCAACCTGCACATCTAACATTGCCTGCATCCTCATGCAGAACACCAGGGAAGAGGCCTGTCAGGGCGCAACTATTACCTTCAACCTCGCCCTGCCTCGCCATTCTGGCCGGACCGCTGCACTGCAGAGCACATGCTAAGTGGTTACGCGCGCTGAGGCGCGAGAAGGACCCTGACGTGTTGGCTACAGTTTTGTCGCACACCCGGCTCGTATGCGCGCCGAAATGGTAGAGAATTTGCTTTATAACTAACAAAACTATATTCCCGATATAATGGGCGCTCCTAATTACGGCGAACGCGACTCCCAGTCGTGGACGCGCTCCTGCTGCTGAAAGGCACCAGCGTCGCGGAACCCGTGGCATCACCACTCAAATGCCGTGAAGCATAATTTGCCGGAGACGATCGCCGTCGGTCATACAGGAAGTCATCCCTCCGTCCGCGTCAGCATGGGGTCAGCAACGCTGTCGAATCCAAACATTTCGAACGGCTGCGCAGCCCCGTGGGTCCGTCATAAAAAAGGTATGTCATCCGCGAAAGAACCGCTCACGCTCACGCAGTGCCCTCCAGTGCGCCGCAAACGTACTCAAGCGTTGCCAGGTCCCGACCAAAGTAAGGAATCAGGCCCAGTCCGGCCAACAACTAGCTGAACAACGACACGAGACCGCCGTCCCATCTGATCGCATCGCTCACCTGATGCCATGACTCACGGGGGCCATTCGTCGATTGAGGAAAGGGAACGTGTCGCGCAGGTGGGTCGGGCCGGGGAACAGGACAGCGCGACGCCCGACGAATACTGCGGCCCGGTGCGATGCGGAATCTGTCCTGATGAGTCCAGAGGTACCTACCGCGCACGCGATGATCCCTGCCCAGACTTATGATTAAGACATCAATTTGAAGCATACAAATAGAAGCAGCTTCGTGGCGATTCAAGAACAGCTGCCTTTACCTTTCTGGGCGTCCCTTTGTTACAGGGTGAGCGCACTGCCACGAGTCCTGCATCGCCCGCTTTCCTTTACGTGTCGGCCATGGCCGGAGCATACGCCGCGCTGGCCTAAGCGAGGACCCGCCGTCTGGCCCGAGCCCACCAGCCGCCCACGCAAGTCCCGCCCCAACCAGTGCCCCCCCTCCTGCTGCTCTGTTGCTTCGCACGCAGGAGCTGCACGGCACCTCGTACAAGGAGCTGTCCAAGGACGAAAAAAAGGAGGTGCGATGGTGCGTGGCCCAGGGGGGTGGGTCGGTCAGGATTGGGGGGGGGGGCGGGGAGCGCTCGGTGGCAGCAGCGAGGGGCGGCCGGCGAGGAAGAGAGGATGCGGCGGGAGGTGGGATGCGGGGCGGAGCCTTGGCGACTCCTCGGGGGTCAGCCAGCGTCCGTGTTTGATGGTGTTTGGTGGGTGGGAGTTGCGATGGGCTTCAGGCGAGGTTGTATGAGTCATCCCAAGTAGTGAACTTCCCCCTGGGGTGCTGGCTGCTGCCGTCTGTGCCGCTGTGACTGTCGACTGGTGTCTTGGTGTTTTGCTACTGCTGCGGTGCCCCTGGGTTGCTGTCTTTTTCGTCTCCTTCAGTGCGCGGCGATGTGCCCAGTGATTCTGTCTTTTGATCTGGAGCCCACTATAACTAGTACTGCTGCCACTACCACCTGCGTCCGTTGCCTCCCCCGCCCCCTCCTCTTCGCCCCTACCTGGGTCAGGTGGTCGGCAAGTCCTTCGGGGCCGGACACACGCCCCCGGAGCGTGTGGCCGAGCTGGACGAGCACGCCGAGCGAACTAAGATGGTGGCCGAGCTGGACGAGCACGCCGAGCGAACTAAGGGCGCAGGACCCAAGAAGGCCCCGGGTGGCGGCTAAGGGGGGGACGGAGGGGAGGCGGGGGTAGCAGCGGCAGGTGTAAGGCTAAGGTCTAGGGGGCCGAGTCAACGACCTGGTTGTGTGGCCGCACGCGTCATGGCGCACCACATCGCCCCGGGTGCGCGCGGAGGCGGATGTGGACGGCAGCTGGTGTGTGGTGCTGTGGAGTGTGGTGCTGAGGACTGTAGGGCTGTGGAATGTGGTGATGTGGAGTGTCCAATGGATGGATGGGTGGGAGTGAGCGGCCTGCGGTGCGGCGTGCGGGAGGGGAGCTGACGTGCACACATATCACATGTGTACGGCGGACCACGTGGCCAAGCTTTGACATGTCGTACGTAACGGTTACAGTGGGCTCCAGAACCCAAGGTAGAACATCGGACGATAGGTAATGACACCAAATTGGTGCCCGCTGAAATGATGGGCACAAACTAACTAGGTCCGTCTCGGATTGTCGGTAGCACGACCGAACTTATGGTAACGAAACGTAATGTGTATGTCGAAACCTAATGTGCTGTTTAAGCGCGGGGCCCTTGGGGGCTGGGCGGCTCGCCATCTGTGCTACTGCTGCTTAGGAGCCTTAAAAGGAGCGCAAGCGGGAGCAGCAGCCTAATGAGCGAGCCGTTTGAAGTTGGTCGTTGCCGGAAACCGCTGGCTGCACGTGTCGAAACGTCGAGCGATGGGGACCCAGCTTGTTTTTTCGTTGTCTTGTGGACTATGGGTGTAACGTACCGTGTGGCAGGAAGTCAGGCTCTACTCGAGTCAGGCTCCACTTGTCATGAAACTAATGCCAACTGCTGCAAGCGGTGACGCGCGTGTGCGTGGCGTGATTTGTAGACCACCGTCGAGGACTACCGTACGCGAATTGAGCGGCGACCCGAGGGTCGGTCTGTGCTGACCGGTTGTGCTGACCGGCTGCTCCGCGCCGGGACCTGTCAATCTCGGCGCGCACTCTGTTGTGGTACCCGCATACGCACCGATGATATCCTGTAACGGTTAAGGCCGTAATGCAAGCACTCATACCGTTGTACGATAGGTCTGCCTTCCGAAACCCTCTCACTGACCGACCGCGGCATCGCGCGCGCCAGTCGCAGAGGACGGTTTATTGCATTATGATTCACACGTCAGGATCCACTGGCGCGACGTTCAGGCGGCATCGAGCCCTCGCGCACCGCATCCTCCACGCGATACCAGGCGTACGACAACCGGTGACGACATTTCCGATTCAGCTGACTCTTCTCCGGAACGGGAAGTTAACGAAAAACGCGCCACCGGTCCACAGTCGCGACTTGCAAACATACCCGCGCCCTACAAAGACCCGCCTTGCTTCAGGCTCTTTTCAGCTACCTCCGGCCAACACGTTCCTCCTTCTCCGAGACCAAAGCCGAGGCCGAGACCAATCCTATCGAACATTACCAGAGCTCCGTGCTCTCAGCATCTGCACCACCACCACCACCACCACCCGGGCAGCAGCAGCAGCAGCAGCAGCGACGCAGCCATGACCGGCCGCACGACCCACCACATGAGTGACGAGGACAAGGACCGCATCGCGCACGAGTAAGTGGGGGCCGGCGTGAATGAGGCCCCGCCCTGCATCCCTCGGCGGCCACCGCCCCGCTGTGGCCCTCCAGCCGCCTCGTGCCGCGCTCGCCCGACCCCTGGGTCACCCTCGTGGCCACACGCTCCTCCGACCCCGAGCCCCTCCCCACGACGCCTTGGCCGGGCCCCCGGCTCCACGCCGGCCGCGCGGCGCCGTACAGCTGACAGCCCGGCATTCCTCCGACTAACGCGCCTGGACCTGCAGGGGGCCTCCCTCCGCGCCCCGGCCCACCGCTCGACCGTGTCAACGGTTTTCACGCCAACCGCCCCGCCCGCAAACATCGCTCCCTCCTTGCCGCACCTCCACCGCCCCGACACCTGACCCCTCCAGCCCTCCCGCCGCCACTGCTGCTGCTCCGCCGACCACGCAGGAAGTACGGCAAGTCGTACGATCAGCTGGACACCAACCAGAAGAAGGCCGTGGGCGGCTCCTTTGGCGGCCCCAAGGGCGGCGAGACGATCAAGAAGATGGCGCATGAGGAGCACGCCAGGGAGGAGGAGGCTCACAAGGGGGAGAGGCACACGGAGGAGAGCCACGCGGAGGAGAAGCACAAGCAGGAGGCGCACCCCAAGCAGGAGGCGCACACCAAGCAGGAGGCGCACCCCAAGCAGACGGCTCACAAGGGGGAGAGGCACAAGTGACGAGTGGCGCGTGGCGAGTGGGGCGCTGAGGGGGGAGTGGAGGGCAGGTGTTGGAAGGGGCTGAGATGTGGGCCCCAGGTAGCTGGTGGCAGCTAGCTGGCGGCAGGTAGCTGGCGGCAGGTAGCTGGCGGCAGGTAGCTGGTGGATCGCGGCGACGCTTTGAGGAATGACGCGGCATTAGCCCGGTGGTGGGTGACGGCTGGTGCGGACGGTGGTGGCGGCGGCGAAGGGCTGGGGCCGCGCCAGACAGCTGCCTGGATCGCCGTGATGGTGCTGCAGCCTCCGCCGCCCAGCGCGCGCTTGCGTTGGTTGCTGCTGTTCCTCCTGCTGCTGTAGCTGCTGCTGCTCCTCCTGCTGCTGTAGCTGCTGCTGCTCCTCCTGCTGCTGTAGCTGCTGCTGCTCCTCCTGCTGCTGTAGCTGCTGCTGCTGCTCCCCCTGCAGCTGCCGACGTTGACGCTGCGGTGACGTCATCATACAGTACGAGCAGCGCCAATGCTGCACTCACGGCGGCCGCGTCGGCGGCCAGGGGCGCCGGCGGGCGGCGCGCATTGTGTTTCCTTGCGGGCCACCATGGCGCGTTTGGCGAGGGGCCGCAGCCTGGCGACGGGTGTTGTTGCGGCCGGACATAAGTTACGACAGAAGGCAGCCAGATCCGTACTAAGTATTCGTTGATTCCCGCGCAAGAGGGATGTAGTTGCACACCGTTGGTACGACCCATCAGCCGGTGGTTGAGGTACGACTGGCCGCAATTAGCAGCAGGGTAGGCAGGGTAGGCAGGGCCGCGGAGGGATGTTAAATTTGCCAGGCGCCAACTCACCTTCCATTCCCAGCTCGGTTTGAGAACCACAGCAGCTCTAGCCGAGGTCAGCTCCGTGTTGTTGCTGCTGCTGCTGCTGCTGCTGCTGCTGCTGCTGCAGTCGCTGCCCCATGGCTCGCTGCACCTGGTCGCAGTGCCGCTGGAAGGCCTGGAACTTGTCGTCACAGCGCCAGTTGGCTGGCGGGGGGCAGCGAGAGGTGTATAAAAACCGTTTTACGCAACGAGACAGGGCAGCGAGGGGGGGGTGGAACCATGCGAGGCGAGGAGCGCGGGACAGGATGGGCGGCGACAAGGTAGCGCGGATAGGGGCCGCCAGGCTCCGGTTCTCAGCTCTTCCCCTCTCCCTGGCTCCAACTCGTCCCACCCTCCGCTGCCCATGTTGCCAAGTACCACCCCGGACCCAAACTTGCGACACCCTCCCGAGGGTACAACAGCGTCGCCCTGCCGTGTGTTTGCCGTACACTCACCATACAGCAGGTCAGGCATAAGGCTCAGAATCGCGCCCACCACGAAGGGGCCTACACTCTGCAGGCGGTGGAGGAGGAGGAAGCGGGGAGGAGGGGCCAGTGGGAGGGGGAGGGAGGGGGCCGCGGTTCAAAGGGCGCTGCCCCTCCTTGCGTCTGACCCGCAGACACCTCACAAGTCACAACCGTCCCATCGGCCGCCCTTTCGCCTCCTGTACGGCACTTCCCGCCGCCGCACCTTCCTCATGTACGCCCAGGGGATGGTCACCGCGGCAACACCTGCCGTACAACGTTTGTTTGGGGGCAGGGCCAGAGGAGCGCATGGTTTCGGGGCAGGGCGAGAGGAGCGCATGGTTTCGGGGCAGGGCGAGAGGAGCGCATACGGGTGCGGTGCGGTTGCGAGAAACCGGATGCTTGGCACCGAGGCTCCTCCGTGCATCACGACCCAGCAGCCCTTTCCCAACCGATAGTCGCACCTCTTGTACGCAACCTCCAGTTTTGGACCCCGGGCGTCGGCAGCTAAGCCTCAACCTTTTTGTCGTACCCACTCCCCTCAAATTGAAGCCCACAACGTCGTATAGTCGTACCATAGAACACGTAATATTTGTGCTGGTCCAGGCAGTCCTGGAAGTCCAAGTACAGCCTGGGCGAGTGAGGGCCAGAGTGGGGAGGGGGAGGGGGGGGGAGGCCGCGTTCTATCGGCTGGGACTCAAAAAAGATGTTACCCGCCTGGTACTCAGATGCCCACACATGCAAGTAGGATCAGTTCTCAAGCGTTGATCACCTGGCACCCTCGCGGTCGCCCGGGACAAGTTCGCGTTGCTGTGGGTTGCGACCCTGTGTCAGGCGCTTCCAGATTTCGTCCATGGAAATTTTGAGTGATCGAGGAAATAGCTTTAAAAATAAGCCTAAATACTAGAAGAAGAAGCCGTTAGGTCGTAGGATGAGCCAGGGCACTGTCACGCTACGCATTTGCAATTGCAGCTGAAACTCGAAATTGGTGTGTTGCCATGTATTACTCTGTGGTTGATAGATGGTCGATTGAGCTGTTCCCGCGTCGGTGCCGACGCCGTGCAATCGCGACTCGTCCCAAATTCCGATCGCCCTTTGCCCCTTTCGCGTACTGTCGTAATTTACGCATACATGCACGGGCTTTCTACAGATTTTGCCTAAGGAGACACCGTAGCCACTCCCATGCAAAAACGGGAAATTCGGCACTCGCCGCTTACGGTTATGACCGCCTTTGCTGACAACTAGGCATCACACATCCGCCTTTGCAACGAAATGGGTGCTTCCGATAGCAAGCCCTCCAATCCAGTCCTCGCACGCATCGAGCAGGAGGCCGTGCGCGCTGCCATTCCGAGGGGCCTGAAAGATGAACGCAGCCGACAGCTGGAGTACGAGCTGAACTGGTGCTATAATCGCAACAACTGGTACTTCACAGCTGGTGGGTAAACCCGGGGTGTGCACGGGGTTGCCCAGGCAGGTCGGTCCTACGCATCGGGCCCTGCCAATCGGGCCCAGCACACCTACCGCCCTCCATCCCCTTCACGCCCGGCCCGCATCTTCGCTCCACCTCTCTACTCCCGAGCCCCGCCGCCGCCTTCCCCCTGATGTCCCCATAACCCTAAATCCAAAGCCCTAACCGCCTGCCCCTTCCCTTACGTGCTCCTCTACCCCTCCCATGGATCGTGTGGTCGGCCCGTTGGGGTGCGGCTGGTGGCTCCCTGCATTGCAGCTGGTCTAGTGGTGGGAATTACCCTGGGCTACTCGATGAGGGTAGGTGGTGTAATAGCCTCCCCGCTCGGTAGCGTAGTAGGGGTCAGGTCGGGCAGCGCAGTGGACTTCAACCACTTCCTCTCTGACTGTTGACCAGGTTGAGGATTTGACCGTAGCTCGACACTCGGGACTGGGCCCAGTCCCAAGGGCTGCCGCCACACAAGACGGGCCATCATGCCCTGAACACCTAAAACCCTAAAACCCTAAAACAACCCTGACCCCCCCCCTGGGCCCCCCCACCACCATCCCCACCACCGCCACCACCCGCTGCTGCAGTCCGTGCAACCTGTGGCCTGGGCAGCTATCCTGGCACCGGCGGGCGACTGGCTGTACGGTGCGTATGGTACATCGTCGTAACTGCGGCCGTACCACCCCTCTGTAATCCTCCCGTGCGCCGCCCGACTCCGCGTTGGCCCTGGAGCGCCCAATCGCCTTGCGGCTCATCGCTTTACTCCCCCGCCTTACGCCGCCAATCCCCCCTCCCCGTCGTGTAACCGGGTCATGTAACCGGGGGATGTCGTGTAACCGGGTATTCTCGCCATTCCCCGATACGCACGCAGAGCAGCACGCCTGCCGCGGCCTGCAGGAGGCCTACAACGAACACCAGCGGCGCATCAAGGGAGAGGCCCTGGAGCGAGTGGAGCGAGTGAAGGCGGACGTGCGGGAGCAATACGCGCAGATGGTGGCGGCGGAGGGGGGGGCGGAGGGGGCTGCGGGGGCAAACACAGGGGGGGAAGGCACGGGGGGCGCAGGCGCGGGCACAGGAGGAGTCCCAAAAGGGGTGGCGGAAGGGGCGGGTGGGGCGGAGCGGCAAGGGGGAAGCTCCGGTGGGGCCGGTGGGTTGGGGGCGGGCGGGACAGAGGCGACGGCGGCAGCGGTGGGAGGGCCAGGGCCGGGGCGGGGGCCCTGGTGGCCGTGGGGTGGGGCGGGCGGCGCGAAGCGGGAGTGATGATGCGGTGGCAAGGAAAATGCGTATGGGACGTATTGGTGCAGGTTGTCATGGGGCGTGTGTGGGGAGGACGGAGGTGTTTCCATTGGGGAGGAAAAGGGCGGAGGAAAGGGCGGAGGAAAGGGCGGAGGAAAGGGCATTACGCGGGACCTGGTGACGCGTGGGGCTGATGTGGATGCTGGGCGGGGCCAGGGTAAAAGTGGAGGCGCAGGTGTCTGCGGTGCTGCGTCATGGTGTTGCTTGTGCTGAAATGCTGGCAGCTAGACTACCGGCAACAACAACAAGCGGCTCCCATCTGGTCCGATGCACCTCCATGTGTTTTCACTACATGCGTATTGGTGTGTTGCGTTGTAATAATTGTATGTGTGGCAACTTGAATATGCGCAGCTGCCGGCGGACTGCTGCACACCTACGATCCAGGCCCAGGCCCCAAGAAGGCGCTCCCTTACCACACACACCCAAGTAGGGGCGACAGGGCACCCCACCGCACGCACCCCCGCCCGCAGCCAGCCCCTGCGGGAGGCGACCTGGGCAGGGCCTGGGCCACCCTCACAAACCAGGCAGCCGCACATGACCTGACGGATCGGTGGGATGGGATGGGACCCACCTCGCGCCGGCCACGGAAGGGACCCCTATGTAAACAAATGTCGGTGCGCCATTATAGCTAGGGCTGTCATGCCCCACAGCAGTCTTCGTCTGTCGTGGACACCAGGTGGGGCACTTCTCGACCTGTAGGCTGTAGCTGGGTGTTGCTGGGTGGCGCGGGCGCGCGGCACCACAGCCCCGCGGACTGGCGCTGCTGGCAGGCGGGCTGCAGGCTACCAAGCTGCAGGGTCTCAGGTTCCAAACGTAAAGGCGGCGCGGACTGCGGCTGCGTCGACCTCGTGACCTGTTCACGCAGCAAGGAGCCGCGGGCGCTCTTCAACCGAGCGTGGTGTGTTACATGGTGTACATCTACCAACCACACGGCCAAGACATCCAAGCAGAAGAACCACGCCGAGGGATGAGCCGTGGTTCCGGTACGTAAATACTCTTGCGGCACCAAAGGGTTTGGTCAGAAGGGCCCTGCGCCCGACCTGAATCGCCGAAGTTACACGTGTCCCCATGCGAATCGTTCATGCCGGTGCTGGGGCATGACACCCACGCTGGCGAGTAGCCGCCGAATTCATAACGCAATATTCCCTATAGCGCGCTCCTCTTGTCGACCAAGTTCGTATGCCTCGACAGCAGGCGAGTCCGTAAGACGGTACGGTGTCCTCAAAGCGCGAGCGAGATGTGCCCGTAGCCGTGGCCGTACCATACGAGAGCCGGAAGTATTTTACTTTGGTTTACGTAGCAGTATATTCTGAAGAGGCCGCGGTTCAGCGCACAGCAGCCCACGAAGTGGCCTAAGCCGCAGCGCTGTACTCGCGCACTTCAGCGATTACACCGCTTTGAAGAGTCAAAGGAGCTTCACGAGGGCACTCGTGTATGCGTAGGGGGGGTCGGCGAGAAGACCCGGTTGCATTACATAGGAAACGGAGGGCAGAAACTAGCTGGCGAATAGTTTCGGACACGCGGTTGAGTGCACATGCTGGGGCGTGCTGGGAAAACTTGGGTTGATCACCGAGAAACCTGTGGAGTTGTCGGCCCGTGAAAGGAAAGGAAACAAACGAATGTAACCCAGCGTGCGTGTGGGGCAGATAAGGGAGAACTTGGGCGGCGGGCTGGGCCACGGTGGGGCGAGATGCGTCGAAACCCGTATACAGACCGTTATCATGGAAATGAGATGTTACCAAGCGCTATCGACAAGCGTCCATTGCCAGCGCGTGGCTTGAACCACACCGCCCTGGCTACTGAGAAAACACAGCAACGACAACAACCGCCCACAGCTGGAAAACAAGCGTAAAGGAAGGATCCACAGCTGGAAAACAAGCGTATAGGAAGGATCCGTAGACTCCTTAAGGTGTGTATAATCATATGGTTAACGTTTTGGACCTTTGGTCAAGGGGCCCATGGTTCCTTTCAACGGTTGATGTCGAAGAGGTCCGACATGATGCATGTTGTATACTTGGCAGACGACGCCCAAACAATAAGAGAAATTATTGCTTACAGCTTGGAGCCTATTACGCCCCGGGTTTGCCCCATACGTTTCCGTGCTTCCGGAATACGGCCTCTGTGTTATGTGGCGGAGGCCATTCTTTGAGAGCTGCAGCAGCTCGGAAGTGATTCGGTGTCAAATCCAATTCCTGCTGTTGAAGTAAACCAGTGAGAATGGCGAGAATGGCATGGCTGTCACTCGCGGTGTTATGTCTGGTATGCGTGCCGGTCTTCGCGTTCAACCCTAAGTCCAACAGCCAATCCATTACGACCCAAAATTCAAGCGCGCGCGAAGCGCAGCCTGGCGTCGGTGAGGCGGCGTCACCGTTCGTGGAGCAATCGTGCATGACCACGGACGAGGCTGCGGCAGCAGTGCAACGGTGCGAGCCGACCGGGTATACGTTTTCAGCTGATAACAATTGAGGATTGTCTGGAACGTGTTGGCCCCGCTAGGGCACAACCCCAATGCCGCTCCTTTCGCATCGACATGCACGCACTTCCACGGCGTGTGCTGCCGCCCCTGCGGGACAGCACCGGCTCCGCTGCGCAATCTGAAATACCTCTTCGTAGCGCCCCCATATCTCAGCTCCGGGAAACGGCCATTCTGCGAAGCCACTCGGCCACCGGCTTTCCCGTCCCCAGACAGCCCGAACCCTCCTTGCGCTCATTCTTCTAAATCCCCACGCGGATCCCCTCTGACCCGCAGCTTCTCTCAGTTCCTCCAGTTTCGTACCGTCAGCAGCCCCTCGGCCCCCAACCACGTGGTCGAGCCGCTCGAGTTCCAGCGGCTGCACGCCTGGATGCCCGTGGCTTACCCGGAGGTGTGGGAGGCGATGGAGGTGGAGGAGGTGAGCACTGACCAATGGAGGGAGTTGCAAGGAGAAACCTTGTACGACAGAAAAACCGTTGAAAACAGAATTTTGGAGATGCCTGCTTGAAAGCTTGGTCGGGGAAACTGAAGTCGGAGGGGGCCAACCAAGTGCCGGGCACAGAGCAGGGGGGGGGGGGTAAAAAAAGGAGAACGAGTGAATCGACATACACAACTACCGGTTGGTTGGAGGAGGGTTTGAGGGTACCGGTAGGAGAAGGGTTTATTGGCGGATGGTGGAAGGCAGCAGGTGCCCCCCTCACCACCACGCACGCTTATATAACACGTACCCGACAACACCCTTTCCGCTCCTGCTTCTCCTCCCCCCCCCACCTCCTCCTCAACCCACCGCGCCCACACATGCGCACCTGCGCGCAGGTGGGAGCAGCGGGGCTGAGCTACCTGCTCAAGTGGACCGGAGAGGAGGAGGCTCAGCGAGGCGCCACCACCACCACCACCACCACCACCACCACCACCACCACCACCAGCGGCGGCAGTACCACCAGCGGCGACAGTACCAGCGGCGGCGGCAGTACCAGCGGCGGCACCTCTCCGTCCGTCCCGCCGCTGCCGGTGCTGTTTCTGTCGCACATGGACGTGGTGCCGGTGGCCAACGAGACGCTGGCGGACTGGACGTACCCGCCCTTCAGCGGGGCAGTGGAGGAGGGATACGTGTGGGGCAGGGGGGCGCTGGACGACAAAGTGGGTACGGGGCACCACGGGGGCACGGGGCACCGCAGGGGCGCGGCTGGGTGAAGGGTGCTAGCTGGGTTCACTGGGTGGTGCACTGGTGCTTGCGAAGACAGCTCCACGGCTTCACCTGCTGCTCCCCCACCCCCGCGCCGCTGCCCCCTCCGCCGCACCGGCCGCCGCAGGTGGGTGTGTCAGCGCTGCTGGAGGCCGCCACGCTGCTGCTGAGGGAGGGGTGGCGGCCGCAGCGCACGTTGTACTTTGCGTTTGGGCAGGACGAGGAGGTCGGGGGCGAGATGGGCGCAGGTGGGGGGCCGTGGGGGGCGAGATGGGCGCAGGTGGGGGGCCGTGGGGGGCGAGATGGGCGCAGGTGGGGGGCCGTGGGGGGCGAGATGGGCGCAGGTGGGGGGCCGTGGGGGGCGAGATGGGCGCAGATGGGGGACCGGGGAGAGCAGTGGGGTTGGGGGGTTGGGCGGTGATCGGTTTGGCAGGTTTGGGGTTTGGGGTTTGGAACTTTGGATCCGCAAGTTGTCGTTCTCGTGCGCATGTCATGGGGCGTCGGCGCGGCCAGGAAGCCGCTCCTCACCGCCACGTCATCAACTGGGACGGAACTGACACAACCATCTTGCAACCAAATAACCGTACTTCTGACTGATGGCGGAGGACGGCGCGAAGCGATGGTGGGTTTCCTCCTGCGGTGGCTCGTCACTGCCGTGGTACACAACACCCCCCCTCGCTGCCGTACACCCTCGCTGCAGCCCTCATTGCTGAGCTGCTGGCATCGCGCGGTGTCATGGTGGGTGCAGGGGAGGGGGGTTGCTTGCAGTGGGAGGGGGGAGCTGGCTCAGGCGGCGGCGGTGCATTCCTGGCTATAGGTGGGCTGATGTTGGGCTGGTGTTGGGTTGATGTTGGGCTGATGTTGGGCTGGTGTTTTGGCTGTCGGCTTGAAGGCGCACCGTTGCCTGGGCAGTGCCATCAGGTAAGGCCTAAGAAGGGAAGCGCGCGACATGACCCACAACGCCGGCTGACCTTTATTGGCGCCCCCCCCCACCACCGCAACCGTGTCCGCCCCTCCGTCCCCTTCCCTTCCCCCCGGGAACTCTTCGCCTCACACACATCAAGGTCGACATGGTATACGACGAGGGAGGCGTCATCGGCGTGGACGGCTTCCAGCCGTACACCTCCCGCCCGCTGGCGCTGGTGGGGACTGCCGAGAAGGGCTACGCGACCATCGCGGTGCGGCCCCCCTGGAGTCGGGGTTTGGGGGGTTTGGGGGTCGGCGAGCTGGCGGGTGCGGACTAGTAGTCAGCCACTACTGCCACTACTGCCACTACTGCTGCTGCCACATTACTGCTACTGCCGCGGCGAGGTCTCGTGATCGCATCCCTGCCTCTTCCCCTTCCCCTTCCCGGCCCCACAGATCCACGTCTCCGCCGCCGGCGGCCACTCCTCGCTGCCCCCCCTGGACGGCAGCAGCGCCGCCGCCATCGCCGCCCGCGTCATCACCGCCATCGACCGCCGGCCCCCTCCCGCCAACTTGGTGGAGCCTGTCACTACCTTCCTGGCAGCCATCGCGCCCGCCACCCCCGGCCTGAGGGGCCGGCTGTTCGCGCTGGCAGGGTCTGGGCTGCTGGCGCCCTGGGCTCGGCGGCTGGTGGCGGAGGCCTTTCTGGGGAGGGACACGGCGGAGACGGCGGCGCTGGTGGGTTGGTGGGTTGGTGGGTGGCGGTGGCGGGGATCGCCGTGTGTTTGGGGATTTGGGAGGTGGCCCAGGTTGACGTTTAGGGCAGCGTCGGAAGCTTTAGTGTGTTTTACGCGTGGTGTGTGGGTCTGGGTCTCGATTGGCTCCCTCGCCGCCTCTTACCTCCATCCTGCACTTTCGTTTCCTGCTGCTCTCTCCCTCCCTCCCTGGACCCCCAGGTCCGCAACACCGCCGCCGTCACCGGCATCACCCTAGGCTTCCAGGACAACGTGCTGCCTCCCGCCGCCAGCGTGCGGGTAAACTTCCGGCTGCTGCCCGGCAGCAACGTCACGCACCTGATGGACTACCTGCAGCAGGTGGCGGGAAGGTGAGGGAGCGGGAGGTGAGGGACGCAGTCGACAGAAGGGAGGAGGCAGGGGGGGGCCAGGAGGGAGGGGGCGGGCCGCCTCCGAAGAGGATATCAGCCCGTGTTAACCTCGGTTCCTCGTTTGGCAGGTTGCGCGTACGTGTGTCCGTTGAATACTTGAATTGCTGCCCCCGCCGCTAGCTCCTCAGCTGCAATGAGGGCACGCGGCGGGAGGCAGGGCGAGCAGCCCCGCGCGCCTGGGTAAGGGCGCGGCAGGGGAGGGCCCTCGGCGCCCCCCCTCGAGGGCTGGCGTGGCGGTGCTGGTGGGCGATGCGAAGACCCCACCCCCCAGCACCCTCGCTCTCCGCGGCCCGTTGCTGGCCTGCCACTCTGCTGCTGCTGCTCCTGGTCTGCTGCCACTGCGTCAGGGACCTGCCCCACGTGACCTTCAAGATGAACGGCGCGCAGAACGCCAGTCTGGCCACACCGGTCACCGCGGCGTCCAGCCCCTACTTCGCCATGCTGCGGACTGCGGTGCAGGAGGTGCGGGAAGGAGGGGGGGGGAGGGAGGGAGGGGAGGGAGGGAGGGAGGGGAAGGAGGGGAGGGAGGGAGGGAGGGAGCGGGGGGGGCTGGTGGTGGGAAGAGGGAGGGGGAAGGTGCAGCGGCGCGGGGGCAGAGGGGAGGGGAGGGCAGCGGCGGGGGGCAGCGGTGCGGGGGCAGAGGGGAGGTGGTTGGTTGATGCGGGTTTGTGCAGCGGCTGTGGGAAGAGGTGGCGAGTGATACGTGTGGGCGGTGACTGGTGGTGGTGGTGGTGGTGGCGGTAGGAGAGAGGGGGGCAGCGTAATAGTTCCATCATGGAAGTCCTGGTGCCCTGCCCTGGACCACTTCGCATCGCAACTGCGGCACCCCAAGCGAATCCCGAGAAACCTACACCCGCAAACCCCTCACGTCCCCTCCCTCCCGCCCCCCATGGCTCCGAAACCCAGGTCTACCGGGTGGCTGACGGCAGCGGTCTGTTGGATGTGGCACCCACGCTCATGGCGGGTGAGCGGGGCGTGTACGGTGTGCAAGGGTACCGGTATTAAGCGTACGCTGCACTGCCCCCTCCCTCCCCCTCCCCACATCCTCACACCCCTCCCTCCCCTCTCCTCTCCTCCCCCACCCGCAGGCGGCACCGACTCCAAGCACTACCTGCCCATCAGCCGCGGCGGCGCGCTGCGCCACACGCCCGTCTCCCGCAACAAGACCGCCGGAGACCTGCTGCGAGTGCACGGCCTGAACGAGCGGGTGCTGGAGTCGGACTTCGGTCGCGCGGTGTGCCTCACGAGGCGCCTGCTGCAGCTGGCTGCGGCCGTGGCGCCGCCCGCCGCACAGTAGCCGGCTCGGCCCGCGTGTGGGAGCCGACGGGAGGCGGCGGCGCGGGGCGGCTCGATGGGCGTGAGAGAGTGTTTTTTTTAATGTGGGGTGGGGGTGAGCAGGCAGCGGCGCCGGAAGGGTGCTGGGGGGTCGTACTACCTGGTGGGTAGGAGGGTGGGTCGGACCGGGTTGCGAAAGACCGGATCGAAAGCCTGAGGTGCATGGATGATGGGTCGGAGTGCCTCCAACCCCACTTGTTGGAAAGATGGCAGACGGCCGCTCGTTGGGGCAGCGTGGGAGGCAGCAGCCAGGTATTGTGGTTGCGTTCTTCTAGCGTGCGCCCTGACTTCAATGTGGCTCCTATTTTCCTTTGCGCCAAAAGGTGTCTCTCACCATTCTGCTCCTTGAAGTTGAGTAGCTCTTGAGAGCATTGCCGACATTGTTTACAACCAAAAAGTTTGCCGACTTCAGTCTCACGCCCAGGATCACACCACATCGCCATTCCCCTGCCATTCCCCATTCCCCTGCCGTCCCACTCCCCATAGCGTACCAAAGTCACCAACAGCGCGGCCGCAGATCACCAAAATTTGAAACCCGGCATACCCTGTCTCCCGCGCTGCCCCTATCACCTCCCGCTCCAGCACTGCACTGCGTCCACCCCCCCAGAACAGCGGTGAGGAGTGACACTCGCGGACGTAACCCTTGACACGGTTTGTCCCTTCCTAAAGCCTATGGCACCGTAGCCCTCCCCTCCCCTAGCTAGCTTCCCCACACACACCTATCTAACCACACCACGACAAACCTGGGGCCGGGCAGATGCAGCACCCCTCCCCCGATCTCGCATAAAACGGTTTTTACAATCCCCCGCTCTCGCCCACCCGCAGCCAGCCAGCCAGCGCTGCCCCCTGGCATGGTCCCAGCTGAGTGACCAAACAGACTAAGGGCCTTCGCACCCGTACGGACTACGATTATGGGGCCATGCACCCGTACGGCGTAAGGCCCTCCGGGGCGCCGCGGGCTTAGTTGGGCCCTGTGACGCTCATGTTGACGCTCTCGTCCAGTCGGGTGTACTTGCCGCCGCCGGAGCCGCCGCTGGCGGCGCGGTCGAGGAGGGGGTCGGATTCGGTTTCGTGGCGGTTGGGGTGTATGGGAAGGGGGGAGGACCTGAGGGAGGTGCGTGTGGGGCCCGGACGCAGCGGCGGCGAGGGAGCAGAGGCGGGCGGCGGCGGCGGCGGCGGGGGGAAGGAGGAGGGAGAGGAGGAGCGGGGGAGCGGAGGAGGGACGCAGGCGGTGGTGCGCGGATGAGGAGGAGGAGGTGGTGAGGGAGCCCAGGCCCTTGGCTAGTGGGTCAGTGGCGGTCGTGGGCGGGCCACGACCCCCGTGCGTTCCTGCGCGTGTTTGCGGCAGGTAGGCGCGTGGCGGGTAGGTGCGTGGCGGTAGAGGGGGGTGGAGCTCGTGGGTGGGTGGGTGGGTGGGTGGGTGCAAGCCAGCCCCACTAGTTTTGTCACCCTGCCCGGCGCAGCCTGGGCCAGCCTGGCGGCCCAACCTCCGAAACCAAGGAGTGCACGCCGATGCGGTGGGGTCTTCAGCGGCTGGGGCGGTGCGCCCGCACGTGCGCCCAGTGCAGCCGCACGTGCGCCGGCACGTGCTGGCGCATCGCCCTAGCCGCTGGAGACCCCACCGCCCGGGAGGCAGACTCGTGGGAAGGTGCCCTAGCAGCGTCAGCGCCACTAAGACCGTACGTGGCCCAAGGTGCTCCCATCCGAGCGCCATCCCCCATGGTTCCGGAGCCGCGACAAGCCAGAACGCATGAGCCCGCGGGGGAGGGCAGAGGTGGGGAGGAGCCGATGCTGCTGCGGGGTGCTTAAGTCACCGGCGATACCGGATGGCAGGGTTTGGTGGGTGGTGGGTAGGTGCGTGGGTCGTGGGTAGGTGGGTGGGCGGTGTCGGGCGGGGCTACTCACGGCGTATCTTACTTACGAATTGTGCTGGTGGCTGGGCAGCGCCGATGCGGCGCGGGCCGGGAAGATGGTCCTGAGCGCCACCTGCAGCACCGACAGCACCAGCCCGATGCCGTTGGGCAGCCAGATGTAGATGTCTAGTACGGCAAGACCGTACGTGGTCCACAGCGCCGCGTTCAGCGTGTTCATCTGTGTACGACGGCGGCGGCGGCGGCGGCGGCGTCATGGGGGTAAGGTCATCGGCAGCGTGAGGAGCAGACCGGGTGTGTGCGGGGTAGATCCCCACAAGATGTTCGGAAACACAATGAGACAAGACCCCCCGTGATACCAGGAAGAGGAAGATCCTCACTCATCAGCGAACCCCCCTCACCGCCACCATCGCCACCGCCAATACTACTAACACCTGCACCGCATCCAGCACCGCCGGCCCCCCGCCCCCCTGCCTCACCAGCACCGCCGCCCCCCCGCCCCCCTGCCTCACAATCACCGCCGCCCCCCTGCCCACCTGCCTCACAAGCACCGCCGGCCCCCTGGCTCACCAGCACCGCCGCCCCCCCCGCCCCCCTGGCTCACAAGCACCGCCGCCCCCCCGCCCCCCTGCCTCACAATCACCGCCGCCCCCCCCCCGGCCCCCTGCCTCACCAGCGTCAGCGGCACCAGGATGGATGACGAGTTGCGGGTGCGGATGACGTCCCACATGGTGGACAGCGGGGCGGCGTAGTAGATGAGGCAGATGACGTTGCCGGCAAGACCCCTGGGCAGGCAGGCAGGCCGCAGGGAGGAGGCGACGCGAGGCGAGGCGCGAGCGCGGAGGTCACATGTCGGTAAGGGCGGCACCCGACCCGTAACCGAACGAGCCCGGTTACCGCGGTCGTATCGAGGCGGTGTGGAGTGATCGAGGTGGTGTGGCGCGCAGCGCACGAACCCCCAGCACGCCGCAATGGCTTGGCGGTAGTCCCGCCATAATGGCTTCTCGAACATTCCCCGCAGCGCACCGCCTCAGCCCGCCCCGCACCCACCACACGCTCTGCTGCATCGCGAGGTCCTTGGCTCCGAAGACTGTGAAGACCCCCAGCAGGGGCATGCCCCCAGCCGTCAGGCAGCAGATGAAACGCATCTTGTGGCGGGCCTGCGGGGGTGCAGGCGGGTGGCGACATGGCGGCGGAGGAGGCGGGGATGGGCGCTGCAGGTCGGGCGATGGATAGACGGAGGCCGAGGACGGCGCGAAGGTGCGTGCTGCTGCTGCTGCGGAGGCGCTCGGGGCCGCTGGAACGACGGCGTCGGTGTGTCCCTGAGCCTCAAAGAGGCTGGAGGCAGCGAGGGTAGGAGTTGAGGTAAACCCCCTTCCCCCGGTGCATCCCCCTGTTGCTGCAGCGCCTGGCCTTCCCTTCCCTGGCCTCCCTGGATTGCGAGGTGCTGCTGCCAGGGCCGACCGCAGGGCTTTTGTTGCTGCCAGAAAGAGTGGCCCGCGGTCCCACAAGACCACCGCGCAAGCAGCTGTGGCTTGAATGTGTTAGGGGCGTGTTGATGCAGCGCGGCAGTCGCGTACACAGATGCGGCGGGGACTGTGTGACGCGTCCGAGCACCGCAGCATTTGCTGATTGGCTGGTGCATTAGGGGGCCAGGATTATGCGGAGTGGAAGGTCGACATGGGGCTTGGGTCCTGGGGTACCGGTGGGGCTGAGGTGGCGCGAATCTCAGGCTGGGTGGTTGATGACGTGGAGAGGGGAATAGTGTTACAGACCCTCGGGGGGGGGTGAGGGACTAAAGTTGGGGTCGCCGCGCGCCACT
Source organism: Yamagishiella unicocca (assembly GCA_003116995.1). NCBI lineage: Eukaryota > Viridiplantae > Chlorophyta > Chlorophyceae > Chlamydomonadales > Volvocaceae > Yamagishiella > Yamagishiella unicocca. The sequence continues at coordinate 416,436 of BDSL01000034.1, read as the reverse complement.
CACCGCATCATCAGCCAGTCCGTATGCTGTGATCGTCATGAACACGGCGATGAGCACGCCACTGGCGTTGGGTGCCGTTACGAAGGGGTCGTGTTTGAGGAGCCCGTATGAGAGCCATGCCACACAGTTGGCTATCGTGACGCATAGTGGCAGAGGATTCAGCTCCTGCAAGCGAGACAGCGCTAGGTCAAAAGAGGACGCCTGATGCCAGCCCTTGCGACCGCCTAGATTGGCCTCCTGGTGTATAAGCTAAAATTTCAACAATATCGCAACTTACTCCTAGGTTCTTCTCCTTTGACGCCTTAAGGACTGCCTTCAGGGGTGACAAGTACCTTTAGTTGAAAAGTTCCGGGACAAAACGACAGAGGCGATTGGAAGCAGTTGATAAGATAATCAATAGGCGTGCCCTACATTGGGAAGATCAATATCGCAGCTTCCTAACGCCTCGCGCGCACACTTCACCGCTCGAAACGCACATGGCTGTCGAAACGACGGCCCCCAAAGCTGGAACCACCGTGTCCAGCATCACATTGCCGGCCATATTAAAGCAGCGTCGCTGCGATTCGGCTGACCGCCCTGAACGGCGAACTGCCCTTTGCTCCGGTGTTTCACTCTCTTTTGTGCAAGATACGTCTATGCTATGAAAATGATGTCGCGCACAGTACGTATAAATGCTCACGTTCCTGTTCGAGTTGCGTTTTGGGGGCTTCAGGGAGCGTACGTTCTTCAACAAATCGCAATGCGTCTGTTCCAGCCACGGCAGCCAGGGCAAAAGCGCACTGGCCACTGGGCAGTGTGGGCAGTGCAGTGTGGTTGCTTCCACCTGTTAACAGTGCATAAGCAGCATTCCGGTATAGAATTAGCTACAGATCGACACATGCGGGTTTTCCCCAGCGGCCCCCATCCCCCTGGCCCCCACCACCGGCCCATGTACCTCCCAACCTCCGTTTCGCTGCCTCACGCCGTCCTGCCACCTCGTACCGCTTTCCCTCCCGCATGCTTCGCGATGACGGAAGTCGATAACCGCTGTACGCTCTGGCAAGGTGGGTCTCTAAGCCGGGTTCGGGATTCAGGAACTATTTTCCTGTATGCTTGTTTTTTGGGCTGTGGGCTGCTGTTGTCGTCGCCGTGTTTTCTCAGTAGGCAGGGCGGCGCAGTTCAAGCCACGCGCTGGAAACGGGGGCTTGTCGGTGACGCTTGATAACACCTCATCTCCACGACAACGCTCTGTACACGGGCTCCGACGCGTCTCGCCCCACATGTCTCAGACGACGTCAGCCCGCCACCCAAGTACTCTCGTTTGCGCCCCACACGCTACCGTATATCCGTTTGTTTCTTTTCCTTGCAGGGGCCGCCAAATCCATAGGTTTCTCGGTAGTCAACCCGACTTTTCCCGGCATGCGCACGCAACCGCGTGTCCAGCCAGTTCTGCCCTCCCTTTCCTATGTCATGTCTTCTCGCCACCCCTGCTACAAACTTGGTTGCTGGATGGTTTAGGGAACCATGGTTAAGGGCCCGCCGCCGCGCGCGGTTACTGACCCGCCGGTTTCTGGCGATTCGCATCCTTTGCGCAGCTTACGTGTGACGACCTCATGCCGTCTCATGCCGACCACGTACATAGTTTACAGAAGTACAGCAGTATCCTATGAATTGTCACAGGGCATTCTGAACGTGTTTGGGCTGATTTAGGTCTTTATGGGTGCTGGTTTAGGGGCGCACGGTTTAGGGACCCTAGCGCGGTTACTGACCCGCCGGTTTCTGGCGATTCGCATCCTTTGCACAGCTTACGTGTGACGACCTCATTTCCGTCCCTGTCCGTCCTCAGCGACGGACCATCAGATGTCCGACAGTTTCGGTCGGCGTGCCATCCTTATTGCCTACGAAATAAATGTCCTCAAATTTGAAAAACAGCAGCACTTCACAATCTCTTAACGCCCAGGGCAGCTGTGACCTTCCCACCTACCACTTCACGGCAAGTGGATTGTGTACGACCGCGACTGTTCTGGGCAGACAGGGCAGTATATAAACGGGGAACAAGAAATGTAACGTATTATCATCAAACAAAACTTACGACTTCCAGCACCTTGGACTGAACTCTAACTGGGGCTCAAGACCTCCCCTATGGCATAAACGTGTCGGTTAGGGGTCGTTTTGGCCAACCATGGGGGTCGGTTATCGGGTGGGTCGGTCAACCTTCGGTTTTGGGTCGGTAAACGGTCGGTTGGGTTACCGAGTGTAAGGGTAACCCAACCTTGTGGTTGGGTAAACGGGTACCCAACGGGTACCCCGGTAAACGAACCCTATGGTTGGGTTACAGTACCGTTTCTGGCTACCGACCCCTGTAAACGGGTACCCAAATTTACAAACCATGTGTTTTCGTACCCTTGCCTCAGTATCCCAAACGGGGTTTAATGCTCGTTAACCGAAGATAGCCCACCCGATAACCGACCCCATATGGACTGGTCGACCTCAATACACTACCGGTAGCGGACCCCAAAACCCGAGTAAAGGCGGCTGTTTTTGTCAAGAGGAGCCTTCGGTTACCAAGGTGAGTTTAAACTGGCTGGTCGACGTTGGCTTTCGCAGGTACCGAGATCGATGGCCCTGAATGACCTGACGAGCTTTCCCAGCGCTCGAATGCGCTACGCTGTTGCGTTCTTGGTCATGTTGGGATGACTCTGGTTTCCCGATGCTTAGGACCTCCTCACCTTGCCTTCCAAAGCCGATCTCAATACACAAGCGGACCCCCAAAACCCTTGCCAAGAGGAGCCTTCGGTTATCAAGGTGAGTTCAGACTGGCTGGTCGACGTTGGCTTTCGCAGGTCATGAGCACCAGGATTCTGGCGGCCCCCCCCTCCAAACACAAAGCTCCTGGCAGGAATACGGCGGGCGCTAGCGTCCTGGCGCGCTAGAGCAATCACCCCGGAGGGCGGGGGGCTCCAGAATCCTGGTGTAATGAGCACCAGGATTCTGGCGCCCCCCGCCCTCCGGTATGATTGCTCTAGCGCGCCAGGACGCTTGCGCCCCCTGTATTCCAGCCAGGAGCTTTGTTTTGTTTCTCCTGCTCTTCATCGTCCGAGACCTACATACGACTGCGCCCCGGCCGGAGCTTCCCGCCGCTGCGAGGATCTTCGCCTGCAAGCCTTATCTACCTCTTACGGGTGCGACAGCTTAGTACTTCGGGCACATCTTCACCGGCTAGCCTGGTGCGACTGACTTTAGAGATTAAGTCGCACCGTAGCGGTTTTCAGTTGCAGCTTTCTCACGTGCCAGTCTATCCTGCTCACAGAAACGTCGCGCGACTTCTCGGCTGGTTTGACGACCCTTCCCTGGGCTTCTCCCAGGGGCTTCCACCCCCTTTTCCGTACGCACCGGTGTGGCTCCGGTCCCTGTTCAGGTGTGTTTTCCAAGCTTACCCCCGTCGGTCTCATGAGCTGGCCTCTGCGACATCCCCATGCGTGTCTGCAGGTCTTTCCTCCTTTCCGGACCGCCGTACGGAAAGGAGGAAAGACCTGCAGACACATCTTTTGATGGCCCGCTCTCAGCTTTCCCCGCCTGTCTGCCAGCAGCGGTAGGACTGTCTCTTCTGTTCCCTCGCCCTTCCAACTCCCTGACGAATGGCGCGTGTCAGCGCCCGGGCGGCCGTACACGACCCCACCACCACACGACCCCACCACCAGCCGCCAGATCTACCGAGAGGGTTTAGCGGCCGCCGCTAGTTTTTGTGACATCGCACTCGCCCCTGAGACCATCACCAAACAGGAGGCCGCTGGGCGTGATTTGTCCGCTTGGCTAGACACACAGCCACGTGGGCGAGGTTTGCGGATATGCACCTCCCGACAGTGACCTATTGGTCTACCTACAGACTTGCTGGCTGCCCGGCCGTCAGCTAGCGGTCCCCAGCCCCAACACCGTCAACAGCCGCTTAGGGCTCCTCTCAGATCTGTTCCGCCGGCTCGGCCGTTGTGCCCGGCCGGCCAGCACGATAACGAAACTGACACCCGGAAACCCTGCTGCCGACCCGCCCGGGTGGTCTGTGGCGGGCCGTAGGTGAACATCTGTTTTACCGATGATCTGGCATCGGTTAAGAGTTACATCATCACTGGTAATGGTGGGCTGCCGGCTGGGCAGTCGATTGCTATCAGCAGTCCGGCACCTGGCCGGTCGTATACTTGGTTTGATATCCTATCGACCTCTTATCGGTAGTCCTTACTACCATCACTCGGACGCACAGGCCCTGGATGCATTGGGGTGTCGGTGGGGGTCCTCACGGCCTGCCTTCGCTAGGGCACGCCGCCGACTTTTGGATCTACCCTGTCATGCCCGAGCGCCGACATGAACGTTTTACCGGCATTGGTTCCAGAGCCAGCCAGGGCATTTGCGTTTCTGCTTGCGTTCTGTTGCCGTAACTACAGCGCCTCTGCCTCTGATAAGATGTATTGCGTAATGAATTCGGCGGTTGCTACTCGTATCGGCAGCGATGGGCACACGTGTAACTTCGGCGATTCAGGTCGGGCACAGGGCCTTTCTGACCAAATCCGTTGGTGCCGCAGAATACTTACCGGAACCACGCCTCATCCCTCGGCGTGGTTCTTCCGCTTGGTTTTGTGGTTGATGTACACAATGCAACACACCACGCTCGCTTGCTGCGTGAACAGGTCATTAGGTCGACGCAGCCACAGTCAGCACCGCCTTTACGTTACCATGTCACGATGGGCAGGAGCGAGTGAGCCCCCTGCCATATCTACTGCCATGTACTGCCATCTACTGCCATGTACTGCCGGGGTAGAAGCACCCGCGAGGGAGCTCTCGAAAGCCATGTACCGGTACCTCGAGCAATGCAGATGTCCTCGCCAACCCTGCTGCCGCTACTGCCGCAACCTCGTTTACCATACCGGTACTGGCAGCCCAGCGACGCACAAGGGCCCCCCCGACGGCTGCCGCAACACACCTCGGCACCCTGAACGCGCACACAGGCGTTGAGCATCGCGTGACCATCGCGTTGACCATTAACCATAGCGTTAAATCACCAATGTCAGGAGGTACGGCACGGCAGACCAACCCACTCGGGGCTTCTACGGTAGTCCCCCCCTCCAAACGCGGCCCGAATTCCCCAAAAGCAAAAGCCCATTCCAGCGACCATCTCCAGCTGGAGTTGCGCCGCGGTCCACACATCCACGCGTCCGCCCTCTCGAGCGACCACGGGGACTCCAGCGCCCTACCACCACCATCGACTAACAAGCCCCACGCCCCATCCCCTCCCTCCCTCACTCTACGCTCCTCCAAGCGCGCCGCTTCCTCTCTTGCCGGACAAAGCCGCGGACGGCGCCTCGCCAGACCGCCACTCAACGCCACCACTGCACCGCGTCTCTCAACGCGCGCCAATCAAGCAGCCCCTCTCTCGCTCCCTCTCTGGTCTCACTCTCATGGCCTCACTCTCATGGCCTCACTCTCAATGTCTCATTCTCTGACCTCACTCTCAACGGCCTCTACGCGGCAACCCGATGTCGTTCGCCCACTCCGCGCTCAGTCACTCCGCGCTCAGATGTCGCCGGCGATCTCAGCCAACTCCAGCCACCTCAGCTCCTTGGTCTCAAGGTCCTCCGAAACCTGTCGAGGGACGAGGGAGGGAAAAGGACGAGACACGTGAGGGCCGGGCGAGGTCGCAACACGACGCCTGGCGGTAGGTGTGTTGCGGATGCATGCTTGAATCCCCAGCAGCTCCGAAACCGCCAGGAAGCCGCCAGCTCCGAAACCGCCGGGAGCCGCCAGCACACGCCGCCCAGCTGCGTCGCCGTCTGGCCCGCCCGGCGCGCCGAAGGTTTCTGTCAGGCACCCCGCCGCCCCGTCAATGCGTAGCTCCCGCCCAGGCTCAGCCTTCCTTACCTTCCCGCCCCCCTCCCCCCAACACCAGACGTATGTCCCAAACGGTCTTTTTGCTTCATACACGGGTTTCCCTTGGAACTCCCCCTCCAGCCCAAACCCATCCACTCCACGTTGCCCCACGGGTCTTCCTCGAACACCCCCCCCCCCTTGCCTTGGCCATCTCCATGCTCAGCTTCTCCACCTCGCTGTAGCCGCTACTGCCGGCACCAGCCGCTACAGCCAGCTTGGCGTCCAGCTGCTCGCGCTTCTTGCCCAGAGCCGCCACCTCCTTGCTCAGCTTCTGCGGTGCCGTACGAATACGGCGGCCATCGCACATCGCGACCAGCGGCGGGGGCACTGACACGTCATTGTGACGTCATCGTGACCGAAACGCAACCTCAAGGCTCACAAGCGATGGCGCGATAGCGGGTGCCTTTCCGCGCTGACAATGCCACGCCAGGGCAGCCGGCTACTGATAGGTCCAACCACCCAACCGCCTAACCGCCTCTTCCTAGGTGCCCCACCTTCCAACCGCATAATCCTGACAGACAGACCGCCCCCTCCTGCTCCACCCACCTGGTACTCCAGCTGCTCCTTGTACGCCAGCGTCGTACGCTTGCCCTTGCCCTTGGCAACCGCCGGCGGCGCAGCCAGCACCGGCGTCGCCGCCGCCGCTGCGGCCGCCGCAGCCCGCGCGGCCGGCGCAGCCGCCGCCACCGCCGCCGCCAACGACACCGCCGCCGGCACGCCGCCTCCCTTGCCCTTCTTCCCGCTGCTGGGCGTCGAGGACCTTGAGCTGTCCCTGCTGCCCGCAGGTGTAGCCGCTGGCGACGTCGCCGCCGACGCCGACGGCGTGGACCCCGTGGGATGGTCGAAGTCCTTGGCCGAGAGCCCCAAATTGTCGGAGAGGGTGGCTGAGCCGTTAGACACCCGGAGGATGTGGGTGGCGTTCAGGGAGGTGGCGAAGGCCTGGCGCGCAGGGCAGGGAGGGCAGGGCACAAGCAACGGGTAAGGCGAAGGCGAGCGATGCAGCTGGGGGGTGTATAATAAAAACCGTTTTATACAGGGGGGGTCCTTGGATTTCGGGGGCCGGGCGGCAGTCGGAGGCAGCAAGCGTTGGCGGAAACACGCAAAGACGGGGAGGGGCGCGTTGGCGGCACGGCGGCCCCTGCTGCAGAGCGCGGTGGCTGCGGCTTCGGCAGCGAGCGGCTGGTCACCTGGTTGTGGGTGATGGCCATAATGACTCCCTGAAAGTCACGAAGCGCGCCGGTCAGAACCTGGGGGCGGGAGGGGAGGAGTAGGCAGGAGGGTAAGGAGGGGGGCGGGGAGGGCCGGGTTTCCAACCAACCCGCACGAACAAAACACACACACACATATACACAACACACACACACACACGCGTCCATCTCTGCTTGCACTCGTCTACATGCCAGTACAGCCCCATGCGCAACTCCGACCCCGTGTGGCTGCTGCCGTTGCCCCTGGGCTGGAGGGGCGTTTCGCAAACACGCACCCTTCTTCCTGCAGGATTGCCATCACCCCCGCCCCCGCCCCTCCCTCGCCCGCGCCCCTTCCCTCACCGCTGTCCGCCCCCGGCTGCCCCCCCGCCCCTCCCCGCCCTCACCTCAATCGTCTGTGCGTCCAGGTGGTTGGACGCCTCATCTAGCAGCAGCACATTGGCGGGCACCAGCGCGAATGCGGCCAGAGCCACACGGGCCTTCTCGCCGCCGGAAAGCACGCCTGGATATTACGAGGCGAGGTGCCGGTGAGGGCGGTGTGGCGGGTTGGGCAGAGAGTGGGACCATGAACCGACAAACGACGGATGGCACTGTGGGCGGTAGTCCACCGCTGAAAGCCACGAAACTCCACACTGGGAAAGCAAACAGTCCGGGCGGCTCGCCCCAGCGATGCGAGAGGAAGGAGAAAGTGTGGCTTGGTGCGCTGACCGGAAGGAGAACTGGCTGGGGACGGAAGGCCGTGGAGATACAAGAAGAAGAAGAAGCAGAGAGGAACAGAGGCACTCGCCAGCTGCCGGCATCGTAAATTGCGGGCGGAGGTACCACTTCCTATTTGTGGTACTAGCTAGGGGGGATACGGTACCCGTGGAAACCACGTGGAGGAAAAATAGGGGAGCCCGTGGGCTGTGAAGCTGAGGGAGGTGGCGGTCTACCTCGTTTACGCAGGCGGCGCAGGTTGCATGAACCGGCACACCCCAATCACAAATCGCGCCGCACCCCGGGCCCCGACCCGCCAAACGCACCCCGGGCCCCGACCCGCCAAACGCACCGATCTTCTGCAGCGCCATGGATCCCGTCAGCCCCAGCGCTCCCAGCGCCTGCCGGCACTTCTCCATGGTGACCCCTGGGTCGTTGGCGCGGGCCACAGTCTCCACGTACTCCAGAGCGGGCACGTCCAGCGGCAGATCCTGTCATCGTACAGGATAGCACGGCGCAGGCGTGCGTGCGGAAGGGGGGGGGGGCGTGGGGGGGGGAGGGTTATTACCACATTGGCGGCAGCCCGCGGCTGCGCTGACTGCTCCAGGGTTCTCTCATGTGAGTCGCGAGATGGCAGCTACCGGTACTTGCCCGGGTGGGAACCTCACCCGGTGGGTCGCGATGTGGGTCGCGATGTGGGTCGCGATGTGGGTGTGTTTATTCAGCTTCCCGCCCTTGCCCATCTTCCTCCCCAACCCCTTCATAACACCCCGAAGCTTCCAACCAAAAGCCCCAACCACCCAACCTCCCCACCTGTGCCAGGTCCTGCGAGAACACTGCCAGCTTGACGCCGTCTCCCAGAGCGCGGTCCCCGCCCCACAGCGGCAGCGCGCCGCCGATGGCCTTGAGCAGCGTGGACTTGCCCGCACCGTTGGGGCCCAGGACCTGGGGGCCGAGGAGCGGGGGGAGGGCGGTGTTACCCACCAACCCAGTCACCAACCCAGCGCCTGGTCCCGCCAGCGCCCCTTTCCGGTCCCTCCCCCTCCCCTCCATCCCCTCCACCTCCCCTCCCTCCCCTCCACCTCCCCTACCTCCCCTCCACCTCCCCTCCCACCTCGATTGCCCCGGCGGACCGGCCCCCCTCCCCACACACACCGTTTCCTAAACCTGCTTCCTAATACAAGGGCTTCTGCCCCCCCCTCCCTCCCCCCCCTCACCAGCACTCGCTGCCCCCTCCTGATGACCAGGTTGATGTTCTGGAGCAGCGGCTTGGCTGCGTGCCGCTCCTCGGGTGCGGGAGGCGAGCCCCAGCCCACCTCCGCACCCACCAGCTTGATGGCCTCAGTGTAGCAAGGGGGGGCGCGGGGCAGCCGCAGAGCGACCTGGGGGGAGTGGGGGGCGAGGGAGGGGGCGAGGGCGGCGTAAAGGTCCGGCGGTCCGGTTACACGACATGGGCAGTAGTGTAGCTGGCGCAGGGAGGGGACGGGGGGGGAGAGGATGCGCTGGTTAGGGCAAGGTAGCGCCCGGCATTCAAGGGTGTGTTGCGGCGTGAGCGCCTCTGCCAGAACCCCGGCAGCGCCCCGTCCCGAGGACCTCTGCAACACAGGACTGGATAGGAGAGCGAGAAGCGCAAGAAGAGCGCAACGTCCACACCCCACACCACCCCAAGGCGGGACCCCCACACCACCCCAAGGCCGGACCCCCACACCACCCCAAGGCCGGACGCCCACACCACCCCAAGGCCGGACCCCCACACCACCCAAAGGCCGGACCCCCACACCACCCAAAGGCCGGACCCCCACATCACCCAAAGGCCGGACCCCCACACCACCCAAAGGCCGGACCCCCACACCACCCGAAGGCCGGACCCCCACACCACCCAAAGGCCGGACCCCCACACCACCCAAAGGCCAGACGCCCACCCCCCAAGGGGGTACCTTGCGCGCGTCTCCCGCCCCGGTGGACGCCGCCGCCGCGGGGATCTCCGTCTGTGAGCTCTTGAGCTTCTCCAGCATCTTGGCCTTGGACTGGGCTTGGGAGGCCTGGGGGGGGGCACGGCGGGTGGGCAGGTACGGTGCGGGTGGGTGGGGTATGGGTGGTAGGTCTTGCGGGAGGCCGGGCAGCCGGGGGGTCCCCGAGAAGGAGAGCGCAAGGACGTGTGGTTGGGGCCGGGGGTCGCGAGGATTAGGCGGGGGCACGACGCTCGTCTCGATCCACTCCCTACCCCACCTTGGACATAGCTGCCCTGCCCCCAAACCCCTCCAACCCCCCCCCCCAACCCCCCCAACCCCCCTCCACCACCCTCCTCCAACTCCCCCATCCCCCCCCACCAAACCCCCACACATGGGCCCTTCCAGCCTACCTTGGACGCCTTGGCGCCGAACCTCGTCACGAAGGTCTCCAGCTTGTCGATCTCGGCCTGCTGGGCCTCAGCCTCTGAGCCACGAGGGGGGGGAGAGGGCGGGGGGAGGGGGGGGAGGGCGGGGGGGAGGGGCAGCATGGAGGGGGGAGACCCGAGCAGTGTTGGGACCAACAGGAGACGGACCCAACGGTAACCGGGTCGAAGCCGGGTCAACGCCACCGGACCCAAATCTCCCGCCTCGCCCCACCCCCCACCGCCCCCAGCCCCCGTCTCCCCGCCCCCAGGATTCCTTTTTCACTCCCTCTCACCCGCCGCTTCATGGGTTTTTCTCTACCCCCTTCCCCTGCCCCCTGGCCCCCCTGCCCCCTGCCCCCTGCCCGCTGCCCCTCGGACCCCCGCCTCACCCGCCCGCGCCTGCGCCTCCCTGGCCGCCCTCTGGTCCAGGAACTTGCGGAAGCCGCCCACGTAGTGGTGCAGCTGGCGGCCTCGGACCTCCACTATGCGGTTGCAGCTGGCCTCCAGCAGCGCCTCGTCGTGCGACACCAGAACCACGGAGGTGGTGGAGGGCACGCCGTTGCGCAGGAAGTTGCCCAGCCACTTGCAGGCGGCGCTGGGCAGATAGACAGACAGACAGACGGACAGGCAAACAGATAGATAGATTAGTAGAATAAGAGAGAAGTCTAGACTAGACCGATGTATAGGTAGATAGACCGATAGGTAGAGGGGCAAGTCAAGCATGGCGCCTTACACGTACGTCGTTGCGAGGTCCCGGGGGTGTCCCATCGCCTTCTGCCTCCCTCCCCGGGCACTGATGCCGCCAGCTCCCAACCCCTCACCGCCCTCAGCCGCTGCGGCTCTCTTCCGCCGCCGGCCCTCCCGGCCAGACCCCCCACCCCGCGCCGCACCTGTCCAGGTGGTTCGTGGGCTCGTCCAGCAGCAGCAGCGCTCCGGAACCGGCGCCGCCCTGACCCGCGGGTCCCAGCAGCAGCCGCGCCAGCGCAATGCGCATCTGTCCCGGGAGCGCAACGGGGGTGGTAAAACCCGTTTTACGCGACGGAAAAGGACAGTTGGCGCAACGGGAGGGGTTCTGAGGAAGACCCGTGGATGCCCGAAAAAACCGTTTAGAACAGACGTTTTGAGATGCATCATGCATGCAACGGGAGGGGGGGGGATTAGTAGGGAGGGCAGGGGAGGGCAGGGGAGGGCGAAAGGGAGGGGGGCCATTATACGCGTGGGCGATCTGGCGCGGACAGTTAGAACCACGTAGCGAGCCTCGTCCGCACCTGCCATCCTCCGCTGAACTCGCTGCACCTCTTGTGGAACTGCTCGGCCCGGAAGCCCAGCCCGGTGAGCACGTTGGTGATGGTGCGCTCGCTCTCCGGCCCGCCAGCCAGCTCCCAGGCCTCCTGGGCGGCAGCCAGGCGGGCGGCGGCGGCGGCGTCGCCTGAGCGGGAGGGGGGGAGGGGTGCGGAGATCAGAAAGGGTAGGGTGGAGGAAAAAAAGCCCTAGGGGTAGGGGAGTGCCATAAGAACCGGTTATAGAATAGCTGGCGGAGGTGAAGGGAGGGGAGGGGAGGTAGGTGCGCGGGGCGCGGGCTGACGGGATGTGGCAGCGGTCCTCCGAGCCGCTTATAGGGGCGGAAGGGGGGGGGTGAGGCGGGCGCCGTGGAGAGCCGGTCAGCAGGCCATTCGTTTGAGGCGGGTCCAAAGGCCCCAGCGCCTAGCTTCGCAGCCACAACTGTCCAACCAGCCCCTTCCCCCTCTCCTCCCCACCCCTCCCCCCTCCCCTCCCCGCCCCCCCTGCCCTGTCAACTTACGACCTTCGGCTTTAGTATCCCCAACTCAGTTCTCCAGTATGCATCTCAAAACGTCTGTTCTAAACGGTTTTTTCGGGCATCCACGGGTCTTCCTTGAACCCACCTGCCGCCAGGTCCCTCTCCGCCCGCCTCATGTCCCTCTCCGAGTCCACCAGCCCGCTCATGCGGCTGCGGGCCTCCTGCCACACGGTCCGGCGGCTGCCGCCCACTGCGGTCTGCTCCAGGTAGCCCACCTGGCGACCAGAGGGGAGGCAGGAGCGGGAGGGGGGGAATGGCAGGGGCGGGCGGGACGGCAGCGTTAGGCACTCAGTGCTGGGCGATAATGCCGCGTCAGAGACAACAGAAGCCATGAATGGAGGGGCCAAGCGTTGCTCTGCTTCAGGGTTGGGGGTTGAGGACGCAAGGGGAGTTTCCTCCCTGACGAAATACGCCCCCCCGCACCCCGCCCCTGGCCCCCCCCACAGCGCCGTAACCCCCTGCCCCCCCCCCCCAACACCCCTCCCCTGCCCCTGCCCCCCCCCCAGCTCCGCACCTGGATGGCATGTGACACCCTGGCAGTACCCGCATCCACGTGCTTGATTCCGGACAGGCAGCGGAGCAGGGTGCTCTTGCCGCAGCCGTTGGCGCCCACCAGGCCGGCGCGCTGGCCCGGCATCAGCCGCCACGACACGTCCTGTGTATGTGCGGACACGAGTTGGGGGGAGGGGAATGGAGACCGGGGGGGGGGGACCGGTTGGGGGAGCGGTGGAAGGGGAATGCGGCTGTCCCCCACTCCTCTCTCCCTGCCAGGTCCACGGAGACTTCATTGGGACCCCTAACCTCCCTTCCCCCTTGCCGCCCTTGGTACCCCTAACTTCCCTCCCCCCTTGCCGCCCTTGGTACCCCTAACTTCCCTCCCCCCTTGCCGCCCTCCCCTCCCTGGCCCCCCCCCCGACTTACGCTCAGCAGGTCGCGGTCCCCGGCCTGCACCGTCACCCCGTCCAGGATGAGGGTGGCGCCAGCAGTCTCGCCTTGGAAGGTAGAGGTGGAGGTAGTGGGAACAAGTTGGCGACATGGGGAGGAAGGGAGGGAGGGAGGCCAGACGGTTATAGGGGTGAAGCAGGTCTCGTACCGCATGAAGCAAAGAGCGGCGCTGGGTGCGGTGGGGAGGCAAACCTTCAGAGTTTGCGGGGGACCACACTAGCACCCGGCTGGGAAGCACCGGTAGGCGGGTGGGGCGTGCCTGGTCTCCAAGCGAAGGCTCTAGGCAGGGGCTCCTCTTTCCCCGGCTACCCGCTAAACCCTGGACTTCGCCCCCACCCCCCCTCGCAGCGCCTCGCCGGCCTCAACAGGCCGCGTTTTGTCAACGCGCTGGGAAACGCAGCAGAGGGTTTCGGAGGTCAGCCGTCCGGCCCGCCATCGGCGATGGTCTGTCGGGCGCCCTGCATGCCCCTGTGCCCACGATGACGTCATCCCCAACCCGGACACGCCCTGCAGAACCCCCGAAGCCCTTTCCGCCGCATCTGCGTCTTTTTCCGCTCCGCTGCAAGCACATGGCGTCGCGTGCTGTCCGAGCTGAACGACGTCACACCGCTCAACGCATGTGCGCAGCTATGTGACGTGGCACAGGGGTACGGATGGCGAGGCGGCGGCGACGACGGCATACATGCCCAGAGGTCATTGGCATCGCTGCATGTTTCACCCAACCCTGATCGTCCGTGGGTGAGTGGGTCCCCCGCCCAAGCTGGAGGGGTTGATTAAGAGTCGTACATCGCCGCGCCAACGCACCACGTGGGATGGGGAATTCGGCGGACGGCGCCAGCTCCTCGTCCATGTCGTCCATCGGCTCGTCCTGCTCGTCCACGCTGCTGGCGTAGCTGCCTGTGCTGCTGAAGCTGGAGCCGGGGTGGGTCATCATGACGGTGGTGGCGGTGGTGGGGGCGGCGGCGGCGCAGGCAACGGAGCGGCGCGCGGGGAGCACGACGCCGCGGCGGTGGGGGCCCCGGGCGGCGCCGGCCAGGGCGGAGGGCTGGCAGCGGTCGCTGGTGGAGGCGGGCGAGATGGCCGGCGGGGTCATCGGCGATGCGCGCGGCGATGGGCGCGCGGCGCGGGAGGCGCCGCAGCCCGTATGGGCATGGGAGGTCGCTTGCATGTTGACTTGGCGCTGACGCACTTGGGCGTTACAGGCGCACGATGCCTGCGAGTTGCGAGGGGCCAGGCAGGGTGAATCGTGACCAAACGAATAGGCTTGGAAAAGGAAGGCACCGCGCTCGTAATCAATGCGTAAATTGAGTTCATCTGTTCACTAATCAGTTCGGGAGCAACGGGCCAGAAATGGCCAGAGCTGGTTCCAGCAAGCCTGTGGCTCCGGCGCTTCACTACGTGCGGCGCTGTTCTCTCCAAGCCGAGGTATCAATGTAAAGAGGAAAGACAAGTCCGGATTGCTGCTGAAATCAAATCAACGCACCGGTGAAGGTGGACCTCAACCAGTAAACGGCTCAGGTTCCTTCGCGCGAGCAAGCCCCCACGACAGAAGACAGGTATACCTTTGATATATGCGTATATAAGTTTAAAACTGAATTGTAAAATAAAGATTGCTGCCCCAGCGCAATGGAAAGAACCCCGCCGACCACACTTGCACAGCCGTCGCCCCCATCTGGTCCCGTCCGCTTGTTCCTCAGTTTGCTGCAAAGCTGCGGTCATCAAGTTACGCACTGTTCTTCAATAACATTGCATATGCAGGGCCTCAGTGTTCTCGCAAGGGGCAGAACCGACACAACCGTCTTAGCATGCAACGCCGCAGCTGACAGCCACTGGCCTCGCCACCTCTTAAAGCGCGACCCATTTCTCTTTAACCGCCATTTGATGCCAACCTGTGAAGTCATTGCCAGACCGTAAAGCACATGTCTACATCATTCTTTAAGCATCGGAAAAATGCCTTGAGCATCAAATGAAATCGCAACTGGAAGAAAATATTGAAGAACCTCAAAGGCACTTTGCTACATACGGTAATGGCCACGACAGAAAAGTGTCCCCGGCACGCGACCCCCGGGTCTGCGCAGTCCTTCGGACAGCTCTGTGAACCCTTGAGCTGCTCCGCTGCGGCGACCGTAGGCGTAGAAACGTTCCCATTAACTCAGGACGAATTCTTGAGGTTGAACGGAAGGCACGGGAGCAAACGAATTAGCAAACGATAGCGTTTCTAAACACATATATCGGTAACTCGAAAAGCCTCATTGATTCGCGCACACGGGACGCAGGTACTTCTCCAAACAAAAATTATAGGTATCGATAATGTATTTATGCCACCGTGCTGTGCTTAAGTATGGGCGCTGGCGCGCTGCGCAGGGTTCTCAACCGTCGGCCCGAGCTGACGCGGCAGGGGCCCAATGCCCAACCTTCGCGAATACCCACCCCTAATATGTTTGTAGGATATTTCCGGAACTAATTAATCCTGAGTGACATATAAATATACCGTTTCACTGAACAAGGCAACAAACACCGACGTCGACAGGTGCGCCCCTGAATGTTCACGGAGTCTCGGTTGCCAAGTCCGTGCCACCCCACTGCACCAGCAATATGATACGTACACCGCGACTGACGACATGGGGCGTTCCGGAGAGGGTCGGGGCTTGCCTTCTGGAACATAGGGACAAAACCGTGGATAACATCTCGCCCAACTGCGTCCGCAGGCATCGCTTGCGCGAACAGACAATGGGCCTCACCGATATGCTGACTGCGGCCGTGCGTCAGCACACGGGTCTGCACTACGTGCCGTCCTTCAACGACTTCGTCTCAGGCGCGGCCGACGACGTTGAGGCCAACGAGATGGACGGCGACCTCAAGCGCGACCAGCAGCCCCTCGGCGCCACCAGCACTGAATCTGGCAAGCATCTGACCAATAAGAGCGATGATATGCCGGCCATGACCACGACTGTTGGCGATATCCACAAGGTGAGTCGCCGAGTCCGGAACGGACGGCAGATCGCCGGGCGCCGGCGGATTGCCGGGCGCGATTCGCGCGCGCCCGTGCCCCTCTTCGCACCCTCACGTGATGCATGCCGTTCGAGCGATTGCAAGCCGGCATTCGCTCGTCCTCCCTCCTTGAACCTGCTGCTGTTTCGCTGGGCCCTGTCAACAGCTGTCGCCGCACCGACACGCTTCCCTGCGCGTCCACGGGGCCACGTCCCGCGATTTTCCAACGGCTTCTTCTATTAACGCACATAAAATGGCGTCGGGATTCCTGGCTGTTTGCGCGACCGAGTTTCGCGCGGCTCGGCTCGCATTTTTCCGCACCTATCGTAGCCTCCTGGTCGCAAGACAAACTGTCTGAGCTGAGGCTGCCCCTGTTTCCGTGATGCTCGCGCGCCACAGGTCAATCGCCCCGTGCTGGGCCCCGGCGCCGGCCGTGCCGACTGGATCATCGACAACGCCCGAGGCGGCCGTCGCGCGCCGTCCGTGTGGCAGTTCATCCTTCAGAGCCAGGGGAAGGAGACGCTGCCCAAATTCGAGGAGCTGGCGCCACCGCGGCACACCACCATCGGCGCGGCCGAGTTGCAAAAGGTACCTCGTGCCATGCGTATGGATCGTGTAAAGTGGCGAAACACTGCAAATCCTGTTGCAGGCTTTAATGCAGACAGCGCTGTCCCGCGCCCACACTTAAAATTCCAGGACGTCGCTTGCTTCAAAAACACCAGTGCATTAGTAGGATGTGGAGTTATGGTCACAGTTGGTGTGGCGGGTCTTTATTGTACGAATTCGGAGCTCGTAGGCCGGGTCGGTTATGAACTGCCGGATCTGCCGGTCGTATACGAACTGCCGGACAGGTACGCACCGAGGCGCTCTCGCCGCCGACCTGCTGACGCACGCCTCTCAAGCGGCAAGGGTCAGCACCCTTGCTGCGAGGCAGGACGGAACCGCTGCAGGGCTTATCCCAGTACGTTCCACTTTCCCGCGGCCCCACGCCTGCCTTCCGCCGCCGTACGCACTCGCTCATTCCTCACGTCCTCCCCTCCGCCTTCCTCCTCCCGCCCGCGCCCTCCGCCTCCGTGCTCGCCGCCGCAGCACTTCAAGGTGACGCCCTCTGAGGCCGAGGCCATGGTGGCCGAGGCGGACCGGGACAACGACAAGCGCATCAGCCGCCAGGTGCGTACGACAGCGCGTACGACAGGGGCGGCGGGCGCGGGCGGCGGGCAGAGGCTGCCCCTGTGTGTTTGCTGATGGTGCGCGTGGCGGGCGCGTCGGGCAGTGGGGTGGGAGGACGGCGGAGGGGGACAGGTGGCTCGATGCGCTGGACATGTTTGGGAGGGGACGGAGGGACAGGGAAGAGGGAACAAGAAGAACCGGAGCACATCGCACCGCGACCACGTCTCACGGACCACCACCATCCCGCGATCCCGGCCCCTGCACTCATACAGGAGTTTGAGGACGTGATGACATCAGCTTGAGCGGCCGCACGGCTCTTGCATCTGGAATGGTTACAGAGGCGTGCTGATGCACGGAGTGTGCTGATAGCCCTCCGGGGACGTCTGGGGTGTCAATATTAGGGTGCATAATTTGTAAGGATAACTGTAGTGCTACCTAGGCCTGGCGGGGCGTGGTTGGACTTGGAAGGTTGGGGATGTTTTAGATCACCAGAGTTTCGACGTGATGATGGTTTTGTTTTTGGTGTTCCCTCGGTGCTTCCCTTCTTTGCCAGCCCCACTTTCCTAGGCCTGTGCGGAATGCACTTATAACGTCGTCGTTTGACCGCCCTTGCATATTTTAGGGTGCGCTTTGAGCGGTTGTACAGCTTGTTTTCTAGGGGCAAAGCCGCCCAGGACTTCGCTGTGTTGTACAGCTTCGCTATTTTCTCCTCGCCTCCTACAGAGGCGGGCTGTAACATAGGGCATAGAATAATGATAGTTGCACAAGCATAATCGATGACAAAATTGTGTCTTGAGAGTCCTCGATATTGCTGGGTGTTGCAAAGACCACCTTCGCTTTCAGTTGGTCTTTGCATTGCAAAATTTAGCTCCTTCAGCAATCATTACGGGATCACCTTGTAACAGTTTGAATCCTCGGAACAGCGGACACAATGCTCGGACGCCTGGCCAAAGGCGTGGGTGGGCTAGCTAAGGGTGTGGCTGCGCTTGGAGAGGCCAGAGCAGCACTTACGGGTACGCTTCAATCCGAGTTGGCGAAGTTCTCTTGTCCGCTGTGCTACGGAATTGCTTACCATCCCAGTGGCTGCTGCTTCTGGGTGCGTGCCTGTTTGGATCATTAGGAGCAGATCTAACGTTTCTTTATAATATGCGTGCAGCCGTTCAAAATGACGAGGCCGAAGTGGAGGCGCTGCTGCAGCGCATCTCTGGCTCGCTTTTGCCGGAGTACCGACGCCAGGCGATGTCACAGCTGAAAGATTTACTTGTCGATAACCCAAAGGTTAGATGATTGTTTGGCACTAGATTCATAAGCACCGATACCGGTGCTGAGCCGGGGGGGGGGGGGGACGAGGGAATGCGCCCGCTGTGGGCCCAGTCCGCGCCGTGTCTGTCCATCGCGCCAATCCCGTATTTAATTCCCCCAAAGCCCCAGAGTAGCACCTGCTTGCCGCGGGAACCCGTACCCAGTAGCACCTGCTTGCCGCGTGCAGCCTTGCCTTCGCCCTCGTCCCCCTCCGACCGCAGCCCGCCCTTCTTCCGGCCAATGCGCCCCCGCGCCGTCCAATCCGCCTTGGCCGGCTTCTGTTTGCATAACCTATCGCCAACACCCCAGGCCCCCATCCCAACCCCACGTCCCTCAGGCCCAGCTGGCGTTCGGCACCATGGGCATCCCCGTCCTTATTGCCGTACTGCGGGACGACCGTGATGACGTGGCGCTGCTGCAGGGCGCCCTGGAGGCTCTGGTGGCGGCCACCACGGGTCCACCGGAGGCGGGGGTGTCGCTTGGGGGCCGCGAGCGGGGGGAGCACCACCATCACCACCACCATGACCACTACCACCACCCGCAGCAGCAGGCGGTCACAGCCGCAGAGGTGGGCTAGCCGCTTATGCTGCGGTACCGCTACCCTGCTGGGGCTTGGCTTGGCTGGGTGATTGGGCGCAGGCGGGAGCGGTGGGGTCCGCGGCTCTCGAGGCCTCCAGGCCAGGGGAGGGGAGGGGAGGGGCTAGGAAGAGCCCAATGCTAGGCACTGAGCGGGGTGGTGTGGGAGGGAGGATGGGCTGGCGAGTGGTCGAGCGGCTGGCTGGCCTCCGGCCGCCCGGGCCCGACGGCCTTCGGTACAGGGCGCGGGTTGTGTCATCCAGCTGCGAGGACCCACCCGCCCGCCCATTCCTTCCCTGGCCGATACGTGGCCTGGGTAAGCCACGGGGCTGTGGACTTGGGGGGAAACAGGCATCTGTGGCTGACCGTGTAGAGTGGCGCGGCTGGGGCGGGGCCAGGATGGAGCAGGGCGGGGGCAGTGAGGGTGACCCCTCGGTGACTCCGCATGGAGCGTACGAGGGGGAGAGTGAGCGTGGGGCGGGGCCAGGCGCCGTGAGGCGACCCGCACCGCCATCAAATGGCTGAGTCTTGGGGTCCGGGCTGGGTAGAGCGCTGCGTGCCGAGGTCGGCCTGGTGGTGGATACAGATGGGTGGCGGCGGTGGGGGTCGCGTGCCGGCGCCGGGCCGGCAGCGCTGGGGCCCTGAGCCACACCCGACCCGCGCCCCAAGCGACCCGTCCCCGCATACCCCTCGCACGCCGCGTGGCCCCGCGGCTGCTGCTGCCTCTACAGCTGCCTCTGTGGATACCGCACTTTACTCTGCTGCCTGCTGCCTGCTCCCTGCTGCCTGCTGCCTGCTGCCTGCTGCCTGCTGCCTGCTGCCTGCTGCCTGCTGCCTGCTGCCTGCTGCCTGCTGCCTGCTGCCTGCTGCCTGCTGCCTGCTGCCTGCTGCCTGCTGCGGTCTTCCTCGTCCCCAGGCTCAGGCCGCCGCGATCAATGCGGAGCTGCTGGCGCGGCAGCGGGAGCACGTGGGGCTGCTGCTGGGTCTGCTGGAGGACGAGCCGGTGGGGGTGCCGGACTTCTACGTGCGCTACCACACCGTGCAGCTGCTCACGGCGCTGCTCAACCACTGCGCGTCCAGGCTGCAGGCGAGGACGGCGGGGCGCGGGGGGAGGACGGCGGGGCGCGGGGGGAGGATGGCGGGGCGCGGGAGGAGGGCGGGGAAGGGGCTTGGCATGAGGGAGTAGCTGTGGAGGTGCGGGTTCACGTGCAGGGCGCTGCGTGCTCGGCGGGGCACCCCCAGGGGGAGTAGGGTGCATGGTGACGCATGTTTTGGGGACGCAGTTCGTGCTGTCCGGGCGCCCTCCAGTGCGCCGCTCACCGCCTCTGAAGCCGGCCCGCTCCGAAACCGCGTCCCTGCCTCGTCTCCTCCCCACGCCAGGAAGCCATCCTCGCCACACCCATGAGCGTCGTACGTCTCACGGAGCTGCTGGGGGAGCGATCGGAGGTAAGGGGGCCGCAGCCAGGGGGCCGCAGCCAGGGGGCCGCCCGGGCGGTCCCCACCTGTCTCCTGCCGGGCGGGCCGAGGTTATCGCAGCGCCGTGGGTCGTTGGGGTCACAACACAGCAGTCAGGCAGCGCTGGACCGGTGGCGGCCGCTGCGGCACCGCACCAACAATGTCGCGCCTGCGCTTCTGCTGCCTCCACCTCTGACGAACGCCGTTCCGGACAAGGACCCCGACGATGACGGACCCGCCCTTTCCTCGGCTCCGTAACCGCCCCGTCTTCCGCCGGCCTGCCCCGGCGCTTCCCCGCCCCCTCCTGCGGCCCCCGCGGCCTCGTCCGCAGGTGATCCGCAACGAGGCGCTGCTGCTGCTGGCGGCCCTCACGCGCGCGGAGGCCGGGCCCCCCGGCGGGGCGGCTGCTGGCGGCAGCGAGGTGCAGAAGATCGCCGCATTCGAGGGCGCCTTCGACCGGGTGGCGGAGCTGCTGCGGGAGGAGGGCGGGCTGGACGGGGGCATGGTCGTCCAGGTGCGGGAGGGGTTCGAGGGAGACCCGTGGATGCCCGAAAAAAACCGTTTAAAACAGAAGTTTTGAAGGTGCGGGAGGGGGGGGAGCGGCAGGTTCTGCTGCTGGCGGCTTGTGAGGAAAGCCCGGTGTGCTAGGAAGCCGAAGCTGTTGGTGTTGGGGCTGGACGGGCGGGATTGGGCCAGTGGTGTGAACGTCCTCCGCCCCACTCCTTTTCGCAACGCAACCCCAGCGGCCGGCCTTTGCGCTCGAGTGCTGCAGTCGCCTTTGGGAGGTCCCCGCTCGCGCCGCCATACCCCGTGGGCCCGCCCCGCCGTCCGCGCCGACCCACGGGTCTCCTCTCATGCCGCCCACCATCCGTGCAGGACTGCGTCGAGCTGATGAACAACCTGCTCCGAGGCAACATGGCCAACCAGCGCCTGTTCCGGGAGATGGGCCACGTGACCATGCTGCCGAGACTCATAACCTCGGCCGTGCCGGCTGGCGGCGGCGGCGGCGCCGCCGCCGCCTCCCCGGCCGCCGCCGCCGCGGCGGCGGCCGCAGGTGGCGGGCAGTTCGCCCAGGCCGCGGGCCCCATCCCGTTCCTCAATGGCGGCGCCGGCGGCGGCGGTGGCGGCTTTGACGGCGGCGAGGAGCCCTCCCTGGAGCTGCACAACGCGCTGGCGGCGCTGGCGGCGGCGGGGACGGACGCGCTGCTTGGGCCGCGGCAGCTGCCCCGGCAGAAGGCGGCAAACATGCTGGGCTTGATGGAGACGCTCCGGCTGCTGGTGCGAGGTGGCGGGGGAGAGGGGTGATTTAGGGTTTTATAACACCGGCACGTAGAGGCCGGGTGCGGTGTGAGAGCCGGGTGCAGAGCATGGCCCTGCGGAGATGGCGGACGTCTAGGGCGCCAGAGAGGGGGCCGTTTGGGAAGAGTGTTGGATGGGGGCACCTTGTCCCTTGGGTTGCTGGCGCCGGAGCGTGTGGAACCGGCTCTGCCGGGCAACTAAGGCCAGCGACCTCCACGGACCTGGACATTTCTCAGCCCTCAACGGCCCGGACCTCCGCCCGCACCCCGCATGGCCCCACCCTGCTCCCGATCTCCCTCCCCCCCTCGCAGTGCGGCCCGCCAGTCTCTGCCGCCGACCCCGACCGCGCCACCGAGCAGTCCAACCGCACCGCCAACCAGGGCAAGCTCCTGGCGGCGGGCGCGCTGGAGGCGCTGCTGGCGGCGGCGCTGCAGGACGGCGGCGTGCCGTCGACGGCGGTGCGAGCGGCGGCGCTGGGCGCGCTGGGCGACATGGTGGACGGCCAGGCTGCGTGCCAGGAGCGGCTGAGCAGGGCGTTGGTGCGGCCGGGGCCGGGGCCGGCAGGGGCGGAGCCGCCGGAGGCGGTGGCGCACGGCGGCGGCGGAGCCGCCGGCGTCGCCGGCCCGGACCCGGGGAGGGAGATGCCGGCGCTGCAGGCGGTGCTGCGCGTGGCGCTGTACGGCACCGACGCGACGGAGTGCGCCGCCGCGGACCACGTGATTGCGTGCTACTGCCGGGGCAACGCCGACGGTCAGGCCGGCCTGGCGTCGACCATCGGCCCGCTGGAGCCGCAGTTCGGCAGTAGCAGCAGCAACGGCAACGGCCTCGCCAACGGCGGTGGGTATCCGGGGCACGCGGCGACCCGCGGGTCGTTCGGGCAGGACCTCGTGGCCGCGCTGCTCGCCGGGGGCTCGGCCCTGGGGAGCACAGCTGCCCCGGTGGCGGCGACAGCCGGCGCCGGCACCTCGGGCCGATACGGCGGCGCCGGCGCCGGCGCGGGCTCCATCCCCGCCGCCAATGCCGCGAATGGCGGTCTTGTGGTGACGTGTCGCGCTGCGGGCGTGCTGCAGCACCTGCTGGTGGGCAACCTGGCGGCCAAGCAGCGGCTGCTGGCGGTGCCGCTGGAGGCTGCGGGGCCGGGGGTGCCGCCGGACTACCTGATGCCCAGGTTCGTCTCGGTTTGGCCGTGGGGGTCACGATCGGGGCAGCGGCGAACTGAGCTAGAAGTAAAGAGTCGCAGCCTGGATGTGTCGCGGGTGCGGGGGGTCGAACTATGTATTGCTGAGGAGGATCACCGGACTGTACGCCACCTGTGCTCTGCGCTACCCCCACCCCACCCCCCGCATCCGAAGACTACGCGCCAGCTGCATTCCCCCCAGTCGTGTAACCGGGTCCTTTCGCCACACCCCCTCCCCCAGCGTCGTGCCAGGTCGCTGCTCACACAACCTCCGCCCCCCCGCCCGCCGCTTTTTGCGCTTGCCCTTGGGCGCAGGCTTGTGCGCCACCTCACGGCGGCGCTTCGGCCTCCCTGCAGCGACCTGGCCCGCCTGGTGGTGTGCACCCTGCTGCGACTGCTGCTGGTGTGGCTGCAGGACTGCCCGCCAGCAGGGGCGGCCATGCTAGAGAGCGCGGCACACCTGCCGCTGCTGGTCGACGTAGTCACGGGGCGGCAGGGCCCGGCGGCGCAAGCCGCCGCCGCGCCGGCGCCGCAGGCGCCCGGGGCGGCGCCGGCGGCGCCGCCGGCCCAGGGCGCCGGCGCCGGCGATCCGGTGGTGTGCGGGCTGGCGGCGTGCGTGCTCGGCACGTGCATGCTGTACGGCAAAACGGCGGCGGCGCTGCCGGCGGGCACGCAGTCGCCGTCGGACCTGGTGCTCGATGTCATCATGTCGCGGGTGGGGCTGAGCCTGTTCTTCTTCCGTTTGGACGACCTCAGGCGCAGCCCCACCTTCGCAGCCGCGCTGGCGGCGCCGTCGCTCCAAGCGACCAAGCCGCTGACGCGCGCGGCCACGGCGGCCGCGGTGGTGGCGGCGGAGCAGGCGGCGGCGGCATCGGCCGGTGCCGCCGCCGATGCCGCCGACGGCGTCGGCGCCTTCCAGCTGGGGCACGACGTGGCGGGGATGGTTTCGGACGTCGAGGACGCTGTACGGCAACGTGCGATGGAGGTCTTCTCGCGACCCGCGGGTCATCGGGGCCAGGTGCGGCTTGCGGCCACAGCACTGTCGGTCGTTGAAGACCCCCCCACGCCACGCTCCCTACCGCCGCCCCCCTGGATCTGATGCTGCGCTTCCCACGCCTGCATCGTTGACACCCTACCCTCAACCATCCCAAACCCGGCCCCCTTCAAAGTCCTCTAGCATGCATTTTTAAACGTGCGCACCAAACAGTCTCTAATCGGCTTCCTAATCCACGGGCTTTCCTCAACCCTCGCCCCCCCACCCGCCTAGGAGCGCGGGATCCTCGTTTCCGCTCGCCTAGGAGTCACTGCCGTTTTCCTCTTAGCCGCCGAGGGTCGACACACGACTTCCGACGTTAGATTCCCCCACCAAGTTCTCCAGCATGCATCTGCAAACGGCTGTCCTAAACGGTTTTTCTAAACGGTTTTCTCATTCGTCCACGGGTCTTCCCCTATCCCATCCATCTCCCGGTCCTTTTTGCAACCCCACCTCCCGGTCCTTCCCCCTCGATTGCCCGTCTTCGCAGGACGGCGTGCCCTCCTGCCCCGCGGAGGTGCCCGGACCGGACGACGCCTCGCGACTGGGCTGGGCGGTGGCGCAGCTGGGTCGCATGGCTCGGGAGGTGGACGAGCTGCGCAGCCGCAACCGGGCCCTGGCGGAGGACCTGTTCAGGCGCGGCGGCGGGAGGGACTCGGCAGCGTAGCCGCTGGGCGGGAGTGCTGCTTGCGACTGCTAGTGCTAGTGCTAGTGCTACTGGGGCTGGCTAGCTGCTTTTGAGCCGGTCGTTGCGAGTGTCGAGGGGCATGCCTTGTTGCGCATGCGGGGACCTGGTAGCTTCCGTCCCGCAAGTCCAGGGCCCAGCCGCCCAGCCGGTGCACGCCCTGTCTCCTCCCACCGTCAACCTCCAACGACCCCTCCAGCGAACTCTCCAAATCACCCACTCTTCCACCCTGCAAGATAGCCCCAGTGCAGTACAGTGGACCAACGCCGCCGTACCCCCATCCTCCTTACACCGGTTTTGGTCCACAGGTTCCCTCCCTACCTAATACCATGACCCGTGACCTTCGCCCTCGGCCCCTCTTCCAATGCCCCAGGCTGTCGCAGGGGCTGAACTCTGCCCCGCCCCCGCCGCCCCCACTCGCGGGGGGTCAGCTGGCGGCCATACACCAGGGCCCGCTCGGGGCCCCTCCGGGCGCGCCTGGACCCCACGGCCCCGCGCCCATGGGTGTGGCCATGACCTCCGCGGCAGACGTGGAGGCCCGTGTGGCTCTGGAGCTGCGGGCCGGGCGGGCGGAGCAGGAGGTGGCGGCGCTGAGGCAGCAGGTGCGGAGTCCGCGAGGCGGCGGCATGCGCAAGAACGTGCCCGCCCCCGACTGCAATCAGTCAATCACCTCCTCCAGCCCTTCACCTGCTGCTGCACCTACAGAGCTCGCTGGCCGTTCAGGGAGCTTCCTCCAGTACGTTTCCCTTTCATCCTGATCGGCGCTCCCCGCTACGGCCCACCTCCCCCCCAACCCACGCGACCCCCCCCCATACGGTGCACCCTCCTCGTTCGTCCCCCATTTTGGAAAAGTGGCCGGCCGTCGTTCGCTATCCAGCTACAACGCCATGACGCCCTTCTCCGCCCCCTGTGTCACTGCGCTGGCAGATGGAGGTCATGTCCGTGCGGCTCTAT
The DNA here is from genome assembly GCA_003116995.1 of Yamagishiella unicocca. Lineage (NCBI taxonomy): Eukaryota > Viridiplantae > Chlorophyta > Chlorophyceae > Chlamydomonadales > Volvocaceae > Yamagishiella > Yamagishiella unicocca. The sequence goes on along the minus strand of BDSL01000034.1, from coordinate 390,854 downwards.
CAGGCCGAGGTGGATGCAGGCGCTGCGCGCGAGGCCGCCGCAGCCGCCCACATGGCCGCCCACAAGGCGGAGGCCGACCTGGCGGACCTGTCCAGCGCCTACAACAACCTGGAGACGCACGCCTTTGCGACGGAGGCGCAGCTGCGGAGCGCGCAGGGGGCGCTGGTGGCGGCGACAGCGGCGGCGGCGGCAGCAGAGGCGCGGGCGCTGGCGGGCGCAGGTGAGGGTTCGGGGAGGACACGAAGTGGTTTGGGGAAGGGAAAGGTGTGCTGGGGGCGGTGAAAAGGGGGAGACGGGTGTTGGGCGGAGTGGGCCATTCAGGAGAATTTGAATCCCGTGAACCCGGGGCTGGCGTTGGGTTGGAGCGTGAGCGGGATCCTGCAAGAGGGGATAATTGGTCAAGCTCATGTAAAATAATAGCTTATGTGATTTCGATGTGGTGCGTCGCTCCAACGATGCCGGCTGGCTGGTACGGTTTGGCTGGCGACAAGCACATGATCTGTGTTGCGGCCCTTGGGTCGGACGCCTAAGCTGTCGTCAACGCCGCGCAGTGACAACAAAAACCGTTTTTTATGTGCTTGCACCTTTCAGGTCATCCACCAAGCATGGCGGGTGAATCGGAGGCGGACATTCAACGACGAATCGAGGAGGCTGTCGCTGAGGCACGCGACGAGGCCAAGGCCGAGGCGGACGACAGCATGACGGATTTATTCGTGTGTTTAGGGCAGGAAGAACGCAAGGTGGAGGTGCTCAGACAGGCGCTAGAACAGCGTGGGGTGGACGTTGAGGGGTTGTTGGCGACGATTGCAGAAGAGGAGGGGGCAGACAATTTACGTTGAAATGGCAAACGCAGTTTTCCACAATGCGCTCAATGGCGGATTCCATGTCTATGTGCATTGCAAAATTTTAAGTCAGCTGGCCGTGACGTCGCCATCATCATACCTCTTCCTGATGGAGTATCCACCACTTGTAAAACATAAACTCCCTTGCATCGTTAGCTTCGTATAACATAATTGTGTGCTCAGCTGTGCACCACGACACGTGCTCAGGCCAACTCAACACATAGTCAGCGGCACAGTGGTGTGTTTTGCACTTTCTGGCGCCTTTACCCTTTCGGCAAGCCTGTCAATGACTTCGAGGCATCAGATTGCCTGAGTTATCTGAACATAATCCGACCGTAGCTGTTGTCGAGTTCCACGAGGCCATCATCCGCGAGGTTCTGTGAACCCTGCTTCTTCATGGCCGTGGTCAAAAGCGGGTGAATAACCGGCCGGAAATGGCGGATGCAGAAGTAGAGGACGAGACCATCATTCAGGTGCGTTTAACCATGCGGAGCGTTTAGTTGGTGACGGTGCGAGGTGCTGAGGGCCGGTTCCCGCCCCGGCGCCTTCAAACCGTATGCCTGTGCAATGGATCTGGGAATGTGCTTCTGGTATGGCATTTTGTGACATGACCCGTCTAGGAGGCTGACACACGCTCTCCTTGTAGCTCCGGTTGAGTCAGGCACGAGCCCTGCGCAATGTCACGCTCTTCAAGTCTCCCATGCGGACTCTGTACTACTGCTCGCGATATGCCGCGAGGGGGCTATACGGCGGAGCGAAATGGATTGCCAGCCATCCCGTTACCATGCTCGTCATTCTGCCAGCGTTGGTCGCCTACGTGGGCACGAAGTGGGCGGATTATAAGCAGGAGGTGCTTATCGAGATAGAGGTGAGCCTGCGGTCCCATGTCTTCCCCTTTCGCGCCCCTTTGCCTGCTCTCCTCCGGAATCCACGGCGTGTGCCAGCTCCTCCACTTTCTCCCAATGAAGCGCCCTCACAACTTTTCCTCCTGACCCAGCTCCATCGCCACGCCTTGCTCAGCACCCTTACCGCACCCAAACCCCATCTCGTACCTTGCCCCCCTTCCTCGGCCCGGCATGGGCCCCCTACGTGCCGCTGTCCGCTGCGCATTCCCGTCCACGTCTCCCTGCCCCCACGAATGGACCCTCCCTTGACGCCCCATCGCACCCCAGGAGACCATTAAGTACGTAGTTTGGTGGGTGGGGCTCGGAGTGCTGTCATCGATCGGACTCGGAACGGGCATGCACACCGGGCTGCTCTTCCTCTTCCCGCACATCCTCAAGGTACGAACGTAATCGTTGCCGTACGGCGGACACGCGGGCGCGAACGGGGGAGGGACATGGTCTTGGCAGACCGCCCCCACCTCCTATCACCCGCAACATCCATTCACCAGCCCGCACGATCTGAGTCACGCGTCCTCGTGACGGGCCGGGCCCACCGGAGGGTATTACGACTGTCGCGGTGGGAAAGGAATTCCGCGGCGGGGGCGGGAGGGGGGAAGCGTGGCAGGCGGGTGTGGGAGAACACGCACGCGCCGTGCCACACGCTGCTTCCATGTCGCCTGGTGCCTCTCGACCATGTGTCGTGCCATAGCTGCGACCACGTTCCTCACCTACGTGCAATCGTGCTGACCCTCCCCAAAGGTTTGCCTTGCCGCGGAGACGTGCGGGCACTTCCACTTCGACACGCGGCACGACATGTGGTACAGCAGCGAGAGCTTCAAGTGCGGGGAGGGGCCCGCCGAGGAGGTGTCCTTTTCAGACCTGTTCGAGAAGGTGCGGGGAGGGGCCGGTCGGGCGGCAGGGAGGGATCCTGGGGCCGGAGTGTCTCCTGGGGTCGCGGCAGGGGGGGTGGGGAAAGGTGCAAGGGGCGCAGGAGCAAGAAAAGGCACATGGATGGGAAGGGAAGTACGGGTTGTCTTTCGGGCGCATGTGGACAGGTTGAATGGGTCCCTTCCGGTGGCCACCATAAAAATGGCGACTCAAGCGATTATGGGGTGAGTTGGGGCGCTCAGCAGGGGGTTAATAAGAGAATCCGCGAATCCGCGGCCGACAAACCGAGGGCGGCGAAGGTGGTGGTCCAGCGGAGAGGCGCGGCAAGGAGACGGGGCGGAGGTGCTGCTGAGGCGTGGCAGGGGGGTGTCTTTTTGCTGAAAAGGCGAATGGATCGGTTGCTGGAGGAAATGGAGACGACGAGGCATGACGGTTGCTGGTGGGAGAGGGCTCCAGGGTTAGAGATGAGGGGGCGCCAGTGTCGGACAGTAAGGTTGACTCTGGGCGTGTTTCGGGGGCACTGGTGCTTGGCTGCCGGAACCCACATTGCGAGGAAGATCGGGGACTGATGGGTTTGTCTTCACGCACACGCTGGCGATTAGTGCGGTGCTGCCTGCGGCCCCTTGCTGCAGCATTGCTGTCCTGCGATCGAAGGGGCCCGAGACTGCGGACGAGGAGTGGGGTGTTGGCAGGCAGTCAAGGAAGGAGGCCTTGCTCCTCGTCCTCCGCAGCGAGATGGGGGCCCGGGAGGTCTGCCCGGCACCTCCCTGAACCTCCCCTTCCGGTATGCATGCACCGCCAGCGCTCCCTGGACGTTGCGAGCCTCGGCTCACCGTGCCTCCGTAGCAGCGCACACACGGACCTCCCCCGCCCCCGCGCCAAACCCCCGACAGGTGATAGTGACGTCGGTCCTGTGGGGCATCGGTACGGCCATCGGGGAGATCCCGCCGTACTGGCTGTCGTACTCGGCAGCCGTGGCGGGCCAGAAGAATGTGGCCATGGTGGAGCTCGAGGAGGTGGGTGGCTGCCTGCCTGCTTGCCTGCCTGGGTCCGCAGGGCAGGGAAGGGAGCCGGCTGGTCTGCTTGGAGGGGTCGTACCGGCTCTGGTCCGCTACCTCCGCCACGCTGCCCACGCCCGTCGCGCGCGCGCCCCTCCGACCGCCGCCCCTCCCCCGCCCGCGCGCCGCGTACTGCGCCCCTCCCCCCTGGGCCCCCATCAGGCTCTGCGCCACGGCCAGCAGCTCAACCTGTTCCAGCGGGTTGTTGCGCGCATGGAGCAGTGGATGGTGGCCTTCATCCGCTCGCACGGCTTCCTCGGCATCCTGCTGCTGGCCTCCTGGCCCAACGCCGCGTTCGACCTGTGCGGCCTGGTGTGCGGCAACTTCAGGTTCCCGTTCTGGAAGTTCTTCGGAGCGACGCTCATCGGGAAGGGCTTCATCAAGGTCACGGGGCAGGTGGGGGGCGGCGGTGGCGTCATAGGAAGGGACCAACTGGTCCCTCCCCACCGCGAGCGTGGTGGGGTTCAGGAGGCAGGGCCCGGGGCTAGGGCCGGGGTCAGGGCCTGGGGTCAGGGCCGGGGCTAGGTTTGGCGTCAGCGCCGGGGGTTAGGGCCGGGGTCAGGGCCGGGGGGCTAGGGCTGGAAACATCTCCACCTTCCCTTCCATCACCTTCCGGCCTCGACCCACATCGGCCAAAGGCCATCTATGGCCTCATGTCTCTGTGCCCCCTCCCCCAACCTCCACACATACACCGCTCCCGCTGTTCCCCAGGTGGTATTCTTCGTGGCCGTGTTCCGGCGGGACAGCCGGGAAACCATCCTGGCCTGGCTGGAGGCGGTGCTCCCGGCCCGGCTGCCGGGTATGGGCCCCGACTCGCTGTCCCCCGCCAGGGAGCTCCACCTGTTCATCAACAGGTCCATCGCCAAGTACCAGGCCAAGGTAGGCAGCCCACCAAAGCCAAGCCAAGCCTGCCACCCCCTCGCGCTGCCTGCCACCCCCTCGCGCTGCCTGCCACCCCCTCGCGCTGCCTGCCGCCCCCTCGCGCTGCCTGCCACCCCCTCGCGCTGCCTGCCACCCCCTCGCGCTGCCTGCTACCCCCCTCGCGCTGCCTGCCACCCCGCGGCTTCTTAAGCCCAGGAGCTGCTCCCAGCGCAAGCAGCGCTTCCTTCGCCCTCTTCGCCTCATCGGCTGCGGATCAGCCCATGTACCACTGCCCTCCGCTGAATGATTCCACATGGCCAGCTCAGCTCCACTGCCGCGCCCTCGGCTCCCCCTCCCTGGCCTCCCCTTGGCGCCCCCCGGTCCCCCCTCCAGGTGCTGGCCAAGAGCGCGGCCCACCTGGCGGAGAAGCGCTGGTGGTGGCGGCGGGGGCTGGACGTGATGCGGGACCGAGAGGAGCTGCAGCGGGTGGCGCTGGGGCTCGTACCGGACACGGTCGCGGAGGCATGGTCGTGGGTTATGGCGCTGCTGATGGCGACGTTCGCGGTGTCGTGCGTCAACGCCTTTGCCCAGGTGGGGTCGGCGACAGGGCGGGAGGGCTCGAGGGGGGGGTTGAGGAAGCTGATTATGAAACTGTTACAGCTCGGGAGGGAGGGCCGGGGAAAGAGACGGAGTGCCGCGCTGGGTGCCAGCCACCGTGAAAATTCGGGTTCCGGAGCGGAGGTGGAGCGGGGCGCTGGATAGTGGGGCAAAGGAGGGCTTGCCTTGGGGTAAGGGTTTGTGTATTGCTCCGGGCGGGCAGACCCTTTGTAAGGAGGCAAAACGGGTGCGTGCGAGCGGATGGGTGGGACGTCGAGCTCGCTTGCGGCTGTTCGCTCCGCGTGTGGTAAGATTATTCCGGTGGCGGACATCAGCCGGCAGTAGGCACTAGCCGGTACGGGCCGGCAATGGACGCCAGCCGGTACGTGCCGGCACACCCGCTGAGCTGTCTTTGCGGCGAGCTGTGTGGCGCCGGCACCGGCCGAGGCGGTAGCATGGCTTTACGGTGTCGTGAGTCCTCCCCGTGGGGGCTGTCCCGCAGGCGTACCGGTCCCAGCTGGACGAGGCGGAGGTGGAGGCGGCGAGGCAGCGCCTGGTGGCGGAGCGCCGGCAGGACCGGAAGCAGCAGTAGAGGTGATGGTGGTGGCGGGTGTGGGCGACCCGAGTAGGGGGCAGGGCCCCGGTAGCACAAGACGCTTGCACGAACACAGGTGGTGTGGCCGCGTTTAGTCACTTTTTAACCGTAAGTATCCAGGACAGGAGTTTGCGCTTTGCGGCAAGTTGAGTGGGGGACGAAGAAGAGCGGACAGCTGAGGGGAGGAGGTGCGGGACGGCTCCGGCTCGGCAGGACGTAATGAGTCGTTTGTGTTTTGATAGGCTGGCGGAGGGTGGGCGGAAGGGAGTCATAGGACGGCAGTGCAGAGCGCGCAGCGCAAAGGGGGGGAGGTGAGGGCGGCGGCGTGGCGTCTGGGCCGCTTAAGAGGGGGCATTCCCCGCCTGTGGCTTTGTCGTCAGCGTCCTCTGCTTTGTGCTGGTGCCTAGCCGCGGCAGTTGCTGCTCGTCACTTAGAAGGTGCTAAGAGCAAATACTGGATGCTGAGCAGCTGGCGGGTGAGTGCGCGGTGCGGCCGGGGGCTTACGGTTGCATGGAGCAGCTGGATACCGGTACTGAACGTTGAACAATGCACGGATGGGTTGTTGTACGGCAAGAGGTGCTTGTACTCCATGTGACGTGTTTGGTGTGGCAGCACGTCTGGCCGTACTCGCTGCGCAGCTCGGCGCCGGCGTTGGCTGGCTGACAGGCCGGTGAGGGTGCCGGGTTTAAGACGTCATATGCCAAAGCCCGCTGAGCCAGCCTGCGGTGCTTGACGCGCTGAGCCACTGCTGTGGCAGAGCGAAAAACGCGGTCGCGGGGCCAAGTCGACGGCGGTGGCGGCCCAAAGCGCAGGAGCGCAAACACCCAAGGCTGGCAGCGCCACGTCGACAGCTGCTGGCAGCGGCATGATGGTGTACCGCAATGTTGCATCAGCAATAGCATGCAACAATGATGATGATGGCCTCGGGACGCTTTTCCCACCACTCAGGGGTGGGAACGGCCCACAACGACGCATTACAAGAGAAGGATAATCTGGACGTGGGCAACTATGTGCGCAAGCGGGAGCTTCGACAAGGAAGCAGCTACATTCAGCACCGAAATCTAGATGGTAGATGGCCGAGAGGGAGAAAGGGAAGCAGGAAGCCTAACAAAGGATTGAGGAAGAAATATTTTTTCACATATCGTCCAACTACGTCACTCGCCAAGTTCCCCAAGCGTGCCGCCACCAAAAGAGATGGGACTGAGCAGTAACAAACTTCTTTCACATAACAACGTCTATATGTAGTTTTAGCGACCTAAGACGACTTCTTACGACTTTTGTCCGGCGAGGGCCCAATCCTGCCCTGGTCGCTGGCGTGTGGTACCTGCTACCATGGCCACGCTTGATGATATATTGGCTGACGTCGTCGCGGAGATTGCTGATGTCGGCGCGGCAATAGGAAAAGTCGAAGCTCAAATCTCTGTTGTTGAAAAGCAGCTCGAGGATGTCTCCGAGGGTGACAAGCAGTTCCTGCGGAAGGAGAAGGAGCAGCTGCGGAAGAAAAAGGAACAGCTGCGGAAGAAAAAGGAACAGCTGCGGAAGAAGAAGACGCAGCTGCAGATGCGCCTGAACGGTAAGTTCGGGCCACAGCTGCGCCTGCCTTCCAACAACGCAGAAGCTACGGCTGCTTCGCTTTGCCGGTTGCGCCGGCGCAGCTAGCATGGTGCGTAACATGCGTGGTATGTCCTCTCATGCTTTTCCCACCCTCCCCGGCGGCTGGCCCAGGCCCAGGAAGCGCGGCGCCTGCAGGCGAGTCCCGTCTGCCATAAACTTACGTGGTGCTCCCCGGCCAGCGGCTCTTCCAGGCACCTTGACGTTGTTGTGGCGCGCATTCGTCTTGATTGCGACACTGGAAACGCCCCGTCGGCATGCCCTGGTGCTCGAACACACACCCCAACAGCAAACACCGCAACAGCCTAGTACATGGGGTAACCGTGCAGCAGCTGCTGCCCGTTGGTTGTACTGCACCCAATTGATGCGTTTTGGTTATGGCATAGACCTCGTGGCGAGGGGGGCTGCGTCCGGTGCGGCATGGTTGGAGCTTCCATACCGTCTTTATCGTGGTGCGATAGCAGCTGTTCCCTCAACCACTGCATAAACCAGCCACGCTCGGGTTGCATGCGTTCCTCTCAGGGGTCGTCAGCCCCTGACCTAGCCAGCGACCTCGTGCCCCGTGTGGGTGATGGTGCAGGTGCACCAGCTCCAAGGCGGCTGGTGGACGGCGCGGCCAAGCTGCGCCAGCTCGCTGACAACAGCATCTGGGAGCTGCACTACAGCGACACTGTGGTGTCATACGTGGACGCGGTGGGGGTGGTGGACCGCATCCGCTTATGGGCTAGATCGGCCACCATGAACGACGCAATGAACAAACTCCTGGGTGAAGCTCCCTCGATCTTGCTGATCTCGGGGTTCGTCAAGGTACGCTGTTTTGTTGCACCTCAAAGCGCCTGCCCTAGACATCTCGGGCCGCAGTGTGCCTTAAGTGTCGGTGCCAGCACAGGGGACCGCACACAATGCTGAGTGCCGCCTAATGACCCCTCTTCAATTTGCATGCATGCTGCAGACGGGCAAGTCGTGCACCCTGGAGCACGTGGTTCCCGCTGTCGTGGCGGAGGCGCTGCGCGAGCAGGGGGAGGAGGGCCCCTGGGCGGGCATGGTGGTCCTGCGCCTGAGGGCAGATCTGCTGGTCCGGCAGGCAAGTGGGCATCGATCCGTTGGAACGCAGTCTGGCGGCTGCCAAAGCACTACCGTTTTGTTCTACTGTTTCTGTGAGCATGCGACGGGCGCGCTGCAGAGGTAGGGGTGGCCGACGGCTTGGCGTGCTCACGTGGACGAGAGCGGCATGTGTGGGCGGTGGCAATAAAGGTGTGCTCCTCGACCACCCCACACGCAGTTAGGTGCGACGGCCCTGTTGGAGAGCCTGCTGCGCGAGCTGCTGGTGTGGGCTCGCAAGGAGCACGTGTCCATGCAGGAGGGCGCTCTGCAGGCTGCTGACAAAGTGCTGGCGCGGTCCCACCGCCTCGACGAGGCCGACGTGCCGGGGCGAGCCATCCGTGCCTTCCTCCAAGCGGTGGAGGTGCCAGTGCTGGTGTTATTCGGTGCGTGCTGGCCGAGATTTGATGTCGAGCCGAAGCGTGTGGGGTCACGCGGACGGGGGCTTTGTCACGGGCGTGCCATGGGCGGAGGGGGACGTGCCAGCCAATTCTGCTTCCTCCTTTACTACACCCCTTCAGGCAGTCCGACAACGTGCACATCCAACATTCCGCTCCCCTCGTCCTGCTCCAATCTGCTTCTGGAACCTTCTCGGACCGTTCTAATTGTTTTGTACCCTCGTCCTGTCGTTACAAACTCCAACGATATTCCCTCCGCCCCCTCTCTCTGTCGCTGCCTGCCTCCCCGTCCCTGCCACTCAGACGAGGTGCAGAGCCTGTTCCTGCCGACCATCGACGGCAAGCTGGACGCGAGCGGGGCCGAATACATCCGCGACTCGTTCATGAGGCCGCTGCTGGTTTACGGCCCCCACACCGTGCTGTGGTGCTTAACCGGCAGCTCCATGGCGAAGGTATGGGTTAGCCTAATCGGTTTGCCGCCCAACAGCTACCCGGTTCTCGTCAGCGCCCACGCCGCCAACCTACCGGCGACTTACAGCACCGAGCACATGGGCCTGGCGTGGGAGTGGCTGCAGGGCCTCTCTCCCGACAAGCCGCTGGACCCCAAGCTGCTGGAGCTCTGCCCGCCATCCATAGCTCTCCTGACGGTCCTGGTGGTCGAGTGGATCAACAACGGAGGCCCCAGGGACGTGGCGGCCTTCGTCCGTCGCTTCATGAGGACAAAGCTCTTCGATAAGGTAAATTGCGGCACACCCGTCTCGGGGCTCCGTGTGTGTCAGCTTAGCAGCGCCTCCGTTGCCTTTATGCGCGGGGTGTGTGCGCGAGTTGTTGTAGAGCTGGCGTTGTTTTCTTCGTGCACAAGCAAACAACTGGCTGCGCCAAACCCTCATGGCTGGACCCGACCCACTACTGCTCACCTCAATGTTGTCCTTTTTACCCGGCACCCACCCGTTGGATCTCACCACCTCACAGTCGCACACGGAGTGGAAGCTGGGCCTAGCGGACTTGCCGTCGTCGCAGCGGATCGCCGTGCTGGACCTGTCATGTCCGGGCGTGGGGGCGCAGATCGGCCTGCACTCCGCCTTAATAGGCTACCTGGAGCCGCACCTGGACAGGAAGGTGGACGGCCGCTACTACTTCCGCGACGCGCACCAGCGCCAGATCATGCGCGTGAGTGGGTCTGTCGCCATGCGGCCAAACCCCGTCTCCTTCCCCCCGCCCCAGCGAACTGGCGAACCACAGCAAAAGCTCAGCGCTGGGGCCAGCTCAACTATGCTCATGTGCGTCATCCCGCTTCCCTGTTTTGCTGGGCGCCCCCCTTCTCATGTTGTTGGCGCTCAGTGCGCGCCACACCGCCCTCGCCCTGCTTGCCCGCAGTTGCTGTTCAACAAAGACGGCACGATGCGGGAGAGCTGGAGCGACGAGGAGTTCAGCGCTACCCTGACGCAGCTGGACGGGATTTGGAACCTCTTCTACCTGGGCGAGGCAGCCGACTACCTGCTCGGGCCCCGCGCAAGCCGCCGGTGGGAGGGCGAAAAGCCGCCAGCTGGGATGGACGAATTCAAGGCCAAGATGCAGGTAGATCCCTGGACTGCAGGGCTTGGGGTCAGGTTTGGGTGGGAGAAGAACTAAGTACACATCCTAGTGCAGATGGTATTTGCATTAGATGGGGCCTGAGTTCATGCTCGCGCCGTAGCGCACATGTCCGTGGGCGGGTCTCCCTCGCAGCTCCTATATTTATGAGGGAGTGGTGGGGAAAAAAGGCAGTGACGCCCTTCTGTGTTTATGGGAAGCCCCGCGTTGCCGCTCTGTTGTAGTGTGCGCCCGTACCGGTGTGCCGTTTGCGGGTCAGGTGTGCAACGGCAGGATGCGGCACATCGATTGAGACTTCTCGCTGGCCCATCCATGCCCCAACACTCACCGGCGAACACCCTCGCGCAAGCCTACGCGCACACCCATACCCCATATATACAGTCAACGTGATGTCAAACACACACGCACGCAGGCCATTGCAGACGCGATCGCCAAGAAGTTATCAACCGATCAAGGCGGCGCGGCGTCGGGCCCTCAGGAGCTGTGGGAGCGGCAGTCGTGGTTCCAGAAGGTGCTGTTGTCGGAGTGGAACAACCGCGACTGCGACACGTACATGAACAACAAAGGGGCGCGGTGCACTCACCTGGCCATGCTGGTGTTCTACCTGCGGTAGGTCGGCTGGCTGCCCTGCTGCCGTTCCTGCTGCTACTTGCTGCCTCGCATACGCGGCCTGGTTGTTGCAGTGCGCCGGATACCATGTGCGGGCCAAGGCATTAGCTTCGCAATCAGCGGTGGGCCCAGAGTGCGAGGGTATTCATGCAGCCTCTGTCTCGCTTCCCTTATCTTCACCTCGGCGCTCATGTAACCGCCAAGCCTGAGACGCATGGCCGTCTGCCCCGGATCCGTGCACTGCTGCCTGGTGTCCGCACGTGCAGGCTGAGCCGGAACATGCTGGCCCATACGAAGCCGTGGCATCCGGCGTACGGCGTCGAGGTGGACGTGAACGTGATCGAGGCGCTGCCCCGCGTGCTGGGACAGTCCCCTTGTGTCTTCAACGACGTCATGGTGGGGGCGCTGCGCGTGCTGTCACGCCACACCGTGGAAAAAGCCGCTGCGGAGTTTGAGGCACAGCTATCAGGCGGCGGCAGCAACAGCGGCACTGACGGCAGCAGCGGCGGCAGCAGCAGCGGCACTGGCGGCAGCAGCAGCGGCGGCAGTAGCAGCGGCACTGGCGGCAGCAGCAGCGGTGGCAGCAGCAGCAGCGGTGGCAGCAGCAGCGGCGGCAGCAGCGGCGGCACTGACGGCAGCAGCCGTGGTGGCGGAGGCGCTGTCCTCGCAGCCGTGCCGTCGAGCTTCCTGTTCGCGCCGGGGCTGTGCGCGCAGCGGCGGCTCCTGACCGCAGGCTCGCTGGTGACGGCGGCGGTGGCGTTGCCGCGCCTTCTGCACGGTCTGCCAAGCGTCGCGCGGCATTCGCTGCCCTTGTTTGTTGAGGCTGAGGCGCAGGTGCGGCCGACGCTAAGCTGTGGTGGCGTGGCAAAGCTATGGGCACAGTCCATCGTGTGGCGCCTGTCGCAGCAGTATCTGGACCTGGAGGCGTTTAGGCCGCGAGTGTGGTCGCATGGCAGCGTGCGGCTGGTGATGACGGCGGCGACGGCAGCAGCCGTGGCGGCGGGCGCGGCAGCAGCAGTGACGGAGGGCGCGGCAACAAGGGCGGTGGCTGACAAGTGCGCACCTGGGCGCCCGGGCCCAGCGGCAGGGTGTGGTCAGTGCACGCCGCTGGTTTACGCCACAGGCAGGCACGGGTTGTGGGGCCAGCGAGGGCCGCGGGCAGCCACTCTCGCCTGCGCGTGCAGCGCTCGCTCTTTGCACCATCAGCAGCAGTGGGGCTGCGGCTACCCTGATGAAGGCGCCCCGCCGGCCGCCGCTGTCCGCTACGCGCCGTGCGCAGCTGATGTGTCTGCTGGCTGCCGGGAGTGGAGTCGGCTCTGGCTCCGAAGGTTGCTGACTGGACGTCTCACAGTGCACAGCAGCTGCACGCCCGTGCCTTGCGGGCGGTCGGCGTAGGACACGCTGTACGCGGTTCTGGTGTGTCTGCGTTTCAGCGTCTGAGATTCTGAGGGTCAGGATCTCAGACCTCGAGGGCTGCGGCGCTGCAGGTCACCGTGTGATCGTGAGCACGTGGGCGCTGGTATCAGGAGGGGTATTGCAGCAGGTGTAGCCGCGTAGTAGCAGGCACATCGCAGGTGTAGTAGTACATCGTGCGCGTACAAGGACGACCTGCTTCATTCCTGCAATGCTGCAGGAATGAAGCAGGTCGTCCTTGTAGCTACTTTATTCCTGCAGCAGGAATGAAGCAGGTAGTCCTTGTACGCGCACGATGTACTACGAACGTAAGAGATCTGCCGGGCGAGTGAGGACAGGGGTCGCAGAACCCTGTGTACCAACATGTCACTGTACAACCCTGTGTATTGCTTCGTTGGGCGCATAGCCTGTGCGCTCATGCTGCTGATGTTTATGGATGGCATGCATGTATTTGTTGTGCCGGTAGGTGTAATGTGCGGTTCAGCTTCATCATCAGGTGGGCCCACTCCACAAGTTTTGTTTTTGTGTCTTGAGCGATTCGTCCCTGTGCAGACTCCCTTCCTCCCGGTTCTCAGCGGCGGAGTACATCGGTGTGCCCGTCAAAACTGCGGTGGATGATTGAAACCCTGGTGGTCAGCAACATGTGGTTAAACCCCCTGAATCTTGCGCTGAATGAAATCGACCTGCTTGTAGGGTGCAGGGACAGTAGTACGGTGCCGAGTACCGCTGACGATCAAAGACATGTCGAGTACGCCAAGCTCCGTGGGTTTTGCTTGTGTGCCTGCACTTGAGGGGCGTGTGGGGTGTTCATGCTGGCGTGGGGGGGGGCGTGGGCCCACTGAAGCCCACTGGGCCATACTCCGTTGGCTGCAAGCCCTGCTGGGACTGGCACGGCTGCACAACCTTTCACGGACCCAGGTGGCCCCTGGAGCCTCTGGTGGTCCCATGATTGGGGCCTGACTGGCCGGCTTTCAATATGGCCTCCCTCCCCGGCCTCTCTTGACACCTCCCTCCCTCAACTTCAAGGGCGCCACTCAGCCGTCTGACCACAACTGTGCTGCACTGGCCCGATTGAGATGGATATAAGCACTGCTGGGACTGACACAACTGCAGCAAACCCCACTACTGTAACCACCGTATGGAAGACCTGACTGGCCGTGGGCTTCTCTCGATTCCTCCCTCAGCCCCGCAGAGCCCTCAACCCCGCCCTCCCAGCCCAGGCCCCTCCCAGCCCCCATCAGCACATTCACCCACTAACTCGTGTACCACGGCACGTTGCACCTGTTGACGACATGAGGAGCAATCCAGATCTCACAGAAGCTCACAAGGATCTCACAAGGATTTTCAATAAGTGAGGATGTGTGTACATTGACAAGCGCCATATCACCATGCAAACCAGGAGGCCCGAGAAAAAGCGAACATTGGTGTGGGCGCTGCACACACAGAATCACGGATGGCCCGTATGCGCTGTCCAAGCAAGACCCGCCTCGTGTACCCCCTCCGTTCGCGCGTTAGCTTCCTCTTTAACACAGTCCGCGCCACGCCACGGGAAGGAAAAGGAAAGGCAGCGCTTCTCAAGTGAGCTGGGCCAGGAGGGCTATCGCTTTTCTCTTGAGATTGAGGCGTGTATGTAAAGTGCCTATCAAGAGCCCGGGAGCTGCTTGAGGTTAAGGCCGCACACAGGGTATAGTGGCAAAGGGAGAGCGACTCGCAGCACACTAATGCGACACGCAAAGGAGCTGGGCACTAGGTACGAACAGGCAGGCAAGGCACTCGACCTTAGGGTTTTAGGGTGTTAGGAACAGCTGCGGAAGAAGGAGGAACAGCTGCGGAAGGAGAAGGAACAGCTGCGGGAGGAGGAGGAACAGCTGGGGTTGTCTCCGAGGGTGACAAGCAGTATCTGCGGAAGAAGGAGGAACAGCTGCGGAAGGAGAAGGAACATCTGCTCCTTCTCCTTCCGCAGCTGTTCCTCCTTCTTCCGCAGATACTGCTTGTCACCCTCGGAGACATCCTCGGCATCCTCGAGCTGTTTTTGAACAACAGAGATCTGGGCTTCGACTTTTCCTATTGCCGCGACAACGTCAGCAATTTCCCCTACTTCGTCAGCCCACATAGCATCAACCGTGGTTATGGTAGCAGGTACCACACGCCCGCGACCAGGGCAGGATTGGGCCCTCGCCGGACAAAAGTCGTCAAGGTCATCTTCAGTCGCTACGATCAGTATAGGTTGATACTACATACTAACTTTGTTATGGGAAAGTCGTCTATTTCATACTCAGTCCCATCTCTTTTCATAGCTTAGGCGTACGGAAGGGGGAATTTTCATATGTACGAAAAGGGTAACTTTTATAATTGATTAATTTTCATAGGCACGAGGTACTCGCCTCCACTCAGTTCCTGCAGGCGACATAATGACCTAAGTTTAAATTCACTTCAGTTTTGCGCTCGCTGAATATTCCCGCGACCATGTCCCTACAACTTGCGCAAAAGGTGAACGGCATGCGGCGTTGTACATTTAGCAAATGTACGTGTATAAGTAATAAGTCATTGAACTCATTCAGCGCTAGTAATCGTGGTGGTGCATCCAGCGCGTCGCCACCAGGGGACGTGCAGCCGCGGCGCGAGGTTCCTACCCTTGTGGAGAGCAGGGACACTACACTGGTCAAGCATTTGTCGCGACAAGGCCATGAACTCTTGTTCTGCGACGAAACCTGGGGCGTTGCAAAAATCTTGCGTCGCAGAATCCCTCGCGACAGTTGCAATGACTAGTGCGGTCGCGGGCGCTGGCAATGCGGGGTCACAAATGCCGGATCGACCGACGACCCGCAGAGGGTTGGACGAGTTGCAGCCCTCAGCTCCATGAGCCTCACCCGCGGCGCCAGCCCGCCGCAGCACTGGCCGCCTGCCTTGTCGATGCCAGCGCGCGCGGTGGCCACCGCCGCCATCGCCGCAGCTGGATACACCCTCGACGCGCGCCCCGCCGCGGACGCCGCCATGGGCGTGAACGTCCTGGCGCATTGCCTGAGCGGTCGCAGCTCCGCCTCCTTGGAGACCACCGCCCTGCACGACTTCTTGAGTATCCGCAGCGACTGGAGCCTCCGCCACCGCCGCCCTGCTCCGCCGCCTCCGCCTGCCCCACCGCAGCTGTCGCCCCCGTCTCCGCCACCTCATCCTACACCGCCTCCGCAACCGCCGTTGCCCCCGCCGCGGCTTGCTCCTCCTCCTCCACCACCGCCTCCGCCTCCCCCGCCGCCGCTGCCACCGTCTTCTCCACCCATCCTTACTCCGCTGCACCACCGCCGGCGCCCCCGCCGCCGCGGCCTGCTCCGTCGCCACCGGCTCCACCGCCGCTGCCTCAGCCTCTCGACACTCCTGTGAGCCCGTGTGAGCCGCTGCTGCGGGTGCCGTATTGAGACTCGTTGCGGTTCGGGGAGATACGGATTTCCGCGTTTCGAGGGTACCTTTGTTGCGATGTGTTGGGGTGCGGTCTGCCACCACACGCTAAGTGCTGGCGTGTACGACAGTGCTGTTGGCCCTATAGGCTCGCGGCGCTGCTCTTCCTAGTTAAGCATAAATTAGTCGTGTGTCAACAAAGGGGAGTCAGAAGCAAGTTACCCAGAGTCGAGTGAGTCCAGATTCCGTCCGGTTCTCGCTGGACCGCTCAAAGAGTCACAACAGGTTATGAGCTGATCGGCCTGCACCGCCGGCTGGTAACCGGCGGCGCGGCCTGAAAGCTCGGCGGCGCAGCCTGGAAGCCCGGCGTCGGGTACGGCTGTCCGTACTGCGGTCCGTACACCTGCGCCTATTGCTGCACCGGAGCCGTACATGGCGGGGGTCTGAATGTAAGGAGAGGGTAAATACGTCTGCGGCTGTCCATACTGCACCGGCGCGTAGTGTTGCGGCAGTGACTGCGGCTGCGGAGCGACCCAGTACTTAGGCGCCTCCTGCCGCTGCCAATCCAGCTGTTTGCTGGCTGAGAGATAACCGCTTGCGTCGGCGTACGAGAGACAGTACTTCTGGTACGGCTCCTTCAGGGCGTGATTGAGGCAGCTGCGACCCAGAATGTTGGCGCTGCGGCCTGGACGACGGCTACCAGGGCCGCAACTGCCCCAATCACGCCCTGAAGGAGCCGTACCAGAGGTACTGTCTCTCGTACGCCGACGCAAGCGGTTATCTCTCAGCCAGCAAACAGCTGGATTGGCAGCGGCAGGAGGCGCCTAAGTACTGGGTCGCTCCGCAGCCGCAGTCACTGCCGCAACACTACGCGCCGGTGCAGTATGGACAGCCGCAGACGTATTTACCCTCTCCTTACATTCAGACCCTGCCGCCATGTACGGCTCCGGTGCAGCAACAGGCGCAGGTGTACGGACAGCCGTACCCGACGCCGGGCTTCCAGGCTGCGCCGCCGAGCTTTCAGGCCGCGCCGCCGGTTACCAGCCGGCGGTGCAGGCCGATCAGCTGGCGATGCAGCAACAGGCCGGCAGCAACAACACTACCACGCACCGCATGTATGCGGCGGTGCACCAGGCGATCGCTGGCGGGGGAGGTGCCGGTGATGCAGGCGGCAGCGAAGGCACGGCTTTTCAGATGTTCGCCGCCGCGACCTGTCCACTGCCCAAGAGCAACGACTTGTGGCTCGCGGACTCAGGCTGATCCATGGCGAGCCGCTATCCTGACAGCAGGTGCCGGCGTCGGTGGCCGCCGTGGCCATGAGCACTCTGGAGGAGGTCCAGGCGGCATGCCCCGGCTTCCTGCATGGCGACATCGGGCTGCACAACATCCTGCAGGTGTCGAGCGGCGCGAGCAGGACTGCCCGCTGCGTGTTGCTCGACTTTGGACGCTCGCGGTTGGACGGGAACAAGCAGCAGCAGCAGCAATGTGAGCTGACGCAGTTGCAGCAGCTGCTGGATGGGTGTGTTGCGTAGGCTGTGCTGGCGGCGGCGTGAGGGGGCAGGGGGCTGAGGCGGTTCTGGCAACGGGTCTGTTGAGGTGGATGGGCCGTGGGCAGAGCGCATTCATAGGTGTTGTGCCGAGGGCTAATAATCGAAGCTGCCTTCCTGGGCTGCTTGCGGGCATGGGACATTGCGGCGGCAGCGGTGGCAGCCGTACCGGCACCAGCTGCCGCGGGCTAAGGACGATTTCCGCGCCATTTGGCGACTTGATGAATTCACTGACCTACATTGGCAAACTGTATCGTAACCCTGTTAAGAGAGGGCTCCAGACCGCAAGGCAGACCATCGGGCACATCTCCTTACACTGAAAGGGCCGCAGGGCGAAGAAAATCCCACACGAAAGTGACGCGGCAAACCACCGGAATCCCAGAACAAGGGCCCGTAGCGAGAACAAGTAGCGGCACTAACCAGCCAGGGAGGATTGGCTCAAACGGCCCCCACCGCAGCTGCACCGTCGCTAGTAGGGAGCTGCACCGTCGCTAGTAGGGAGCTGCGGTGGCGTAGTGGGAAGCGTTATTACACGTCGTTGATCAGGTCGGCCTTGAAGACGTCCGTCCCCAGCGACTCCCAGTGGCCCTGCAGGAAGCCCCTCATGACCTCCACCACCTGCGCAGGGAAGCGAGCGCGGAGGAGGTCGTGGGGCACGGCGGGCGGACTGACCGGTCATCGGACTCGCCCGAGCTAATACAGACGAGAGCTCAAGCCGTGGCAACCGCCAGCTTTACCCCCTTCCCTTTTCGCTCCAAGCCCAGACAAGAGCGCGGCACTACTTGGGGCCGGTGGCCCCCCACAGGCTCATGCGGTCGCGTGTGTACCCCCCCCCCCCGAGCTGCTGCCCTACCTGTTGCGCACTCTCGTAGTAGTACGGCGACGAGGTGTCCGCCTCCGGGTTGGTTACGTCCTTTCGCAGCTGCAGGGACGGGGGACGGGTCCATCAAGGGGGGTTGGGAGAGGGGGGAGGGGACGTCGTAGTGTGTTTCTAGACGGGACCGGGCGGCTGAAGAGAGAAGATGCAAGCAGGGGTTGGTGTATCGGAGTGTACCGGAGCGTATCGGCGCGTTTCGAACGGTATGCAATGTGCCCCGACTCACGTGCAAATTACACCCCAGAACCCAAATCCCCTCCGGTTGCCTTTTCCTCGCGCGCCAATCACGCGCGGTTACGCTGCCAGAGCCCCCCTGGAGGCGCTGCCAGGCGCCCCCTGGAGGCGCTGCCAGGCCCCCCCTGGAGGCGCTGCCAGGCCCCCCCTGGAGGCGCTGCCAGGCCCCCCCTGGAGGCGCTGCCAGGCCCCCCCTGGAGGCGCTGCCAGGCCCCCCCTGGAGGCGCTGCCAGGCCCCCCCTGGAGGCGCTGCCAGGCCCCCCCTGGAGGCGCTGCCAGGGCCCCCCTGGAGGCGCTGCCAGGCCCCCCCTGGAGGCGCTGCCAGGGCCCCCCTGGAGGCGCTGCCAGGCCCCCTCTGGAGGCGCTGCCAGGGGCCCCCTGGAGGCGCTGCCAGGGGCCCCCTGGAGGCGCTGCCAGGGCCCCCCTGGAGGCGCTGCCAGGGCCTCCCTGGAGGCGCAGGCTCACCGTCCCATCTGGGTCGGCGAAGAACACTCGCGGCAGGTAGTCGATTTCCAACGGCGAGAAGTGGGTCTGAGGCCAGGGGCGAGGGCGAAGGGGGAGGGGGGAGGCAGAAAACACATTGCCCCCGCGTGCTTCCATTTTGGGGGGCGGGGGGGACAGCAGCCATATAGGCATCCGCCCCAGCCCTACTGGTCCCAAATCCCACCACTCCACCTCCATCTTCGCTGCAAGGCCCTCCTCGGCTTTCCAAGGCACATAGGGCCCGATTGAGTCGGCTTCCACAGCCACAATGGGCCCCTTCCATTCGATTTAGTGAGTTGTACCGTATATCCCCGTCAGCCGGCTCTCCCACCATGTCAAACATGTAGTCATCCAGAACCAGCACCGACAGGAATTGGGCTGTGATGGAAGACACGGTGACCTTGTCTGTGCAGCAAGGCCGTCAATGGGACGGGTGCAGAGAGGAGGGAGCTGCGATTATGATGAGGACAGTGAGCGCGCTTCCCAGCTACCACGGAAGATGGCAGTAGCCGCATCATGTTTCATAAGATGTAAGAAACAGCAGTCGATATCTCGCTAATACATGAGACAACAAAGCAGAGCTCGGGCCCCACAGACCCGCCAACCGCCAACTGAATGCTCCCACCAAGAATTCCCAACAAACACGCCCACCTAACGCCCACCTATTTTTGTCCAGCTGCTCATGAACGCCCGGCAATCGGCGCACCTGCGTCGTTAGCGTGAGAGGGTGACCGCGTGGGGGTGGGGATGGGAGCGACACGCGGATAAAAAGTACGCGGCCGCGAGGGAGGGTGGGGCGAGGACGAGGATGGTACGGCACCCACCAGAGCTCAAGGCAGGCGCCACCCACCAGAGCTCGAGGCAGGCGCCCTCTTATATACACAGCCCCAACATGTGTGCGGTGGCGGTGTGGAGTGAGGGAGCGCACTCACGCAGCGGTCGTGGCTCGCGCGCGCAGGCTTCAATTTAAGGTTTTAATTTAGGGTTTCAGGCTTTAATTTAGGGTTAATTTATACCCTCCCTGTTGCAGGCAGGCTCCCGGCCGGGAGGAGTCCCCTTGCCAAGCGTGCGTCACTATCCCCAGTTCTCCTCCCCCCTTCTACCCCGCACTGCTCGACCGCTCGTCAGTGCACTCCTCCGTCCGCCCCAGTGCGGCCCGTCCCTAGGGGCTCGACCCAGATGGCGTTTGGCCCAGGCCCCTCCCTGGCCCCATGGAAATGGCTGACTTCGCGCCGCTAAGGAGGTGCCAATGGCGCAAGAGCTCCAGGGGGGCAGCGGCTGTACGACTCACGATCGGGCGGTGTAGATGAATATGATCGGTTTCTGGTTGCGCGCCAGGTCGAGCTGCGCCGGGTGGGAGGAGGGTGGCCGGTTAGTCAGCAGGAATGGAGTCGCTAGGGGCGTCCAGGGACGGTGGCATGTGGGCGCATGCAGGGACGGAGAACAGGCACACACGTGCCGCCTAACAGGGGTTGGATAAGCGCGAGGGCAAAGTGGAGGCGTTGCGTACAGCAGTCTGTCGTCACACTGCTGCTGTGCAGCAATGGTTTTACGAGTGCGGGTATGTCCGCGGTTGGAAAACATGTGATCTCAGTCGCCTTACGCGGCCTTGCCATTGAGTTTGGTTTTCCCGTAAGTATTCCCCAGTGGGCTCACCTCTATTCCCCAGTGGGCTCACCTCATTCAACATTTTGGGAGAAACCCAGTTGGCGCCGCTCAATCGGAAGTGCTCACGTATTTCTCTTGAGATCTCGGCTGCTTTGTCAGGATCTATTTCGGCTCGTGAGTTGCCAACGAAGGCAAGCAAGGCTAAGGACACGATGAGGCAAAGCATTCTTGCTCGTTAACGGTTCAGTCAAGCTGAAAGCCACGCAGAAATTGCCTATGGTATGCACGACTTCTATCATTTGATTAATTTAGTTGTTTGGCAACTATGACTTATCCGAACTATTCGCCTGTCGTAATAGCGACGGCGACCGATCATCGCTTCATGGCGAATACACAGCGTACCGCCTAATCACCTTGAAACCCAGTCTTACGAGTGTACTCCTGTCATTAATTTCATTGCCTGCACGTCGTTTCTTGACCAGCTTCCGCGAGCGCCCTCACGTCGTTGTTTGTCCAGAGGCGGACATGATCTATATGAACATCCGCTATAATCTGAGTTACCGCGTTGATTAAGGTTTGCACTTGTGGCCGGCAGCACGGGCAGTCAAGATGGTGCCAGACGCCGACTTCGCCAATCCCACGCAAGAGAGCATTTGGAAAGTAACCCGACAATTAAAAAAGGAGCAATGTTCTATCTACAACTGCGTCGCCTCTGTCTTGTCGGACGCAGCCTTTGTCTCGGACGTCAGGGCGCTTTACCCATCCTTGCCGTTGCTTGCCAACCTGAGATGCGGCCTTTGGTATACCCGTCACGCTGATGGCACCTGCTACTTTAAGTCCACGGACGGGCACAATGGCAATTGGTCCTTCTCATGCACGAGGCTCAACTGGCACGTGTGTGAAATGGCCGCGAAGCATGGAGGAGTAATTATTGTGGACGCAACGCGCAAAGGGAAGCGCTTCCCGGTAGGTTTTCATTGGCAGTGGCGTCAAGGAGGATGTCGGTCTGGACAACGGCACTTCCGGAGAAAGGCTTCCTTTCCCCGCTTGGTTTGCACGTTCGGTACCCTACCGCTTAGCCTGGGTGTATCCCGCTGTCAGGGACGGCTTAATTCAGGGAGATGTGCCTTCCCTCAAGGGGTAGTTAGCGCCGATTCAAACCCCCTGCGAGTCGCCTGTTCGGCCCGGCAGGCCCCCAAACTAGAGCCCTTCTGGCACCCAAATTGACATGCTGACATGGTGCATCCCACACTAGTGCCTGTGCACCGCGGCACAGCCCGACCAGGCGCCCGCACACCCGCTAACCACCCTCCCAACCGTCCCCAACCGCGAGCTACAGGACGCCATGACTAAGACGATCCCCATCTGGACGGCGGTCGTGAACCGCGCCGTCGCACGCAAGCGTGCCGAGGTCGCGCAACGCCTGGCCGCAGCCCTAGCGGAGGGGGGGAAGAAGACAGTGCGGGAGCAGCAGCAGCAGCAGCAGCGGGGGGAGGTGGAGCCTGACCCAACCTCAGAGGACGAGCAAAGCCCATCGGCGGTGAGCTCGCCTTGCTCGCCTGTCGGCCGACCCGCGGGTCATCGGGACGGCGGCTGCGGCTTCAGCGGCACAGCGCAGTCCCAGGGGGCTTCGGGGGCGGGGCCGGGGTGTAGGGCAGGGCCTGCCGACACAGAGGCCTGCGCGCGAGTGGGGTCGCTGAGCCAGTGGCTGCCGAGCCCCCTGGCGATGGCGGAGTGGGAGGGTGTGCGGAGCGGCACGCTGAGGCCGGGATCTCCCTGCTCGCAGCCGCAGCAGCCGCACGCCCCCCTGCAGCTGGGCTGCAGTGCCGCGGCGGCTGCGGTGAAGGGGACAGGACAGCCGCAGCCGAGGCTGGACCGCAGCTGCGTGGACTCGCGGCGGAGCATGGAGCAGCAGCCGCAGCTACCAGTAACAGCATGCGAGAGCGACGATGCGGTGAATGCGGCGGGGCTGCAACAGCCATGCGGTCCCGGGTGCTGCCCGGGCACCACCCCAGCGGTGGCGGCGGCTGCAGCGGCTGGGGCTGGCGCGGTCCTGTCGCCCATGAACTCACCCTCCGCTGAGGCTGCAGCGGCCGCCGAACGAGCTGGCGTTGACGCTGAAGCTGAAGCTGACGTGGATGCTGATGCTGATGCTTTGCCCCCTGAAGCGCCTGTAGCCGTAGCCGCTGCAGCTCCTGCCCTGGTGGATGACGTGGACCTGGCCGCGGCGTCCGCCTCGCACGTCAGCTGCTCGCCGGAGCAGGCCTGGTGCTGTGGCGGCCTGTTTGGGGCCGTGGTGGACTGCCAGCAGGGGCTGCAGCGCTACCGCCACAGCTGCCAGCCCCACCACGGGCCCAACCGCGGACTTCACCAGCCCCCCCAGCACCAGCACCCCCAGCATCAGCACGACTCCGACCCAGATGGTGAGGGAGTCAGCTCCGATACGTGCTGCCACGGGCCCGCCGGGTCCATGCGCCCCTCCTCCTCGTCTTCCTCCTTGTCCTCCTGCGTCAGCCGGAGCAGCAGCTGCGCAAGCGACCAAAGCGACGCTGCAGCAGCGACAGCTGCCGCCGAAGCCACCAGCGGCAGCTGCAGTGGCAGTGACGGCAGCGGCGTCTGCCTTGCCGGGGGTCCGGCGCTCCGGCCTCACCCCTCGCCTCGGCGTCCAACTTGCTCGCCCGTCTCGCCGCAGCCGCAGCCGCTTGGGAATCAGCGGTGGAGTGCCCCGGCCAGCCGTGACGGCTACGGCAGGAGCGGCAGTAGCAGCAGCGGCGGCAGTAGCAGTAGCAGCAGTGGAATTGCGGACGGCGGCGGTGGTTGTTCGGGCTCGGGCTCGGGCCCGGGTGGCGACGGCAGCGGGGGATCGTGGGACGAGGGGCTTCACCTGCCGCTGTGGGTCTCCTCCAATGAGAGAGCGCAGATCGAGAAGCGACTGGATGGCTGGGTGGATGCCCTGCTGCGGGTTGGCGCTGACGTTGAGGGGCTGGCCAAGGTGAGGAGCCGCCACCGGGTTGTTGCAGACTCAGTGGCCCGTCGAAACACTGCTCCGAAACCCCTTCTTAGCCCACATCCACCACAAACAGCAACCCTGACGCCACCCTTTCCATTGCTTTCCATTGCTTTCCATTTCCACTGCTCCCTTCTCGTCATCTCCGTCACGGAGCGGCATGCCAACTCCCTCACTGTTGCTCCTCGTCTCCCGACAGGTCCTGCAGAAGCCGCTGCGGCCGCTGTGGATCAGCCAGTCCTCCACCATCTGGGTCGACCAGGTGGCACAGCCCGACGAGCTGCCCTTCACGCCCCTCTACCTCGTCTCCGCATCGCAGCCCCAGTCCTACCTTCGCCAGGCCGGCGGCGTCGGCAGCGGCAGCGACGCCGACGGCGACAGCAGCGACGGCGGCCCCGGCACGGCGCTCCGCCAGTCCGACCACCAGCACCAGCAGCCGCACTCTTGGACGTACGTGTATGTGCCGGGCGCAGGTGACGATGAGGAGAGCTGGGCGGCCGGGCTGACGCCAGCCGTCTTCTGGGCGCACTACACTCGGCTGCTGCAGGCGGGGCCTGCGGGCGTGCATGATACTGTACGGCAGCTGCTGCGGCAGGAGGCCGCCACGTTGGCGGCGAGCGGGTCTAACAGCACCGTCTTGGCCGCCGCCGCGACCCACGGGTCGGTGGCCGCGGCGGCGGCCGGCTACGCCGCGCCGACCGATCAGCACCACTTGCGGCCTGCGGGCTGCCGCGGTGCAGCCGCTGGGGGCCCTGCCGGCAGCGCAGGTTCCGGAGCGCCGGGCCCGGGCGGGTTGTTCTTCCTGGGCCCGACCCACATCGCGCTCGGGGACATGACAGCCGGCACTGCGCCCGGCTGCTGGCAGCAGGTGGACGCGGTGCTGTGCTGCGGCGCGCAGCGGCACCCGTCCATGGCTGGCGAGGTGCAGTGGCCGCTGGGGGGGCTGGCGCAGGCCGCGGAGGCGGCCGAGGATGGCAGCGGCAACCGCAGCGGCTACGAGCCATCACCGAAGTCGAGGCCGCCGCTGCAGCAGGAGCAGCAGCAGAAGTCCGGAGAGGAGGGTGACTTTACCTTTAGGCCGCCCCTGCGCCGCAGCTGCAGCGGGGCCGGAGCGGCTGGTGAGGGCGGCGCTACATCGGAAGAGGCTGCCAAGGGTCCCCAGCACGTCCACCACCACCATCACCACCACCACCACCACCGCCCCCATCCAGAAGCTCCGCGCTACCTACACCTTCCCGTGGAGCACTTCAAGCACAACCGAACCAGCCTCCTGGAGCATCTGCGGCCGGCGCTGGACTTCCTGTCGTACCACCTCAGTTGCGGGCACAAGGTGCTGATATACGACGCAAACGGTAGGTTTGCTTACCTGGGTTGACGGGCGTGCCTCGGGTTGGGATTGGGGCCGTGGGCAGAGGTATTCTGCCAGGGCTTCGATTCCATGCAGTGCCAAGCTGAAGGAAAAGCGGCATTCCTGACCCCGGTCCCTGAGAACATATTCTTCGCAGTCCACCCTCCCAATACGGCCTCGGATGACGTGTGTTTGGCGTCTGGTGTGCAGGGCTGGATACGTGCGTTTGCATCGCGGTGGCGCTGCTGCTTGCTTGCTACGGTCCGTGCAGCGACGGGAAGACCAGCGCGCCTGCGTGGGCGCAGCCCTACCGCTCAGCTGAGGGTGCTGGCGTTGCCGTTGGACACGTCAGCAAGGACGCCGTACGGCAGAGGTTGGCGTACGTGAGCGCCTGGTACCCCCCGGCGCGGCCAACACGCGGCATGCTGCGGCAGGTCTTCAACCACTTCGTGCATGCTTGGAGCGGGTCGGCTGGGGAAGGGGGCGCAGGCGAAGACGGGGCCGAGGCGGGATGAAGCGCGGTGGGTGGTAGGGTTTAGGATCTTAACTTCAGATGGCGCCCCAGAGGCGCGGAAGCGATGTACGACATGACGCGGAGCCGCCGCAAGTCGGCGCGCTTCTGGTTGGCCGCTTGATCATCTTCTGGGCTTGGAGGCAGCAGCTGTGATGCGCTCCCCATGCCTATCTGTTGGTGGTAGACTCGTAGACGGTGGTAGACCGCGTGTCTGTTGGTGGTAGACTCGTAGACGCACAAGACAGGAAGACGTGGCGAGCGCAATTGCCTTGTCCAGGGAGGGCGCATTTTGACCTGTTGCGATGCCAGATCAGGGCTAGCAATTCTGTAGGTGATCGTCTGGTAACCACATCGTATTGCGGGCATGACCCATATCACATCAAACACCTCGGCGAGTGTCGGACGCTGCGGTGCTTTGTTGCCCGCTGCGCCTCGTGGCTGGGTGCTGCGTGGGCGTGTTATGACCCCACGCCAGTTTTGCAGAACATTTCCAGGTTGATGCGGAGGAGTGGCGTATTAATGGCTACAGGTGGCAGGTGTAGCCGTGGGTACATTCTGAAAAGAGCAGTGCGCCGTGAAGGGCTCGGCGAATATCGCATCGCAGGGGCTTGCTGGATTAGAACCGGCATTTCCACACATTAGGATAACCCGATACCGGTAATAGACATTTAAGGAGGATAATACGTTTCGGCCTCAGCGGGGCGAGTCTACACCTCGACGCAGCTCGACGCGGCTTGGTTCGCACTCCAGCAAGCTGTCCTGTGACAGGCTGTGACTGATCGTCAGAAGAAGTCCAGGAGTATGCGCCTAAGCACAAGACGGGCAGTCCCCAGACCGTTCAGGAGTATGCGCCCTGTCATTGACGGATTGTGTCCGTGACCTTCAGCGCAGGTGCGATGGCTGTAGGCATGGATAGGCGCCGCTGAAGCCACCCACGTGATGCCACCGCGGAGGAAGCGGAATTACGTCGCATGTCACAGTGGGTGAACACATTGTGTTACAGTGACATGCGGTGCGTCCGAGGTCAGGCGTCGGTTCGTTGAGGAGTGGTTGCCCGTTAACCTTTGGTAAGCGGGATCAATAGCAAAATCGGCTTGCGGGCTCTACTTGTGATAAATGTAATTGTTAGCACTCCAGCTGGATAGGTTTGGGCAGCGAGCTGTAATGTCTGCAAGCGGAGGTGGGCGATCAGGAGAATAACTTTCATACCGCGATGACAGCAGAAAAATAACTCAGTTGGGCAAGAAGATGAGGGAGGTTGGCTTCAGCTTCCGCCCCAGCCAGTGCTGCACAGAAGCAGGAATTGACCTGTGCTGCCGTATCGCGAGTACGACGCAATTTCCGAAAATGGAACATTATCGTCGTTGTAACCATTTGCACTTGGCCGTGTACACTTGCTGACATACTTTGCGACTTGCTTGCGTCTTTGCCACTTCTTTCTGCCACACTGAGCGCCATGGGCAAGGGAATGGGAGGAGTCCTGTCGAGGAAGAAGAAGGTGTGGTGGCTTTTAACCGTATTTACTAGCTGCTCGATGAAAGCTCTTGCCGGTAAAATCTAGCTCCTCCCCTTACTAGCCCCGACAACATCCCAACGTGCATACAAGCGGTGATATACTCTGCGCAAGTTCCTTTATTCAAATGCCCTAAAATTGGCGTGCAATAACACTCCGCATCGTGCTTAGGCAGCGGGCTGAAGTAACGACGTGCTCCTCATCACAGGGCGAAGAGCCGGCTGCGGTAACATCGGAGGCTG
This sequence comes from Yamagishiella unicocca, assembly GCA_003116995.1. Taxonomy (NCBI): domain Eukaryota; kingdom Viridiplantae; phylum Chlorophyta; class Chlorophyceae; order Chlamydomonadales; family Volvocaceae; genus Yamagishiella; species Yamagishiella unicocca. The sequence goes on along the minus strand of BDSL01000034.1, from coordinate 363,638 downwards.
CACCTGCGGCTGCTTCTCAGCCAAACGTACCTGCGCCAGTCGCCACACCTGAGCCCGGTGCCGCTGCACCAGCCCCCCCTACTCCTGATGCTGTCGCCGAGCCAGCCGTCGCAGAGGCAGAAGCCGACGCTCCTACGGCCACGGTAAGTCCAATCTGTTTACATGAAGTTGTCCCGCTCGGGGTTCTTTCTTTCCGGGCTGCGCTTGCGGCTGTGGCCGCGTCTTCTGCAAACACTGAAAAGGGGCATCAGTATCCGCCGAATTTTTGTACAAGGCAGTTTTGTTTAATGATAGGGTTGTTCGTAGTCGAGGGACAGAAAGCGTTCAGCTCGGACACGGCTAGGTTGTCTTTACGCCGCCGATATTCATCTGATATAATTCCTTTGTTAAGACTGAACGTCTTACCACTGTTTAGTGCCGCAAATGTCGTTTTGGCCTCCCTTGTGAGCGTTTCTCCGACATGCGTTCCATAAAAAGACCCTAGGTCACGGGGGTGGTATCCAATTGCGGCTGCTACCAGTCTCCATTGCACGCAAGAACACATAGTAGAAGCGATTTGCGGGGTCTCCATTTTCCCAGTTCTGGGAACATGGGGGTCCACCCTCGTCCAGTGGCCGGCATGTGCATTTCTACATTGTCCACGATTGCATTTTCCCTCATTCGCTTCATTTATATCCTATCATATACTTTATACGTTGATCCGTAGAAAATGGCGCACGACTACACGCTCAAGCCGCATGCGACCATCCCTGCGCCTGAGGGGCCGCTGATGGTGTGCATTCTCGACGGCTTCGGTGAGAACGAGTTTAAGGATGCTTTCAACGCCGTCCACGTCGCGAACACACCGACGATTGATGCCCTGCGGGCCGTGCCGAACCGGTTCCGCACCATCAAGGCTCACGGCACAGCCGTCGGCCTGCCCAGCGATGCCGACATGGGCAACAGCGAGGTTGGCCACAACGCTCTGGGATCCGGCCAGGTGGTTGACCAGGGAGCGCGGCTGGTGGACATCGCTCTGGAGACCGGCAAGATGTTCGAGGGTGACGGCTGGAAGCTGATCAGCCAGGCGTTTGCCGACCGCACCGTGCACTTCATCGGCCTGCTGTCAGATGGTGGCGTGCACTCGCGCGCCAACCAGCTGGTCGGCTGCCTGCGCGGCGCCGCCGAGCGCGGCGCCAAGCGCATCCGCTGCCACATCCTCACCGATGGCCGCGATGTCCCCGACGGCTCGTCGGTCAAGTACGTGGAGGACCTAGAGGCGGAGCTAGCCAACCTGCGCGAGAAGGGTTGCGACGCACGGATCGCCTCCGGCGGTGGCCGCATGAAGGTCACCATGGACCGCTACGAGGTGCGGCGCGGGGCGGCCGACCCGGGGCTACTCGCACGCATGTTTGCGGAAATGGGTTGCCAAGGGTCGCCAGAGCGATGAGGTGCCACGCTGGTGCCACGCTGGTGCACTCCCTTCGCGTGGGTTGACCCTGGTCAACGCCCGGCGGAGCCGCACAGCGCCACCGCATGCAACCGCTTGATTCGCGTAGTTCCCGTTACGGTCCTGTTGTACAGGCGGACTGGAGCATGATCAAGCGGGGCTGGGACGCGCACGTGCTGGGCAAGGCGCCGCACACGTTCACTGACGCCAGGACGGCCATCGTCGCGCTGCGGGTGAGGAGCGAGAGGAGGGAGGGAGGGGGGCAGGCAAGGAGGGAGGGGGGCAGGCAGGCAGGGAGGGAGGGGGGCAGGGAGGGAGGGCGGCAGGGAGGGGAGGGCGGTCCGTGCGTTGAGGATCCCTCCTAGGGATTGGGCTCTAATCACATTTGCACCCGGATGACAAGGCGAGGAGACTGCCAGACGCCGCCTCATTTTACCTGGCACGAGTAGACCGGGTCCAGCATACTTCAAGTGCACGCTGCTCCTCCTGCCTCTCCCCCGCCGCCTTGTACTCACCCTCCGCAGGGCCCCGAGGACGCCCCCATTGCTTCAGACCAGTACGTGGACCCCTTCGTCATCGTGGACGAGGAGGGCACCCCCGTGGGCACTATCGAGGACTGCGACGCGGTGGTGCTCTTCAACTTCCGGGCGGACCGCATGGTGGAGATTAGCAAGGCGTTCGAGTACCCGGACTTCAGCGTCTTTGACAGGGAGCGCTTCCCCGAGGTGGGTGGGTTTGACAGGAACCCGTGGGGTGGGTGGGTGGCTGGCTCGCTGGCTGGCTAGCTGCTGGGCCGGGGGGGAAGTGGGACAGAGAGGAAGCCCGCGGACCGGAAATGGAGGAACGAGGAAATACATGTTGGGAAGGGTGGGTTCGAGGATGCTGGGGACTCGGCCATGTCTGCAACGGGGAGGGGAGGGGAGGGGAGGGGAGGGGAGGGGAGGGAGGGAACGGCAAGCCGTGGGCAGGCGTGATGGTCGGCAGGGGTGACGTGGTGTGCTTGATATGGTGTGTGCAAGTACTCGGGAGGCGGTAGCGGCCACGCGGGTCAGGCCCCCACGCGGCCCATTCGGCACGCGGGTTGTCGAGGCGGGGACCGGAGGCAGGGCACGCTGCAATCTTGCGCGCACACAGTAGCGAAATGCAGGGCGAAGTGGGTGCGGGACGTGGCTATAGCGACAAGAGTGGCGCCACTTGTCGTGGTGGGGTGGTGTTAACACATGAAGGGGAAGGTAACGGGAAATGTGCGCCGTACAGCCAATTTGCCGGCCAGGCTGACTGTGGGTATGAACTTCATTGGGGACAAGGCTTTAGGGCGGGAGCGAGGGGACCGGGGAGGCGGGGGCCGGTGGTGACGGCGGCGCTGGCCTTCCAAGGGGATGCGGCTTCGAATGGATCGCCGGGTGGGTTTTGCGGGTGAGATGTACATTCTAGGTGGTTGAGCACTTGACACTGATAGGCAATACAGCATGGGCAACACAGCATGGGCAACACAGCATGGGCAACATAGCATGGGCAACACAGCGCCTCCTTTGACCGGCTGGCCAGCCTTCCTACCGCAGCGTTGTGCCGCTGGTAGGTTTGTGGTCGCCACCGGGCGGGACGCAGCCGGGCTAAGGGGCTCGGAAAGCGGCGAAGATGCGTCCCTGCGAAGTTCCACTCCCGCACTCACTGGGTAGTGCGCTTCGAAGCCAGGCTAGCTACTTCCTGGGACCGCCTGTGCACCCCCCATGGTCGTTTCGCGAGGGGGGGGTTGTATTCACGTTTGGCGAGGAGAGGGGCCGCTGTTGTCCTGTTGATGCCGCTCAAAGTCGCCTGTACGAGCTCCAGCCCCGCTCGGCTGCGCCCCCGACCCACGGGACCGAGTGACATACACGGGGACCTTGAGCTAAATCAGGCAATAGCAACGAAACGTTTCCTTGCGTTCTTGGACGCTGCCGCGACGTAGTCACGGGGCCGCACCAACGACGCACTCGTCTGATATTCCACATTGACCCTCCAGATGATACGCCTCGGAACTCACTGCCGGTCCATCTGCCAAGCGCCGTACACACGCCTCGCCGTTCCATCCTTTGGCAGCGTTTTCGACCGCGCTGACGTGCTCGACCCCCCATCCCGTCATCTGCCGTCACCTCCACCACCACCATCGCAGGGCCTGCGCTTCGTGGGCATGATGCAGTACGACGGCGACCTGAAGCTGCCCGCCAACTTCCTGGTGCCGCCCCCGGAGATCATGCACGTGTCGGGAGAGTACCTGGTCAAGAACGGCATCACCACGTTCGCCATCTCCGAGACGCAGAAGTTCGGCCACGTGACGTTCTTCTGGAACGGCAACCGCTCGGGTTACCTGGACGCTAAGCTGGAGCAGTACCTGGAGGTGCGTTGCGGTAGGAACAGAAACTGCGTCTAATGCAAGTACGCTTTTGGCAGCAGGATGCGACTGTTAGGATGAGGGACCCGAATTGGGTCGGGCGAGCGGTAAGGGTTGCCATGTGTGGCGAGCTCGGGCGGTGCCGGGGCAACAAGTTGTATGGTGAGTTCCTGTCCCTGGAGGGCTGCGCAAACAAGGGCTACTCGCTTTCCCACGCCTTGCCACGCCTTCTCGGCCGCTGCTGTACCACAATGCCGCAGATCCCGTCCGACAAGATTGAGTTCAACCAGGCTCCCGACATGAAGGCGTTTGAAATCACCGCCGCGAGCAAGGAGGCCATCCTGTCCGGCAAGTACAAGGTCATCCGCGTCAACTTCGCCAACCCCGACATGGTCGGCCACACCGGTGAGCGCTGCGTGCGTGGAAACAAAGACACGCCGTGCGAGGGACCGTGCTGGCTCCTTCCAGCTGCTGCCTACAGCTCCGCTCCGCCAATTTCCCGGTGCACATCGGGACTTGCAATCTGCTCTTCCTTACCTCAGTAGACCCGCCGCTCCTTGCCTCCCCTACTCGCATGCGTTGATTTCAAGGAGGTGTAGCCAATCTACTGCTTTCGTCCCTTGCTCCTGCCTTGATGCTCCTTTGCTGCCACTCCCTGCCGCCGCCCCGCCTCCCCGTCCCGTCTGTCCTGAACGGTTTTCCTTTCGTTCTCCTTGCCCCCCGCCCCGTCCCGCAGGCGACCTGGCCGCCACCATCCGTGCCTGCGAGACCGTGGACGGCTGCGTGAAGGAGCTGCTGGAGACGATTGACTCGGTCAACGGCCGCTGGATCGTGACGTCGGACCACGGCAACGCCGACGACATGGCGCAGCGCGACAAGAAGGGCAAGCCGCTGGTGAGCGAGGAGGGCAAGACGCTGGCGCTCACGTCTCACACGCTGGCGCCCGTGCCCATCTTCGTGGGCGGCAAGGGCCTGCCCGACACAATCGAGTTCCGGTCCGATGAGCCGGAGGGCGGCCTAGCCAACGTGGCGGCCACGACGTTCAACCTTCTGGGCTACGAGGCGCCTGACTTTTACAAGCCGTCTCTGGTGCACATGGTGGCGTGAGAGGCACGCGTGTGAGGCGTGGGGAAGATGGACAAGCGCGCGCGTCAACGCCCTCCTTTTCAGTGGAGGAGCGGGCGGCGCGGGAGGAGGGACTTGGCCCGTTACCTCGGATGAGGGTGATGGGTGCGGTGGTTGGGTGTGAGCGCGGGTTATGACGGCGGCATGGGACTGGGTGGGTTTGAGGCGCCGGGCGGTGTTGCCAGGATGCTGGGCGCAGGCGCAGCCAATAGCAACTGTTGCGGTGCTGCGACGGAAGCACTCACAGGCGGCGGGATTTGAGTCTGGAGGCTAAACGTTGCGTCCGGCCAGTGGCTGGGTGTGGGGCGGAATGCGGCTCGGTTGCACTCTGCAGGTGCCGTGTGGCCGTGATGCAGGATGGGATGGCCGCGTAGCGTTGGTGACCCGTTCAGTGTTCATCGTGTTGTGTACGACGAGACCGAAGACCGAAACATGCGTGCAAGCCGCTGCCGCGACGAGACCCGTGAGCATGACTCTTTCCATGTATGTGGCAGAAGCATCACTGCGCGAAACCAGCGGCATGGCACGGCCGCCCCTTCCCAGCGACGCTGACCAACCACTTTTTGAAGTTGCCTGGAGTCTCGAGGGGAATGGCCAAGGCGGGTTCGGCGAGACAGCGCCATGGCGTGGCTGGTGGACTTCATTGGCTGCCGGCAGTCCACGCGGGTGCCTCTCGTATCGGTTGTGATGTGCGTTTTCAGTCCATGTGATGGGTATCAACAACGCCTTGGCGCGGGGGGGTGTACCGTATTTCTAGCTGAGCGGTGTTGCGTTGATGTGGTGGTCCCGGGGGCTCGTTCAGGCTCGCCCCGGTATGGCCCCAAGGAGGGGAGACACCCCTCGTGGTGGCCTCCGTGAGGCTCGTGTACAGGCGGTAAGGAGACTTGTATTTTGCTGGTTGCCCCACAGTGGCGGTGACCTCTTCGGAGCGCATGCTGTGCATTCAAACGGCCCACCCTAACTAGCCCAGCCATTAGGCGGTGACAGCTGGCGTGGGCCGCTGAAGTGGAACAGCGGCCATGTATCTCGTATGAGCTGTAGTGCTCTACCTGTCTTGGGGCCTGACGCTCTACTGTAATACGACAGCCTGATATGCGGAATATCAGATCCTGACAGGCCTTCACACAGATGCCCATGCCGTGGCGGTGCCGAGGATAATCCAGCTACTGTCGACATGGTAGGAAGCAGCGGCGGGGATCCCTTCAATCGGGACGATGGGTGTCCTGAAGAAACTACGTCTAGCCGCTGCCCACCGCTGTCCTATTGGCAGCCGAGTCACTGCAGGGCGGCATACCTGTTTGAACTGTTGAGAAGTATAGCCAAACTTAGTTGTGGACGACTGACTTGTTCAAAGACCTAACTTCCCAACTTATAGATGGTTACTCCCTTCTATTGGCTATATTTACTACATATTTCAGCAAGCAAGACAGGGAAGGGTACCCAGCAAGTCCACTTAGGTCCGTGCCAGGCCGTACATCCGACTGCCTTAGCCTGACCGTCTCTTGCTCTGCGTTACGCCGGCGACTGGCCATCTCTGGTTATCCCACAACAGTTCTTTATCGTAATGGAGGAAGCCTATATGTAGCTATCGGCGTAGATGCGACAGAAAAGATGTGTACAGCAGTCCGCTCCAGGCCGCACACTTGACCCCCGGGTCGATTGCACACATACAAGTGGAGCCGTCTCCTCAAGCAAAATTCGGTTCGATATGCAGATTTGATACGCATATGGCGTTTGTCTGTGCGACGTTTTGTGCATCCATTACGGAACTGGATAGGCCGCACTTACACCAAGAGTTAAGTCGTTAAAACGCATGACTAAGTAATATAAATCTATCAATATCGCAGTTGGCTAGACGGCGAAGTCAGACCGCACTGCTCCCTATCATGGTGACGGCCAGGTCCCGTCTACCCTGTGCACCATACCCGACAACCATGAAATATCAACGGACGGAGGTTGTATAAGTAGAAAGCTAGCCTTGGAATTAGCAGGTCTATACACATTTGTACCATAGCGACGGCGCTCCATTCCAACACGCACGTATCTCCGATGTGGCTCTTAATTGCTGGCGCAGCCATTGGCGCCGGCGGCGCGTTCACATGGCTAGACAACAAGCGGCGGAAGCGGTCGGAGCACGCCGGTGACGATATACCGTCGGAGCCGTCGTCATCGCATTGCGCGGAGGAGGCGGCAGGAACCTTGGGCGACGCGGACGTATCTAGGCGACAGGCTTCAAAGCGGGTGCTGGCAGCTGCAGCTGTCGCTGTAGGGGGCCTGGTGGCTCTCGCTGGCGGTGCTTTACTCTTAGCGCAGCGGCGTTCAAAGGACAGAGGAGACAGGTACGATTCGTGAGGGCTTCGCTCCGGTCAGTCCGTGTGCTTAAGCCCTATGGCTACCAGGTTGCGCCGTATTGTGCCGTATCGTACGCCTGGCGCCTCACTGCAGCTGGCGCGCAGCGGCCGCGGCTGCCCTCCGTTGCCTTCAGGGGCAGAAGCTAGCAAGTCTGGAGGTGGGCTCACTCCACCCGCTCCCAGCCAGAACCGTGTGTTGCTCACGTACTGCGGCCTCCGCGGCCATGCACCCTCCTTCTGACAGCTCACCCCACGTATCTACCTGTTTCACCCTCTCCCCCGTCCCCTCGCCACCCATCGTTTCCTCTTTGAACCCCTGTTTCGCTCCCTGCATCCCTAGGTCGGTGCGGGGGGGGCCCCCCCGGATACCCCTGCGGGAGCTTGTGCGCTTCCGGGAGCAGCAGTGGTTCCTGGAGGAGCTGGAGGTGGGCTGCCGGAGGGGCGGGGAAGGACGGGGGAGCGCGGTGGCCATTGCGCACGAGAACCGTACGCTGCAAGCTGCATCAGTGTTGAGCCGTGTGGCTTTCACCGTGCAGGGAAGCGAGCGAGCACATGGCTGGGGATTTTGGGGAATGGGGATTTTGCGGCGTTAGAGACGTTACGCTGCAGCATCTCCCATCCAATCCAGCACACAGCCAATCATGAATCCTCTTATTGCCGGATATGCTCCTCCTCCGCAGAATGCTCGGGAAGGAGACCCTAATGCCATGCTGCGGCTGGCTAAGATGTACTTATATGGCCAGGGCTGCGAGCGGAGCGTCAACATCGCACAGGAGTGGCTCCGCCGAGCAAGGTGCGCTGCAGGCACCACCATGGCCGCGAGTATAGCGCGCGATAAGGGGGGCCCCTGATGCAAGGCGTGAGGGCCTAGGGTGCAGAGCAGCAGCGGCGAGGCACACAACCTACAATTCACGAACCAAGTAAGGTAGTAGCGTATCTTGCAGAGTATCAGGAATACTGCTATCCACCATCTTTTCTGGCCAAACTGTCTTTACCGGTTGGGCTGGGTACGCGTGTTGTGCACATATCGATGCTTCATCCCAAGAAGGTTATCCTGTCTGCTACAGGGCTGGAGGCGTATTCTGCACCCTGGACGAGTTGCTGACGCCAGAAGACCTGGATACTATACGCCGCCAAACTCGTGCGAATAACGTCGAGCGCCTTCAGCAGAACAGGCAACAACAGCATCAGTTGGGCAGACAGCCAGGCGGCTAGCTACCATTGTTGATGGCACGAAGGGTCGGCGGGGTGCCTTCGTGTGCGGTGCTTTGTAACCGAAACCTTCATGTAACAGGGAGGCTAGATGTCTTCTTACAAGAACTGTATCGCGTTTGGGCTTTTTAAGCTGTCCTACGTATTCCTAGAATATGAGGACAAGCAGCAACAATCAGCTAGACGTCTCCTTACAAGAGAGCATTGTTGGGGCTATTCCAACTGTTCTACGTACCGCTAGAGTTATGCAGATACGCAGCAACATCGATGGACAGGAGGACACAGACCCAACATCCAGCACACTACCACCTGCTCCTGCTGCTGCTAAGGATGGGCTCGTCAGAGACCCGCTACGAGGGATGGCTGGCGCTAGGTTCAGGCGGACCTGGACACAATCTACACCACCACATCAGGACTACCTCAGCGCCCACTAGCCGGGCTTGTTGTTCGAGCAGTCAACTGGACTACTTCGTCGCTCGCCACGGGACATGCGCCACCTAAATAATAAATCATGGATACATCGTCAGCCCTATCATCCCCCTATTTACAGCACCATGCCTACCCTTCTTTCCCACCGCATGCGGCGGTTACTTATCCCACCCCAGTCCTAGTGCTCCAACTCTGTACAGGCAACAGCATCACACGCGTCCCAGTGCATGGCGTTTTGTGGTCACACGATGTGCCTCATCGCGTGGGCCGGACCGCCAGATTTGGGTTGAACCAGCTCGTTACCCCGCTGGGGCAGCACTGGTCCATCTCCGACAAACCGTAAATGACGTACTCGCAAGAAGCCTGGCTAGAGAACTGAGAGGCAGCAGGACAGAGCTCCGTAACGCTTGTGCCATCCACCAGCACCTGAAGCGGGACCGACTTGCCCACAGCAAAGTCACTTGGCCGGTAATCCAGGTCAAGGATGCGGAGCCATTTCGTGCCATTCGTGTACGGCTCAAATTGGAACGTGTAGTTGAAACCGTTGAAGATGACATCCTTAACCTTGACGTCCTCTCCTACGACGAACGAGATCATGCTGATCCCCATGTTGCTGCAGTTGACATCCTCGCCAAACTGCTGGTCAGGAGCGCCATCGAAGTCCGGCGCTGCGGACGGGTCAACCATTGCCAAGTCGAAGTTGAACATAATCGAGGTGGTCCCCACACCAGCCAGCTGGTATCCCAGGCGGTAGGGAGTGCCTGGCAGGTCATCGCGACAGCCGCAGTCCCTGCCCTGGCTCTTGACCTGAGTGATATCGTGAGGGCAGCAGCTGTGGTTGCCCTGCGAGCCTTGCAGGGCATACTCGCAGAGTACGGCACCTCCAGCGTCAAACATCCAGCTCGCGGGGCACAGCTCGCGCACGGGACCGAGGACCGTGACCTGGAACTTGGTGGGCACGTTGGGGTTGAAGTCGTTGATGAAGCGGTTGATGCTGTGGATGGTGAGCCAGTTGGCAAAGTCCGTGGCAGGCGTCACGTTGAAGTCCATGATTCGATTCTCCCACTTGACTTGTACAACCTCGACGTGCTTGTCTACAGGGGACAGTGAGATGGACGCTGGTGATACAAAGTACATCGAGTGGCGGGTAATCGTGTCAAACATTGCAAGCGCCTATAACAAACAGTAACGGCCGTTTTTTTCCGACAACCCATGCTTAGCTACCGACTTACAAATCTGGATTTGGGCGGAGTCCAGTGTCATGTGGTCGCAGCGGACATCCTCTTCAATGTCGTAATCGGTGCCGGTCACATTGACTACTTGTATGCCAAAGTCATACACGGTCGCTGCTGTCGACACGTCTGATCGGATGTACTGCATCCGGTAAGGCGCCTTTTCAATGTCATCCACGCAGCACTCGTCAAAAGGACCCGCACGCCTGGTGGCGCCATGCGGACAGCAGTGCGTTGAGCCATCCTTGCCGTGCATGGTGAACTCGCATGCAGTGGACGAATGCAGGAAATCGTTGGCGGGGCATAGGGCGTCCACTTTGCCACGAACGGTGATGACGAAGTCCACAGGAAACTCCTCGTCAAAAGCCTCAATCGGCTTGAAGATCCGCGCGTACAGCCAGAAGGCATCCGTGCGGCTTTGCGGCTCCAGCCAGTGGGATGTGACGGTGCCGTTGAACACTACGCTCTTGACGATCAGATCGTTATCTGAAGCACCACCAGATGGGTTTGAGGGGGATGCGCATTTGTGAGCTGGCTGAGCTGGTGTGCTCGAGCTGGACAGCGGCAGCACATCGGCAATCATGGCAATCATAACAGAATAGGGATAAAGCGAGAATCTACTCACATATCGTCACTCCCACGTCGCGAAGGTTCATCTGCGAGCAGTCACCCCTTTCAGGGCCATCGACGTCAGTCTCATTAAAGTCGTATTTGCGAACCGTAACCTGGAACATGTAGGCAGTGTCGGACCCGGTATTTTTAAATCCCAGATATTTCAAGTTGTAAGGTGACCTGGGCACATCGTCAATACAGCACAGGTCCCAGCCATCGGGCGGTGGCGGCGGCGGCGACGGCGGTGGCGGAGGAGGAGGAGGCGGAGGCGGAGGCGGCGACGGTGACGGCGGAGGCGGAGATTCGGGGCTTGGCGGCGGCGCGGTACCGGTGGGGCCGAGGCCGCCGCCCGGAGGTAAGCCGTTCGGGAAAAGGAGTTCGTACGGGAGTGCAGAACGCTCTATGCAGCATGTCTTGCTTTCGTCGTACGAAATCACATCGCACGAACCGGGGTAGCGGCCACTAGGGCAAAGGTCGGACGGGTAGCTGTAGCCTGCAGATGCCAGGCCGGAAAGGAGAATGCGTCAGGTGCGGTTAGGGAATCCCCAGGTGCAGCGCTGATAAATCATGTGACAGGCACGGCATGTCCCCTGCGGGCGTGGTACGTATAATACTTGCCTGAGATCGGAGTGGTAATCTCCAGTTGCAAGGACCGCGTGACCGTCGGTTCCACACTCAGTCCGAAAATTGTGAGACCCGCAGCTCCGATGCTGAATTCCTTCGCTTTGCCCTCAAGCCGGACTGCAAGCACTCGCGCATTAGACTCTGCGCATGGAGCACAGCCGGATCAATGGTTAGTATGGGCTCGGAATACATTGGCATGTGTATTTTGAGGGGAGTTAGTGCCAGACTTACTCGTCCGGACGACCATATGATCGAGCCATAGGCGACAGCAGTCTGCCTTGGGAAACGGGCAGTTCGAGACATCAAGTTGAAATATGAAGGTCGTGTTTGGGGAATTGAAGTTGTAGCCCTTGAAGTATAGCCGGAATGGCGAAAAGTAGCTGCTCTGTACGCAAGTCGCAGGAAAATGTGACGCGAAATTTCTGGGGTAGTATGCTGAAAGCCTTCGAAGACCGTAGCCGCTCATCCCAAAGTCGAAGGAGGTGTCAAGCTGAGCCATGCCTGCAAGCATCGGAGAAGAGCGCTTACATAGCTGCACCCAGCTGGCCATTCGGCAACGTCTGACCTACCTGAAGCTATCCCAGCTAATAAGACGAGAGCAAATGAAGGGATGAAACTGCGGCGCCCCATGGCTGCCGCTCTCTTTGTTGAAGCCTGCCCCCGTTTGAAGCGCAACGATATCTGAAGGCCTGCGATGTCAGCGCAATTGCTGCACAGCTAAATAGGCGAATTGGAGAAGAGGTGATATGATGTACAGAGAAGCACGACTGCGTGCGCAGAGGACACCTTTGGCCGACAGCGCAACTGAATGGACCGCCCGTGACACCCGGATTTGAATTATCTTGCCGAATATGGTACTTCAAAACACAGTTGGAGTTGCTGGTGATAATGCATAATGCCAAATAGCCCGGTGCGGGCTCAGGCCACAGGCTGTAGCGAGCAAGTTCCAGACTGACAGGAAGACCGCGCACCGTGCAAAGGCTCCAAGTTTTGGCTGCTGCGGTCCGCTCCAATATGTCTGCCTTTTTCACCAGCGTGTCCTCGTCGCGCAGCGTGGGATGTTTGGAAGTCCGGAGACACAATCCTATTTGACAGCAGACCAGATGTTCATAGGCTAGAGCTAATGTACCGAAGGTATCTATTTTAAGTTTGTAATGTTGGCGTGACCCTGCGCCAGCAACACAAGCATGACTTTTGTCGCGAGGATCCATCCGGAGAGGGGGCATGTTGTACGTAGCGCGGTACGGATACGTAGCGTCTCCCGCCCGCCCTGACGCAACTGGCCAGCCACGTCCGCCCAAACCAACAAGAAGCTCCTATTGAACACATTCGCGCCTGGTCCCGCAAGCAGGACCAAGGAAGCCATGAGTTGGGTAACCGAATTGGCCGGGATGGCGCAGGCGCGATAGTTTATCCATTAATACAACTTGCTTTCGTACATATTAACAAAACTTTATTGCGTTGTTTGGCCAGAAGGTATGTCAGCTGCTTGATTGCGCCGTCGCAAGCCCGCACCCGAGGGGCGTCAATCGCCAACTGTATTTGTTATGATATAAACAATACTTAAGAATCTGTATCTCTCAAACCCTTCGCGTACGCCTACCTCTTGCGCGGCACACGCCAACGCACAGGGAATTATCATGCCGGTAGTCGTAAAAGGCTTATTGTGTCGTTATAGTAACCTGTGTTACATACATCCGCCTTCCTTTTGTGCGCGTTTTGCAGTCTTTGCCAAGTAATGAGCTTGTTCCCCGACACTTCCCAAGCCAAAACTTATCAATTGCTTGCACACGCGCACCCTGAACCCCGTATCCAATAGGACTAAATACAGCCATAGCCGACGGCATAATTACTGCCAGGATCCCAGCCAGGACGTGCCGCAGACTGGGCAAATGTTAGGTGTCACACCGGCGTCGCTCTCGCCAGACACCCGGAAGGCGCCGCTACACCGTCAGCGCTCGAACGACACTGCGGGCATCTCGGAGCAGCCGCTGCTGCTGCCACGGCAGCCGCTTCGCGCTAAGGCGCCCACGTCGCACCCGCCGACGGCGTCTTCCCCGCCGCATCTGTCGCGACGGCCCCCGCCTGCTGCCGCTGCCACCCGGAGATCCGTCCTGCTTGGGGGACTATGCCTGACTGGCAGCTGCCTAACAGGGCCCAAGCCTAGCCATGCTTCGTTAGTCCGCTTCCCTGCTGACCAGCTGAATAACCGGTACTTCCTGGTACGTCGTGCATGCATGATGCATACCAGCCAGGCGACCCATGTATGATGAGGGGAAACTGATGCCGCTGCGGGACGAGGGGAAACCTGTGCGTTGAAACACGGGAGCCTCATGGCGGAGGCCTAGTTTTCACAACGGCCTTTTGTTCCGAGACGTAAGCGAATCGCCCCACGGATTGGGATCTTGCTTGTGCCTGCCAACAGGGGCCCTGCCTCGGTGGAGCATACGGGTAGTCGTTTCGTTCGTTCGGTCCAACAGAGCTCATTCAGTAGCCAATAGTCGGAACTTTAATTACCGCCATACCTGTAAACCACCTCTTCCCAAAAGCCCCGACCAGCAAACAGACGCAAGCGATTTCGGTTTCAACTGACACACCGGACCAGGGCGCCTACTTCATCAGGGAAGTAGGTAACGGCCTGCAGCACCCGCAGCACAGCAGCTGTGGCCCTGTACGGCAACTTGTAAGCCCAGGGGGTTCCGACAAACAATGCACGGGGGTTCCGACAAACAATGCTTTCGGAGTCTCCCTCCCTGGAGGCAGACCGGTCCTATTTTGCGCCCCCCCTGGAGGCGGACCGGGAGGCCCAGGAGAACTGCCTGGCTGCGGGCGAAGGGTGCTGGCTGCGTGAGGCAGCTGGGATGCGCAGACCTTGCGCCACCCAGCCTACGCGTGCGATTTGCACCCCCCCCCCCCCATGCAACCTGCGATTGCCCCCCGGCCCACGTGGCCATTACGTACAGCCCGGCACTCACCTGTTGGCCCCGAAAACCCCCAACCCCAACCCCACACCGCAATAATCAACAAACAAAAACCGTACCCGGCCCCCCCATACACCGCACACCCTCGCACTCGGCGCCACGGCGGCCACCCACACCACGTGCTCCAAACGCCACCCACCCTCGCCCCCGCCCCCGCTCGTGCCCTCGGGCCCCCCCACTGCAGGTGCGAGCGGGCGAGAGCTACGCGGAGAGCTTCGGCGAGGTGCTGACGAACCCCGTGTGGAAGACCGCGGAGAGGCACGGCCTGTCGGAGCTAGGAAAGAAGCAGGTGAGGGCCCCCACGGGGGGGTGGAGGGTCCCGGCGCCGCTGCGGCCAGAGAGGGTGGCATAAACACCGTTTACGCAACATGGATAGGATATGGCCAGGAGGGAGGGCTTCCCAGCAATCAGTGGTCGGCCGCGTGGGGGCCGGTGGCGCTGCCGGCAGCAGGGGAATCCAGGCGTGCTACAGCCAGTTGGCCATCAGATACGACCCCTGGGGTCTGTATGCCACGCCTCCCCCATTAACCAGTTCCGCCAACGTTTCTCCAGTCCTTTTGTGCTTAATTCTCAAGTGCCGACCAACGGGCCATCTCTCAACCCCCGGTCAACCCACGCAACCCGCACAGCCGCTACCCGCATCCTTCATCCCTCGATCCGGCCGCCCGCTTTACACACAGGTGGTTCTGGGCCTGCTGCCCGACCTGGAGCGGCTGGGCGCTTGCACCGACGGCTGCTGGCTGTGGCCGTCCATTACGCAGAACGCCTACCAGACTGCTGAGGTGCTCGCGTACCAGTTGGGAATAGGCCGCAGCAGGATCGTGCCGGAGGTGAGGGAGGGGCCCACCGGAGGAGGTGAGGGAGGGGCCCACCGGAGGAGGTGAGGGAGGGGGCCCACCAGAGGAGGTGAGGGAGGGGCCCACCGGAGGAGGTGAGGGAGGGAGGGGCCCACCGGAGGAGGGCAGGCCCAGCGGCCTTGCTTGCGGGCCTAACAACCTGGCGCCCCTTACTGGCGTCCCAACCTGGCGTCCCTTGGCAATCATCCTCGCGCCCTAGCTTCCCCTGCGTCGCACGGACATGCGAGCTTGGGCCACTGCGCACAGACCTACAAACCCGCGGTGCCTTCACGAGGGCCTTACGCCCCAGGGTGATTGCTGTCCCCGCCACCGCCGGCACCCCAGTCACCCCACCTCACATTCTCCAGCATGCATCTCAAAACGTCTGTTCTAAACGGTTTTTTCTGGCATCCACGGGTCTTCCTCGAAACCTCACATCGCCGCGACCGCCCACTCGTGCTCTGCCAGCAGCGCGGACTCGCCGCCCCCGGCTGCGCCGCCGATCATGGGCTAGTGCAGCACCAGCACCGCTCCCACCGCTCAGCACCCGCACACCGCTCCCCCCCCCCACACCCGCCCTCCCCTTACTCCGCGGCCGCCGCAGTACTCCTTCCTGGACTCCCGCGGCATGGGAGCGCTGGAGAACGTGCGGCTGGCGGCGGCCCGGGAGGCGGTGGCGGCAGGGGACCTGCTGGACGCCGGCTGGAAGCCGCAGCCAGGTGGGTCGGTGGGTTGGTGGGTCGGTTGCGAGGAAAACCCACGTCGGTGGGTCGGTGGGTCGGTGCTGCCGGGGCGATGCGCACGGAGGTGGGGATGGCGGCAATGGTGATGGTGGTTCGGGGCTGGGCGGCAGTGGTGACGGTGGGGATGGTCTGGGTGGCGCGAGTGGCGCCCTGCCTGGAGCTTGGGGCCGGGGGGGAGACGCACAGGGCCCACCTAGCGCTCCTCCGTCACCACTTGTTCGCCAGGGCGCCGCGAGGACTGGACTGAGGTACGGACCCTAGCGTAGGCATACGCCGCGGCGCAGCCCTCTGGTCGCTCCGGTGGCGCCTGGGGGCCGTCAAGGGCCTTCAAGGGCCCCCCTTCGTCCTCCGCGCCAGTCGGTGTCCTTCGGACCCGGAACTCCCACGCTTGCGCGCGCAGGCGCCCCTCCGAAACCATACACCCTGACCCTGACACCTGGGGGAGTTCCTGGTGTGTGTGCCCGTACAGCTCCCCATTGTCGGACGTCATGCGAACCTACCACTTCCCCCCCCTCGCCTACACATACACACATACACCTTGCAGGCACCGACGGCACCCCCCACGAGAGCAGCCAGGACGTGGTGGTGCGCATGCGGCAGGTGCTCAGCATCACCGAGACGCAGTACTTCGGTGAGGACGTGGTGTTCGTGGCGCCGGACTCGGACTGCTTGTCGGTGCTGCAGGCGGCGGTGCTGGGGGTGGACCTGCGGCAGCACCGCCGCTACGCCTTCAGGTGGGCTGAAGGCGCCATGGCGGCGCTGTGGGGGGGGCGGGGCGGGGCGGGAGACACTGCGGAGTAGCGGGTGCGGGTGCGGCTGCGGATGGTGGGCTGCGGAAAGAGGCGGCGCGTGCAAGGCTGGCGGGGGGGCGCAGCGGTGTCGCTGTTGGTGGTGTGTGTTTTAGGGCCCAATCCGCAGGCCTCCCGCGCGCCTGTCCTCCTCCCCCCCTCCCGGTGTGACAAATATGCGTTTCTGCGTATATATTGGGCCCTATGCGTTTCCCCTTCGCCCGCCCTATAGGCCGGGCGAGGTGCGGCCGCTGCTGCTCAGCACGGAGGCGTTCGATGGCGCACCGGTCAGCTTCGCCTGCCCCGACCCGCCAAAGTGCACTCGCATGGCGGTGTGAGCTGAGTGGGGCCCCAGCTGGGAGGACACCTTTCGGCTGCAACCCGCCGTCCTGTACTTGCTGGTCATGTGCCCCTGGCGGTGTTTCGGCGGAGTATCCTGTAAAGATATTCGGTCGGCATGTGTGCCGGCCCGCCCAGCTTTTGGCGAGTCTTATGTCCGGTGGTAGCGATAGCTTTGATCCTTTTTGATAAATCTGTGACATAGGTACGGTCATCATTTCTATAGTAGGGGATTCCTGATGCCGAGCAAGGATCACGGCGCGACGGATGTCGGCTGTCGCGAACCGGCGTCAGGGCTGCGCGTGTTAAACGCCTGCCAGATGCGGACAGGTGGTTTACTTTCAGCAGAAGGCGGCAGTGGCGGATATTTTGTAGATGTGGACGGAGGGCATTTGGTTAATGGATGTGTCAGGAACTTGCTCGCGGCGGGTGAAGTGCGTGTCGACGACGATTTTGCCAATCGCGATGGCTTCAGAGTTGATGAACTCTGAAAATAAATTACACTGGTATTTTCTGGGATATCAAGAACGAAGTGCGACGGTATGCTGCGACCGCTGGTAACGTCTGTCCGGCAGTCATGTCTGAAATGACGTTCAAATCTGATAGGCAGCTCGTAAGACGCGCTCATCGCCGCATCCACAATCCCTGTGTAGTAACAAAATGGAATCAACGCAAATGTCGACGCGACGGCATCACGTTAGCCTCGTCGCCCTGTATTGCTACTGCTTGCTGTTAGTCATGTTACCCAACCACCTCACAGCCAGCGCGGCTGACTTCCCCGCATTCTGCAAGCCTTACAACGTGCTGTACTATCAGGTTGATGACGATTTTTCATTCTGGGATAAGCAATCGCCGCCAGGCATCAGTGCGGATGTTATGCGCGAGACCGTGAGTCACATCCAACGGAGGGAACTGCGATGCCAGGAGTACCACGATCTGAAGGCTAAACATAGTTTACTTACGCGAATTATATACTTGTCGGTTCGGCGACAATCGTCCCGCGCTCGGCCGCATGGCGACATGACACCGCAAGGCGCACCTGGCCCACAGAACTTGACCCAGATGACCTTTCTGAGCAGTTTTACGATGACATCGCACTCATCACGGCGCCCTCTGACCTGCTTCTTGCTGTGCAGGTCAGACTGTTCGCTGCGCCGTACAAGCGCGGCATGCACTACGGCTTCATGGACGGCAAAGCGTACGTGCTGAGCCCCACACACCTTGGCAAATACGGTCAGGTGCGGCGATGCTTCCTTCCGTCAAGCTGTCAAGCTGTCAACCACAGAAAAATTGTAGTTTTGACCGCCAGATCGCGTCGCGTCGATGTGTCTCCAGCGCTTTACATGCCGGACACTGCTAGGCTGCAGCTCGGACACAACAAGGAGGGAGCACTAGGGTCATGGGGAGCAGCGGCCCCCCCACAAAACACACACACACATACACATACCCTGCAGGCATGCAAATCGCTCCCCTTGAATTGCGCTGTAGAGCAATGCCCGCTTCGGTGTTCGTTAGGTTCCTCCTGAGGAGCCGGTCCTTGGCCTCGTCTGCTGATGAAACTGAGGTGCAAGGGGCCCCCGTGCGTCAACCGACCCCTGGGTCGCAGGCATTCCTCTCGCGCCACCTGGTCTACATGGACGTCCTGCTGGACCTGGAGGAGCAGTACGGCTCCCTCATCCCGAACTGCGAGTTTGTGATCGTCACCACGGACATCCCCAACGAGGTGGGGCTCCTTTGGGGTGCTTCCATGTCGTGCGCATGATCCTGCTGGTGTACCGGTAACACCGGTACAGGCGTGACACCGCCTTTAAGTTTTTCCCTCCCACCCCCAGCTGGATGACAGCCTTCAAAGGTTCTCGGCACTGTTGGGTTGTGTTGTGTCAAAGGCGCCCACAACAACGTCGCGGGGTCTGACCTGCGAGGACGATACCGATTGCCAAGCCCGTGCGCGCAGCCGGCGGGACGTCGACTTCCCACTGACCCAGCCCCTGTGTCGTTACCACGTCCCTCCCCCCTGCCGTGCGCTGCTCGCCCATCTCCGCCTCCCACCGCTGTGCCACCGCCCACCGCAGACTCCGGTGCTGCGCCCCGCCGCCGGGGAAGGCGGCCACCGGTCCCGCCGCTCGATGTTGCAGCGACGGCAACACAATGATGAACAGTACGCGCACAACGGGAGCGACCTCGACACCGACCTCGACCGCAATCGCCGTCCTGATGTCGACAGCTCCGACGGCAGCACTGCAGCGGCTGCCCGAGGGGGCCGCCAACTGCAACTGCAGCAGGCGCAGAACGGCGGCTCCGGTGGCGGTGGCGGCGGCGGCCACCTCTTCGGTGTACCCGGCCTGCCCAACGGCTCCTTCCCCATCCTGCGCGCCAGCAAGTCGGACTCCTTCCCAAATGACATCCTCATTCCCTCCCACGATTTCTACCTGCTGAGATACGACAGCACCGTGCTCAACGCCTCGACGCGGCTCGCGGAGGACATCCCGTGGGCCTCGCGCCTGCCCACAGCCTACGCCGAATACGACATGTACGACGCAGCGCGTCGCGGGACCCTCCCCAGCGCCCGCCGGATCGATTCACGTGCGCTGCTGCTCCTGTCCCGCTGCCATCTCCCCCCCCCCAAAACCACCCCGCATTCGCCCCTTGCCGGCTGTGCTTGATTGGTTTTAGCGGTTTGCACGGCGTCCTGGTTTACTGCTCAGGGGTACGCGAGTTAGCGGGGTGTTCGGGAGTCACCCCTGCGTGGCATGTAGCTCGCTTGCCATTCGTACACCCCGGCAGCAGCACCCCACCCACGGCCATTAACCCGCACGTCAACCAACGTCACGTGGGGGGCCCCCCTCCCCGCACAGGCACGTGGCCAGGCTCCGCCACCCGGACGACCCCCACACCCTGCGCCACGGCGTCGACAACCTGCCCATCTGCAGCGGCCCCGGCGACGGCGGCATCTGCTTCGTGCGCCGCCACTTCCTGGGTATCGCCAGGGGCGCTGAGCCGACCACCTTCGACGTGCGCCACACCAGCACCACCGCCGGCGCCGCCGTCGGCGCCGGCTTTGAGCACTACCACCTGTCCGACCTGCACACCCCCCGCCAAGTCGCGCTGGCGGCGGCGGAGGTACGCGCCCGCAGGCCCCGGAGCGGCGCCGCCGCCGCCGCAGGCAGCAGTGCCGCCGGCTCCCAGCCCGCGTATATTGACGACGCAGCGCAGGCGGCCTACCTGGCCGGCCTGGCGGCGGCGGGCGGCCGCAGCGGACAGCACCACCACGACCAGTCGGACGGCGGCCGTGGTACGGCAGCGGCCGACGCTGCCACCTCCTCCGCCTCCGCCACCTCCTCCGCCGCCTCCGCCTACGCCGCCTCCCAGCTGCCCGCATATCTGCTGGAGGCGGCACGCCACAGGCTGCTGGTGCACCTGGACGGCCGGGGGCTGAGCTCCTCCCTGGAGCGCCTGCTGGCGCTGGGCAGCGTGGTTGCTGTGGAGGAGTCGGGCTATTACGGGTATTTCCACCGCGTGAGTGGGGGGGCGAGGCGGGGGTCGAGGGGCGGGTGCCGGGCGAAGGGGGGCGCGAGGGCCTGGGGTCAGGGCCCAGGGTTGTGTGTTCGTACCCGCAGTTGATGTTGGCGCTGCTAGCGCTGTGTATGTCGGCCGGTGGGGTTTGCTAGGGCAAGGGGGGAAGAGCTTTCGCCCTGTCCCCAGGGGCCCCCTAACCACCGACGAACAACCCTCGTTCTTTCCGCGCCTCTCCCCAGGCCCTGGAGCCGTACACGCACTTCCTGCCCTGGTGGGAGCAGGAGCCCACCGACATCTTGGGCCACATCGAGTGGGTCAGGCGCAACGAGGCGGAGGCCGCCCAGGTCGCGGCGGCGGGCAGGGACTTCGTCCGGCGACTGCTGACCGCCCAGGGTCGCGCCTGCTACTGGATCAGGGTGCTGCGGCGCCTTGCCGCCACGCTGCAGTACGCTCCGAAACTGGAAGACTTCCCTCGAGCAATGCGAGTGTGGCGGTTCCGTGACGAGCACGTGATCCGCACAAGGCCCGCGAGGGGCCAGCGGCCGCTGTTCGGCCAGCCGTTCGAGCCGTGACGTGAGGGCGAGGTCGCGTGGGTGGCGGTCTGGTTGGTGTCCGGCGTGGAGGTGGGGGCGGGGGTTTGTGGGGAAAGCCCCTGGACTAGGAAGTCTGAATAGGAAACCGATGGGTACATACATAGTTGAGGGGTTTCATTTATACATACCGTAGATGTATACATACATAGTTGAGGGGTTTCATATATGCACCGATGGGTACACGCATAGGTGAAGGGTTTCATATATTCATAGGTGGGTTCGAGCCCATATATTCATAGGTGGGTGGGTGCCGCGGAATGTGCCGGTGTCACTTTGAGACGAAGCCGAAAGTTGCGGCTTGCGTCGTGACGGGTGCGCGGGAGGGGAGGGGAGGGACATGGTTTGTTGGCCGCGCGCTGCCGGTTCTTCTTACAGCGGACGGTCGGGTCGCAAGCAAGAGCACCGCTTATGGCAGCTGCAACAACCCCTCTCGGGCGACGCGCGCGCGCGCGCTGTCGCCGGCGGCAACGAACAACCACTCTTACTCGGTGCCGGTGCTCTCGCGCACAAGTACATAAGTTAATCCAACCCAAACCTGTCCGTCCAGATATCATGAATGTACGGCATGGCACGGCAAGACAACTCGGCTGAAAGCCCGCACAGGCACACTATGGATGCAGGGGCGGGCATGCAACCCACGCCCCCTCACGCAGACCCCACATTGTCGATAAAAGAAGCTTCAAAGATTCGGCGTAGAAGCCCTAGGCAAGGGACGACCAAACGCGCGCGGCAAGAGACAAGAGCCGGCGCGTTGGTTTTGCTCATTCACTCCGTCCTCCCCCCCAAACCGTAACCACCATCGTCCCGCAAACCCCCCCACCTCACCCACGCGCTCGAGATCACGGCGCAACAACCTGGAACCTTCCATCAACCCCAGTCCAAGGACCGAATACACGTCACGCCGGTGTTTCGCAAAAGTACACGACAGTGAAACGAGGTGAAGGCAATTCCGCTCCGACGGCCGCTCCGCCCCGCAGCGCTCCCCTGAGCCCGCTCCAACCCATCAGGTGTATACACGTCACCCCAGTTGCCCCAAACGGTTTTCCGCGGCCTCTCCTAGCCCACGGGCTTCCCCCCCTCCCCCCCTAGGAGCGGCGTCCAGACGCCGGCCCCCCAAAAAACAATGTCCTGGCCCTTACCACACCAGGACCCGCGGCAGCAGCGCCCCCAACACCGTATGAACACCGTAGCAGGTAGGCAGGCAGGGCAAGGCAAGGCAGCCGCATCGCGCCTCCCGCATCGCGCCACTGCCCTGTCTGGCATGCCACAGAGCGGACTCCTGGCAGACCGCCCTCCCGCCCTCACCCCGCTGCGGGCCACCTCTGCAAGACACTCGCCGGCCAGCAACCTTGTTCGATCCCGCTCTGCCACCGTGCCGCGCTTACCGCGCCCTCTCCACCCCCTCCGCTGCGCACAGCCAGCCCCAAATCAACACCGACCACACCCCTCCCGGGCCGCCGCCGCTCCCCTTCCCCTGGCGGGCGTCGCCCCTGGCTCACGACCCAGCGTGGTCCGCGATCACCTTGTCCAGATCCAGCGACATGCTGTTGAGCTTGAAGCTCAGCCGCCGCTCCGAATCCAGGCCCCCGCCCTGGCCGTGCCCGCCATGACCGCCCCCCTGCCCCTGCCCAGGGTGCCCCTGGCCTGGGTGCCCCTGGCCATGCCCGCCGCCGCCGCCGCCCCCGCCGCCGCCCCCAGCCTCGCCCTCCCCGAGCAGCGCGCCGCCGCCATGCGGCGGCACCACGTCTATCATGGTGTACGAGTTGACGCCGCCCAGCTGGTGCGCCTGGCCGCCCATGCCGTGCAGGTGCGTCATCCAGTCGTTGGAGCGGAAGGCGTCGTTGCCGGTGAGGGACTGCAGCCCGAAGATGGACATGCCGCGGTCCATCAGCTCGTCGGTCTTGAGCATGTCCAGGCCCGAGTACACCAGCGAGCCGGGGCCCTGCCCGTGGCCGCCCTGGCCGTGGGTGCCGGGGCCGCCGCCGGGGTGGTGTTGGTGCTGGTGGGGGAGGGCCGATGCGCCGTGGGGGTCTGTGTGGGTGAGGGGGGAGTGGGGGCGAGGGAGGGGCGAGGAAGGAGCGAGGGGAGGGGCGACGTGGGGTTAGGGTCGATGGCTAGGATGGATGGATCACGTGCTAGCCCTCGTATCCGGCCAGATGGCGCCCCCACCGTCTTCCTGGCCCCTGTGCCTCCTCCGGTGTAGACACAGCCAGCCCTCACTCCCCCTCGTGGACCCAGTCCTCGCCCCGCAGCCCGCAGCGTCACCAGCAGTAGGGCTGCAGCACCGCCCCTCCCTCCCTCCCTCCCTCCCTCCCCCGCACCTACCCAACGTTCAAACATTCCTCCAATCAGACCCCACGTTCCTTCGCCCCATGCGATCACTCCACTCCACCGCCCCCACCCCACTCCACCCACCGTTCCTGCCCTGCGCCGGGTGTGCGCCGCCGCCTCCCGCCTCGTGCGCCTGCTGCGCCTGCGACACCGAGCCCCCCCCGGGGAACTTGGGGAAGGCGTCCGCGATGTTCTGCATCATCATCACGTCCGCGGCGAACGGCGAGCGGCCCGCGCTGTTGGAGCTGCCGCCCGAGGCAGCCGGGGGCGGCCCCAACGTGCCGGCCCCGCCCATCATGACGGGGACCGCGATGCCGCTGCTCGTGGCGCTGCCCGCCCCGCCAGCCGCCGGGGGGCCCTGGTGGTCGCGACCCCCGCCCCCACCTCCTCCACCCGGCTGCGAGCCGTGGCCCTGCTGCCCCTGCCCCTGCACCGGCCCACCCGGTCCTTGCTGCTGCTGTTGCTGCTGAGGGGGTTGCTGCAGGAGCGCAAAAGGCGAGGAGTTGCTCCCTCGGTGGCCCGAGGTGGGCAGCACACCCAGCGGCACGGGCAGCCCCAAGCCGCCGCCGGGGCCGCCGCCAACGCCGCCGTACCCGCCGTCAGCCTGGCCGTACGCGACCCCCGCCCCGCCGTACAAGTCGCCACCGAAGGCGCCGGGACCCGGCTGCCCCAGGCCGCTCAACCCGGGGGACGTGGGCCCTCCTGTCATGTACGGTTGCTGGGGCTGCGGCTGCTGCTGCGGCGGCGGCGGCGCGGGGAGCGCAACCAGGCCGGGCGACAGCGGCATAAGGCCCCCGGCGCCGGGTCCTGTGACTGCTGCGGTGGACATGGGGCCTGCGGCCGCGTTTTCGTCTCCGCTGTCGGCGTAGATGGCCCAGTTGGGGTGGTTGGTCATGTACCAGTTCTGGATGGCGCTCTGCTTCAGGCGCGGCACGGCGTTGAAGTCGGAGGGGGTCAGGCTCTGCAGGGGCACGATGTTGGGGGCGGCGTCCAGGGAGCTGCCGGGGCGCACGATGCCTGCGGGGCCGGAGGGGGGGGAGGAGGGGTGGCGGGGCCGGCGGAGGGGGTGGCGTGAAAACAGGTTACACGAGAGGCCGGAGGGATGTGTGTGTGTGTGTGTGTGTAGAGGCGGGGTGGAGGGACCGGGGGATGGTGGTGGGAGGAGGGGTGGAGGGTTTTAGGGTTTTTAAGTCCCCCGCACCCTCCCTCCAGTTCCTTCTCAACAGTTTTTCTTCCGTACACGCTTTTTCCTTGTAACCCACCAATTTCTTCGCCCCCCCAATCCCCACCCGACCAACCCCCCTCCCCACGCTGCCCCGCCCCCCCCACCTATGGGGGTTCTCCCGCATGCATCTCAAAACTTCTGTTTTAAACGATTTTTTCGGACATCCACGGGTTTCCCTCGAACCCCACCTATGGGGTTGTCCATGAGGATGGCCCCGTTCTTGCAGGCGTACAGCAGCCCCAGCCGCAGCTGCGTGCACCACCACACGCGGTTGCGGAAGTCCGGGACCACCGCACTGAGCGCGTGCTGGCACACCTCGTCCCACTTCTCGGGCGACAGCTTCAGCACGTGACGCAGCTGCAGCGGGGGGGCGGGGATGGCGCGAAAACCGTTGACACGCAAAACGGGTGGCGTGAAAACCGTTGACACGAAAACGACAGGATAGTGGGCACATGGTCGGGGAGGGGGTGGCGGGGAACGGGCGCCCAGGCGCAGGTCGGCACTTAAAAGAGAGGAAAACCGATTGCCGGACGGCGCTGGGCGGCGTGAGGGTCGAGGGACTGGTTGGGGTTGGGGTGGGGTTGATAAGAGTATCCGCGGGGAAGGGGATAAACAGGTGTTTGGTTGAGCGCTGTGCGCTGACGCAGTAGGACCCCAGCGGCCCCGGGGGGTTCGCAGCAGCAGCAGCTGCCACCTCTGCCGCCTCGCGACTTGCCACCTCCGCCACCTGCTCCCCCCTCTCGCTGCCCCCCTCTCGCGGGCCCCCTCTCGCTGCCCCACCTTGGTCTTGAGGTCGTTGTTGCTCTCGCTCATCTCCACCAGCTGCCTGAACTGCCCCACCTTGTCCACTCGGACCAGGCTGTCGGGCAGCTTCACGTCGAAGCCTGCAGCCGCGGGGCGGTACGGACAGCGGAGGAGGGGAGGCGGATGCTTCCGTGGGGGGGTTGTGGCATAAAAACCGTTTACGCGACATGGATAGGATAGCGATCGCATTTCCGTAGGAGGGGGGGCGGAGGCGAGGAGGGACAGTGACCAGGGTGCTCTGATCCCGCTTGCCGCCTCCCTCCCTTGAGTGCCGACCAACGGGTTCCCTGCTCCCCTCCCTCCCTCCCTCCCCTCCCTAAAAAGCCGGTTACTTGCTGCCCTCCGTTTCCTATGTCGTGTCACCGGGTCTTCTCGCCCCTCCCCTCCCTCCCTCCCTGCCGCAGCTCCGCCCCTACCCGGCTTCCTAGTCCCTGGGCTCTCCCCTCCCTCCCCCGGCCGCTCACCCTCCTCCTGGAATGCCGCCCGCAGGTCCGTCAGCTTGTCCACGGTGGCCTTGCCGATGTGCAGCAGCTTGGAGATGTGGTCGCCCACGGAGGGGATGTCGGACTTGATGGCGTGCTTGACGCGCTTGGTGGCGACCTGGCCGTTGGGGGGGTTGGTGGTTGGGTGGTTGGTGCCAGTTGAGTGGCTGCTGGATGGGGTAACGCCCCGGCCGGAAGCTGGGGGGGGGGCGAGGGTGCCGCGTGGACAAGGGGTTTCGGAGCAGGCTCCACCCATACCCCGGCTCCGCTCCGAGACCACCTCTCACGCATTCTCCATCACCCCGCGCCGCCGCCGTCGTTACCACCACCACCACCACCATCACCGACCGCGATCAGCACCACCACCACAATCACGACCGCCGGCCCACCACGAAGCTCTGCGTGCGTGCCAGGCAGCTCCCAATCGGTTTTACACCTCAGTGCCGAGCCACGGGTCTCCTCCCACACCCACCACGAAGCTCTCCGACACGACGTAGGTGACATTGGGCACGGGCTCCCCGTTGGCCTCCACCGCCCACACCAGCAGGCGGAAGGTGGGCGCCTTGCCGCTGAGCAGCGCCTCGCTGCTGGTGGTGAGCGTGAGGTCGGACACGGTGGCGGTGCCCCGCTGCGGAGGGAGGGGGGAAGGAGGGGGGGAGGGGGAGGGGAGAGCGAGAAGACACGGTCACAAGACATAGGAAACGGAGGCAGGAGGGGTGGGTGGGGGGCAATACACAGGGGGGTGCGCAGGTTGAAGGGGGGGGGAGTGGTCCGTGCGGCTAGGCATTAGGCAGTCGGTCAGGCCCCAGCATGTTGCGCGGCACTCGAGATACGAACTTACTCGGAGGGGGTTTAAAGAGAATCCGCGAATCCACTCGGAGGGGGGGGTCGGCTCGTGTCGTGTAGCGCTTCCCCCTACTCCGGCTACACGCCTCCAAGCCCGCTCCCTCCCACGGGTCTTCCTCGAACCTCCCCTACCCCTACCCACACCCTGACGGGTTTCCTCCCCCCCCCCGCCCCCCCTCCCCGCTCTCACCTCCAGCGGCAGATACACCCGCAGCTGGTCGTCGCTCATGCCCTCGCGCCGCAGCAGCGCCCGCGTGTGGTGCGAGATGATGCAGTTCTTGATGGCGCCGATGGACAGCAGCGTGTTGTCCGGGCACAGCTCCTTGTACTTCTCGCCGTTGAGAACGTGCATCTGGAGGGGCGGGGGAGGGCGTAAAAACCGATCACACGACATGGACAGGATGGTTGGCGCATTGGCTTCGGACGCCTATTTTGTGGGCGCATGCTGGAGCACTGGGATTGACCCCCCTGCCATTCGCCCCCCACCACCCCACTGGCGTACCTGCCACACCAGGCAAGCCGCACCGGGGCGGACCTGCAGTCCCCACCCTCCCTGGAGGGCCCGGATCCACGCCGGATCCAAGGCCGGGTCCGAAGGTGGATGCATCGCAACCCCAGGAGAGACCAGGGCAACCGAAGGGCAACCGAAGGGGAACCGGTCCAGCAAAGGCCACGGGGCAGCCCCGGTCGCTCCGCCCGCCCGTGCAGCTTCCCGACGCCCGCCCCATCCCACCCCCCACCCCACCGGCGGAGGTGATACGCCGCCCTGCCTGCACCCTGACGCGATGGACCCTGAGCCCCCCTGCCCCCTGCCCCCGCATGCCCCCGCCACCGCATGCCTCGCAACAAGGTGCTGTCGCGGCTGCCAGGCGCGCTGTGGTCACCCCCCCAGGCGTCGACGCGAGCCCCAGGGCGGGCATCCCCCCCGTCCCCCCTCTCCCACGTGCGCTCCCCGGCCCAGTCCTGTGCAGCGCGCTGTCTGAGTGCTGAAGGCGGGGCCCTCCCTCTGCCCCCACCGCCACCGCCGTTTCTTCCGACGGACCCCCGGGTCGGTTTGTTTACGACCTCTTCCCCTGACGCTTCCCGGCCCTTGGCCCTTCGTCGCCCCCCCCCCGTCACCTCCTCACAACGTGAAAGAGGCGAGGGTGGGCCCCGCCACAGGCTTCTGCCGCCCCTCCCGTGATGCGGTTAATCGGTTTTCCGACCCACGGGTGCCCCTCTCATACTCCTCCCCCCGACGCCTGCTGCTGCTGGCAGTCGCGAGCAGCCCACAGACCACAAACGAGTATACCAAACGCTTCCCAGTCGGTTCGACCTCGTCGATTTCAGGCGCCGTCCTACGGGTTTCCTCTCTCCCCCCCAGCCGCCCTCCCCCCAGCCGCCCTCCCCACCTCGGTCATATTACGACCTTCGGCTTTCGTATCCCCAACCCAGTTCTCCAGCATGCATCTCAAAAATCTGTTTTAAACGGTTTTTTCGGACATCCACGGGTTTCCCTCGAACCCCACCTCGAGCTGCACCCCCGGCCGCCCTCCCCACCTCGAGCTGCACCCCCGGCCGCCCTCCCCACCTCGAGCTGCACCCCCAGCCGCCCTCCCCACCTCGAGCTGCACCCCCGGCGCCAGGCCCTCCGTGTGGCACGCCCCCGTGTCGTCCACCAGCTCCACCCGCAGCGGCGCCCCGCACTTGGCTTTCAGGTGGTCGTCGATCAGGTACTTCTGCTTCACGTTGCGGGTGCACAGGCGGCTGGGGTTGTACTGGCACAGCACACAGCCCGTGTCGCCGCAGCCGGTAGACCTGCGGACGAGGGTGTGGGGGGGGGGGCGGGCAGATAAACGGCGGTGTGTGTAAGGGGTATTTAAAAACGGTTTACGCAACGGGACAGGATAGTTGGCGCATGGTCGTCGGACACCAGTGCTGGAGCACTGGTGGGGGTGGGGTTGACGGCGTGGAAACGCATGTCGAGCTTTCGCATAGGAAGCAAACGGGGGTTGGATGGGCGGCGCAGGGAGGCCGCGTTGCTGCCGGGTTCATGCGGTGGGGGAGCGGCGGGCGCAGCGAGACGGGCAGCCGGAGTGCATAGCCGGGAGGTGGAAGGGGCGGGGGGAGCCGGGCTGTGGGCGCAGCGCAGGGAACCGTGGGTCGCCCCGGGGTGATCTACACCCACTGCAACGAGCGCGAGCTCAACAGCAGGGACCGTCTAAGCTCTGAAGGGTCCCCCGGGGATAGTTGCTGTTCCCAGCTGAGCGCGCTGGGTTGGTTGGGCAGCGCCAAATGGCCGGTCCGTAGCAGGTGCATTTACAAGGCGAGTGATACGAAAGCCAGCGTGCGCCGTAGTCAGTGTTGGTCGGTTGGATTAGGGTGTAGGGGCTCCAACTAGAGGGTGGAGCACGCGGACAGGTGTAGGGGTGCCCTGGCCAAACTACAAATAGCGTGCTCGTGTCCCCAGTGCTCTCGCGGCATGCGTGATAGGGTCTCATCGCTTGCCAGAAACACAGGAATGCATATATCACACTCGCTTAGCAGTCAATACCCCATTGGCCTTCCACACTTACTGGCAGTCGTGCCGTATGACGAGGCGCAGTGGCCGCTGTGGCGCAGCTGCCGCGTCCTGCTGCGCCATGGATGATAACGCATCATCTATTACGTGCTTAACTTGGTCATTTGAAAAGCCGGGGCCGAGCTTCCGGACAAGGATAGTTCCAAACTGGCGCAATTTTGCGCCCAGATACGCCTGGACAGCGGGGGGGTGCTAGGTTTTGAAAGGACCACCCAATCTGGCGCTCACGATGACCGAACTTACATCAAAAGTCGATCTATATGGCCTTAGGTCGGCAGGGAAGGGCACTGGGACTTCCATAATAATGCCCGCGTTCCCACGCTTTTGGCCCCCCTCAGGGGCCCACTGCTGCGGTGTGCCAAGAAAAAATTGCAAGTGTTGCAAAAATAGGAACTAGGTGAATTGGTGGAAGGACAGACAAAAAGCCGAAACTGAAGTGGCAAGCTGCTGTACTCGTTTCAATGGGCTTTCAGCTGGTCGTAAAGAAAAAAGCTTGATAGCCCGCATTCAAATGCTAGTGAATGCGTCGGCTCTATCGCAGGAGTGGGGCTATTGGGAGTTTGGGGACCCTGCTGGCACCGTGTACGAGCGTGTTGGCGGATGCAGGCCTTAGCTTCCACGGGCAAGCATCTGTCATCAATAAACGGGAAAGAAGAACTGATAGTTGCAACCACCGTTGTCCGCTTACACTGCATTGTAGAGCATACAATTATTTGCGCCGACTCAGCCCCCCTCCCCTTGTCGCCCCTTGTTTGCAGCAAGCCCGTGCTGTACCACTTGGACACCTTTGCGACGCGTTATTGATACCCTCTTACAAAATACTTAAATGGGAAGTGAGGTCTGTCATGGCCCATAAGAGCGAGCGGGTCTCTCGAAAGCGCAGAAGGTAACCATACCCGGAATGCTCGTCACAGTGCGAAATTGCACTACCTTCACAAGATTACGGATTGGGTTGGGTGCAGATGCGGGGCTTGGGTCAGGGTTGTGTCCCTATCCTGAACCTACCCTAACCTATCTGAGCGTCGGGCCCTGTCGGGCTTGACGGCCAACTTTGCAAGGGCACTTCGGCAAGCGGCTTACCTAAGCCATTCCCCCTGTGTTGGTGGCAAGGAGTGCAACTTAAGTGCTGCAACTGTAAGCGGCGCGGAAACGTCTCAACCTGTGTGGCTAGGTGCAGGCCTTAAGGCCGTGGAGCTCGGTGTAGCTTCGGCTCAGCCAGTCGTAATAGTATCAAGGGTCATGCGGCGTCATGGCTCACCTGAGCGCGGGGTATTGCGATGTGCCAGCTACACGGCCTTGCGGGCTGGTGCTCAGGAGACGTCAGGAGCGCCCTTGCGGTCGTGGTGACGCTGCCCAGGAATCCGTCCGGGTGGTCATCAGTGGTTGCTTTCTCTGCCCAGAGGTCACGTGGACCGGCATACGGGCTCATGGGGCAGCGTTATGGCCGAGCACATGTACACAGCGAGCGGCGCCCTGTGGCTCTGTGGCTGCCGGTGGCGCTACTAGCAGGCGGCAGCGAGGACGAGCACGGAGCGTATGGTAAGAGGAGGCGAACGAAGGCGAATTGTCCAAGGCAGGATAGGAGAGGGGGCGGGGACAGGAAAGGCAAGCAGCCAAGCGCGGATGTGCTAAGGTGGTGAAAGATAAGATGGTGAATGCCAGGAAGGTGGTGGTGAAGGTCGGGAGGGTGGTGCTGAACGTCGGGTGAGCGTCAGCAGCTTCCCCTTTGCTCTTGCTGGGGCATGTACTAACAAGCACGTCAGCACGGCTGCGACGGCTGCGACGTCTCCGGTACAAGGAAACGCCAGGAAACTATTGCTTCAGACCGCGTCAACAGATCCCTGCTGATCAGCAGTCTGCAGGACACGCACTTGCCAGGCAGGGCCAGGCCACCGCTACACAACCAAGGCACCACTCGTCCCCGGGGGAAATGTTTGACAACAATTGTTGTGCTTCACAAGGGGTCCCTCTCGCCCCACTACCCGCCCCCCAGCTGGCGCCAGACAGGCAGTATGGTGATGAAAACCCCAACGTAGGCAGGGCATACCAATGGATGTCACCTTCCGGCGCCCCACCAGTGTCGCCTCCCATCAGCCACGCCACCTCCGCCCGGACGAAAAGGGATAGAAAAGGGGAAAGGTGTATGGCTATTAGCATCTCTCACCCAGGTTCCCTTTCCGCCGCGAAGAGTGCTGACGGACTAGCTCGTACCAATGCGCAATGACAAACAGCGAACACGTCTCACTACTTCACGTCATTGATACTGTCTTCACAACTTGACATATTGAGTTTAATACCCAATTGCAGCGAATGCGTGCTATCTTTGCGGCTTCGGACCTATCGTGAAGCTCAACCTCACAGGAGGATATCCTTTGCAAATAGTAACAGCGCTGTCCTCCAATGACACATAATGATTAGCGCTGCAGTGGAGAGTGCGATGGACCCTGCCCAAATCGAGCGGGATGCTATCGCGAAGGCGCAGAAGGTATGGATACCCGTAACCCCCATCATAACATAAAAGGCAGTAGACTGCGTGTGCGCAGATTGCAACTGCGCAGCATTTGCGTGGGCGTGGTCTGGGTTGCCTTCCTATCTATGCTCTATCGAAACTGGGTCTGCCTGCCAACGTCATAGGAGCGCCTGCAAAAGCGAGCCAACATCATCGCCAGCGTTTTGCGCAAGTTTATGGTAGAATGGAACGCTGCTTACATGAAGGAGTTGGAAGTCGCGCGTGCAGGTAAGCAAGGGCATGCAATTTGCGCAGAAACGTTATTTCAGCACCCCCCAAGATCGTGCTGTGTGTTTATTACTGGCAGTACCGGGTTCTTGCGCGGACATGCACGCAGTCTGTTACCGTCCGTTGCCTGCCGTTACATACCCGAGAGCCTGGCTGGAGGGTTCTAGTTTACGCGGCCCTAAAGCTGCATATCCACTTCATATCCATACTTGGAGCCGGATTGGTTGCGTTGCATCCAAGATACCCCTGACGTAACACTCCCACATAACTCCCACCGCCCCCCCAAACTCGGCCCACTCCAATCCCAAACGAAGCCGCCGCCGCTAAGGCAGCATCTAAAGGCAAGAAGAAAGCCCGCAAGCCCAAGGCTCCGAAGCCGCCTGAAAACGGCAAGGACCCAAAGAAGTCAAAGAAGCCCAAGTCGCGCATGGTGCGTTCTGGGCCGCGTTGCGCACGCCACGCTGCGGCAACGTTGACGCCATGTGTCTGGTGACGAACCCCTCGGCATCACCCTTGCCGGGCCCCATGCGCGCACACTGGTGGGGAGGTGCCTTGGCCGCACCGCACCCGCACCCGCACCCGCGCCTGCGCCCGTGCCCCGTCCCTCCCTGGACGCGGCGCGCTGACGCCATCGCCCTGCGCCCCACACCCCCCCCCGCGCCACTCGCAGGCCGAGGTGTGGGCCTGGCTGATCAGCACCATCGACGAGCTGATCAGCAAACTGAAGCGGATCAACCTGGAGGACCTGTACCGGGGGGCGGAGCTGCTGAGCTCGGCGGAGCTGGTGCAGCTGCGAAACATCCTGCACACAGCAAACAAAAAGGTGGGCGCCGGTCTCAGGGTCTGAAGGTCGGGAGGCGTGGAGGAGGGAGGAAGACCCATGGCTGCCCGAAAAAACGGGAGGCGTGGAGGAGGGAGGAAGAGCGGGGGGCAGGGTCTGAAGGTCTGAAGGGATAGAGGAGGGAGGAAGAGCGGGGTGCAGGGTCTGAAGGTCTGAAGGCGTGGAGGAGGAAGGGGGGGCCAGGGTGGTGTGTGGGCTGCGCGGCCGGGCGGTTCGGATGCGGCCAGGGTACACCGCCGCGTGACGCACCCGACGACGCGGCAGCAGACAGCAGCATCAGACAGGGCAACGGACTCCGTGACGGAGAGGGGATGTGTGTACGTGGCTTAGCAAGCTAAGGCGGTTCCGGAGCTGTGGAGAGGGGGAAGGGCCAAGGGAGGCACGGGAGGGCGAATTGAGCCGTCTTGGAGGAAGGATCTCCGAGCCGGGGAGGCGGTGCGCCGGTGCAGGGGGCGTGACGTTGGGAGTAGCCAGCTGCTCGGGCAAACCCTAAAACCCTGAATCCCTACATGCGCTCATCGTGCTCGTGCTTGTGCTCCCCCAGCGTCTGTGCGCCTCCTACATTTCCCACGTCAAGTAACCGGGTCTTGGTGCAACCCCCCGTGTCCTCCGCCACCTACATTTCCCACGTCGAGTAACCGCATTTGGTGCAACCCCCGCTTCCTCCCCCCTTGCTCGGCCAGGTCCTCCCCGCCGAGATGAACCTCAACCAGCTCAACATCAAGCAGTCGCTGTGGGCCGCCGCCGCCGCGCACGAGTACTCGGCGGTGGACCGTACGCTGCTGTACCCGGTGCCGGCCCTGGCGGTGATGCGGGACAAGGGGCTGGGAGCCAAGGCGCTCAACGACCTAGGTGGGTGGTGGGTGCCGGACTGCCCGGGGGGAGGGAGGGCGAAAAGACCCATTTGTCACACGACACAGGAGAGCAGAAATGGAGGGCAGGCACTAGCCGGCGAGTAAGGGGATGGGGGGCCCGGGCGCGGTGGGCCCGGCCCAGCCCCCGGTGATTTGGGGGGAAGAGAGCCAGGGCCCCGGAGAGCGAATTACGGTATCCAACATGGTGGGCATCTCGCACAACTCCAACAAGTGGCTCTTCGCCGACCGCGGCGTCAGAGCGGCCCCGCCGCCATCATGAGGGGGTGGGGGTGGGATGGGGGGGAGGACACCCCGCCTCGTCCTGCAGGGCCACTCGCGCGGTCCTGCTTGCCTCCCCCGTGTGCCTCCATCTCCTATGTCGTGTAACCGGGTCTTCTCGCCCCCCTGTGTCCTCCCTCCCCATGTATCCAAAGAACCCCCCCGTGTCCTCCTCATGTGTCCAAAGAACCCCCCCGTGTCCTCCTCATGTGTCCAAAGAACCCCCCCGTGTCCTCCTCATGTGTCCAAAGAACCCCCCCGTGTCCTCCTCATGTGTCCAAAGAACCCCCCCGTGTCCTCCTCATGTGTCCAAAGAACCCCCCCCGTGTCCTCCCCATGTGTCCAAAGAACCCCCCCGTGTCCTCCCCATGTGTCCAAAGAACCCCCCCGTGTCCTCGCCATGTGTCCAAAGAACCCCCCCGTGTCCTCCTCATGTGTCCAAAGAACCCCCCCGTGTCCTCCTCATGTGTCCAAAGAACCCCCCCGTGTCCTCCTCATGTGTCCAAAGAACCCCCCCCGTGTCCTCCCCATGTGTCCAAAGAACCCCCCCCGTGTCCTCCCCATGTGTCCAAAGAACCCCCCCGTGTCCTCCCATGTGTCCAAAGAACCCCCCCGTGTCCTCCTCATGTGTCCAAAGAACCCCCCCGTGTCCTCCTCATGTGTCCAAAGAACCCCCCCGTGTCCTCCTCATGTGTCCAAAGAACCCCCCCGTGTCCTCCTCATGTGTCCAAAGAACCCCCCCGTGTCCTCCCCATGTGTCCAAAGAACCCCCCCCGTGTCCTCCCATGTGTCCAAAGAACCCCCCCGTGTCCTCCCATGTGTCCAAAGAACCCCCCCGTGTCCTCCTCATGTGTCCAAAGAACCCCCCCGTGTCCTCCTCATGTGTCCAAAGAACCCCCCCGTGTCCTCCTCATGTGTCCAAAGAACCCCCCCGTGTCCTCCTCATGTGTCCAAAGAACCCCCCCGTGTCCTCCTCATGTGTCCAAAGAACCCCCCCGTGTCCTCCTCATGTGTCCAAAGAACCCCCCCCGTGTCCTCCCATGTGTCCAAAGAACCCCCCCGTGTCCTCCTCATGTGTCCAAAGAACCCCCCCGTGTCCTCCTCATGTGTCCAAAGAACCCCCCCCGTGTCCTCCCCATGTGTCCAAAGAACCCCCCCGTGTCCTCCCCATGTGTCCAAAGAACCCCCCCGTGTCCTCCCATGTGTCCAAAGAACCCCCCGTGTCCTCCTCATGTGTCCAAAGAACCCCCCCGTGTCCTCCTCATGTGTCCAAAGAACCCCCCCGTGTCCTCCTCATGTGTCCAAAGAACCCCCCCCGTGTCCTCCTCATGTGTCCAAAGAACCCCCCCGTGTCCTCCCCATGTGTCCAAAGAACCCCCCCGTGTCCTCCCCATGTGTCCAAAGAACCCCCCCGTGTCCTCCTCATGTGTCCAAAGAACCCCCCCGTGTCCTCCTCATGTGTCCAAAGAACCCCCCCGTGTCCTCCTCATGTGTCCAAAGAACCCCCCCGTGTCCTCCTCATGTGTCCAAAGAACCCCCCCGTGTCCTCCTCATGTGTCCAAAGAACCCCCCCGTGTCCTCCTCATGTGTCCAAAGAACCCCCCCCCTGTCCTCCTCATGTGTCCAAAGAACCCCCCCCGTGTCCTCCTCATGTGTCCAAAGAACCCCCCCGTGTCCTCCTCATGTGTCCAAAGAACCCCCCCGTGTCCTCCTCATGTGTCCAAAGAACCCCCCCGTGTCCTCCCCATGTGTCCAAAGAACCCCCCCGTGTCCTCCCCATGTGTCCAAAGAACCCCCCCGTGTCCTCCCCATGTGTCCGGAGACAATCCGAAGACAATACGCCAACTAGCGCACCCATGTCGTGTAATCGGGTCGTCTCTCCCCCCCCCGTGTCCTCACCGCCACCGCCCGCCCCCCCGCCGCCGCAGGGTACCGGGAGGGGGAGCTGCTGCGGGTGGGCTTCAGCACGGCTGACGTGTGCGAGGTGTCGCCGCACGACCCAGCCCGACTGCGCGCCGCGGGGCTCACCGTGGGTGACGTGGTGGAGGGCTTCGGAGGCGTGCAGCGCCTGCCGCCCGACCTGCAGGGCTTCCGCGGGGTGCAGAAGCTGCGAGCAGCTGGCTACTCGGCGGCGGACATGGTGGCGGGCGGCCTGGACAACGCGTGGGACCTGGCGAGAGCGGGTGCGGCGGGGGGGGGCGTGGGGGGGGGCGGGCGGGGGGTTGGCGGGGCGGGGCGAGGGGTAAATTGTATCCGCGAATCCACGGCCGATAAGCCAAAGGCGATGATGGTGGTGTTCCAAGAAGGGATGGTTGGCGAGTAGACGGAGGCGCTGTTGAATCGTAGCGTTAAGATGAGAGGAAGCCCATGAGAGCGACTGCGTGTGTGGTGGTGGGGGGGGTGGCGAGAAGCCCCGGATACACAACATAGGAAACGGTGGTCAGAAACTTGCTTGCGGGTGCGGGTGCGGGGGCGGGGTGTGTGTGGGGCGGGGGGGGCGGGGAGCGGAGCCGTGGTGCGTCAGGCGGGATGTTGGCTGCTAGGAGGGGTTGGAGGTACCCCTGCGTGATGTGGCAGGGCGGCGAGGTCGGCCTGGCTCGCGTGAGGTGCAGCCGCGCTCACTCGCCCTCCCGACCCCGAGGGGCAGGGCACGTGGTTCCGTCCCACCTCGCATCGCATGAAATGCCTCCATGCGCGCAGCTGTCTGTTTCTGGAGCCACCCAGTCTTGAAGGCACACCACCACCACCACCACCTTCCACCATCACCACCACCGCCACCGCCACCACCACGACCTCCACCAGTGGCCACGCCTCGACACCAACGTCCCGTCTTTGCGCCTTCCACCCTTTCCACACACACACACACACACACATTCGCGGCTCAGCTCAGCATTTATAAAACACACACGCCGACCATGCCCCAAGTATCCTGTCCTCAACGATCGCGTCAACGGCTTTTACGCCACCCCCCACCCCCCCAGGCTTCAGCGCCAACGACGTCTACTCGGCGGGTGTTCCTGCTGAGGCCCTGCGGCCAGCCGGCTTCGGTCTGCCGGAGCTCCGGCCGCCCAGCTTCCTGGGGCCCTCCGTGGCGGTGCTGCAGGAGTCGGACCCGCGGCTGCTGCCGCCCTCCCTGGAGGGCACGAGGGGGGGCATCTGGCCGCGGCTGCTGCAGCCGCAGACGGCTACGCACAAGGAACACGGTGGGTTGGGGAGCGCGCCGGAAGCTTCCAAATTCCCAACGCGAAGGCTGCTGATGTGCTGAAGGGTGGGCATTTAGGGTGGGTTTCCTGTGATGCGGAGTTGGGCGCTGGAGGGGAGAGGCGGTCGCAAACTGCCGCACCCTCCAGCCCGCTCAGATTCCCTAGGAATGCGGACTGACACCTGGTAAGCCTCGCCACACCGCACCACACCGCACCACCGCACCACACCGCCACCACACCGCCACCACACCGCAGGTCGCGCAGCGGGAGGCGCGTTCCGGATGGGGTTCGTAGCAGCGACCCGCACCCGGCCGGGCACGGCCATGGCCGCTGCAGCTGTTGCAGCCACCCAGGCGGCCACCGGCGGTGCCGGCTCCAGGGTGGAGGCGGGGCAGCATCGAGCCGCGTGGCCCGACACGAGCGGGGCCGCCGCACCAGCGGCCGTGGGCCTCTCGCGCGTGGGGTCCCTGGCAGCTAGCGTACGGAGCGGCGGGTGAAGGTGGGATAGGGAGGGCTTCAGGGTTTTAGGTTGCCAGGGTCTACAGCTCTACACCCCGGACACGTAAAGAGCCAACCGGCGCCGCCTTGCTGTCGCGAGGGGACTCGCTTGCGAGCCGAGCCGAGCTGAGCTGCGGGGACGAATCTCAGGGGATGGTGGATGCGGCGGTGGATGGGTAAGGCAGCACGAGCGGCGGCCCAGCACGGGCGGCGGCGCAGCACGGGCGGCGGCGCAGCACGGGCGGCGGCGCAGCACGGGCGGCGGCGCAGCACGGGCGGCGGCGCAGCACGGGCGGCGGCGCAGCACGGGCGGCGGCGCAGCACGGGCGGCGGCGCAGCACGGGCGGTGGCGCAGCACGGGCGGTGGCGCAGCACGGGCGGTGGCGGTGCGTTAGCGCGCGTGGGGCTTGTTGCTGGGTTGACTGCTGCCGCGATGGTGGCGTCGTATGGGCTGCTGGCGCGGTGGCGGCCTCATATCGTCGTACGGGGAGACGGGGGTGGTCTGGCGCGATGACGTGCGGAGGTTGACTAGGGGGGAGGGGAAGTGCAGGGATGTAGGGATCGCTCCGACGGGCGCCGCCGCCTCCCTGGAGCTTTGCGGAAGCTCCCTCAGGGCCCCCGGTCTGACATGCTGGACGTGGCATGTGCACGTGGGAAGCATGGGGTTGGCGTGGCCGTCAGCCAAGCTAGGCTGTGTCTGTGTCTGTGGCTCGCATGTGCAGAATGTAGCGGGGTGGTTGGATACTGACAGCACTGTAAGACTGGGGATGGTTGTGAGGTCGGCAGGTAGTGGTCGTACGGCACTGTAGTGGCATCGTACGATCGTAGGCCAGGCTAGTGTGCTGCAGGCTAGTGTGCTATAGGCTAGGTGGTAGCTAGGAGGTAGTGGTACGCGGGGCAGCCCGGGGTGCGGATGTGGCCGCGCTGTGCCGCGCTGGCTTGGTTGTGTGGGAGGGTATTGAGTTTTTCAGCTCTGAAAAACTGTTAAAAGAACACAATATCCCAAGCTAAGCATGCAGCGACCCGAGCCCGTGGCGGCTGTTGGGTCGGTGCAGCGACTAGGGCTGTGCAAGACACCCTGTCCCTCATGTATGAAATGATGATGAAATGGCATGGCATGTACGGCGTTTGAATCCACAGTATGGACCGTGTACGGCGGTTGGATTGTGGACCGGTTGCTGTTGGCGTGGCCCGGTTGCTGGCCGGATTGCTCGGTGCCATGCGCGGGTCCTACTGCCCCCCAGCCGCCCCTGCCTGGGGTACCCGGCCTGCCACGGCACGTGCGGTGGCTGCTGGTTGCCACACCCGCCCTTCGGGGGCCGATACCGGTCACGCTGCGTTTACCGCGGTTCGATGTGCATGGCGTAATAAATGTCGTGGGATGGTATTTCCCGTTGACTATGTGCTGACGTGGCGTCGTGGCGGACAACTGATTTGGCGTATGGCGGCAAGCACTTCGCCCCGCCACGCGGTGGGAGGGGTCCACGAGCGGGTGGAGTCACCTATCCGAGGAGCGGATATGGCACTGTGAGTATGGTGGATAGCTGTATATGGTGCGTACGATTGCGCATTGTGGATTGCGCATTGGGACATTCATCGCCGACCAGGCACTGCAAGCCGTGAGGTCCAGGCAGGATCTGCATGCTGTTGAGATGTATCCCAATCTTCAGCTGGGAGATGCTACCTGACAGGGCCAGGTGAGGGTTACCGCGTACGGCACGCACGAGTACGACATGGCCCTGGCCTGATCTAGCAATCGCATCAGCGCTCACGAGCCAGACACGGCACTGCTTTTTCGCCGCTGCCCCCAAGCCAAAGCCCAAGGTACATGCCCCCACGTGGGGTTGGATAGCAAGGAAGCAGGGGCAGGAGTTCTAGAGATTGCCAAGTGCATTGCCGCACCCGAAGGATGGGTAACCAACACGGACAAACCGACAAACCAACCATGCAAAGTTGGCCGCACTCCCGCACCAGGGCGCTCAACTTCCAACCTGCAAACGCCCCCAGAAGGCAACTACAGTGATGCCGAAGTCCCCTCCCTAGCGCCTTCCAACGGCCAGTGTCTTCATAGACCCATTTTCCTTGCATTGCGTTGCAGTCTTCTTCTATCTATCTACCTGGCCGTTAAAAGTGTAGCCAGAAGCAAGCCCGATTTCGCGACTGAAGTCCCGTGATCATGAACCCCATTGAAAGTGGAAAATGTTTTATTTCTTTATCCTGAGTAGTTCATGTCACGCTGATCCTCGCCGACAACACGAGACGGTCTAGCAGGATGGTCCTACCGAGCAGGCCGCGGTCGCGCCAGCCGCAATGGATTTTCTCGTTTACGGCGGCCATTCTTATTGTTCTAGGACTCCCTGTGAAAGCTGAAATCGACGCCGCGCAAGGTTGGAGTCAGACAGCCATGGACAACTTGGGCGTTCGAGCCATCAATCCCATGTTCGCGATTGTCCCGGTCACGATCGACAGGCGGTATAACGTAACCGTCGCCTTGACGGTCTGGCTGAGGCGTATCGGTGCAGCCAAAGGTGCCTCCGAACTTCCCCACCAAGCGCAGGTATGTCGCCCTGGCTATCAGCACAAACGGCCCAACCGTACCGCACAAACCCGTTGCCTCCATGCCCATTCCCACTCATGCCCATTACCGCTCATGGATACTCCCTGATCGAGTACACGATTCGCTGCCACGACACGGGGGCGGTGCCGCGGCCCTTTACCCAGGCAGCCTCTGGCGCGCCACATGCTCACTTACCGCTGTCCCCATGTGCCCCCCCCCGCTCCGCCCGCCCGGATTAGGATGCTATCCGGATGATGGTGTGGGTA
Source organism: Yamagishiella unicocca (assembly GCA_003116995.1). Classification (NCBI taxonomy): domain Eukaryota; kingdom Viridiplantae; phylum Chlorophyta; class Chlorophyceae; order Chlamydomonadales; family Volvocaceae; genus Yamagishiella; species Yamagishiella unicocca. The sequence continues at coordinate 322,974 of BDSL01000034.1, read as the reverse complement.
GACGATCCCGCGGACCTCAAGATCCGCAAGTATGGTCACCTATGGCTACCGGTGGAGCACCACGTCTGGCAGCCACGGCTGAGGCTGGAAACAAATATCTCCGGATCGCTGCTCTTGCCAGTGCTCGAGACGACTCCGGAGCAGCTCGGCAAGGTTCCAGAAGCGCCGCTGCGGCCATACTCCTTCCGCATAGACCTGCCAGACGGCGTGGGAAATTGTTTCAAAGTAAGGGTCCGTGTGCATGTGTGTGGATGGCTAGCTCGGAGTGCACCTGACCCTTGTTGTCGTTGTCGCGGGCCTGGCGTCCCCACCAGTACTTCCTACCTCGTCGGTTCTGCCTCTTGCGCTCTATACATACCGCTGCGGCGTTCCCTCGCCGCCCCCCGAAAACCGACACGCAGATTTACGAGGAGAGCTTTTCAGGGTTCAAGCACTCCGTTTGTCTCCCCCCCGCAGCCACCGATAATGTGTGCGCAACCCTGGCGCCCGCGCACCAGCACACAGCAGCCACGCCCGCTCTGTGGATGGTCATAGGGCCGGTGCGACACACAGACTCGCCGCGCGACTGGGGCAGCCTGCAAGCCCAGGTCGCTCGGCGGCTGGAGCACTATCTGACGTACCACGTGGCCATGGGCGCGTCGGGTCTGCTGCTGTATGCGGATGAGATGACACGCGCCTACCTCCACCAGGACGGCAGGACCGCCGCCATGTTACGAGCTGGAACCCTCAGGCAAGGCTGCGAAATGCGGCTGGGCCGTAGGAGCCCCGCGAGGGCGTGAGAAGCGCGGGGTCGATCAGGGGTTGTAACCTTATTTGTAAGGAGCCCACGTGGCGGAGGGCCCCAGCTCCTTGCGCTCGCCCACCTCCTCGCCTTGACGGCTCTTCTCTTCTTTGGACAATCGCTGTCCGCAGGTTCATCCACTGGGACCTGCGGGAGCGAGAGCACGATGACGACGGGCGAGGCCGCATGCTGGGGTACGTGGACTTACCGGCATTGGGGTGGCGTGGGCCGGGTAGATGGCTTACCGGCATTGTGGGAACGTGGGCGGGGTAGATGGCTTACCGGTATTTGGGTGACGTGGGCGGGGTATATAGGCGGCTTGCTTGCATCCCGCACGGGACCATCGCGATGCGTGGACTGGTGTGGCGGCAGGAGCGCCATTCCGGGGGGCATTGCGTCCATCAACCAACGTCGTTGCTGTCAACCGCACGCAACTCACTGCGTTGGCCGGGCTGCTCTGGCGGCACCCTACCCAGGACAGCGCAGGCTGCTCCCAGATACCGGCAGCCCAGATCCGGTGCCTGTGCGTGGGTCGCCGCCGCACCAGGGCCAGCAGACCATGCCAGGCCATCTCAGTCCCACGGCCGTCGTTTTCCGCCCTGCACCCCCCCTCCCCCCCATACGCAGCTACAACTACGACCAGGCGCTTGTCGCTGGCCACTCCTTCCTGGGCCTGTCTGCATGTGGCCTCAACCTGATGCTGCTCATAACCGACCTGGACGAGTACCTGTACTCGCCGAGGCTCGGCAATCGCTGGCCGCTGGCCCTCGACAGCTGCATGCCGCGCAGCAGCGGCGAGTTAGAGCCCATCGCCATGTACACCCTCTCCCGGACCGAGATCCTGTCCACCAAATACACGCCGGCTCAGGAGGCGGCTCTCTGGGTTGGCGCTGCTTACGGCGGTCCCTCGAGCCAGGCGCGCAGCCAACCCTCGTCACAGCACCCCCTTCAGCAGTACGATTTGATTTATCGCAAGCCGATGAAGTCGCGGCACAACAAGCCCATCACGGTGCCGGCAGCCGAAAGTGAGGGCTGTCGGGCAGCGGCGGATTGGGGCCTTCGTTCGGCGTGCGAGTGGGAGGGAACGGAGAACTCGTTGTGCACCCAGCATGTTGGCAAAACCTTCTATAATTATTACTCTTGAGTAACGTTCTGGGACGTCGTGCGAGCAATGCCCGCTCAGCGGGGCCACAGTTGAACAGTCAGGCTGGGCGGGGTTGGGTCTTCGTGCCACCCTCTTCACGTATCATAGGAGCAGTACCGGTAGTAATTGTGACAGTGGGCTCGCCTGGATGCTTGGCCGCAACGTTATGTTGTCCCTTTTGTTCAATGTCACACAAACAGCACCTGCAGTGGGTGACATGGGCAGCAGATGTCCGTTAGCGTTGCGGTTCGCGTTGCGTTGGTTTGGTTGCAAGGAGCCAAGGGTAATGGATCGGCGCCGTGTGGGGACACCATGCCCCGCACCGGGAACGCGAAAGATTCCTGGTCGTCATGCGTCGGTTTGGGCCTGCTGCATATCATCGATTCCTGTCACGGACTTCACATTTGGTGCCCTGCGCCTATTCACAAGCTCACGTTATTATCCTCCTCTTTTTCGCCACTGCAGTTGTCGCCTTCTTCGTGCACGAGGGCGCCACGCTGCGCCTCCAGCAGGTCAAGCCCGTCGACATCGATTGCCTGGTGCTGCTGCACGTGCCCAACTACTTCCGCCAACGAACAACGAACATCGCAACCTATGTGGCGCTCAACATGAGCGAGTTCCGGTCCTTCGAGCACTGGATGTTCGCGCAGGGCGGCTGGTCGAGCGGTTTTGACGGGCCGAACGATCGGCTGGTTGTGTTAGGAGGCAGGTTGTCTTCGTTGCCGGTATCGCTTATTGTTGCGGGATGTGTGCTGGGGACGCTGGCGATGGTGATAACAACGCTACAGCGGCTACGATCATCACCAATGGGGCCAGGGCGGAGAGGGCGGCTGTAGGGTAGGCCCAAGCAAGTCTAGGCGCTGATGTCATGGGCTCTTTGTGAATCCGACTCCTATACACCCATATTGTACCAGCGCAAGGGGCACCAAGAGAGGCCGACGTATGAACACGTTGTGTATACAGCTCCACACTGAACACACCCTTTGTAGCCGAATAGTTGCCGCGACAAGTCCTGGCGCCGACAATCCTTGTACTCAGTGTAAGGGATGTCGGGTCTGGAAAATCGCCGGGCACACTCTGGGGCACCCACTTTTGAAGATCATCCAGACAGCGAGTACCCATCCTTTGGGATGTTTCCCGGGTCTGTCAGCTGCACTGACAACTCCACGACAAGTCCTCTTGGGGACCATCACAATCTGCTTGGCGCCGAAACCTGGGGAGTCCTCGTGCACCGGGCAGGTGCTGGACTCTGACGACAGCAGCCTCGCTGCACCCTACAAGGGTCCCATCCCGCCTCCCGCACAACAGAAAGCAGTTTCCGACACATTCCAACATCGCAAGGGGCGGCCCCCTTGTGCCAACTACCAACGCCCCCTAATCCCACCCAATGAAGGATCAACGATCAGGCCCGCCCAGGCCACCCCCCTCCGCACCGTCACAGCGCAGTCGGCGCCACAACTCCCACCTCACCGCAAGCTCCCAATTCCACCCACACCCTCCTCGTCGTGTTCCAGCCTATCCGATACTTACATACTTCGCCTCGTGCAACCAACGAGTCTTTCGACCTCCCCCCTTCCGACCCCAAGAGTATGCATTCGCGGCCACTTCAGGACGACACCCGAATTGCGTACACCTGTGCGGCACCGAGGAGACCGTCCTGGATGCGAGACCATCAGCCCCACCTCGCTCCTTATCTTCATGCTCCCCCTCTTCATGCGTGACTCTATGCGCCGTTGGCCTCCCCTTCCCGGTCCCTTTTGGCACCCCCCCTCCCGGCTTCGGACATCCACGGGTTTCCCTCGAACCTCCCGGCTAGCTCAACTCCCACGGGCGTTCCGCACCCCCCCTCCCGGCTGATTGCGCGGTTAGACGGGATGCACGTGAGCGCCGGCCCACAGCTTCTTCCAGCCCTGTGGGTCGCCCTCGCCGGCACCTGCGCAGCGCAGCCGCACCCACCCGCGGCACGGGAACGAACGCTTCAGGACGCGACGCGCGGGGTTGTGCGGGCCGAACAGAGCTCCGGATGCAAGGCAGGAGCACGTGTCACCGGTGACGAAGGCGCATTCCCTGGCTGCACCGACAGAGCGCTGCAGTGGACGGGATAGGGGAGTCCTCGGCACACGACGGCGCGCGGCCAGGCACGCCACCCGATGTGGGGGCGGGTCGTTGATGCTTGCCCCCATGTGATGGGCGGTCTTTGACGCGTCCGCGAGTCACCGTGAGAGCATCGGGCCCACATGCATGCATGGCGCGTTTCCACATTCGACGGCGCGTCCGGGAGCTGCTCTCGCCCTTCCGGTTGCGGTACTGCTCTTCCCTTTCGCAATCCTCTAGAGACTCTGTTCACCCTGACAGAAAACGTCGCCGATTTTGGACGTGGCGTGGCGAGCGAAGCTGTCCCAGCAAACGTCTGGCCGACGCGCACACCGACGACACCTCCTCACATCCCGCACACCTCCTCGGTATCAGGCACTGCACAGCACATACCTCTCAGTACCCAGCCGGGAATCCACAAGGATGAAGCACGGAGCAGCGTCACACACCTCATTCACCACACACCAGCTACAGCCCCCGCCAGGCCCACCTCCACATGCTCACACGCCTCTAGACCAACAACCCCAGCGCCCCCGCGCCCATCTCGCCACCGCAGTCCCCACGGCTCACCGGGCCCCCTCACTGGTCCTTCTTCTCCTCCACGCCACTCGTCGTACCCTTCTGCACGTCCTCGTTGCCGCCCTTCTTCTCCAACCCCTTTTCCGCCGTAGACGCGGCAGGCGCCACGGGCGCCTTCCCGAGGTAGGCTCGCAGCACGTCCGCCAGCACCCTGCGCCGCTTCTCGATGAGGCCGGGGTTCTTCTCGCCCAGGTTGTAGTACTTTAGGTAGCCGTCCCAGGGCACGATGCGCAGGTTGGCGTACTTTGCGATCATGGCCTGCACCCGGCCCGCAAACTCCTGCGGCGTCTCGCCTGCGGTGGCGGTGGTTGGGGCAGCGATGTTGGTGTTGGTGGCGGTGGTTGGGGCAGCGATGTTGGTGTTGGTGGCGGTGGTTGGGGCAGCGATGGTGGTGTTGGTGGCACATCCTCGCTGTCCGCCGACCATGCGCCCACTATCCTGCCTTTTTCGTGTCAACGGTTTTCACGCCACCCCCCGCCCACCTGGCTGGATGCTCTGCGGCTCCAAGAAGTACACGTCACACACCAGCGCCCAGCTGGTCATGAGGCGAAACAGGTGCTTGCCGAACGCCTCGCGGCGGCTGTTCCAAAACGCGTCCACGAAGATCTTGTTGTACTTGATGGCGATGGGGCACACCTGAAGGCGGAGGAGGAGCGTGAGGAGGAGGGCGAGCAGGCAGCAGGGGCAACAGGTCGATGCACGCAGCCAAATCGGCCGTCGTCCGTGAGCTGCGAGCAACCCCACGACGAACCCAAACCCAACCCTAGTGCCCGGCCCTCGCTCCCTTGTCCCCCGCCACGCAAATTATAAGCGCGCGCGTGGAAAAACCGACGCTGCATTTCACCTAACATCATAATCCACCTACTTTCCCCGTTTCGGTGTTCGTGAGTTTGCTCTCTGCCCCCCGAGGGCCCCTCCCTCACCGTGGCGCCGATGTCGAAGGCCCCCCGCTTGAACATGACCGTGTACTCGTTGTTGACGCAGGTGCCCTCCGGGAAGATGAGCAGCGGGATGCCGTCCGGGTTATTCACGTGCTCCTTCATGCGGGCAGCCACCACGGCGCGGTCGTTCACCTCGGTCCTGTCGGGACGCGGCGGTGGTGCGCGGGGGAGGGAGGGGTGTGCGGGGGAGGGAGGGGTGTGCGGGGGAGGGAGGGGTGTGCGGGGGAGGGAGGGGCGCCGAACAGTAGGTTCGGACACCTGCGGCGCGGCTCCGACGGCCGTTCGCGCCCAGCTGTGAGATCCGGGTTCCGGAGCCACCCGCCGCAACCGGGGGCGAGGCCGCCTGGCGCCCAGCGGCCCCAAGCTACACGGGTGCCCTGCTCACCCTCGCCCGACATGTGTGGCATGCGTCCGGGCGGCAGCCGCAGCCCCGTGCGTGTGTTGTGCTTGAAAGCCAAGAACGGAGCCCTAGCCACCAGGGCCGCACCAGTGAGGACCCCACACCAGGGCGCAAACGCAGTCCACGGGTCTTCCTCGAAACCCTCCTGCGGCACCTAGTCAGTGCCGACCCACGGGCTATCCGCTCGTACCCTCTGCGGCCCCCCAACCTCCCTCCATGGCCCACAGCCCCCCAACCTCCCTCCATGGCCCACAACCCCCCAACCTCCCTCCATGGCCCACAGCCCCCCAACCTCCCTCCAGAGCCCACAGCCCCCCAACCTCCCTCCATGGCCCACAACCCCCCAACCTCCCTCCATGGCCCACAGCCCCCCAACCTCCCTCCAGGGCCCACAGCCCCCCGCCCCGCTTCGCTTGACGCCGTCGCTGCGGGTGGCTGGTCCAGCAGCAACCAACCACGCATCTCCGGCCCTCCCACCCAGCTAAGCCCTGTCCTCACCGCCACGAACAAGCCTCAAACTAGCTTGTCAGACGCTTTGCCTCGTACGACAACACGCACTCCTACGCCACCCCAGCCCCCAGCCCCCGCACACACCCAAGAGTGCTTCAGCGGTCTTCTGCCCTTGGCCCGGCCCGGCCACATGATGTACCACCCACCCACCCACCCACACATACATACAGACGCACCTGTTGAACCACAGGCAGCCCAGCGACGACAGGATCCGCTTCTGCAGGAACGCGATCCAGCCGTGGTGCAGCTGCATGATGACTGCGAAGGGGCTGTAGCTGCAGAGCACCACGTAGTCGATCATGGAGGTGTGGTTGGACACCCAGATGCGGTTGGGCCCCGGGGTGGGCTTGGGGCCGTGGTACCTGCAGCGACCCACGGAGGCGGCGGCCCCAGGGGCGGCGGCGACAGCGCTGGTTCAGGGCCGGTGTGCGCAGTGGGCACCTCGCGTGCGCAGGGCGGGAGCTTATGGCTGTGGTGATGGTGCGGGGGTCCAGCGACCAGGGTGAGGCACCCAGGCGGCCCAGCAGCCGGGATGCGGTAGACGCGCCACCTTTCACTGTCGCCTGCCAACACGCCCCAGCCCACCTGCCCTGGCGCCGGCTCCTCCGCGGGGCCCCGAACAGCCCTCGACGGAGATGATTTCCTCGCCCCTCGCCCCGTCCAATCCATGCCTCCAGGATAAGTGTTTCCTACGACGGAATCCCTCCCGAGAAAACCCCCATAAACAGCTCGTACGCCGTACATACCTGATGACGCCATGCCATGCCGCCACCCACGCGCTGGACATCCACTGCACCAGCTTGCGCTGGACGGCCATCTTCCGTTTGCCGGGCATCACGCTAAGGTCGATGACGAGGAAGACGCCGATGAGGAAGTTGAACGCGATGAACAGCAGAGACGCTCGAATCGGAAACAGCACCAAGTACCTGTGCAGCGGGGGTACAAAGCTTGGTGTCAGATGGCAAAAGTTATAGAAAGGTTGGGGAGGTGAGAACGGTAGGCATGCTGGTAGGAATCTTTGAGTCCACAACAGAGTCACACCGGCGCCTGGCGAGACGTAACCCAGAGAGTAACCCCCCTACCTCAGCACCAACCCCACGACCCAGATGGGGAAGAGGTAGATGTTCCAGTTCCAGGGTTCGGGGCGTGTACTTGTGAAGCACTTGTTAAACGAATCATCCACCATGGCGGAAACGCCGTCAGTGAGCACATTGCTGATGTTGAGGACGTCATGTAGTAGCGAGGTTTTTGACAGACGCTTGTCCTCGGCTTCCGCGTACAACTGGTCAATCTCCGCATCCCCCTTCGTTGGGCCTTCCCTGTTGAGGGAACAAATTGCACGCGGGCCCAAGGAACCGTCAAATGCCTGACAGAGCTGTGACGGCGCACATCGTGTGAAAAATAAATCCCGCACTTATTACCGTGTGACAACTGCTTGCTCCTGATCTTTGTCGTCAGCGTGAACACCGCGAAGGCCAGGCAGGCTGCTTTCGTAAACTCTCCCGCCCTTAACAGAGGGTTCTCCCATGGCAGCTAGGCTGTAACTTCAATAGCACAGGCAAATACGTAAACTCCCGGGCCAACGCCCGGCCCGGGAGGCAGCGCAATCCAAATCGATTGCGCGGACGTTGGTCGCACGATATATAGCGCAGTCGTAAAGATTAAAGATTGGAACAGCCAGCATTAGTATTTCCTATCTTGAGTGAATTTTATCCTGGTATACTGGCCTTTTGATTTACGGTACATCAACTAGAGTGTCCCCCATGCGTTTTCACAATATATCCCTATTCACTTTGCAAAATTCCAATGGAAAACAACACACTACATATAATTTTAAATATTGCGTGGCAGTTCGCGACGTGTTGCTTTCTGGAAGACCGCACAGGTTAGGATGGCTATGTTCCCCTTGTTGGACGCTTTTAAACGTAGCTTTTGTTTGAGATCCTAGATTGGCAGAGTCATCAGGAATGGGGGAAGGAGAGTCGGTGGCTCAGGCGCCTAGCTATGAGCTTGCAGCCCTGCCGGCATCTGCGGTTGAGCCCACGACTGACAACGCAACGCGCGTTGTGGAGTCAGTTGGACAACAGGAAACAAGCTCTCGGGAAAAGCGGTTGGAGGGCTTGCCCCTCCTGCAGCAGCACGTTGCAAGCGACGACTCAGTTGCGCTATGCGTCACAGCGGACCCAGCGGCCGGCGGGGACGACGGCGACGGCCATAAGGCAACAGCCCACAAGTCCGTCAAATTCAGCGACAATGTCGAGTATCTCGGACCGCAGGACGGCCGCAGTGACGCCGACGACGAGGCCTTGCACCTTCGGCGGGTCATCGCCAGCAGCATTGTTGGGAATACGCTGGTAAGGGTGCTGCTTATTGGTTGGGGGGAGACTCCCATGTTTAGGCATGGCTCAGGGGGATTCTGGGGGCGGCAGGGGTGAAGGAGAGGTCGGCCGGTGAGGTCTGGGTGTTTGACGGGCCAACCCAGGACACTTTCAGCACAGTCAGTGCTGTGCTTGAAGCACGGGGTGAGTCCTGACAGTGGCGCAGGCTGCCTGGGTGCTCCCCGCGTGGCAATCGCGCCGCTAAGCACGAACGGGCGATGCCCCATCAGCATGCACACCACCGCGTCTGCATGCCCTCAGCCCTACGCACGTTGGATCAGTACGTGTCCAGCCTGCTGTCCCCGGGAGAGCGGCGCATGGTTTCGGGGCGTAACACGAACCTGAAGACAACCCCTCACCCGTCCGCCAGCTGGTCCGGCAGCAATGGCTCCCAGCGGCTGCGGCCGGGGCCACCAGTGGTGACGGGGTGGGTGTGCTGGCCCCGGGGCCTGGTGCTGGCCAGCAGGCGAGGCCCCCCCCGAAGGCTATGCACCAGTTACACTTCCCATGTCGAGTTACCGGTTCTTTTATGGTACCCCACACGACGGCCGGGGTCCGTCTGCCCCCTGAATACCTGGGTCAGCCCCGGGCGGCCGCGAAGCAGTGCAGCCGGGCTTGCGTCCTGCGCCCTGCGCATGCGAAGAGCCGGACCCTGGCCTGACGGGTGGTCGCAGCAGTAGGTGCTGATAAGGGCGCCAGCAGCGTGGGTGAAGCTGCCGAGCTGCGTGCGGCGACCGGCGACCGGGTGGCTGCGAGCAGGCGGCTGCTATGATTGGAAACGCGGCTGGCATCGGGTGTGTGTGCTGCGGGGACCAGCAGCAGTGGGTTGAGCTGGGGGTTGCCCGCACCCGCACCCACACCCGCTGCTGGCCAGGCCGGAGGAGCCGCCTGCAAGCCGGGCCTGGCTAGGGCCGACGCATTTCCTTGGCCCCTGCATCCCGCCCGCGCGTCCGCCGTGACGGTACCGTGTGCCCACACGCCTGGCAGCGCAGCCGCTCCTGGTGGTGCCGCTTGTGGTTATGTGTGTGGTGCCGCTTGTGGTGCCGTTCGCGATTCGTTTCGCGGAGTTGTCGGCCAGTGGGGCTGTCTCCAGCCAGGAGACGGCCGGCAAGGAGCAGGGAGGGGGCAGCGCGAGGCGACGGCCGCGCGAACAACCGCCCATCCCGGGCTCCCAGTGCCTGCCTGCCTGACGGACTGACTGACTGACTCCCCCCTGGAGCTTAGCGGCGCTGCGCACCGCTGACCGCACCCGCCCCGCCTGTGTCCCCTGCCCAGGAGTGGTACGACTTCCTCATCTACACCTTCCTGGGCGGCGTCATCACGAAGCTGTTCTTCCCGAAAGCTGACGTGTACGCGCAGGTAGGCCGGCCCTGATCCTGATCCAGACACTGATCCGGACACTGATCCTGACACTGATACTGACACTGACACTGATCCTGACACTGATCCTGACACTGATCCAGACACTGATCCTGACACTGATCCTGACACTCACACTGACACTGATCCTGACACTGATCCTGACACTGATCCGGACACTGACACTGATCGTGACACTGATCCAGACACTGATACTGACACTGATCCTGACACTGATCCTGACACTGATCCTGACACTCACACTGACACTGATCCTGACACTCACACTGACACTGATCGTGACACTGATCCTGACACTGATCCTGACACTGATCCTGACACTGACACTGATCGTGACACTGATCCAGACACTGATCCTGACACTGATCCTGACACTGATCCAGACACTGATCCTGACACTGATCCAGACACTGATCCTGACATTGATCCTGACATTGATCCTGACACTGATCCTGACACTGATCCTGACACTGATCCTGACACTGATCCTGACACTGATCCTGACATTGCCGGCATTGCCTGTCGTGTACCGGTATCAGCACCCACACTCACACACACCCCGTGGGTCGCAGATGATCGCCTTCTACGGCGTCTTCGCTGCTGGCTTCCTGACGCGGCCGCTGGGCGCGCTCTTCTTCGGGATCATCAGCGACCGCTACAGCCGCAAGACGGCGCTCATGCTGAGCATCATCATCATGTCCATACCCACGGCGCTGGTGGGCTGCCTGCCCACCTACGAGCAGGTCAGCGGCGCAGGGGGGGAGGGGGGGCCGGCCGGCTCGCACTCGTCACGGCAACTCCCACTCGTCACTTCCCCTGGAGTCACTTCCCCGGGCTGTAGCCCCCTCCCGCCTCTCGCACCCCTCCGGTAACAGCCCCGGCTGCCGCCGCCCCACCCCTCCGCTCCGCTCCCCCACCGACGCCCCACCCCTCCGCTCCGCTCCCCCCAGGCCGGCCTCGCCGCCCCGCTGCTGCTGGTCCTCATCCGCGTGCTCCAGGGCTTCGCGGTGGGCGGCGAGTTCACCTCCACCATGGTGTTCCTGGTGGAGCACGCGCCGCCGCACAGCAGGGGGCTGCACGGCAGCTGGGCCTTTGCGAGCGTCATGGTGGGTGCGAGAGGAGACCCGTGGGTCGGCATAGAAGGCAATATATCACACTATATCACACCACATCACACTATATCACTCTACATCACACCACATCACACTATACCACTCTACATCACACTACACCAAACCACGCCCCACTGCTCCTCCCCGCCGCCAAGGTGGGTGTCATCGTGGGCAGCCTTGTGGCCATGATCTTCAACCTGGCGCTCAGCGAGAAGGCGCTGATGACGTGGGGCTGGAGGGTGCCGTTCCTGCTCAGCATAGTGGGCAGCGGAGTGGGCGTGTACATACGGAGGTACGTGGAGGCGTCGGGGGGGGAGAATACGAGGGGGCTGGCCGGGAGGGTAGGAGGCGGTGTTGTTGGGCGGCCAGGAGGGTAGGAGGACGCGTTGTTGTGGCGGAGGGCGGGAGGGTAAGGGGAGGCAGGCCGGGACAGGAAGGGGAGGCGGGCCGGGCCGGGCGACGTTAATTGGGGCCCCGCGGAGGGGTGGGATGGAGGCTGGCTTGAGTGGCTGGTGCTGAGGGCCGAGGCGGTGGTGGCTGCTGGGAGTCTGACGGGTGGCAAACAGATCACTCGTCTCGTGAGTCTTGAACCCTTCGGCCCCTCCTCGGGTTGCCTCTCTCCCCCCCTCACCCCCTTGTGCACCCTCTGCCCCCCCTCCGCCCCTCCCCTCTCCCCCGCCTCCTCCGTGGACTCGCGGGTTATCTTTTGCCCCCGCCTCCTCCCTGGACTCGCGGGTTATCTTCCCCCCCGCCTCCTCAGGCACCTGCGCGACCCGGTGAGCGAGGAGGAGGAGGACCACCCCCACCACGGCGGCAGCTCCCGGCGCGGCCCCCTGCGGCGGGTGGTGTGGGGCATCCTGCAGGTGGTGCTGCTGGACTTCATGAACGCACTGGGCTTCTACCTGGTGGTCATATTCCTGCCGCTCTACATGCAGGTACGTGGGGGGGGGCCGGTGAGCAGGCCCGGCAGGGCAAGGGCTAGGGTGCCGGAGAGCAGGCCCGGCAGGGCGGGGCTTGCGAAGACAAGCGAGGGAAGGGGGCGGCGGGGTTGACAGCTGGACAAGCTGTGCGACGGAGACGCGGCGGAGAGCCCGGGAGCATCCTGCACGGTGTATCACGCTATGGCTCCTCCCCGCCCCCCCGGCTCCCTCCCCCGCTCCCTCCCCGGGGGATTCTCTTATCAAACCCCCCGCAGAACTTCGTGCACATCTCCCGGGGCGCCGCGCTCTCCATCCACACCGCCAACATGTTCCTCTACCTGGCGCTCATCCCGCTGGGCGGCTGGCTGTCCGACAAGTACGGCCGCGTGCGGGTGATCCTGATTCCGGCGCTGGTGATGGTGGCGGCCGCCTACCCGCTGTGGGCGCTGTTCAAGACGCACAGCGCCTTCGCGGCCTGGTTCGCGCAGGCGGCCATGGTGGTCATCATGGCCATCTTCACGGGGGCGCTGCCGGCGACCTTTGTGGCGCTGTTCCCCGCGGAGTACAGGTGGGAGGCGTGGGGAGGGGGTGCAGAAAAGAACCGGTGGGAGGCGGGGGGGAGGGTATAGGAGGGAATTGGGGTGTCTGGGGAGGGGGGCGCCGGGGAGCGGTGACCTGCCTCATGCCCTGTGCGCTGCTGTCGCTGTCTTGAGCCCGCGACCCTGCCTCTGCGCCACCGCGTCCCCACCCCACCGCCGTCCCCGATCACCATCCATCGCACCATCATCCACCACAACACCATACACCACAACACCATACACCACAAGTCCACAACACCATACACAACAAACGCCATACACAACGCCCCCCCGTCCCCCCTCTCCCAGGTGCACGGGGCTGTCCATCGGTCACAACATCAGCATGGCGGCGTTCGGCGGCACCGCCCCCATCATGGCGACGGGGCTGCTGCAGGGCACCAAGGACATCGCATCGCCCTCGGCGCTGCTCGTCATATCCGCAGCGCTGACGGCGGCGGGCGCACTGCTGCTGCGGCGGTGGAGGATCAGGTAGCGGCGGCGGCCGGGTAGCGCGGAGAGCGCCGGCTAGGGCTCGGGCGCTGACCCGGAGTGTGGTGGTTGGATACCGGTAGCTCGGGTGGCTGGTTGCTTGGTTCGATGCAGGTATGAACTATGAAGCGATGGATGGCTGTGTGGCATCGACTGATCGTCACCTGGCTCCTCCCTTGACTCGGCGGTGGGCCTCACAGCAGGGGGCCGCGCGATGAGCGATGAGGGTGCATGCCGGCCCTGACGGGGGAGCAGGAACTTTGGTGGAGCAGGAACGGCAGTCGGGTGCGTTTCGTATGCATGCGGGGGGAGCTAGTAGGGAGGGCGCCAGCGGTCGATGCGGGTGCCCTGGCATGCGGCCCTGGCCTTTCATTTTTGCCTCCACTTACAGTGGGAATGACGCCACTTGTGGGAATGACGCCACTTGCTGTGGGAATGACGCCACTTGCGGTGGGCCGCGCCACGCACAGCTTCTGGCTTGGTGGGTTCATGCCGGATGCTCTTCCAGCAGGCTGCGTGCCACCATAATATGTGTGCGGGGATTTGTCGGCGTCAGCTGCTTCGGTCGTTATATTGCTATGACGCGGGTCAGCTGTGGCAGCGCGCGCTGGGCTACTGCAGAAATAGATACAGGTGATCTGTACTGTGAACAGCGAGAGTAGCATCTTTATTCCGAACTATATTGAAGGTGGTGGGTTCTTCTCTGTGGATTCGCTGTCCCGCCGGGTTTGCCGCGTAATTTAATGAACGTGCCCAGGGGACAGGGTGGCGACTCTCTGGGGCGCGTGTACGCTCCGAATGCCACAACCCATGAGCCGATACTAATCTTCATATGGAAATTTTAACGTATTCGCTGCGGACAGCTGGGACCCCTGGCTCCCAGCCCGGGGAGGTTCGGGATGGCGGTTTACGGTTTGCTGGAAAGGACAGGGCAGTGCTTGCTTTCACGCAAACCGTCACGGCACTCCCTCTTTTACTGTGTAATACATACATATGCCTGTCCTAATAGAAGGGAGACACGTCTTATGACCTGCAGCGTATAGCGAGAAACCTGCCGTACGCAGAGCTAAAAGGCGGAAGCGATGAACTTCGCACGAGTGCTTCTGATTTTGAAGTCCAACTCGAAACACCATCGCGCAGTTTCCAGGGTCAACACCCTTTCGAAATACTTTAGCAAGTGCTGTGTTCTGCTTTGAGAAGCCTAGTGAACTGCTTTTATTACGCAGTCGAAGGCGGAGACACCTTCCTCCAGATACGAACTCAATCGGTGCGTGTCAACAGCATCCTATCGGGCGTCCTCGCCGCCGGTCAGCCGCCATGACAACTTAATTTGGGCTCTTCGCAGGAAGTGGGAGCTGCCTGCGCTTGCGATGGCTAAAATTAAGGTACACAGTTCGCGTTAAGCTGGGCATTGCGTCAGTTTGCTTGGGTCCGTCGCAAGTGTGTCGGCGACGTTACGACCTGCGTTTGTGTGGCGACCGCTGTTTGCCGCCTGCAGTTGCAACAATTACCTGGCGGTAAAAAGACGCCCGTGCCGGCTAAGGGCGGCAAGGGCGACAAAGGCTTCACGGATGAGAACGCCAAATGGCTTAAGCTGAAGAGGAAGCAGCCGGAGCCGGAGGAGGACGACTCCGATGCTGCTGAGCTTGATGCCTCGGGTTCCCTTGGTGAGCAGCACAGACGGACAGCCGTAGCGGCGGACGGCGCAGCCCCGGCGCCGCCGCCAGCAGTCGTTCCGTCGGCGGGTCCCGCGATGGTGTGCAGGTCCCCCCCCCCGGCCCCCCGCCCTTGTCCCTGCCTGTCCTCTATCGGCAATACAATCCCGTACGATCAACGGTCCTGCCTGACGTACAGAGTACGGAGCCTGATCTGGGTTTCGTGCAAACATATTCATGCCTACGGGGCCTTGGCCCCGTGTAGCAGACCGTCTGTTGACCCTAGCCCAGAATGCGCCCCCCCCCCAAGCACCGCACCACCTCCCCAGCCGTGCTCCACCGCCGCTGCACGAACCCGCCACTTGCCCTGACACCTCTGCCGCTTTACGAGCTGCGCTTCCAGACGGCGATGCCCCCGACGACGTCCTGGGCATCATGGCCGACGAGTTCGACATGGATGGCAGCATGGACGACGACGACGAGGGGGGCGAGGACAGCGAGGGTGGGTCTCCGCTCTCCGGGCTGGCAAGGGGTGCTGCCCAACCGCCGTAACCGAATACCGAATCGCCCGAAGTGTTAAAACTGAAATGGGTCGCGCCGGGTCGCGCCGCCCCCCTCCGCGGTCGCAGGTGGTGAGGGCGAGGACGACGACGGCGATGAGCTGCTCCAGGGAAAGGACTTTGAGGATGACGGGGACAGCGACGACGAGGAGGGCGAGGAGGAGGACGGGGAAGGTGCGCCAGGGAGGGGCCTGGAGGGGCGGGCGGGCCGGCGGACGGGTGGACTAGGAGGACGGGCCCATCACCACCCATCTCCATGTGTGCTGGTGGGGCACCCATCTCCATGTGGAACAACTTCTCGCAACTTTGCCCCCATCACCTCCCTCCCTCCCTGGACCTGCCTCCCTCCCTCCCTGGACCTGCCTCCCTCCCTTCCCAAAGGCGGCGAGGACGACGGGCAGCCGGGGCGGGGGCTTTTGGATGACTCGGACGGCGACGACGACGAGCTGATGGAGGGGGAGGGCGATGAGGAGGGCGGCGAGGGTGAGGGCGAGGACAGCGAGGAGGAGGACAGCGAGGATGACGAGATGACGGAGGCGGAGAAGCAGTCGCAGGCGCTGGACAACTTCCGGTGAGCGGTGGAGGCGGGTTAGGGCGGCAGCGGAGGCCGGCAGCGGCGAGCGGCAGCGTGTGGGGGAGGGAGGTGCGGATGGACACGCGGAAGGGGTGTGTGTTTTATAAATGCTGAGCTGAGCCGCGAAGAGTGTGTGTGTGTGTGTGGTCTGGGGATGCGGGATGAGGCGGGCCGGGATGGGATGGGATGCAGAGGGGTGGGGGTGGGATGCAGAGGGGGAGGGTGGCGGCAGTGCGCGCAGGCCCGGCTAGGCCCTCGAGAGGGTGCCACTGCTGCGGCCTCGACGATGTAGGTGTTGGCGTTGGTGATGAGGCTCGTGACTGTTGGCGTTGGTGGTGAGGCTCGTGACTGTTTGCCGCCGTGCAGGCGCAAGCAAGCTTCTCTGGCGGCGAGGGAGGCTCGTGACATGGCAGCAGGCGGCGACGGCGACATCGACACCAACATGGACGAGGGCGCCACCTTCACACTGCCCAGCGGACAGCAGGTGGGGCAGGGGCCGGGGGGCAGGACAGGAGGGAGGCGGCGGCGGGGCTGGGAGGAGGGAGGAGGGAGGAGGAGGGAGGCGGCGTGGTCGACGCCGAAAGCGGGTGCCGTAGGGTTGGCGTGGTGACCGGGGGCGCGGCAGGAGGAGGGGAAGTGCAGGGTGACGTGAAAATAGGAGGTCGGGAGCCTGGGCGCGTGGGTCCTTGTGTCACTGCGCTTATCGCACGACGAGCTGGTTGAATCCGCAGGGGCCGGGGCCGCACTGGGGCGGGGTCGCGGTAGCACCGGTAGCGGTGGTTGTGGTGCCTGGTCGGGAGCGGCTCCCCCAGCCTCCTGGAGCGACTCGCAAACACACCCGCATCCACCTGCATCCGTCCGCCTCCACCTCACCCCCACCCCCCGGGTGGTCCTCCGCTTCCCACGTCGTGTAACCGAGTCTTCCCGCTACCCCCCTCACACGGGGTGCTCCCCCCTCGTCGCAGGTGGAGGCTGAGAAGATCGCGCCGCCCGACCTGGCCGTGGTGGCTCGCCGCATGAAGGCCACGGTGGCAGTGCTGGAGAACTTCGCTCAGCGGCGCGACCCGGGCCGCAGCCGCACCGACTACCTGGCGCAGCTGAAGCGGGACCTGGCCACCTACTACGGGTACAACGAGTTCATGATCGACACCTACCTGAACATGTTCAGGTGGGGCGGGGGGGCGAGGACTCGCGTGGGTATTGACGTGGGGTGGGGTGGGGTTGGAGTGGGGTTGGAGAGTACCGGTACTGTCATGTGTGTGGCGGTGGCGGCCCCCCCCAACCGGCTAGGGCTGGTCAGATGGGGGCTGGTCAGATGGGGGCTGGTCAACCGGCTAGGGCTGGTCAGATGGGGGCTGTCGTACGCGACGCGGCGGCTGTCACCCATCGATTTGGGTTGCGGGCAACGCTGGGCGCCCTCCTCCTCCTCCTACTCGCCCGTCCTCCTCCTGGCCCTCCTCCTCCTCCTCCTCCTCCTCACCCTCCTCCTCCTCACCCTCTTCCTCCACCGCCGCCTCCTGCTTGTACGGCAGTGTGGCTGAGGCTCTGGAGCTGATGGAGGCCAACGAGGTGCCCCGCCCCATCACGCTGAGGACCAACACGCTCAGGACCCGGCGCCGCGAGCTGGCGGCGGCGCTCATCCAGCGCGGCGTTTCGCTGGACCCCATAGGGCCCTGGTCCAAGGTCGGGCTGGTGGTGTACGAGTCCAAGGTGCCCATCGGCGCCACGCCAGAGTACATGGCGGGGCACTACATGCTACAGGTGGGCGGGCGTGTGTGCGCGTGCGTGATGTGTGTATGTGTGTGGAGGGGTGGCACAGGAAAAAACACGCGTATGGAGAAGGAGGACCGAAAAGGGCGTTGGGGTTAGAGGCTTGAGGCTGGCTGGCTGGGAGAGGGGCGGGCCGCACTTGCGGATGGGTGGGAGGATGTGGAGGGTGTGTGTATGTATGTGCGTGGAATGGGGTGTGGGTGGGTGGGGGCGTGGGGGTGGGGGTGGGGGTGGGAATGGGGTGTGGGTGGGTGGGTGTTGGCTGAGGCGGCTGGCGGCCTGGTGGCGGCACTGAAGCCGGCTGCGTGCTGTGCTGTGCGTGCTGTGCTGTGCTGTGCGCAGGGCGCCTCGTCCTTCATGCCAGTCATGGCGCTGGCGCCGCAGCCCGACGAGACGGTGGTGGACATGGCGGCCGCCCCGGGCGGCAAGACCACGTACATCGCCGCGCTGATGCGCAACACGGGAACCATATTCGCCAACGAGATCTCCAAGGAGCGCCTCAAGTCCATCACCGGCAACCTGACCCGCCTGGGGGTCACCAACACGGTGGTGTGCAACTACGACGGCCGGGAGCTGACGCAGGTGCTGGGCGAGCGCAGTGTGGACCGGGTGCTGCTGGACGCGCCCTGCTCGGGCACCGGGGTGGTTTCCAAGGACCCCTCCGTCAAGGTGAGGCGCTCGGCGCTGTTAGGGTTTAGGTGAGGCGCTCAGCGCTGTTGGGGTTTAGGGTTTTAGGGGGTATTGAGGGCCCGTCACCGTCGGTCAAGGGACGGGGCAAGGGGGGGGGGTCCAAGAGGACGGGGCAGGCTGTGGTACGTTGCGGGAGTGGAGGGGGCAATACGGTTAGAGGGGATGAGGGACCCAGCGAACCGAGGGAAGAGGAAGAGGCACTCGCAGCTGGTGCTGGGTGTGTACGGATATGTACGGAAGTGTACGGATGTGTACGGATGTGTACGGAGATGGGGTGGGTCGGAGAGGTGGGGGATAAGGACAGGCCTTGCTGCGGGATGATGGCGATGTTGCTCCACCGAGCACTCGTCAGCACCTCCCTCCCCTGCCTGAACTCCCACCCCTCCCCTGCCTTAACCCCCTCCCCTCCCCTGCCTTAACCCCCTCCCCTCCCCTGCCTTAACTCCCTCCCCTCCCCTGCCTTAACTCCCTCCCCTCCCCTGCCTTAACTCCCTCCCCTCCCCTGCCTGAACTCCCACCCCTCCCCTGCCTTAACCCCCTCCCCTCCCCTGCCTTAACCCCCTCCCCTCCCCTGCCTTAACTCCCTCCCCTCCCCTGCCTTAACTCCCTCCCCTCCCCTGCCTTAACTCCCTCCCCTCCCCTGCCTGAACTCCCTCCCCTCCCCTGCCTTCGCCCCCTCCTCCCGCCCTCCACTCCCCCCTCCTGCCGCCAGACCTCCAAGTCCATGCAGGACATCTGGCGCTGCGGCCACCTGCAGAAGCAGCTGCTGCTGGCGGCCATCGACATGGTCGACGCCAACAGCGCCACTGGCGGTTACGTGGTGTACTCGACCTGCTCCGTGTGCGTGGAGGAGGACGAGGCGATCGTCAACTACGCGCTGCGGAAGCGGAACGTCAAGGTGCGCCGGGAGCCGGAGCGATGAATAGCACCTCTCGACGTCCCACGGAGACAGACACCCGCGGCCGCCGCTACCTCCCTTCTGTTGTCATGTAACCGGGTCTTTATGCCCCTCCTCACCCCCGCTGTTTCCTCCCGCGGCCGCCGCTACCCGCCTTCTGTTGTCATTTAACCGGGTCTTTATGCCCCTCCTCACCCCCGCTGTTTCCTCCCGCGGCCGCTGCTACCCGCCTTCTGTTGTCATTTAACCGGGTCTTTATGCCCCTCCTCACCCCCGCTGTTTCCTCCCGCGGCTGCCGCTACCTCCCTTCTGTTGTCATTTAACCGGGTCTTTATGCCCCTCCTCACCCCCGCTGTTTCCTCCCGCGGCCGCTGCTACCCGCCTTCTGTTGTCATGTAACCGGGTCTTTATGCCCCTCCTCACCCCCGCTGTTTCCTCCCGCGGCTGCCGCTACCTCCCTTCTGTTGTCATTTAACCGGGTCTTTATGCCCCTCCTCACCCCCGCTGTTTCCTCCCGCGGCTGCCGCTACCTCCCTTCTGTTGTCATTTAACCGGGTCTTTATGCCCCTCCTCCCCTCCCCGCTGTTTCCTCCCGCGGCCGCCGCTACCTCCCTTGTCTTGTCATGTAACCGGGTCTTTACGCTCCCCGCTGTTTCCTCCCGCCCCCCCTCCCCCCGCAGGTGGTGCCCACGGGTCTGGAGTTCGGCCGCGAGGGCTTCATACGCTACCGGGACTTCCGCTTCCACCCCTCGCTGAAGCACGCGCGGCGCTTCTACCCGCACGCGCACAACTTGGACGGTGAGGGCTGAGGGCGCGTAAGGGAGGGCGAGGAGTTGGAGGGGAGCCGAGGGCCTGGCGGGGGAGCCGAGGGCCTGGCAGTTTCCCACATCGTATCTGTCCTACACGTGCTAGGCAGGGGCACGATCCGACCGCATGCCGGTCCCAGTTCCCCGGTGCCTACACCGCCGAGGTTGCGACCCTTCCTTCTCCGCCCTCGTCGCGCCCTCATCGACCTGCAGGCTTCTTCGTGTGCAAGCTGAAGAAGATGTCCAACGAGGTCAAGAAGAGCGGCAACGACGACGAGGAGGAGGACGAGGAGGCGGCCGCGGCGGGCAGCGATGAGCCGGAGGCAGTGGCGGCGGCGGCTGACGGCGGCGGCAAGAAGGCCGCCAAGAAGGCCGCCAAGAAGGGGCCCCAGCCCGTGATCATCCCCGTCAGCAAACCCAAGGTGAGAGCCCCGCCACGTGCCCCGACGCTGCTGAACCGGCCATGCGCGCGCCACCTGATTGGTGCTTGGCTATGCGCTGTATCAACCCAAAAACTCCTAAAACCCTGATGCCGTACATCCTCACGAGCTCGTACCCCGCGCCAACACACGCCCTCGCCCCCCCCCGTGCGGCTCCTCTCCCCTCCCCCGCCCTGCAGTCGCACCCCAAGGGCGCGCAGCGGGTCACCCCCAAGAAGGTCCTCGCGGACCAGCCGGCGGAGGACGACCCCGACATGGCGGCGGACCTGGCGCAGCTCAGTGCCGCGCTGGCGAAGAAGGGCAGCGATAAGGACGGCAAGGGCGGCAAGGGAGGAAAGGGAGGGAAGGGAGGGAAGCGGAAGGCGGCCAGGGAAGAGGGCGAGGAGGAGGAGGAGGAGCGAGCCGTGGCGGGTCGGCGGGCGGGACCCAGCGGCCGTGGGGCCGGCGGCAGCGTTGGTGCGTCGCCGGCGGCGGCTGCGGCGAAGGGCAAGGAGTCCCCCGCGGCTGTTGAGGAGGGGGGAGCGAAGCCGAAGAAGCAGTCCAAGATCTACATGCAAGCAATGAAAGTGGGTGCAGCTTCGAAGGGCGACAGGGCGGGAGCAGTGGGGGGCAGTGGGAAGGTGTCGGGTCGGGTCGGAGGGAAAGCTAAGCAGGTCGATGAGGGAGGGCTATGGGTGAAGGTTAGAGGCGAGGGAGAGCTGTGGATTAAGGTTAAAAGTTAAAGCTTTGTCGTGCTTGCTGCACGGACGTCGACGTGTCCTGGGTTATTGCTTGGATGCTGTGCCTGCTGCCTGGAGCCTGCCTTTCAACGCGTTTGTTGGCGGGCTCGCTGTGTTGCGCGATCGTCACGGCCCCTCTGTGATGGTTCCCGGCTGCAGGAGCTGCAAGACGAGAGGCAGCAAGCAAAGCAGCAGCAGGAGGCGGCGGGGCCGAGCGGCAGCACACCCGCGGGCGGGCAGCAGCCGGTGTCCGAAAAGAAGGCGGCTGGCGGGAAGGCGGCCCCTGCACCGGAGGCGCCTGCGGTGGCGGCAGCGCCCAAGGCAGCGCCGACGCCCAAAGCAGTGGCGACGCCGAAGGCAGAGGCGGTTAAGAAGGCAGCGGCGACGCCGAAGGCAGCGCCCACGCCCAACGCAGCGCCGACACCCAAGACAGCGGCGACGCCCAAGGCAGCGGCGACGCCGAAGGCAGCGCCAACGCCCAAGGCAGCAGCGCCAACGCCCAAGGCAGCGCCGACACCCAAGGCAGCAGCGCCAACGCCGAAGGCAGCGCCAACGCCGAAGGCAGCGCCAACGCCCAAGGCAGCGCCAACGCCCAAGGCAGCGGCGACGCCCAAGGCAGCGCCAACGCCCAAGGCAGCAGCGCCGACGCCCAAGGCAGCGGCGACGCCCAAGGCAGCTGCGCCAACGCCGAAGGCAGCGGCGACGCCCGAGGCAGCAGCGCCAACGCCGAAGGTAGCGCCAACGCCCAAGGCAGCGCCGACACCCAAGGCAGCAGCGCCGACACCCAAGGCAGCGCCAACGCCCAAGGCAGCAGCGGCACCCAAGGCAGCAGCGCCAACGCCCAAGGCAGCGGCGACACCCAAGGCAGCGGCGACGCCCAAGGCAGCAGCGACGCTCAAGGCAGCAGCGACGCCCAAGGCAGCAGCGACGCCCAAGGCAGCTGCGGGGCCAGCTCCGAAGGCTCCATCTGAAGCGCCGAAGGCGGCAGCCGTGCCGAAGAAGGCAGCAGCCGCGGCGCCAAAGAAGGTGGCGGCGCCGGCACCCAAGGTGGCGGCGGCTAAGAAGACGGCGGAGACACCGAAGGCGGCAACGGCAGCACCCAAGCCGGCGGCGGTGGCGGCCCCGAAGCCGGCAGCGGCGGCAGCACCGAAGCCGGCGGCCGTGGCGCCCAAAGCTGCGGCAGCAGCGCCCAAGGCGGCGGCGGCGGCGGCCAACGGCGTAGCTACACGAGGCAAGCAGCAGCCTCAGCGGCCAGCGTTTGGGAGCGGGAGCGGGAATTCAGGGAAACCGGCTGCGGCTGCGGCGGCCGGTAAAGCGCCCCCGGCACCTGCGTCAAAGAAGCAGAAAAAGTGAATGTGCGACTAGTAGGTGTACGGCGTAGATGGTGACGTGGCGAGCGGGTCGGGTGCGGTCGGGTGGGATTTGCGTGTGCCATGAGGGCAGCAGCCGTGGGCACGTTGAGGAGGGTCGTGTTTAGGGTTTAGGGCCTCGGCCGGGACACGGGGCGCTACACCAGGCGGCCGGGCATACGAGGTCGGAGCTTGGGGATCTCGAGGGGTATGAATCTCGGGTGGGGCTGCCACCCTCGCGAGCAGGCTAGGCTGAGCTGGTTTTGGAGCCAGGCGGGAGCCATTCGCGGCTGCCGGGCGAGGCACAGTGCGATGGCTGTGGTGGGGTGAGGCGGGCGCTGGTACGGCCACGTCGTGCGCTGTGAGATGTACAAAAGGGTCGGACTCTCGACGGCAGCCAACTCATCGTCGCGCACTCGGTCGTGGCGGCAGTCGCACGTGCGCGCAGGTTGCGTGCGCCACCAGGCCCTAGGTGCTGTAAGAACCGCGACACGGACGTCCTCACACCCCCTCTCATATCTTTTTGGACCACCGTCTTCGTCGCCCTCTGGTTTGTCGGCCGTGGATTCGCGGATATAGCACCCCCTCTCAATAGGTTTTCCTTCTTGAGCTTCAGAGACGGAGAAACGCAGGATGTCGAATCAAAGATGGTGGGGGTTAAACCTTGCACGAGGGGCCCAGAGTCGGGTGATGCATGCCTGTGCTGCGGGGGAGGTCCGGGGGGAGGTCCGGGGGGCGTAACGCTGACCTAGAAGGGAAGAACCGATTTGCAGCTGTCGCTGCATCTGTGTTGCTGCCGCCCGACATCGAACCCACTGGGTGACCGGATGGTCGAGGACGCTCCTGGCGGGGCTGCTAGTGGGGGCTACCGTCGTCGCCGCTTTGGTGCCCTGGCTTTCAGGGAAAATGCTACAGTGCGCCAATGACTGGCGCTAGTCTGGGCGCATCACTGCCACACAGGAAATGAAATCCCATTCCCAACCTGGGGCTGCAGCTCCCAGCTCGGCCGTACATGAGGTGGTTGGGAGGTATCGCTCGGGAGGTATGTTCGGGGCGCCACACCACGCGAGAGTCACTCAATTTGCAACCCCGCAATCGAGCCTGCCTTGGTTTCTGACTTGGTTTCTGACTTCTGAAGTAGCGAGCGAGCCGCGGCTCCCGGATTACCAGGCTACCGCCACCACGAACCCTTGCAAGACCACCTTCCACACCCACCACCACATTCGCTGCCGCGCGGAAGGCCGCTACCACGTCGTAGCAGCTCACTAGCGACCAACAAGTGCCCTGCCAGTCGGCCGCTGTAGAGGCTGCAGCATCTCGCTGCCAGCCCACGGCCCTGCGCCACTAGCGCGGACGACACGCGCACGCACACACACGCACTCACCTGCATGCATGCATGTCTACCTCCCCGGCGCTACTGCTGGCATGCAAAGCTACATCCTATCAACGATCCGCTGCACCGTACCACCCTTTTCTACTATGTACCTTGGACCCTGGTCCCCCTCTCCAGGACCCGACCAGAGCACCTTCCAGCCGCCACAACGGATGCATAGCGACATACGCGATAACGCCGTGGGGGCCCCTTGCGAGCTGCGGTAGCTGAAGATGACGTCTCCTCGGGGCCCGGAGACCCCGCTGGCTTGAGCCCTGGTGCCCTCCCTCGAACACGTCGCCCGCCAAGCCACCATCAGATCAGCCTCCCGCCCGCCTCTGACGCCCGCCGCACCGCTCCCTGTGCCCCGCCCGCCAGTGCGCCAGCTGGCACTCCCGGCAGCAGTACCACGCCGCGCCGCAGCCGTCGCACACCTTCAGCCGCAGCTCGATCTCGCTGTCGCCGGACAGGTTGGTGCAGCCGCGGTTGGCGCAGGTGCGCAGCATGCCCCGCGCCGCCACCAGTGTCGTCAGGTTCCGGGGTGTGTCAGCACCTGCGCAATATGCCAGAATCGAATCCATCCTGCCTGACGCCCACAGCTCCAGCACCTCCGCCATTTCATCCGCGATCTCAGCTGCGGACGAGGAGTCCTCATCCTGGAGGATCGCGCGCAGGTCCCGGAAGGTGTGTGGGAGCCAGCCGTGCACGCTGGTAGAGCAACGCCCGCCAGCAGCGCCAGCCGGATTGCTGTCGCAGCCTGCAGCTGCCGCTGCTCCCGAATCATCACCAGTGACAGAACCAGGGTGAGCAGTGGTACTCCCGGCACGGCCACGGCCACGATGCGGTTGCGACCCGCGCCCACCGCGCGCAGGCCGACTGCCGTCGCTGGTGTTGCCGCCGCCTCCACCGCCGCCTCCACCGCTGCTAGCTGCCGTGCCTCTGCCCTCCGCACCTGCCGCTTCCTGCGCCAGCGTTGAGTTCAGGGATGCCAGCCGGACCGCATCGGGAAGCAACCCGGTCACAGAGCGGCAGCACCAGACCACCATCTTCAAGGAGGCCTGGTCACAGCTGCCGCTGTCAAACCGCTCCCGCGCGACGCCCAGGGCCACTCCCAGCTGCGCCACCACGTCCATTTCGCGCACCAGCACCCGTCTCAAGTCGTCAGCCGCCACCGCCGCCACGTCGGCGGGCATGCCGCGGGCCACCGCCGCCACGACCGCTTCCTGGCCAGCCGCCGACACCAGGTTCAACATCCAGGCGAGGACCGCGAACTCCTCTCCGTCCCTGCCCGAAACGCGTGGCTTCAAAGCACCCACCAGCCGCGCCATCCACAGCCGAGAAAGCGGCGGCAGCCAATCGCAGGCCCCGAGGAATAAGAGCCGGTCCAGTTGCTGAGCGGCTGCCGCCGCCGGCGAGTCACGACCGCTGCCCGCGTGCAGCTGCCTGGCTACAGCACGATTCGTCATCCAACCGATGCACTCGTGCAGCAACCTAGATAAGCCGTTTGGAAAAGCCGCAGCCAGGTCGCTGCAGCCTAGCGGCTCTGCGACCCCCGCCGGAGTGTCCCCCGGTAGGCTGCTGCTGGCTGAAGACCCGCCGAGCTGATCCGGAACCAGGCGCCGCAGAACCTTGCCGAGGGTAGCCACTAACGCCGCCGCCTGCCGCGGCTCGCCGTACGCGACCAGAGACCACAGGTAGGACCACGAGTTGTGCCGCCTGCTTGAAAGCAATTCACCCACGACAGCTGCCTCTGGCCCGCGGGGTGCCTCGCCCGCCCGCCGGAGCAGGCGCTCCAGGCAGGGCAGCAGACCCCCGCTGAGAGCCATCGCCGTCCAGCGTGGAGGTGACGGCAGCAAGGGGCCTGCGGGGAGGAAGGGTACGGCACTTGTGAATGGTGGAACGAGCCGTGTGTATGTGTGTATATGGGTTGGGGGTTGGGGTCGGGCGCAAATGAGCGCTGCAGCGGTTGTGCGTGTTTGTCACGGCGATGCGCCCAGGTGGAAAGCTAACCAGACAGATCCTGCAGACCGGGCTGGCTGATGAGCGCGCGCCGGGGCGGCCCCGAGTGGAGTGCCGTCGCACGTGTCGGTGAAATGAATCACGGGACGAGCTGCGCCCGCAACCAGCCAACACATCAGAGTTGACTTCGCAATCCCTCTTCCCCCTTCCCTCTTCCCCCTTCCCTCTTCCCCCTTCCCTTCCTCCTTCCCTCTTCCCCCTTCCCTCTTCCCTCTTCCCCCTTCCCCCTTCCCCCTTCCCCCTTCCCTCGTCGCTCGTAATCGTGTCCCAAACGCGTTCCCAACATTATCTGCGACGGGGACGGCGGGGTCTTCTCCTTCACCGCACCGGCGCGCCTCCGTTCGCACACCACGCCGCCAAAGTACCACCTCGTCAGCAGTGCTCTCTTCCCAAAAATCAATCCGTAAGCATGCGTCCACCCTCCACCACGTTCATCACCTACTCCCAAACATGCCCAACGCCATGCGCCTCCGGGTGCTACCTCGGTCCTCCACTCACCGTTAAGCAACAACCCGGGCTCCAATCCGGGTATCGGCTCCAGCAGCCGCGCGAACTTGTACAGCTGCTCGCTTGACAAGTCCGGTACTAGCTGCAGGGCGGTGCTAGCCACCAGCCTCCAATACTCCTCCCCAACTTCAACCATCCGCGCTGCCCCGGGCCACGCCAGCACAACATGTAGGGCATCAATGCAGCTGGCAACTGCGATGGATGGCGACACGGCTAAATCGCGGCCAGGCGCCCCAGTCGGCGGCTGGGCCCCGTTTCGGAGCCGTGTCCACGTCAGCGTAGACGCCATTGCAAAGCGACACATCCGCAGCAGCAGCGCGAGCGCAGAGCGGCGCCCCGGAGGGGGGGGAGAAGCTGTGTCGCCGCTAGTTGCCGCCAGCACTCCTAGGACGCCGATGAAGACGCAGTCGTAGGCGTAACCCCTGGCACGTTCATCGTACCATAAATCCCCGTGGTCCGGTACCGGCATGCAGCACAGCAGCTCCTGAGGCATGCCGTACACGGAGCCGCCATCCGCTGCGTGCAGCGCCGCGACTCCCACCGCCAGCACCAGGCACTTCAAGCAGCGGCCGGAGAGCACGCCCTGCAGGGCAGAAGCTTCCGCCTCCAGGCCGTCAGCCTTGCAACAACAGCTGATGTAATGCAGACGGTTGAGACTGATTAGGAGGTTCGACAAATAGTGCTTATCCGTCGGTTGCGGCACGACTCGCGACCCTGGAGGCTTGCACTGCAGCGTTAACCAGGCCTTCGCGAGGTGCTCGGCCAAGCAGCTGTCGCGTAGCGCCGCCGCCAGCTCGCGCATGAAAGCACGTCGACTGCTTAAGCCAGGCTGCTCTGGCCCCGCCGTGGCCGCCATGCTACCGTCACCGAGTAGGCGACCGGGAATACAACCGTCATCCATAACCAACGACAGCGTAAGCAGCAGCTCGATTGCCCCACACAACATGGTGATGACATATTGCCGTACGTGTCCGGCGCGGTCCCCAGCGTGCTGCGCCTGCTCTGCGTCAGCAGCTGTTCCGGCTGCAGCACCCGAGGCCGAGTTGAATGCCGTCGCTGACGCTCGTGCTGTCGGCCACACATCCCCTGATGCGACGGCTGTGATGGCCGCAAGCTGTCGGCTGTAACATTGGAGGATATGCGTGCGCAGAAGCGTCACCGTGAAGTTGACCGCAGCGATGAAGCCGGCCGGGGTTCCCCAGGAGTACTTTTGGGTCACGTATATCAGTTGACAGCTAAGTTTCACAGCGTGAGCGCTCACCGCGCTGTACGCGATGTCTTCTATACTGATGACAGCATGGGCTGAGAATGTCGCCGGCCGCCGCATTGAGACAGCCACTAAGCGCTGCAGCGCCTGCCAGATGGTTTCGCCGGATAGCAGCGCGGCAACGGCATCGTCATCGGCTCCGACGACATGAAGCTTGGCAATTTGAGACTGAACGTGATCGACGGCGTCACAGACTTGTGTAGCGGTCGGCGGGAGGCCGGGTTGGCTCGACGACACATCGCTCGCGGCATTATGAAGCCATGCAGCTGCCAAGGACAACCGTCTCGCGGTTTTAAAAAGGGCACACAAAGTGTTTGACATGCTTGTCTCTGGCTGCCGGCAAAGGTCCCGGCGCACGCACCGTCAAGACCATACGCGCCAAAAACTTTCACAATGTAGCCTATTATTTCTTATCTAACCGAGCGGTAGGATTGCGTAGCGCCGCATGCTACTATCTATCGCATGGTCCCATTGCAGACCATCAAGACGAGTCTTCCGCTCGGTTTCCCGCGGAAACGGGATTTAGCCATTTACGCAAGTCGGCGAACTAACACGCGATTTGTCTTCATTTTGTCGGACAAAACGTCACTGGTTGTGACGGAGCATAAATGCAAAGAGTGCCCTGGATGACCAGCATTTTGCCGCAGGAAAACAATACGGCACGCAACAAACCAACTGTAACAAGGACTGCAGGCCGAGGCAGGTGCGTTGCGGTGAATGTTGGATAGGTTGCCAAAGGGTTGTCTTATGCACTGTATATTACATTTCAGCAGCAGAAATTGCCAGCGTTGGGATACGCTTTAGTGGCCGTGTCGGAATAGGGACGCGACTTCTGCACAGCCCCACACCCTCCAGCCTTACGTTGCACCCTGATGACCGTTGCACCACGCTCCCCGAGATGATTCACCGCTATGCCTGGCGAACAGCAGCCAGCTATGGTGGGCAACCTCCACCCAAATACTAGTAGCCAGCTAGGCGCCGGGGAGGCCCTGGCGGGTGTGCCTCTTCACACCCTAGAACGATGTCCAAAGCTCTCATCGGTTCCAGCTCATGCCTGCAGTTCGTGCAAAACGCTACACGCAAAATATCCAACGTCCACCCGGTGATCTATGTCAGTTATTAGGAGCTATCTATACCCGGGCGAACGGAGTCGTACGTCAAGCATTTGTGAGGGGGGGTGGAATCATCGTCACGGTCATACATGTGTATGCATCCCGGGTTTAGAGCCACAACCCGTCCGACACCCCTCTCCGCTCGATTGCCTCACATATCCTCCATCCCCTCCTGCTCAGCCAGGCCCATGTCGGTGCGGTGCCCCGACCCGTGCCCGCCCTGCTCGTCCACGTTCAGGAGCCGCCTGATGGCTTCGCTCTTGCGCTTGTTGTGCTTCAGCTGGACCTGTCGGGTGGCAGGGAAGGGAAGGGAAGAATCCGGTTGGAGGGGCTCTGAAACCGTCGTGGAGAGGCTCTGAACACCGCCGTGTCAACAGCCATGGCGGCTGAACCCAGGCGGCCTATCTTCACAGACTTTGACCGCACGAGCTCTCGTAATCCATGCAGCCGGGACATGACCTAGCTTTTATGACCTGGCTCGCTTCCTGCTCATTCCAGAACCCTCCGGCACCGCGGCTCATCCTTTGCATGGACAGGGATGGATTTCATGGCGCCCTGCGCTGCTGCCCGCTTGCACACCTCCGACATCTTTTCCAGCAGCTTCGACTGCCACTGCAGCTTCCGGCGGCTCTCTGCTAGCTCCGCCACCTCAGTTCGCGCCCTCGCCGCTGCGTCCAGCGCCTTTGTCCGCTCCTCCTCCAGCAGCCGCATCTTGTAGGGAACAACGACGAGCAGTAGTGGCAGATACGATGGGAGTCATTAGCAACGTTGTTCCTAGCAAGCTGGCATACCCGGCTCTTTCACTACATCACCCCCAGACGATTGCGGCACTGGAGCATTCGTCAGGCAACGGGCTCGGATACCCACTGCTCCCGTGCCCGCTCACTGACTTGCGAACACGGGTCTGTACCAGAGGCCTTTGCCTACATATCCAGAAGGCAGGACAGAGGATAGCACGCGCGGACACAGGCGTAGATCAGCCATATGCACCGACTCCATGACAATCGTTAACCCCTGAGCTGAGCCCTGTTAGCTGAACTTGACATTGATACAACTGTGGACACCCCTCATCGCCTGCTGGACATGCTCTGAGGGATCCCACGTGTCCCATGAACGCGCCCAGCATCCACCTTGTCCTCCATCACGGCGGAGGTGATGTCCGCCCGCTGTACCAGCTCGTTCACAGCCTCCAGCCGCTGCAGCGCCGCCATCAGCAGCCCTTTCAGGTCGTCCCGCTCCGAAGTAAGCTCCACGATAGCGAGGGCCGTCTCCTCCTGAGTCCTATGGTTCGGTCCCGGAAGGCGGCGGGAAGAGCAGGGGTTGCGTTGCAGCACTCTCACGAGTGCGCGCGGCTTCGAAGTGGCCGATGCATGTATTCGCTGCTGCCTAGTGTGCGTGTGTCATGTGCTCGCGCACACACAGGACGATGCAGTGGGTGGGTCAGCCAAATTCCCGCGGCATTCTTTCTGCAGACAAAAGGTCTCTACCCGACTCCCTCTTCGCACCGCCAGCACCTCCAAACGCGCTCAAGTGAGCGCCAAGTACGCACATCCAGTGAGAGCCAATGATCGTTGCCATGAAGCCAGCCGCAATCAAACCCACAAACCTATGCAGTGTTGTGTCTAGCTCGCGCACGCGCTCTGCCGCGCTTTCCAGGTAGGTATCGCGGCTCTTCAGAGCTGTCTTCAGCGCCTTTATGTCCAGCGTCTGGTGCTCGAGGACACGCGTCTGCCGCTTGCACTCGAGCTCCAGCTTGTTGGCGCGCTTACGCTCCTCGATAGCCTCGCGGCGCAACCGCGCCTGCTCCATGCCGTGGTTAGGTAGGCAGGCGGGCCCATGGGCCCCAAAGGCAAGGCATTCAGAACACGCATACGAAGGGTATGTGATCGGGAGAATCGTGCCTTGCACGGGGGACCCGAATTGCGCACATACATGCAGTTTCCTGTGGTAGTTTGTGGCCAACGTATCTCACATGCTATTGCTATGGCACATGCCGTGCTAACCGAAGGGTGTTGGTGTGCGTAAAGTCCGCACCTTCTCGTGTGCCCAGGCGGTCTCCGCCTCCTTGAATTGCGCCAGCACGTTAGATAGCGGAGTATGCGCTGGAATGCTACGCATGTGCTCAGCACTGCGGACAGCGGCACTAAGGCCTTTACCGTTCCCGGCTGCGAGAGCCGATTGGCGGAACGCCTTAGCGCCCGCCTTGCCCTTCTTGACGACTACCCTGCGGCGTAAGGACGGCGATCGTAATCGCTCTTCGTTTTTGCCAGCTTATGTTCACGATTGTGCAGCAGCAAGTACTAGCCTTGCTTGGATGCGAAACCCGACCCAACCCTGGCACCCTCCCCGTCGGTGCTAGCGCGCGTTACCGCCATACCGTTCGGGTTTCGGGCTACGTGCCACCTCTTCTGCTGCTGCTAATGCCGCCAGGCTTCCCAGATCCTCCTGAAGCGCTTGCTGGATGGCCGAGCTTTGCGCCTCGGCGCTGCTCATGGCTCGTTCCACGCGGTTTATCCGCTCAAACAGGTCCACCATGCCCTTCCTACCCCTGCATTATGAATTTATTTTTGCATGTTCTGTTCAATTGACGCGTGTAATTCGTGGCTCTGTGGCATACCTGTCGACCGCTGCCGGCTCCGCTGCTCGGCCATTGCAACCCTGCATAACGCAATACGGCCTCGCGCTTACTGCCAATGTAACCGTTTGTCCTGAAATATGTTTATGCTACGCTCACCTGTCTTTCTGGGCTGCGTGCTGCGACGGAAGCGGGCGCTGGATGTGGGCTGAGCGACGCAGGTCCACCGCCGCGCACCTCCACGCCGAGCCGTGTAAGCCGCGCCTTCAGCTGATTCAGGTCTAGTACTGAACCTGCCATACCCCTGGCCCGCCAGTGGAAGCAAAGGCGCCAGCAGGCCACGAGCTTTGACCCTGAAGTTGACCAGTGACCAACAACTAATAATCTTTGGAAGTGGGGATAATGATAATTCTACCAACCGGAAGGCGATAAAAATCTGATGAGGACGCGAAGGCAGAAACAGAGGAGGGGAATTTTACGAAAAAGGGGCGTTGTAACAAGTTAAATCCCTGCTAACTGAACCGCAAGGATGTTGAGTTTATCGTTATGTAAATTAAAGTATCGTTGTTACATTGTATGATGATGGGCCACGAAACGCTGACACAGAGCACGACGTCTCACGACGTCCCATCTTCCTTCGCAGCTGTTCCCTTGAAAGCCTCATCAAATGGAAATGTCTATCATCAAGACTCTCACAAGAATAGCAATCAATTTGCATTGTCCTTCACACCCAAAGGTCACGCTCGCACGCACCCGACCGCCCAACGGCAGTGGCAACAGGGCTCCGATACTCCGTCTGATCACCCGCTTTTAGAGCATAAGCATTTGTTGGCAATGACCATCGCTGCTTCCCAAACACATCGTCAGGCCGATGTACGGGAACAGCAACCCAAACTGGACACCCGCCGCCTTTGCAAGGCGAGCACATTCGCACCAAGCGACGCCCCTGTCGCAGGCAGGTGCAGATATTGGTAACCCCCCTTGCACATTTCATCACAGGAAAATGCTCCGTCCGCTACCGGAGTCTGCCTCACGATGACAGATCGTTCACGGCAGCGCCGAGTGGCCAAGCCGCCTCAATGTGCTGGCCGTTGTACAGGACCTGCTTCACCAACGTCACCGATGCCGTGGGTTCAAGCTTGAAGCCCTGCATTGCGGTTCAATAAAGCCATTGATGCGCCGATAGCCAAACAGTTGTATACAGGACATAAGATGGCAAGGTAACAGGCAGCCGTGTTGGTACAACCGGCTGTCCGTTGCACTTAAGAGCCCATCGAATGCGTTACGAGGGTCTCCAACACGAATCGACGCACCCACCCCACGCCCTCGCCTCACCTGGGTGAGCATGATGTTGCAGTACGTGAGGTCCAGGCATAGGAAGTGGGCCGAGTCGCCCTGCACCTTGGGGTAGGCCTTGGCAACCTGGTCCACGCTCTGGACGCACACTTCGTTGGCCTTGTCACCGAAGTCCTGCACCACACACAAGCAGGTCAGGATCAAAAGTTGGACGGGTGTGACGGCATCACTGCTCCTTGTTAAGGCTTTGCAGTTGCATGTTTGCCAAACTAGGCGTGCAGTCGGCAGATGTCTCAGCAGGGTTCCGGAGCGGTCTCGTATTAAAGTAAGAGGCCAACGCAGCGGCATGGGGCCTCGGATATACCGCTATAAGCCGTCGACATGAAAATCTGTACGTGCTAGAATGCATGCAGGTACTCCGTCTCTTGATTCGCTCTGAAATCTCGGCCTCACCTTCACCGTGGTGGGCCACATGATGGCATCCTCCTTCGCGATAATACCCGTCTCAGCGGCCCTGTCCCAGAAGTAAGAAGACACGTAGTACTGGCGGCCAGCGCTCAAGCCGTGGCCCCTCCAGGCGCCGTTGAAGGAGCAGTGGAGCTGCAGGAAGCCACGGCGAGGACGGGCCGTCACGTCAGGGCGCAGCAAGGCGTAGATGCCAAGTCATGGGATGAGAAGGGGCTAGGATCGCAGGAGGTGAGGGTGCGGTCCAAGGGGTGGAAGCGACGCTGGCGGGCCAGCCCAAGCACATGTGACGAACGGACTAACACGGGGAGCATCGCTTCTACGCAGCGATGCCCCGCCCATCCTCACGACACAATAAAGCGTGGTCTGGCCTCACCTGCTCCGCGCCGCATGTCAAGTTGGACTTGAGCGCGTCGACACCCAGCGACGAGCACTTCTCGACGTCCGCCTTCTCTCCGTTGGGCAGGTACACATACTCCGCTCCGGCATAGGAGTACTTGCCGGAGGCACCTGCTGCGAAGCAGCTGTGCGGCCCCGCCGGCTTGTCGGTTGCTGCTGCCGCGTCGATCAGCTTTGCGCGCCCGGCCATGAGGCCGTAGCCCAGGTATGAGTGCACGTAGACGTGGTAGACCTTCCCGGCGCCGTGGAGCAGCGTCACGTAATCCCTGAGGCGCGACCACGCAACGGACCCGGGCCGGGAGTGATGACGTGGGCGCTGAGCTCGCAGGGCAAGGAGGCGCCGTGAGGTCAACGCAAACAACGCTGCCAGCCCTCTGCGTTGCCCGTCTGGATGGAGGACAGCAACACGCTGGGGGATGCAGGCCTCCCCACTGCGCCGCAGGGCCTACCCGGCGACGGACCCACCGCGGCATTCGCAACACAAGAGCCACGGACTCTTGGCGAGCGGGGACAAGGCCCACATGCGCAAATCCCCTTGACCCCTGCGCCTCTCGTGCCCTACTTGGGTGCCGCCTTTGCGTCGGCGTCCTCCAGCGCGAAGGCCTCCTGGATGGAGCCGCCCCCCATGTCGATGGCGGCCACTGTGTCATTCACTGGGCCGGACAGCTTGCCTAGGAGGTAGTTCAGCGTCAGCCAAGCAAAGGCGCCCTCGTCCTTGCCTGCAGAGGGCAACACGCAAAAACAACTTGCCACGGGCAGACCAGACGCCAATCTCCGCTGTAGTCGCACTCATGGATGGTGCGGTGAACGTCCGGTGCCAGCTGAGGACGTACACCCCACCGATACCCCACCCCACCGGCACCCCCCGGTATCCCGTCTCCTCGCCTGCTAGCCTTGCCCCCCTGTCCCGCATCTTCACGCCCCATATTTTCTCACTTCCTCCCTCCGTCATACAGGCCTCCGCCGTACAACGCCGTACGCCGCCGTACTAGCCCGCGTCCCCGTCTCCCCGTATATCCGTCCTCCCCTTTCCTGCCTCCGCCTCTTTCGCCGCGCCGCTGGGGCCTCTTCGTTGCTTTGACCCCTGTCCACCCGCTCCGCGCCTGGATGTTGTTCCTAACGCCCCCTGCTGCCCCTTGCCCGCATGCTTCGCGTCGACCGCCTTCCCCACCCGCTCTGGGCCCTGGTCAGGTGAGTTCCGCCGCTGGGTTGGGCCTCTGTTCTGGTAGTTTTTTGCTAGTCGTTGCGTTCTTGTCTGCGGGCGTCGGGACCTGCGTCTGGGCTTTCGCGTCCCCCATGGCGGCGCGGCGCGGCTTCGGCCTCCTCTCCTGGACGACCGCGGACCTTCTCTGGTAATGACCGGCTTCCTCACGCATCTGGTCGGTATTCGGGCGGGTCGGGACTGGGACTCCGACTAGGACTGGGACTGGGACCGGACCGCGATGTCCGCTCTCCCATAGCGCACCAACTCCCACAGTTCTCCTGCTAGCGCCCAAAACCGGTTCCGCGAAAAGTTTACGTGCGTCGCGCGGGGTCCTCGCTTCCTTTCGTCTCGCCGTAGCCGATATAGCTTAGCCGCCAAAGGTCATATTACGACCTTCGGCTTTCGTATCCCCAACCCAGTTCTCCCGCATGCATCTCAAAACTTCTGTTTTAAACGATTTTTTTCGGACATCCACGGGTTTCCCTCGAACCCCACCGGCACCCCACCGACATGCAATCTCCATTCCTCCAACCATCCCGGTATCCAGGCCTACCATCCATGATGGACACGCCACCAGGAGCCAGCTTGAAGGGTTCCCTCTTGAGGAGGGCCTCGACTGCTTTAAGGATTTGTTCCGACTTGTCCCCGGGCAGCAGCCGCAACCCCGCAGTAGCCTTGAGAGAGATGGGCGTGGACGCCTGGTGAAAGTGGATTGCGGGCATGAAGACCGTGGGGTTAGCATGACCGCATCATGGATGTCGCCCCAGACCGAACCACTGAAGCGTACGTGCTTGTCCGGCAGGGCCCGGAGCCATACCCGCGCCTGCAGCCCAGCGCCCAGGCCGGCTCCGCTATGTATAGAAGCACCGACGGATAGTGTGTGTTGGGCATTGGCGTCCCCGACCCTCAGCATGCCGAGGCGCAACACACTGTTCGCCTGGTGCCGCCCTGTCGACTCCCACCAGTTGCATTCACCCCGTCCTCGCTCCACTTCAACCTCCGCACCCGAGACGTCTGAGCCCACTGGTGACAACCTGGCCGAACGCAGTTGCCTGCCCGCCCCTCACCACCAATTCCTAGGCCCAATGCTATCTTTTGGGGCCACGTAACGAGCACACCCTGCCCATCTGCTCCATCCCCACCCATAGGCTTGCTGGCACCGTCTTCAGGGCCGTGTCCAGGAGCGGTTGCAGCGACGCGGCCGCCTTGGCGGGATCATCCGGGTACGAGCTGAGGCCGGGCTTCAGCTGCTCAAACGTGTCGCTGACCAGCTTGAGCTGCCCGTCCGCACCGTCATGCTGCTCGAACTTGAACACATGGATGCGGCTGCCCGTGCTGCCTGCGTCGAAGACGATGGCGTACTTGGTCGTCACGGCGGGGCCCGTGTGCCGGAGCTCCTTGAGCGTGTGGGGGCGCTCCACGTGTAGCGGTGAGGAGCGAGGCACCAGCAGGATGACAGCCAGGATCAGGGCGACCTGGAATAGGGCCCGGATGGCGGCACCGGGATGACCAACGGGTGGCGTATAAAGCAGGGCTGGTATACAAGTATTATTAGGTGACGTGTGAGTAGTAGCAGTCGGGGGAGCGAAGGGCAGGATGACGACGGGTTCTTGACTATTAAGAGCCAGATTATAAGACAATTAAAGTGCGAGGATCCATATAGGTTAGCCTAGGCACGATGTCCACCCAGGTACCGCATCTTATCAGGTAGCGCACCGATTGATTCTAGGTACTTTGTAAAGGGGCGCCCTGGCTTGTGTTTGCGTGGTGTGGCTAACTCCAGTATGCCGCGCTGACTGCGGTAATATCTGAGGCACTACTCCGCACAGAACAGCACCAGCACACTTGCCCCAAGTGGGTCGTATAAACCCAAACTTCTTGCTGGGCGCGACCTCGTCTATGGGGGTTTCCGACCGCAGGACACGTCTAAATACATTGTCCACGGCTCACCGGAATAGAGATCACCAACAGAACACCCCGGTACCTGCATTTAGCGCAAAGGGCAGGCGTGTTTGCTGAGCCAGGACCGAGCCCTGCTGGACCCCGCACACACAGGTTCACCTCGAGAGGCTGTATGATAGTTTCTTATCGACTGACCGCCATATGATGTCGCCAACATTCTCCGGCCTCTTCATGTCTGTGGCGCCCTCCTCAGTCGAAGAGGTTGCAGCAGGGTCAGGATCGATCGGCGCCAGTTATAGACTGGGAGCCTCCGCGCAAATGGGCTCTCGTTGAACTAGATTTTCACCACTGAACGTGGCAGACCTAGGAAACGAACTACGCGGAGTGCGCCTGTTGCATGGCGCTCCAGGCCCAACAGTCTACAAGTCAGAACGTAGGTTCAGTACTGTCAACGTCAACGTCAAAGTTCAGTCCGACCACTTAATACTATTTGTGTGTGCGAGGTTGGCGTATATATTTTTATGAGTTTGTGCTTGACCCATGCAACCACTTTTAGCCAACGACCAGGAACGTCCTGCCCTGGCCCTGCCAGGCTAAGAGGTTCATGAACAGGCAAATCCCTTCATTACTTTTTGATCGTATACAGATATTACGACCTTGGTTTAGTTCTTGGGAGCAACGCGGACTCCGAGACACGGATAAAAGCACCCTACAAGCGGTCTCACCAGCTGAAATACATAGCGTCATTTAACATAAATCCTTGTTACGTTTGTTAGCCGCTGTGATGGCCTCCTTGGCGATTGCTTGTCCGACACGCGTTTGCGCGCCTGCTGCCCGGCGCGGTACGTTCACCCCACACCTGCACGTTGAAATAGCATCCTGTAAAATTCGTACACCTTTCGGGGTCTCTGACGGGTGACGGCGTGACGACAAGATTCTCTGCTTGACGGGGAATCCATGATACTGTGGGCCTTAAACGACCCACGTCAACCCCCCCCCTTCCCTTGCCTCCGTAGGACATCGGCACACACCGATTGTCGCCTTCCACAACACGGCGGCGGTGTGGACGAGGCCAACGCCTGACCGTGACGCCGACTTTGTGCGGCCGTCATACATTCCGCAGCCTCTCCAACCCAGCATTAATCCGGGACGAGAGCAGCCCATCTATGCACCCGTCACGCCGGAGTTCCGTCCGGCTGAGCTTCCGGTGGGTGGAATATTGGGGGTTTAATATCTGGGGGGCTTTGTGCAAAGGTTTGAGGTTTGGAAAACGAGGTCAAAGCTCTGGTCAGTTCAACGCATGGTCAGTCTGTAGGACGATGCGCATAATTATTTGGTGCACACAACAAGGTGTTATGCATAACGTGGCACGGGTATAAGGATATCGAGATGGCAGCAGAACTTCGCGGGTGCCAATTGTGCACGGCTGACGGAACTGGTGACAGCAGCAGCGCGATGATCGGCCTATGGGAGCGACCTGAGCGTCGACGCTGATTCTATGTGCTTCCTGTCCTTTCCTCTGCAAGCCCATGTGTCGCGAAGTTTGCTTTCGTGCATATATGTGTGTGTATCGTCACGGTGAGCAGTGCCTCCATCACTACCGCCTGCAAGCAATCCACCGATAATATGCACGGCCTTGCACAGGAGACACCCCGGGAGCTCCCCAGCTCTCCCAGGCTGCCGGATCGGCGGCCTGATGACATCCCCGCGGGCAACCCCAAGGAGAAGCCCTCGGAAGGCACGCCCGACAAGCGGGAGGCACCCCCGTCCAAGGACCGTGAGTCTGCCCCCAAGAAGTGAAGCATGCCGGGATGACCCGTCCATGGGAGTTTGCGAAGCGCTTGTGGGCAACTAGGGCCCCTGCCCCTAGGCCGGGGACATGGCGAATTGGCTCAGGACGAGGCTAGCTCGCAGGAGGGCATCATGCGAAGTCTGCTGTAGAGAGTAGTGGGACTCTAGGGGACTCTTCTGCTGTAGTGGCGATAGTCTACTGTAGTGAGGACTGTCTGCTGTAGTGGGATCGGAGTGGAACTACATTTGTGCGCCCGCCTATACCATGTGGCTGGCTTTGGCGAGCAGGTGGCGACCCGTCGGGTTCACGTGAGAGCGGCGAATGGTGTCACGGCGGACTCAAAACCACATCATAGACGCTAATGCCGAGGTTGGCCTCCGATTCATATCTCCTTATATGATGCACCAAATACGTGCCTCGCTAAACATTTAAGACAAGTTTTCTTGCGCCCATGGGATTTCTTGCGACCATGGGACACATTTCAATTGGTAATGGGTTGCGAACAGAATATTCTCGCCCCTTTGGAGATGCAAATGCCTATAACCCTATTCGAGAACACACCCACGGACATCCTTACTAAAACCCACGGCAGTACGTCGAGCCGTTTCGTACAAACAAAAAGCGTGTTCGGCCCTAAAGGCATGTGTGCGTTTGCTGTGCTAAAAGCCCAGGCTGCGTCTTCGAACCCCGGGATATGTCTGACGTGGCCGATGACGTGGAAAGGCAGGCTCAGCGGTTACAATTGTGACGCGTAGGGGGCTAGGCCGCGATGGGCGCCACATCTTAGTAACCAGCCACGCGAGTGGAGAAGAGGCCGTCTACTTCTTGCCCTTCTTGCCCTTGGCCGGCGCCTCCGGGGCAGCAGCGGCAACGGGGGCAGCAGCCTTCGGCTTGGGGGCACCAGTGGGAGCACCACCCTCGTACACGAAGGTGTTGGCGCACTTGCCGCAGTACACACGGTCGAAGTGGGTGGCCATGAACGTGCCCGGGCCGCAGTTAGGGCACTGCTTGCGCAGGCGCTGCACCTTGCCCGAGTCGTCCACCTGCGAGAAAGGAGGGGAGGAATGTACGTCCGTATGAATATCGCCGCCATGCATCACAAGATCTTGGGCTGTGCACGTCGTCGACTCGTTCGTTAATGCGTCGGTGGGTTCGAATGCAGCGCGGACAGTTGTCTCCGCCTCCTGGCACGCTGAGTTGGCGCTCCCAGCCTTAGTCCAGGAAGCTGCAGCTTCCGGCCAAGCAACTCCCCACCGTTTGCCCCCCATAAAGAAACCACATCCACCCACCTTGTAGAACTTCAGCACCCGGAGCTTGATCTTCTTGTGCTTGTGCTTTTGCTTCTTGGGCTTGGTGTACGTCTTCTTCTTGCGCTTCTTGGCACCACCCAGCAGACGCAGCATGCACATCAGGGTGCTGTCATCGCTGACACCAGCCTCAACCAGCACCTGCTCATCCTCCAGCTGGATACCATTGAACAGGATACGCTGCTCGCCAGCCTCCAGGCCTGAATAGTCATAAATAGTACATCAAGGTGTCAATATGGTTAGGCCGGCTGTCACAGGTGTTACAGCGCTGCAGGCGGTGCCGGTGGCTGTGCGCCATTTGCCGCAGACTGAGCCCTTGGCCCACAAGCCTAATTCCAAGCCAGTTTATTTTTTTACCCTAAGCACAGAACTTACCCTGCAGGGACTCCACGGCAGCCTTCACATCGGCGACAGTCTGCGCCGGACTCACCTCAATGAGGTGAGTCCGGTCTGCAATTTAAAGAGGAAATTTGGCGATGGTTAGTAGTGGCCCGTCATCAAGTATTAGCTTCGTGTGGTGTCGCCTATCGTTGTGCAGTCTATGCCAAAGGAGAGAACAGATGGAGGGGCTGCTTACCGGTCCGGACGAAAATCTGCATTTCACGGTACTCGGCAGTGGTACCAGTGCCTTCCTTGCACCGCAAGAGGAAGAATTGATGTTGCGCTTGCTCCCAAGTCCCCGCGCCGCCTTCCTGGGCCGTACGATGCCGTACCAGGTTGCAGGGGGGACTGGACACTGGAGCGTCATGTTCTCATGTACATACATCATGATTATCTTGTAAGTTGGAGGTGTGAAGGTATGGTGTATACAGTCTTGGACCGGAAATTCCCATGTCCCAAGTTCCCATGGTTCCTTCCTATTGTTGAAGGAATTGCCAACGACTGCTGTACCCAATTTTGGACACAAGGAGGCAACAGTAACGATAATGTTATCGGTATCGCGTGTTTATGTCTTGCTGAAGGCCGCGTTTCGGAAGAAGGCGTCAATGGAGACGGGCACATATGTGCGCTACTACACACCATGAACAGGCATCAAGTTTTAAATGGTTCCTGCTTAGCGACCCCCCGAGAGAACAGCTTGCAGAGTGCACGATGTGCCTGAGAAGGGACCCACGGGACAAAGCTGGACATAGCACGACACATCAGTGAAATAAACAAATAACCGGTGCCTGCCACCGCTATTTTGTACGCCATTAAAGATTTCTTCGCTTGGTAACGTTGTATAGCGTGCAACATATCCCGTCCAAAGAGCGCGGCAACGCTGCACAGCACGGACCTGCGTGGACCGTTACGGTGCTCGCGGCATAAGTATTCCGTCACCTGGCAGCTAGCCAGTAATACTATCCACAAGGGCTGTGCACCATAACAACAACGCATCTGTGTCCTCAGCAACGCGGCATAATTTCAACGCTCTCTGGTCCAGCAAAACGCTGCCCGCCCTATGATGGGCCACCGCCACAAGGCGCAGGACCCCGATGGTGTCTACAGGCCAGGTGACTTCCTAAATGCGTCGTTTATCGCAAAGAGGATCTGTGGTGGGATTGCTGCAAAGCTTCGAGCGCAGGACCAGCCGCACAACCTGCGAGTGAAACAGTTTCAGCCCGGCCGACTGGTCGCCCTCACGACTCTTCATCTCTCCTGCGTTGCACGTGCGCAGATGTACCTCGTGCGTATCAGGCGGTTGACAAGTTCTCTCCTGCCGGCAGCGAGGGCCTGTCCATACCCACCATGACGGTGCTCCAGCAACACTGCGCCTTTTGGGACAGGTAGGCTTGCGCCAGCCCTATTACCAACGGGGCTTGCTTGGAGCATAAAATGGGAGGCTTCCTTTATCGGCGCCGTGACACGTCCCCTGGGCTTGCAGACTGCCCGCCTGCCCGTCTGCGCGCCCGTTTGGCAGCCGCAAGCGCAGTGTGTCCTCGGGGTGATGACATGGTGTCCAGGAGTAATGCTACTTCTTGCGTGTCGCACGTGCGAGTGAGGCACCTGCCGCTTGCCGCCGTATCCGGTGAGTCGGGAGTTGTTCACCCGAACTCCCGCTCCCTTGGAACCCCCACAGGGATAACGACGGGCGTATTTATCCCCTGGACACGTTCAGAGGTGGGGATGAGCGAAACACGACAGCGTCCTACTGCTACGTGCATTGCCCCCGTTTTGGTCTCGCAGTGTGCCACGATGATGTTAAACTTCGGTGCCGGACACTGACACCCTTGGTGCCTCGCGCCCTCCCTCCCCCACCTGTTTCCTCTCATATCTCCCACCTGTTTCCGCTCTTATCCCCCACTGGTCTCCTCTCCTATCCCCCCCACTCCAGGCTGCCGGGAGCTGGGCATGTCGCTGCTGCTCAGCCTGGGCTTCACGTGGCTCCTCCACTTTACGCTGGTGGTGCCGTACATGACGCAGGTGTGGCGCTCCCGCCGGCGGCACGAAGTAGGCGCACAGCTGCACAGAAGCCGCAAGTACGTCACCACCTCGCAATGACGCATGTCTGCCTGACAGCCACACGCACACCATCAGGACAAAGCTCTCCTGACCGGCCGCTGCATACAAGAGGAGCGCCTTCGTATGGGTGCCGTAGGCCGCGATTGAGCATATCGGTGCCTACACACCTCTCTGATTTATCCGTAGCCGGATGTTTTTTCCGGAGCGATATGGTGCGCCCGTTCGGCCCTGCGACTGTAATCGGACGCCCTGTGGGCCCCCGTGGCTGCTTCATTTGCGGTTCTGGCACCGCTGCTGGCTGCAACCTGATTGCACAGGACAACTGGATCTTGCATCCCTACTTGTGCATCTACCTGAAGAATATCCACCGGATCAAGCATGGAAGCGACACGGGCACCTTCGATGAAGAGGGCCGCATGTACCCGGGGGTGAGCCACAAGCGAGCCGGGGAACGGGGAACACCGGTAGGGAAAGCGCACGGAAGGTGTCGTGACACAGTGCCGGCATTTGCGCGCGCCGTACTCAGTGTGTGTACTAGTCTGTTGCCTGCATACGGCGCCCACCGTTGCCAGGAGATTGTCGCGACACACCTCTGTCTTACAGTGGGCCCCAGACCGTATGGTACCGGTAGCGCCATCGGGCGCATCTGCAAATGGGTTCCATTTCCGTAACCTGATCATCCTCGCTGGTTGTTCGTGGGCACGTTGCTGCTGTCGCCCTCAAGGCCCTTTTGGATGGGTACGCATCTAAACTGGGCTGCGCTCCCATCGCCGCGAGAATGTGCAGAAGTTCGAGCAGATCTGGGACGTGCTGAAAGCAGATGAATTCCGGAGCTACGACGACGTGAAGCGGCTGGTGTGGGCCAACAAGGACGTTGCCGATCCCATCGGATGGTGGGTCCAGATGCCTTACGTTGCGCCTGGACAGCTGAAGGGCACTAAGGGCTACCGTAAGGGGGTACTGCGGCCAAGACGGTACCAATGATGGGCAGTTGGACCAGCCAGGGTATTTACAGCCCATAGATCTGGGCCGTTGGGCTCCTTCAGATGTATTGGCTGCAGATACCCTAGCTGTCCCCACCTGCCGCTGAGTTCGCGAATGCCCGCACTTGCCGCCCAGCTGGCGAACAGTTTGTGTACCGGTACACGCGTTCTGAGTATGCATGCCGGAGAACTTTGTTGCCTATCGGGAACGATGTGAGTGCGGCCTGTCGACGGTGTGCTGGAGGAAAAGAAACAAACTTGTTTGCGCCAACGTTTTGGGCACAATATGGGCGAACTGGGGTGGCGGGCTGGACATAGTGGGGCGAGACGTGTCGATGCCCGGCTCCGTCACAGCTCGCATACAGACCGTTACCGTGGCGACGAGACCGCTACACGTGGCGACGGGGTACGTTACCCAGCGTGACCGGCAAGCGTCCATTCCCAGCGCGTGGCTCGAATCGCGTCGTACGAGGTCACAGTGGGGTTTTCCGGCTGACCTTGCCCTCCCCCGCCGCCCTTCACTGGTCCAGGCTCGCCTCCGCCATCTCCTGGTCCCTCCTGTGGCTAGTGGCCCGAGATGATCGCGGCGTAGTGGGCCGTGAGGCGGTGCGCTCTTGCTACGACGGAACGTTGTTTTACCGGATTGCGGAGGCGCGCCGCGCGAGGGCCCTGGCGTCGAAGTACGAGTGAACAGCGTTGCTGATGTACAAGTGAACGGTGTCGCTGAAGTACGAATGAACGGTGTCCCTGATTTAAGTACGAGTGAACGGTGTTGCTGAAGCTGGCACCGCAGCCTGCCTTGCGGTGTTTTGGCTGTGCCTCTAGTTGATTGTGACAGGTGCTCGGCATGGAGAGGCGTGAGCCGCTGGGAGGTCAGCGAAGTAAGGAGGATACGTTGATTGAGGCCACGTTATGCCAAGTAATAAATTTGTCATGAAGTGAGGCGGTAGGCTGACAATGTGCGCAAATCCTGTTCGCTGCACGGTAGTAACAGTGAGCCAACACAGATAGCCGTCCGTGCTCTCTGGAGGACTGCTTGGCTTTGAAGTTGGCACGACAGTGCCCCTCGTAACACGCCCAACTGGCAGTAGTTTGTTGCGGCAATTACAGCCATTCCGGTAGCGTCTCCTTCCACGCGATGTAATGTTAAATTTTGTCCACGTCAGTCCTTG
Organism: Yamagishiella unicocca; assembly: GCA_003116995.1. NCBI lineage: Eukaryota > Viridiplantae > Chlorophyta > Chlorophyceae > Chlamydomonadales > Volvocaceae > Yamagishiella > Yamagishiella unicocca. The sequence continues at coordinate 278,393 of BDSL01000034.1, read as the reverse complement.
CCAAACGGTCATCACCTGTTAAGACATCCAGCACACGCCCACGCGTTCTGTTCCGCAGCCCGCAGCACGCATCCCTCGTACGAAAACACCGATGTGCAATCCCAAAATTGTGGCCACTGGCGAGCATTCACGTCCTGGCGCGCGACAAGCCGCGTCAGAGGCGCATTCCTGTTTGCTCCCTCTCAGTACACCGTCAAAACCCGACGAAATCTCAACTACCTAACATGTCATCTCTGGCAAAGCCCTCGTAATTGCTGTGGACCTTTCTTGCGCCTTTGCTTTCGGTGTGCCATTTCACACGCACAAGCAAAGCCGCACACGCGTCATTGGCGTAGCGGCGAGCCTCGATTCCAAAGCCGACGGCATACCGCTCTCGTTGCGGTCAGCTTCCCAGGCCTCCAAGACTCTGGTCCCGAAGCGCACGCCACCACACCAAGTCCTCGCCCCGTCCTGGCTCGTCCAGTTCTCCCACTACTAGCGTTTTTCCACGATACTCCATAGCCTGCTCAAATGCCGATCGCTCGATCATACGGTCTACACCGACACGCCCGTGTAGCGCAGCAGGATGCCGTCGTTACCCAGGACGAAGCCCAGCTGCGGGTTGAAGAACTTAATGGCGTACAGGTTGCCCGCCACGTTGTCGGTGGAGCGGTCGCGCTTCCACGTCTTGCCGCTGTCCTCTGAGCGGTACAGGCTGCCGCTGCCACCGCAGGCGAACGCAACCTTCTCGTCCCGGAAGCTGCGGTTGGGCCAGCGTGCAGCGGAGGCGGAGCAGTTAGGACAAGAGATGAGAGGCCAGGTATTATGGCAAGTCCCCGAATCACGCGACTCGCAACGCGTTGGCGAAGAAAGGCTTGCTGAGGTTGCGGTGTCGACATGCGCGCATAGAGAGGAAGCGCCAGCTTGCAGCGAATGCGGCCCATGCTCCTGATTGCGACGCGAGGTGCTCGTGATCAACGCCAGTCGAGCACCGCTTCCCTCTTCAGACGCAAATCAACAAATTCCGCACGGGTTGTCTCGTTGCTCAGATCCCACATAGCCCCACCCACCCGACATCCAGGATCCCGAAGCCGCGGGAGTTGATCGCGACGGTCTCGAAGGCTTCTGCGCTCAGGCCAGAGTCGCCCGACAGCAGCACATCGCCACCGCGCGTGCTGACCCAGACCGCGCCCGAGGGCGTGAAGCCCATGTTTTGGAGGCGGCGGGGCGCGGGGCGGTTGTGCGGCAGCCAGTAGGTCTGGCCCGGGGTCCAGGTCATGTAGAAGTTGCCGCGAGAAGAGACGGCGACGTAGTCGCCAGAGGTGCTGCGCGCCAGGTTGGAGAACGAGCCCTCGTAGTACGAGGCCCCGCTGATACCTGCATGGGAGCAAATAACAGCGGAGGGCACGTGATGAGAAGGACTGTGCGTTTCGAGAGGCGCAGAACGTCAATTAGCTACTAGCACTTGACACCAGCGGGAGCGCACGACGCTTCCGTCTTCATTAAGCCAACAATCGACGCGGCTTCGAGACGGTGTTAAGCTGGCCCCAAAGTTGGTTTCCAGGTGCCTAGCTGCAGCGGCGATTACTACTTCGACGGCGCGGACCTGGCCATTGGCGCAGCGGCCGACAACAGGGGCCCGAAATGTGCCCAACGCTGTGGACCGCCGTGCTGACCGGACAAGAGAATTGACGTCCTTCCAGCCCCGTCCACCCGCAATAGCCCTGCCAACCAGCCCGCCTCTACAATTTCGGCACCGCACTCAACGCAAGCTTTGTAGAGGCCTCGGAGTTTTGCGGTGCGGACTGGAGGAATGGAACTTGGGCCAAGCCCTCGACTCCGCAGCAACCTCACCATCCGGCCCCCCTCCATCCCAACCGAACCATGCCTATGCCCCGCATGAGCCGCAACTCTCTCGCTATCCATACACTGTGTTGCAGCATGTACCCGAAATACCTTTTACGGCGGAGATGTACATTACGCGACTGGCCGCTACACCACGAGGCGTCTGATACTGCTTCCATAGCAATCTGTGTCAGGTGAAGTCCTGATACTCGTACGACGCTACTTGCTCGCTTTGGCGTTCCAACTCGCGTATCACCCCCGGCGCATAACATGTGAGGGAATGTCTAGACCGAAGACCTCCCTACCCGTACTGCAATTTCGACTCGTTACCAAGCACCCAATCACAAGACATTGCGGCCATTGGCAGCGTGCGCGGCCGCCACTGCCAGGTCGCCAGCCCCACGAGTACCCACCGCTGGACACGGTGCGGTTCAGCGTGGCGTCCACAGTCTCCTGCACGGCCGCTGTCCACGTGTAGGCCGTGTTATCGGTCACGTAAATGGCACCCTGTGTGCCACAAAGGGATGTCAGGGGGTTGGGCGGGAAGGTCAGCATGGAGCTGCTGGACCGCCGAACTCGACAGGTCTCTAGGAACCCACAGTGATTGGGTGACTGAGTGTGGAGAAGTTGACACAGCAGTGGTAGGCAGTGGTAGCGTTTGCTACTGCCATGGTAGAGTTTACAATTATCATGATAGCGTTTGCAATTGCCATGGTAGCGTTTACTATTGCCGTAGAGGCATTTGCTGGAAGGTTTGTGTTTCCGTCCGATTCCGTCCGCCCTGGGAGAAGACCTGGGAACCATAGGCCGCTGGTTCCATATCGGCCGCAGGAGCTGTCTGCGACCGGTGACTGCAAACCTCATCCGTGCTCAGGAGCTGACGTGGAGGCTTTTTTTGCGAGGTCGCTAGTGCGCAGCAATTCCACCCCGATCCGTGAAACCTAACCGAAGCCCGATTTTGAGGAACGTGCCGCCCCCTTGCAACGCGACCCGCGACTGCACCTGGTCGGTGATCATCTCGGCTTGACCAGCCTTGCCGTTCAGAGCAGTAACGCGCACGGGAGCACCTGCGATTTGAATTGACGCGGGAGAAAATGCCAGTGGTGGATTGAGCGTTTAGCGAGTCGAAGCACAGAGACAGGATTGAAGCAGTACGCGGTATGGCAGCCCCTCAGGCGACCCCGCTGGGGGAGAGTCTCACCCGGCAGCTTGGCGCTGAGAGGAATGCGCTCCCAGTTGGCGCCACCGTCCGTGGTGTGCAGCAGGATGGCAGGCTTGCCGACGATCCAGCCCTCGCCATTGTCGTTGAAGGAAATGGAGTTGAAGCGGTAGTTGAAGCCCTCGTCACGGGCGGCGTCGATGGAACGCGCGCCCCACGTCTTACCCCCATCCACGGTCTCCAGCAGGGTTTGACGGGTGCCCAGCAGGAAGCCTGCATCGCGCAGCACCAGATCCGTTAATTTTACCTCCAACATTGCACCCGGTCGTGCAAGTAAAGGACCCTCACCGTGCTTCGCATCCGTGAAACCAATGTCGAGCAGCACAACGCCCTTATCCAGAGGCAGCTCAACCTGCGAAGACGGCGACGTGGTGATTCGGTTTAGCCATGCGATCGCGATAGACCAGACGCTTCAATTCTGCACTCACGCTCTCCCACTCGCTGGATAGCAGCTGGTTAGCGTGGGCTGGGCTGGCACCGCTGATCGGCAGGGCCAACGAAGTCGCAGCGGCCAGGCCAGCGCCAAGCACCGTGCGGCGTGTCAGCGCATCGGCACTCTGAGCCTCGGCGCGGACAACCACAGCACCACGGCAACGTGATACGCGCACAGGCGCGAACGCTGCAAGGGGAAGAAATCCGCGTAAGGCAATCGGCAAAATAGTGGTCGACTTTCTGGCTGTCCTCACCCTTGACGCGCGAGCTCGAAAGGGCCGGAGCCACCTGTCGTGAGTGAGCAGCTAGAGCCATCGCTATTACTATTGGTCGATTATTCAACAAAAAAGAGAATACATTGGTCTGCCGATTGAATTTGGCCAATTGTCCGGCACTTCATGCATGTGTGGCTCAGCTCCTTGACCCCTCAATCCCAGCATCCAGACCTCACACTGCCTCATAACAGGTTGTGGATTATAGTACTTTGTATGATGACCCAATTAGGTCAAGCTTTACAAAGCGATACGTGGATTGCCACAGAAGCATGTCAGCATGCACTCGCAAGAAACTTGCAGAGCCGTTCATCATCCTGCGCCCAGCAAATATAAATATGACATGTTTTCGGGGCCTTGCTTGCTGCGTACAGCCTCGGCCACGCGTGCATTTTCCGCGCAAGGCTTGCCCTCGGGCCTAACCACCCCTGCCTCCATTCCACCCCAGACGAAGCACTGCATCTCACGCTCTTGGCATTAACCACAGCTCTGCCGTGCCGTTGAGCCATTGCTCTTATTCTGGACAAAACACACAACCTAGTGCTAATTGCCTCCCTACACCACCGGCGTGCTGTCCACGTCTAGCTTGTTGAAGCCCATCATGTACTTGGGGTTCACGGACACGAAGACGCGGCTGCCCACCACCAGATTGTAGTCGTTCTCGTCCTGATCGCGCGTCAGCTGGAGCTCGCACTCCTGCACAGCGCGTTGAAGCAATTAGGTGCACGCGGGCAGCGAAGTATGTACATTACATTCCGACCAGGGTCAGCTTGAACCGTTTGATACGCAAACCGGCCATTGCCCCGGGACACGCTGCACGACGATTTACAAGTCCTTCCGCAGAAATACAGTCACCGCCTTGGTATGCCGCCACATCTACCGCAACTTCGGTCGTCACAATGTCATACATGCTTCCTTGACGAAGTCCGTCACTCACCACATCGTCATCGAAGCGCAGAATGTACTTGATGATCCAGCCCAGGTTGGCCTTGTCCCCCACAGTGGCCGGCACTGTCACCGGCCCATCCTCCGACTGCGGGCTCTTGAAGAGCTTGATGTCGTGCGGCCGGAACATCACCATGCTCTTTGCCGTGCTGAACTTCATGCGCTTCGCAAGCTGCGGGTCACAGAAAGGCGGCCCGGCACACGAGAACCGCACGTTGCCTAATGCGCGAAAACACTGCAACCGTGCCGTGCCGTACCGTACCGACAATCCAATGTGGAGCGGCACGGCGGCGATATGCAGGGCATGCCTAGGGCGCCAGTGAATGACACTAGTTGCAGACAATGATGGGGCCCGGCCCATCACGGTAGACCGCCCACCAAACTGCGTTCATTGCTTTCCAATGTCCTAAAGTCACGAGGGAAAACCCATGTCCTCTGGGCGCGCTCGCTTTCCACGACCTCTCTGGCCCACGGTAGACCGCCCACACCGGCGCCAGCGCAGCTCCCCCCTCCCTGCACTCACCAGCGACGTCGCCGGCACGACATTCGTCTCGCCCACGAACTTCATGATGAAGGGCGTGCGCGGGTGCTTGATGATGTCCGTGGGCTTGCCCTGCTGCTCCACCAGCCCCCGGTTGAACACCACCACCTTGTCCGCCAGGTCAAACGCCTCCTCCTGGTCGTGCGTCACAATAATGGTGGTCACTCCCACGCTGCGGACGATCTCCCTGAGCCCCGCGCGCAGCTGCTTGCGCACGACTGCGTCCAGCGCGCCGAAGGGCTCGTCCAGGAGCAGCAGGCGGGGGTTGGAAGCCAGCGCGCGGGCGAGCGCAACGCGCTGGCGTTGACCACCTGACAGCTGGCGGGGGTAGCGGTCGCCCAGGCCCTGCAGCTGCACCAGCGCCAGAAGGTCCTGCACGCGCTTCTCGTGGTCGACGTTTAGTCGCCGCACCTCCAGCCCGAACTTGATGTTCTCGGCCACGGTCTTGTGATTGAAGAGCGCGTAGCTCTGGAACACGAAGCCGATCTGGCGGTCCTGGACCGAGAGGTCGGTGGCGTCTACGTCGTCGAAGAAGATGCTGCCGCCCGTGGGCTGCTCCAGGCCCGCCACGAGGCGCAGCAGCGTGGTCTTGCCGCTGCCCGAGGGCCCCAGGAGCGCCACGATGGAGCTGGGCTCTATGTCTACGTCGACGCCGTCTACTGCTCGGAAGAGGCCTTTGGCCGTGTTGAAGTGCTTAACCATATTACGCACCTGCAGTGCCACAGGTCGGGTCGCGCATGCAGGGTCGGGGAGAGCGCGCGTGCGAGCAAAGAGAGACGGGAGGGTGGCAGGCTGGCGGTGAGGCTTCCGTAACAGGCGCCTCCTGGCAGCCCGTGCCATATCCCGGGTATCTCTACGCAATAAGGCCGCCCATTATAGAGCTTCTCCTGGGAACGTGCCGAACCACGGCCGCCGCGGCAGCTATGCGGGATACGGACTGGGGCCCGGCACTGCGAAAGCCATGGCTTTCTTAAGCAACAACATGACGTCCGGTGGACCCGGCAACGACCGCAGGTATTCGGTCGGTCCTCCCAGACTTTGGGTTTGTTTTGCTTGGCCGGATGATGTCCGCCAGGTGCCGTTGTTCACGCTCTAGCCGCACACTAGCTGCACTCGGACCGACGACCCACCCGGACGAAGAGGCCGGTTGGTCGTGTGGGGGCATCTGCAATGATGCCCTCATACGAGGGGCCGACCTCATCGATCGACGCCAACGAAATGGGATCAGGCCGTGACTCCTGCAGGGCGCACGACACGCGTTGCAGACACGGCCTCCGAAGGTAGAGCCGCAAAGGACGCAATCGACGCTACCTCGTGCGCTGGTTGTAGGGCATCGTGGGCGACGGGTCGCTCCACGCTTGCCGCCCGGCAAGTCAAGAGCGGCCTGCGCGCCAGGCCACCGAGGCCGTGAGCGTCGCGCAGTTGCTTACGAAACGACATGACACATTAAACTTGGCATTGTGCCACAATTACCGTTGCGCTATTTGACTCGCTCCTGGGACGACCTGCTGCTGAGAGCGCGCGCTCGCGGGTGTCTGCGCATGCACGGAAGACAGCCCGATGCATATCGCTAACACGAACATGCAAACGTCAATAATTACTCATACGCACCAGTAATTGAGGGGCTGCGGGTGCCAACAGCGACTGCACCGGCCGGGCCGACGTTGCTCGCCCAGCCGTCGCGAGTTGCGCAAACATTTCAAGCCTAAATAGAGCAAACCAATCTATAAACGTATTATGCCTCTGATGTAAACGGTATTGACGGACTTGCAAGCTTCCGCCAGCGCTTAACCCTGCCGTGCATCGGGGCTGCGTTCTTCATGTTTCTTTGCTCACAACGTTCCGCATCGCCACTGTAATTTCGCTCATTAGGTTCTCCTCATCGAATACCAAATTGTTTATCTTACAGCCATTCCCACGAAGTTGGCCACCATGGCCGATAGCTAGTGAATCACAACCAATGGCCGAAGCATGCGTTTCCTTGACTGAGAAGATCTGTAGAAGACCTGTATTAGCTCCTTGTCGACAAGAATATCGAAGATGGACCTTGACTTCAATAACTTGGACCTGGGCTGTCGCCGCGAGCCCACGACTTGGGTGGCCTTCGAGACGACCACCCAAACCCATCAATACAAGCCGAAGAGGCAAGCAAGCGCTTCTGAGTGACGCCTTCTCGCGGACGCGGAACCCGGAGCGGCTTACCCCATCCGTGCATTGCAGGCGGAAGGGCGCCCGCGGGAGGGCAACCGCAGCGGAGATGGCAGCCATGATGGAATCCGGCGGAAGGATCCCACGACGCGAGCAGAACCTACGGCCTGAGCAGGTGCGCCTAAGCAGACGCGCGCAGCTGCGGGCACCCGGTCGAGAACCTGTGGAAAGCCTTGAAGACTAGGACTGTCTACTTTGGCGCTGCCGCAGCATGTAGTATAACGGCCGGCGCTGCCATGCCAGCATCGGTGGCCGGTGGCGACTCCGTTGCCCCTCGTCTCGACGACTCTCCTCTGACCGCAGATCGAGGCGCTGCGCCTCAAGCGCGAGCCAAAGGACCATTCGGTATCTTGCCTCGACCAGGAAGACGGCGAGGGGAATGTGGAGTACAAATTCAGGATAAAGGACCCCCACCCCGTTCGCCTGCAGCAACTGGTGCGCCTGGGGGCAGCGGCGTCTGCCACTGGGTGGGCACGCGGGGGCGGCAGTGCGTGTGCATGACATCACTCTTGCGGGTGGACGAAGCACCGCCGTGGGTGCGTTCATGCCACGGCAGGTGGGGGAGATCACTGATGCACCTCGAGGCTCGCTTCCCGGACGCATGCATGCATCGGGTTGCTGTATCGGTGGGGTTGTTGGTGCGATAGGCGCAAGGAGGCATCCGTCTGGCAGGCTGCTCCAGGGAGGTTGCGAGGGAGGAAAACCCGTGCAAGGATAAAAAACCCCTAGAGGTGTGGAGGTGCCCGGGCTGCTTGTGGCACCACGGGGGATCCGCGTTCCCTCCCTCTGCACGGGCCTGGGCTCCACGTCACGTCACATCGCGTCATGTCACACCAGCCGGGCTGGCGGCTGGGGCCGCCGCCACTGTCGACCCTCACGCCGCCTTCCACCCTGTCCTGCTGCCGGCCTCTGCGCGACGCAGATCACCCAGATGAAGTTCCGCCTGTCAGAGGGCAACGGGGAGTGCTTTTACTACATCGGTAAGCACCCAACGCACGCTTCAACTTACACAACACGGCACGCATGCACGCGGCTGCTCTGCACCGCCACCCGGGCTCGGTTGTGTACGCATGCACGCGGCTGCTCTGCACCGCCACCCGGGCTCAGCCCCATGCCCGCGGCTTCACAACCCCAACACACCTTACCACCCGCCCGCCTTGACCTCCTCCGCTCCCTCTGCTCTGCTCTTCAGGCGTGGAGGACAACGGCTACCCCAAAGGCCTGGAGCCCGCCGACCTGGAGGGCTCCATCGGCACCCTGCACCGCATGTCGGCCTCCCTGGACGCATTCGTGACGCTGCTGCACTACCTGCCGGCCGCGTGGGGCCGCCGGGCCGCGCTGCTGCGCGTGGCCACCAGCACCGCGCAGGAGGCCTGCCACACCGACCTGCGCATCGCGGTGGCGGGCAGCGTGGACGCCGGCAAGTCCACGCTGGTCGCGGTCCTGACCCACGGGTCGGACGGCCGGCCGGTGCTGGACAACGGCCGCGGCCTGGCGCGTATGAACGTGTTCCGCCACAAGCACGAGATGCAGAGCGGCCGCACGTCCAGCATCTGCCACCAGCTGCTCGGATACGACCGGGAGGGAAGGGTCATCAACTACGCAACGCCGGCGGCGACTGGTGAGCCACCGAGGAGCCGCCGCCGTGTGCCGGTCTGCCTGCTTGCGTGCTTGCTCTGCCCCGTGGGCGCTCCACCCTTATCGTATAAACCCAAATGGTTGATCTGCCACCCTCGTGTCGTGTAACCGGTCTTTATGCCCCACCCCCCTCGTGTCATGCCAACCCCCCCTCCTCCTGTCATGTCCCTAAAACCCTAATCCCCTTCAGCGCTGACCCCCGCCGAGATCACGGGTGCCGCCGCCAAGGTGCTGACCTTCCTGGACATGGGCGGCCACGAGAAGTACCTCAAGACGGCGCTGTACGGCATGACGGCGCTGCTGCCGGACTACGGGCTGCTGTGCGTGTGCGCGATGGCGGGGCTGGGCCGCATCGCCAGGGAGCACCTGGCGGTGGCGGTGGCGCTGGAGGTGCCGGTCGCGGTGATCATTACAAAGGTGGGACGAGGGGGCCTGGCTGGCTGGCTGGCTGGCAGGGAGACGGGATGGGACGAGGCACTCCCAGAGTATCCGTCCGCAATGGGACTGGCTCGTGGGACCTTATTTCAGAGGGAAAACTCGCGAGCTGTGGACTGCCGAAGGCGCACACCTGGTACACCGCCTCTGTGCTTTCAGCGATAGCGGTAGAGGACGTCGGAGGTTGTGCACACGGCCATGCAGCGGGCCCCCGTACTATGCTCACGCGCTCCGCCTCACCACCTGGTGGCCCGCGTGGCCCTCCCCTGCAGGTGGAGCTGGTGCGCCAGGAGCGGTTCGCCGCCGTGGTGGCGGAGGTGCGGCAGCTGGTGGCGCTGACGCTGCAGCACGAGAGCGGCCCGGGGGCGCAGTCGGTGCAGGGGGCGCAGGGCGACGAGCGGCGCGTCGAGGTAGGCTGGCGCCAGAGCTGCGTTTTGGGTGTTTGGGACAGGTTTTTCGGAGTTCCATGCGAAGGGTGCAGGTGCCGCGTCCAATTAGCGGCGCCTGAGCAGCAGCTGTCCTACACGAGCCCACACACGTGATGTGCTGGTGGGGCCAGTCCTCCGCGCCACTGCTGAACCACGCCGCCCGACCCAGTGTCCCAAACTTTTAAAAGAGCCCACTTCACCTGCGCAACCAGGCCTCTCTGAACCCCCCGCCCCACGGCTACATTTCCCCAGTCGCGTTACCGGTTCTATTATTGTAATCCCCGCGGCCCTGCAGGACGCCTCCCCCGTGGTCACCTCCGAGGCTGACGCGCTGGCGAGCGCACACGTGCTGTGCCAGCTGCACGCAGACGCGCTGGCGACCGCCACGGCGCGCGGCGCCCTGCGCGTGCACATGCCCATCTTCGCCGTGTCCGCAGTCACCGGCGGGGGGCTGTCCGTGCTGCACGCCTTCCTCAACGCGCTGCAGCCGGGCGCGCCCAGCAAGGGAGGCGGCGGCGCGCCGCTGGCGCCCGGCCCACTGGCCACCGCCGGCAGCAGCGCCGCCGCGCTCTCGGCCACCGCCTCCGCCAGCGCGGGCGCGGACAGCAGCTGCGACACCGCCAGCAGCGCCGGCGGCACGTCGCTGGGGGGCAGCCCCCGCGCCGCCGCCGCCGCCGCCACCACGGCTGCCAGCGCGTCTACTTTCAGTGGCATAGAGGCCGCGGCTGCCGCCGCCGCCGCCGCACCGTGCACGCCGCACCAGCTGCTGTACGCGCCAGCCGCCGCAGCGGTGGCCGCGGTCGCCGCCACGTCTGCGGAGGCTCAGGCCGTGCACTTCCAAGTGGACGGGACCTTCGAGGTGGAGGGCGTCGGCTCGGTGGTGTCGGGCACGCTGGTCAGCGGCATGGTGCGGCTGGAGCAGGAGCTGATGCTGGGGCCCACCGCCGCCGGCGACTTCACGCGGGTGGTGGTCAGGCAGCTGCAGCGCTCGCACGTGCAGGTGAAGCAGGTGCGCGCTGGACAGACGTGCACCATCGCCATAAGCCCCGCGGGGCTGGCGGCTTCGGCAGCCATGGGCAACGGCGGCAGCGGCTTTGGCGGGGCGTACTACAACTCGATGCTGCCGCTGGGCAGCTCGCCGGGCGCGGCCCCGGGGGCTGCGATGGCGGCTGCCGCTGCTGCTGCCGGCGCCGGCCCCGGTGCAGTGGGTCCGACCGCTGCCGCCACCGCACCCCCAGCAGCTCCGGGCTGCGTGGTGGCGGCCGAAGGCCGCGCGGCGTCCGGCAACGGCTTCGAGGACGCCCTGGCGGCGGCGCAGACCGCCCTGAGCCTCTGCCTAGGGGCCGAAAGCGACGACGGCGCCGCCGCCGCCGCCAGCGGCGGCGGCGGCGGCGACGATGATCTCTTCGCGTTTGACGTTAGCGACGGCCCGGGCTCGCCCCCGGCGGCGGCCGCTGCAGCGCCGGCCGCCGCATCCCCGCTGGGCTCCTCCTCTGCCTGCCCCAGCACCAGCGGCGGGGCCCCCTTGCCTATGTCCATGTCGGTGTGCCAGCTGCACTCCACCACCAGCTTCTGCGCGGGCGGCGCGGTGGGTCCGGGCCTCGCCGGCCTGGGCTCGCTGTCCACCTCGGCGCCCACACGCACGATGTCCATGGGCGCGGCGGGCGGCTCTCCGAACCCATTCGGCGCCATGGCGGCGGCACGCAAGGGCGCGGTGCTGCTGGAGCCCGCGCTGCAGCCGCGGACGAGCTGGACATTCGAGGTGCGGCGTTGGGGCCATGATGCGGGGCCATGATGCGGCGTTGGGGCCATGATGCGGGGCCATGATGCGGGGCCATGATGCGGGGCCATGATGCGGGGCCATGATGCGGAGTGCGTACCGGGGCTGTGTTATCCGCTTGACGCGTTTTGAATTAATGCGCTTGTTCCCAGCTCGACGAGGTGTCACCGGCCGGCGGGCCGCTTGCCCGAAATGTACTATCTTGAAGGCTGCTAACGCAACGGATGGCTGCCAACGGCTGCGGCCTCTTGCTCGCAGGCGGTGCTGATCCTGCTGGGCGGCCACTGGCCAGCCAGGGGGCTCGTGTCGGGCCGCTGGCCGCCAGCCGGCGACGACGAACTGGACGCGGCCCTCGAGGGGCTGCAGCTGCAGGAGAGCACGGCGTCGGCTTCGGAGCCGCAGTGCAGCAGCGGCCATCTCACGTCGGAGCGTTCCGGCAGCATGACCCCCGGAGGAGGCGGCGCGGGCGGCGACGCTGGCGCTGGCGCGAACGGCGGCGCGACCGACGTCCTCGGGAGGGCATTATCCGACGGAGCCGGCGGCAGCAGCGACGGCAGCGAGACCGGTGCCGCTGCGTGTGCGGCGGTGGCGGCGGCAGTAGCAGCCGTCGCGCCGGCCGCGGTTCTGGAGCGATGCGCTGTGGGCGGCGGTCGGCGGGCGGCGGCCAATGGCAAGCCGGCTGGGCGGAAGCGGAGGCAGCGGACGGCGGGCGCCGGCACCTTTGTGACGGTGGTGCACTGCGGCAGTGTACGACAGCCGGCACACGTGCTCATGATGCAGGTGCGGCGGGCCGGGGTTGTCGGTGAATCCTCCCCCGCCGGCGGGGTGTGGGGGGTAGAGGTTACTGAGGATGCCCGCAGGTTGGGAGCGTGCGGTGGGGCTGCTGGGGGCAGGGTTGTGTGGGGCAGGCAGCTGGGCATGCCGCGACAATCGATGAAGCCACCTTGGGGTGCGGCTGCAGTGCCACCTTGGGATCCGAGCTTCTCAGGAACCGGGACTGTAGTGGCGCATACTAACACGGCGCGTGGATCCTGTTTGCATCTGCATCGCGCTCTGTCGTCTGCTGATGCCGACTTTTGTGCCCTCCCTTGCCATCGTCCGGTCCACCCTCTCCTAGTTGCCTGTCTGCCCTCATGCGCTCGCCTAAACACCAGACCCGCCCCTGCGATGACGCAGGAGCTGCTCGAGGGCGACGACGACGACACGGCGACGAACGAGCAGCAGCAACAACAACCGGCCGACGCCTGCTGCTCGGAGCTGAGAATCTCAGCCAGCACGCGCGCGGCCGCCGCGCTACTGCACAACGCGCAAGCACGGCACTCCGCCTCCACAGCCTCCGCGCCCGACGCCAGCGGCGCACACTCCTCCGCCCAGCAGCACCCCCCCGACAACGACCTGGGCTGCCTGGTGCGCGTCGTGCTGCGCTGGCAGCACCGGCCCGAGTGGCTGCGGGAGGGCGCGAAGCTGCTCGTCCGGGACCGGAGCGATGGTCGGGTGGCGGGAGCTGGCTTCGTCCGCCGGGTGCTTTTTTGAAGAGGCAAGTGGGCCCTGTGCTGCCCCTCTTGAGGAGGCAGGTGGGCCCTGCGCTGCCGCTCTTGAGGAGGTAGGTGGGCCCTGCGCTGCCCTTCTTGAGGAGGGGGCCCCGCTCTTGCCCTGTGAAGGCGCCATATGGTCTTCGGCTTGCGACATTCAGCCCCCGCAAGGGGGGCCCGTGTGGTTGCTATCCGAAAGCAGAAGAGGCACCTAGCAGGAGGCTGCTGGCGATCTGGGTCAGGTCCTGTTTACTGACGCGACGAGACAGACGCCTGACGTACACCTACAGTGCGCGGGCGAACCAACTGCAAATGCAGAACCGGCAGGTTTTGGCGACGGACTTGAAAGGGCCCCATGAGGCGCCGCGTGTGTCTGTGCATGTGCCACTGTTTCTACGGCGTTGTGTTGTGTTGTGTGCACCCTGCACTGACATCGGCTGTCATCGGCGGCTTTTTCCGCTTGCTTGAAGAACTAGCTTGTATCGTACCCCCCTGCCATCATCACCCCATGTATCCCTAGCTGACCAAGATCCGAAGTCGCAGCCGTACGCTTTGTACAGATAGTGTTGTCGCGGATTATTACGGGCCCAAAGCGAAAGCTTCCTTCGACTAAGTGTTTATAGCGACGAGACCCCCAAACCCTTACGCTGTGTTTCTCCGCCTGCTGTGGCTGGCGGGGGCGCATGAGCGGTGTACGGTAAGAGAAATGGCCGGGCTACGCGCTTGTTTGCCTAGCGCTAGCGCGCACCTACGAGGGTGCAGCGTTTCGTGAGTTGGCATATGGCCTTGTTATGTTATCGGACGCGGGGAGAGCACCTGCGAGTCGTCAGGTTGGGCTTAAGTAATCGCACCGCGTACGGGTGGCGTCGCTTTTTGCAGCGGCGCGTGCGCGCTTCTGATGGCCCGACTCTGATCCTTGGCTAGGCTTGAGCTAATAATGACCTTTGAATTGTCGTGGGCGCTTGTGAGGGAACCGGCGGAATCAATCCCTCTTGAAGCCGCGGCGCGCCGCGAATGCTGCGACACGGGCGATGTGGGGGGGCGCACCTGTGCGCCCAGCCCCTTGGTGTCCAGGTCGTTGTTGTACGGCCGCTGGGAACTACCTGCGTTGTTAGTTGAGGACCAGCGCGCGATCGACTAGTCGCCGAATCTTTGTCAGGCTGGTGTCCTCCTTATGTTTGTGTTGTCAATTCGATTTAATTTTCGCGGGATGCTCTACCAAAGGGGCTGGTAAGGGCTGGTCCGACTGTTTGCAAATGGTAGCCATGAAGTCACGCAGGCACGTGCGCTTTGGCATGCTGGTACGGGACCACCCCGTAGCCTAGCAAAACAAAACTTTCAGTTTGTAATGTGTGCGTCTGTGGCCCTCATCTTTCGTCCGCCGGCGTTCGCGGCACCGCGCCCCGCCATGGGGCTGAACCAGTTCTTGTTGGCAGTTTGTCAACAACTACGTTAAGGCAGAGCGCAGGACTTAAAGGAAAAGGCGCAGTAGCGGGGCGTGCTCGTGATGGCAGTCCCTGCGGCGTACACTTTGCAGCATGCCGTCTGCCGTGGCATTTGTGTCACACCCTATGGGTTACGTGACGTGACGGCAATGTCCGCTCCCTGGAGCCTATTTGTACATGGTAAACCGCACGCACATCAGGTAATCGCTTGCGAGCGGGTCAAATGTGCATATATAGGTTTCCTTCATGACACACGTTCGCGATTCTCGACGCGCATCGGGGCCTGCACCCCTCATCTCACCCTATGTTACCTGGCTTCCCATGGGGGCGGTGGCCGCTATGTCTTCGCCACCGACCGACCAATTTGGCAGTTTCGGCCTGAACCAAACAAAACATAAGTCGCTCTAACCAGAAAGTGAAGTCCTCTCTTTCCATTTTTGCAACAATCCAGCGTTGCTCAAACCTAGGATGGACGCGAATTTGCTAATTGGCTGACGGAAATTGGTGCCAAGAGCTTTCATTATTGAATTTGCGGGGTTCCGGGCTCGCCTCCTTCCGCTTTCGGGCCCAGCAATAGCAGCATAACGTAACTCCGTTCTGCCAATTCACTTAGTACACGCCATCTTGGATTTCCTTGCGAAGTTGCGCACATCAGCCGCTACAGAGCGGGGCCGTACCACTTGTCCAAGGGTATGCGAATTTCGTCTTCGAGGACAAAACATCTGCCTTATCATTCGCGAGGTCAAGCTCCCAGCGACGCACCCCTTAAGCAGCGAGTAGACTGGCTGCCACCTTCAAGCTTCTCTTTCCCTAGGTCGCAACTTGAGAAATCATTCGCCGGCATCCTCTTCAGAGACTACAACGTCCCTTTGCAGTGCATATTATGGAGGGATTCACCGTCGGTGTCGAGGTTGATGGCATGGCCGCCTCTGGGTAAGCCGCACGTCGGGTGCCCTGTTGCTGTGAGGCGGAAAGATACGTGACGTCGCGAGATTGCGACGCCGGTGCGCACATTATTGCACAATCTTTGCTAAATCGGCTTCTGGTGCAGGATCTGCAAGACGTCAAGGTCATTTGCGGTGCCAGCGGCCCTGGATTGCAATTGCGTAGGCGCAACTCGGTGGGTGGAGTGAAGGGCACGTAAGGCAGTGGGAACGATTGCATATAAATTTAATAGTTGTTTTAGCGCGTACCATGGAAATTCGGAACCGTATGCCTTTGTCCAAGGCGGCCGACCCTTCGACTGCAACGACTTGTCGCGGCCGGCCGCTGCCTCCTGCTCGAATTCCCATGACGTCGGGCATCGGCTTCCACTGCCAAGCCACTATCTAGTATTTCTGTGACATTTGTTGCCCTGTTATTAACCGTCGCGTGGGGTGCTGCTGCCCGGCCCCCAAAGCGCATTGCGCTTCACTAAGCGAGGCCCCGCGCGAAAGATCAGCGCAGGGGCGCCTTTCACACATTTCAGGTGTCTACATATATTTAAGTTCGATATATTCCGGCAGTCCTCGTTTCAGGTTGGAGCTGACCCACCCATCCCACCCACCCGTTGTGTCCTTTCCTTGTGCGCAGACGTGACGACCAATCACCCAACAGCACGGAATGGTGCTTCGGAGGCCTTCAGACTCACCTCACATCGACCCCTCGCAGCGTAGTGAAGTCCTTCATTAACTGCAGCGCGCAATCCAGCCGCCCGCGCCCCCATCTAGACGAACACGAGTCACTGGAGTCACCGGCCAAGGTGCGCAAAGTGGAGTTTATCGGCCACGACGAGTCACCTTGCGCTCCGGAACCAGGTGTCAGCGTATTGGAGGAGCCCGAGGTGACCATCGTGGAACTTGTGGACCAGCTTGGTGTGATCGTCGGGCAGCTAGAGGACCAGCTGACAGTAAGGAATATCTACGTTGCGACACTGCTGTTGCCCATGCTTCTGATGCAACAACAGCAGCAAACCACAAAGCTACAGGAGGACGTGGAGGCAGGGCCTGGCCCTTTGAAAGCTTCAACGCTCCGTGAGGCGGCGGCGGGCGGCAAACGACGGGCGCCCGGCAGTAACGGCACTGGAAACAACCGTTGCAACCAGGACAAGGCTGTCAAGCGTGGCAATCACCAGGTGCCAAACAGCGGGTCTGTGGGAGCGGCTGACGTCAGCATTGCTCATGGTGCCGCTGGACACGGTCATGGCGCAGCCAGCGGAGTTTCGTCCAATGCCGTACCTCAATCGCTCCGCGCCACTGCTCCCCCGCGCTGCTGCCCCAGCAGTCCGGCAGCCCCATCCCCTGCCAACCTCCATCGGTCAAAGCGGCACCGCGCCGCTCGTTCTTCCACCAGTGCAACCACCACCACCACCACCACCATTCCTACCACCACCATTCCTACCACCACCGCCAAGGCCGCCACCAGCTGGGCGGCGTCCGAGTGCGTCATCCCGCTCCTGGACCCCAACTGCCCGCCGCCCGGTGCCCTGCTGCTCAAGCCCACCCAGCCCAACCCCGGCGACACCACCGTATGGCGACTCCCCAGCCGCCTGCTGCACGGCACCCAGCACTCCGCACGTGCGGACACCAACGACTACGTCATCGTCAAGGTCACCCAATGCCACGGACACAAGCTGGCTGCCGAACTGGCCGCTGGGTCACCGCCCAGCGCTGCCACGGGCAGCGGCTGCGCGCCCGCCCCGCTGCGCACCGAGGACGAGGCGCAGCAGGAGGCCCGCACCGCCGCGGCTGTGGCCGCCGCCAGCGCAGAGTTGGACGCGGCCGCCGCCGGCACGAGTGGCGGCGACTGCCCTTCCGCCCTGCGTGGCGGCGTGTTCGTGCTGCCGGAGCGGCTGCTGGTGCGGCCGTCCTCGCTCCTGGGCAGCAGCCTGTGCGTGGGGTACGACCGGGAGGTGGTGGCGGTGTACCGCTACTACCGCTGCGGGGACGCGCTGCTGTGGATGGGGGAGATGGCGGCGGAGGCGACGAGGCGCGTGGCGGAGGGGGCGGCCAGCGTGGCGGAGGCGGTGGAGGCGGTGGCCGGGGAGCTGTACCGGATGGCGCGCGACATGCTGCTGCTGGTCGGCAGGGCGCACCAGCTGGGCTACGTCATCTGCGGTGAGCCGGGGACCGGTGGCGGGTGGGGGGTGCATAGTATACCCCGGCGAATTCACGGCCGACAAACCCAGGGGGAGGTGGTTGGTATGTGCTGCCGCCGGGGCACATGGAATAAGGGAGGAGGGGTGCAAGGAGGGGCGCAAGGAGGGGCGCAAGGAAGTATACGCGGGCGAGACGAGGGCATACACACCGTAGGTAGGGTCACGTACTCACGTCGCGTTGGCCTTGCTTGCACCAACTGCCCGCTGCTGCCCGGCCTGCTGAAAAATGCGTTTAAATACGCAGACCACAAGCTGGAGAACATGGTGTACGACGACGTCGCCACGTGCTGGCGCCTCATCGACGCCGCCGCCGTGCTCCCCTGCCCGCTGGGCTCGTCGCTCATGGGCGACTGGGTGTACACCACCAAGTACGCCGCGCCGGAGCAGGTGCCGTCCGCCGACCAAGCCGCCGAGCAGCCGCTGTGGCGCAACGCCAGCAGCGACATGTTCTCTTGCGGCGTGTGCGTCATGGAGGCGGTGTGCTACTGCATCACCCACTTCGCACAGGAGCTGGACGATGACGCCGCGGACGCCCTGGGTGCCGCGTTGGAGCAGCGGCGGCTGCCCGCGCTGCACGAGGTGTGCTGCAACCCGGAAGCGGCCGAGCGGGCCACGGCGGAGCAAGCGCTGGACCTGCTGCTGGGGCACTCTGATGGCCGCTGATGACGGAGTGACGAGGTTGGGGCTTGGGGTACCTTGCCGGGCGGGTGATCCCGTGTGGCGCGGCGGCAGGGATGGAGCGAGCGGGCATGCCTGCACGCACGCCGGCCGTGTGCGTGCGTACACGTACATAGGGATCTAGGTGACCATCCATGCATGTGGGCATTCCCGCACCCACAAGGCGCAATGCAGTAGTTGCACTGGTGCAGTAAGTTATCTGGCGGTGGTGGCGGACTGGTGCGCTGGTGGGTGCCTTGTGGCAGCGGCACGTAGCGAGTCAGGGCAGAGGTAGCGAGTCAGGCAGTGTTGGGGACGTCCGGCGGCCCGGCAAGGCCTGCGTAACATGTACGGGGGTTGAGGCGGGTCATGCGCCGGTGTTAAAGACATAGCAGTGTGCGACGCTCCAACGGCGGTGCTTAGTCAGAGCCTATCTGATGTGATTTGCTAAGAGGTGGCAGTGTAGGTGCGAGTCGTCGCGTGCTGTGTAGCATTACTTTAGGGTTACACACGCACACACGCATACGTAGACTGGCTATGCATATTATTACATATATTTCGTATTGTCTCATGTAGTGTGAAATTGGATCCACTCGTCTGTACTATTCGGGCTATTAGCGTATGCCGCGCCGGTTGTGCGCTTGCGGCATATCGAGGTAGACATGCGCCAGGTAACGGCCGAAATATGCGTAGATGCATGTTGACGTAGGGTAGCTATAATTGATTGGTGGTGACACGATAGGTTGGTGGTGACACGATAGGGGCAGGACGGGGCACTAGCAGTGCATGCCCAACACGAAGCGTTCGATGGCGTCCCATGGGTCGCCAGCGGCAGCAGCTCCAGAACAACGGACATGCCCACGTGCGAGCACCTGCATCGAGTGCTCGTTCCGTCTCCTGGCATGCGAGTGCATGACCTACCAGTTGCGCGAAGGACGTGTAAACGTAGCCTCGACGTCCCGGACTCCTAAGGACATGACCCTAGACAAACACTATGTCGCGTTCGCGCGGGCGGGCCCTATCACCAACAACCACCCAGAATTTTTCGCGACTGGCTAGGTTCGTGGCTAGGTCCGGCTACCGCTATATTGCCCAGGGCGTTGCTTTGTAAGAGTCGCCGCACTACGCCCGTAGAAGACGGAAACGCAGCGTTTGACCCAATGAGACGGACGGTGTGGTATCCCCCTAGCGCGGGGAGTGGTGGTATGTGATCGAGATACGAGAAACAGCGGAAGACTTGTTGGTGTGTGTGCTCTTACGTGCAGGCGGAATCGCCTATGTGGCCATACGGTGTGGTGGCGCAGTATTTCAACTGTACTGTTACAGATCTAGGGGTCTTAGCCTGGAGCCCTGGGGGACTGGCCGCAGCGGGTCCACAGTCCACGCCAAGCAGCTCAGCAGGGAGACAACAGAGTAAGGGTCTGTGGCCCGGAGCACTAGGGACTAGCCTATTGAGGACTGTAGTCCGCGCTGAGTACCTCCACAGGGCACCAGAGTAAGGGTCTGGGGCCTGGAGCACTAGGGACCAGCCTACTAAGGTCTATAGTCTGCACTGAGTGACTCCCAACTGCCTGCAACTTCGTCCCTTTTATACTAACTGTGATGGCCTCCAACTCGTACGACAGGAAGCTGCCTAGAAGCTTCCATAGTAGGTCCTCCCAGGCCTATGGCCTCGGCCTCACGCAACGGGAAGCTGCCTAGAAGCTTCCATAGTAGACTCCCGCAGGCCTATGGCCTCGGCCTCGCACAACGGGAAGCTGCCTAGAAGCTTCCATAGTAGGTTGGCGCAGGCCTGGGGCCTGGCGGCAACTTCCTCTAGCTTCTATAGTAGGTTCGGGCAGGCCAACGGCTTGGCCGGCAACTTCGCGCAGCTTCCCAAAGGCCAAGGGCCTGACTGCGCACGTCCCTGCACAATGCGTCCGGACAACTTATGTGGGCTCCCGGCAATGTCTGCGACAACTACATCATTTCCTCGCACGACGACCATTACGGAGGAGCCCTCCATACAGCACGGTGACCCAACCCATACTGAACCTCGTTGAGCACGTGCACCGTGTGGAGGTAATGATGAGGATGAGTTACTTACTGTTCGCACCCAGCAGCGTCGCCGCCTCACCGTATACGCAACGCGCGTCACACGCCGTCGTTCGCGAAGGTACCCGAGCTGGACCTGCCTGATCTGCACACTCCGTCGCCTCGTGCGCAGCTCTGACGCCACAGCTACGGTGGCTCGGGCGACCGTCGTTGGGCAGCCGTCAGTTGGCACCTCCAGCCAATGCAGCGACTTCACCACAAGCCATTGAACAGATGGACACCAGTCGGAGGTTGAGGCGCTGGTGCCGCTAGCATCATGGCGGACCGAGTCGCAAAATGCAAATGGCAGGACCCGGGCGCCGGGCATCGTCCGCATTGCTTTACACAGAGGCAGGGTGGCGCCTCGTTTGCGCGTCCAGGAGGTCTCCGTCCGCTGCCGTCCGGACCGGCAGCACCGCCTGCTGCTCGCATCTTGCTCGGTCGCGTCTCCTCGGCTCGCCTGCTTGCATGCTTGCTTCCTGGAGTGGGCCACGAAGCCGCGCGGCTTCTCCCCGCAACTTCAGCCCCGGCCACACTCCCCAAGCGCGCCAGCTTATGCCCACCACCACTGCTACTAGCACCACCACCAGCATCAGCCGCATGCGGCCCGCATCACGGCGTCTGGCAACCCATGGAGGCCCCCGCGCTGTAAGGCCCCCCAGGCTGTAAGGCCCCCCAGGCTATAAGGCCCCCCAGGCTGTAAGGCCCCCCAGGCTTTAAGGCCCCCCAGGCTGTAAGGCCCCCCAGGCTTTAAGGCCCCCCAGGCTATAAGGCCCCCCAGGCTGTAAGGCCCCCAGGCTGGTCTCTAGATCCTGCTCAGTCCCAGCGCCGCCGCACATTCGCTCTCGTGCCACCCCTAGGGGAGCCCCCACGGCAATGAGCCGGGCTTGTGCAGCCAGTAGGGACCGCCTCCCCGGGGTCTCACCGGAGCTCCTTGCTCCCCAGCGTGTGCGTGCCACGGCCCTCATCACCCTGCCCTGAATGCTTACCCCCACTTAGTCCGACTTATTCGACAACTTATATACCGCCATCCAGCCCCTCAGCGCGCGCAGCGCTAATATCGTGTAGGCTTAACCCCCCCTCCCCTCTCCGACGGCACCGGCCCCCGGGGTCCTGCCCCCTGGCCCCGCACGCTTGCACGCCAACTCGCCAAGGCCCCATCGC
The DNA here is from genome assembly GCA_003116995.1 of Yamagishiella unicocca. NCBI lineage: Eukaryota > Viridiplantae > Chlorophyta > Chlorophyceae > Chlamydomonadales > Volvocaceae > Yamagishiella > Yamagishiella unicocca. The sequence continues at coordinate 256,664 of BDSL01000034.1, read as the reverse complement.
CACCCCACCCGCGCAAACGCCACAGCCCACCTTCTCCGGCCCCGGCCTCGCCCATGCACCCACCCACAGGCCACATAGCAACCAAACCCTCCTATCCCGCCCTGCAGCCCCGGCAGCCGCTTACGCCTCCGCTGCCGGCGCCGGAGGTGCGGCCGCTCCGTCCGCCTCCGCCGCTCCGTCCGCCGGCTTCATCCCCTTGCCGCTGAGCGCGCTGTCCCGCGAGCGTGTGTCCCGCTCCAGAACCATGAGCGCCCGCACGTCCTCCAGCTTGAACATGCCGTGCACCACGTTGTCGCGGGTGCGCACGTTGACGGTCTGCGCCGTCTTCTCCGCCTCACCCACCACCAGGATGTAGTTGTACTGGGCCAGCTGGGCCTCCCGGACCTGACCGGGGGGAGCGGTATTGAGAGCAGGGGAAGGGGCGAGGTGAGGAAAGCGGGGGGGGGGTGCAAGTGAAGAAAGCAGGAGGTAAGGTGAGGTCGATTGGCGAGCGCCCTGAAAAGGCGTGTCAATCGGAGAGACGAAAACGAGTTATCTATCAGCATGTGTCGGATGGAAAGTGACGAGCGGGTGAAGGTGACGTCCGCCACGACGGTGTACCAGGGCGGTGTACCGCAAACCGAGCACCCCTCCATGCAGCGAAGGCTCCTCAAACGCGCGTCACTGCGGACCCCCACGCGCCCACTACGCCCCCCGCCCGGGGCCCCCTCGCCCCCCGCCCGGGCCCCCTCGCACCGTCTTCTGCATCTGCCCGGGGGGGCCCTACGCCCCCTCGCCCACTACGCCCCCCGCCCTCTCGCGCACCTTCTTCTGCATCTTGCGGTCGCTGGCGTCCACGTCCACGTGCAGGCGAGCCGCCCGCAGCTCCCGCCGCACGTCGTACGCGTACTCGACGCTGTTCTCGCTGATGGGGACCACCATCACCTGACGGGGCAGGGTGTGTGTGTGCGTGTGTGTGGGGGCCATGTGCCGGACAGGACAAGGGGTGGGGTTGGGGGCGGGGCACGTGCGGGTCATGACAGGACCCCCAACCCTCCCCTCCCCTCTACCCCCGCCACGCCGTTCCTTCTCCCACGGCGCCATGTTACCCGGGGTCCGCCCCCGATGACCCAGTCGTCCCTAACTCGTCGAAGCGCCCGCCGCCCCCTCCCTGCGTCTCTCACCCGCCAGCGCCAGCACCTCCTCCTCGCCCTCCCCTCCCCTCCAGCATGCATCTCAAAACGTCTGTTCTCAACGGTTGTTTCTCGCGTCCACGGGTCTTCCTCAAAATCCCCTCCCCTCCCTCCCCTCCCCCCCTCCTCCGCCCCCTCACCTGGCGCGGGTTGAGCCAGAACGGCCACTTGCCCGCGAAGTGCTCCGTGAGGATGGCGAACATGCGCTCCACGCTGCCCAGCACTGCGCGGTGCACGATGACGGGGCGCTCCAGGGTGCCCACCTCGGTGGCGTACTCCAGGCCGAACCTGGATGCAGTGAGAGGAAGGGAAGAAGGGAAGAGGGGGAGAGGGGGGCGAAGACGCAGGGTTGAGTGAAGCGCGTGGGGGGTGGGGGGACCCGGCAGAAGGAGATGTGTGCGCACTGGCTTCAGGGCGGGCGGCAATACAGTAAGGCAGGCAGCACCCAGTTGCCATTCCACACCAGACGCCCCTCCCTCCCATTTGAAGTCGTCGGCCCCCTCCAACCCATGTCGTGTGCCCGGGTCTACTCGCCACCCCCCCCAACCTGATGGGCAGCTGGAAGTCCAGCTGCACGGTGGCGCACTGGAACTTGCGGCGCAGCGCGTCGTACACCGTGATGTCGATCTTGGGGCCGTAGAAGGCGCCGTCGCCGGGGTTGAGCACCCACTCCCTGAGAGGCGGGGAGGGGAGCAGAGGGGTCAGGGGGGAGGGGTCAGGGGAGAGGAGGGGGAGATATCGGGGGCGGACTAGGCGAACATGTGCAGAGGGAGCGCGTGCTCCCCATGCCCCCTGCCCCCCGGCGGCCCTCACCTGCCAATTGAGTTGAGCGCGTCCGTCAGCGCCGCCTCCGCCCGGTTCCACAGCTCGATGTCCCCCAGGTAGCCCTCAGGCCGGGTGGACAGCGCCATAGTGTAGTCCAGGCCGAACACGTCGTACACCTCGCCCAGCAGCTTGAGGAAACCCTGCACCTCGCTCATGACCTGGGGGGAGCGGAGGCGGGGCAAGGCAAGGCGGTTGGCAAGGTAAAGTGGTAAAATGGGGCCTGGGTCGGGGTTAGGTGGTTGGTGTGGGACCACACAGAGGGGAAGGCGCACCCCCTAGGACGCCCAGCCTCTCCCCATAGCGCTGCCCTTTTCCTGGGCACGTCCCCCGCCCCAACCGCGTTAAGACGCCATCCTATTCCTTCCCCATCGCTACCCCTTCCGTACCAACCCCAATACAGCTCCCCCCATTACTTTATCATACCTTGTGTGCCAGTTTGCCGCCGCGTATGGACCACTGGTTTCCTCTCCTAGCCCCCGCACACAGCCACCCACCATTTCACCCACCGCCCCACCCCCCCCACCTGGTCTCGAAACGTCTTTTCCTAAACGGGTTTTTCCCTCGCATCCACGCGGGTCTTCCTCGAAACCTCCCCACCTGGTCCGGGCGGCAGAAGATGTGCGCGTCGTCCTGCTGGAAGCGGCGCACCCGGGTGAGGCCCTGCAGCGCCCCGCTGAACTCGTTGCGGTGCAGCACGCCGAAGTCAGCCAGCCGCAGGGGCAGCTCGCGGTAGGAGCGGGTGCGGTTGGCGAACATGAGGCAGTGGCCTGCGGGGGAGGAGCCGGGAGGTAGAGAGGGGAGCAGGTAAGCGCCAATGGGGGCCGGAGGATTGGGACGGGAGCGGGCGAAAGGAAGAGGCATGAGGGCGGGTGGAGGGCTGGACGGGGTGGTGTGCAGCCATGCGAGAGGCCGGGGGTTGCTCCGGGGGCTTCTCGTTATGGGAGAGCGGCGGTAGCGCCCTCATGGGTGCTATGCAGTTGGCGAGGACCAAGTGAGGGCGCCAGGAGGTGAGGTGAGGTGAGATGAGATGAGGGCGCAAAGGGACGAAGCCAGGGACGAACTTGCAGCGCCGACCCAACCGACCGACCTGCGGGCCAGGCCCTTACCCCAGCTCCCGACGCCCCGCTCGTCACGCACCGGGGCAGTTCATGGGCTTGAGGCCGAACTCCTGCTTCTCGATTTCGAACGCAAACATGTTCTCCCGGTAGTGGTCCGCATGGCCCGAGGTGCGCCAGAGGTCGAAGTTGTAGATGTTGGGGGTGATCACCTCCTCGTACTCGTACTCCCAGTACTTCTCGCTGCAGGAGGGCGGAAGGGCGAGGTGTAAGTGTGTGTGTGTATGTGTGCAGACGCGGGGCAGCAGGGGGTTGCTGGCAAGACGTGGCACAGCCCGCGAACCCCCACACCACCACCTCCTCCACTTGCCGCTGCCCCCTTGTTGCACCCCAGGTCCCGCCGGAGCAGTATCGCCCATCCTCCCCCACCTCCCTCAGACCGACACGACCCTAGCCCCCCACCTCCCTCAGGCCGACACGACCCTAGCCCCCCCCGCCGCCTCACCGGATGAAGGCCGTGAGCGTGTTGTATACGCGAGTGCCGTGCTGCAGGAAGAAGCAGCTGCCGGGGGACAGCGGGTGGAAGAAGAACAGCTCCTGCTGCACACCCAGCACACGGTGATCGCGCTTCTTGGCCTGCAGGATGGGGGCATGAGGACGGGTGGTGGGTTTTCAAGATAAGGGGGTTTACGGGTGGCTCCAGGGGGAGTTCAGGTCGTGAGATCGTGAGGCAGTGGGGGCGTCAGGTCGTGAGGTGGTGAGGTTTCGGAGACGTCAGGTGAGGGGGCTGCTCCTCGCCGTGTTACCTCTTCCCTCTAACTTACGTCCGAATCCTGCACCTTCCAGTCCCCCTTTCCACCCCACCCCACCCCTCTACCACCGGGGCCCCACTCACATCCCTCCCTCCCAAATCAACAAACCGCCCACCAGCCTCCACCAAGCCGCCCAGCAGCCCCCACCAAGCCGCCCAGCAGCCCCCACCAAGCCGCCCAGCAGCCCCCACCAAGCCGCACAGCAGCCCCCACCAAGCCGCACAGCAGCCCCCACCAAGCCGCACAGCAGCCCCCACCTCCAACCTGCCCACCCGCCCAAACACGCGTTTCTACGCCGCCCCCCCCCCACCTCCTCTATGCGGTGCTGGTACTCCTTGAGCAGCTTGGGCTCGGGGAAGGTGATGCCGTACACGCGCTGCAGCGGCTCCCGCTTGACGTCACCGCGCCAGAAGGCTCGGGACATGGACGTCACCGCCGCGGCCTTGAGGTACGACGTTGACGGCAGGTGGGGGCCGGAGCACAGGTCCACCATAGGGCCCACACGGTAGATGGTGATGACGGCGTCGGCGGGGAGGCCCGTGATGATCTCGGTCTGGGTTGGTTTCGGAGCGGGAGAGGGGCAAGGGAGTCTGGGCTGTGAGGATGCGGATGCAGACAAGTAGGGCGGCCTACGTGGCAGGAGGGGCCTTGGGGGGAGGAGGTGTGCGCACACGGCACACGATGAGAGCACCCTACCCTCTGTGCCGCACGCCAACGTCCCCATTCCCACCATACCGGCATACACGACTAGCATGCTGCCTGCCGAAATACCAGGAGCAGACCTTATAAATACCAGCAGTATACCTATCTTATCAGTTCTCTCGCGGGCGCAGCTCCGGCCCTCAGCCCCCGCTCCTGCCTCCCGTCCCTGAACGCCCACTCCCGCGCCCCATTCCTCCCATACCCGCAAACCCGCCTCCTCCTCCTCCTGGCCCGCACCTTGAACTTGTTCTCCTGGAACATGGACAGCGCCTCGTCGCGGGTGACCACCACACGCTGGAACTTCTGGCTCTCCTTGACCGCCTGCGAGGAGCGGAGGGGCCGGGAGGGGAAGTGGTGGGTGGGGGGTTGCGGGGGTGGGAGAGATGCCGGGCGGGGAGGGAAAGAAGGCGGCAGCCCAGCGCCAGCCATGGCTGCACAGACCAGACCGGTACACCACTTCGCGACCGCACGTCCCCGCCCGCCACGTGTGCGGAGTGCTCGCCCTTCCGCCATCCCTCCGGCGGGGCCGCCGAAGAACTGCCTTCCATCACCGCTTGCCTCGTCCTGTTACTCCGCCTGCTGTCCTGGGGACTCAACAGCCTATGGACCGCGTCCCGGCCCACCACCTGTTGCCACCACCTGCGGCCACCACCTGCGGCCACCACCTGCGGCCACCACCTGCACCCCGGCCCACACCTGCCGCCAGGGGCTCCGGCAGCACGCGTGCAGGCAGTGCTGACGCACCACTGCACCGCCCCTCCCTTTCCCTCCCCCTCCGCAGCAGCATCCAGTCCGATGCCTCTCCCACCCCCCCACACAGGCGCCCGCCAGAACTGTAATGCCTCTCCTCGTGAGTCGACTCGCCGCCTTCCTCGACCCCAACCCGGACAAGTCCTCCCCGCACACCGCACCATGCTGCTACATATTGCGCGTGGCATCCATGTGTTAGGCCGTTTGCTCAGCCTCCCTCTCGCCACCCTCTGGCCCATTCGCCCTCTCTGCCTCCGCCCTCCGGTCCATCCGCCCTCCCTCCCGCCACCCTCCGGCCCATCGCGCCCTGGGCGCGCAGCTGATCCGCATGCCCTCTCCCTCCGCGCGTCGATGAAAGGAGGTTTCTGAGGCGGCGTCCTGGCGCGTCAGTCCGTGCAGGCCCTTGCTCCCCGCAGGTCGGGTGCTGTTCCAATGTGTTGCGCGGGGAACCCTGGTCAGCCCCCCCTCCACTGATGCCCCTCCCCGAGACCCAGCCTGGCATGACTCCAGCAGCGCCCCACGGCTCGAAACCTGCTGCCCCTGGCCCAGATCGCAACCTGGCCCCCCTGACCCACATTGCAACCTGCTGCTCCTGACCCACATTACAACCTGCTCCCCCTGACCCACATCGCAACCTGACCCACATCGCAACCTGACCCACATTACCACCTGCTCCCCCTGACCTATTGAGGGAACCAAAGGCGCCCGGCCCGGGGTCTTTCACCCGGCCGTATTGCTATTTCCCTCTATCCCAGAGTATATGAGTGCTGATCTTTCCCTGACCCACGTCGCAACCGGCTCCCCCTGACCCACGCAGCAGCATGGCCCCCTGACCCACATCGCAACCTGCACCCCCGACCCACACCGCAACATGGCCCCCTGACCCACATTGCAACCTGCTCCCCCTGGCCCACATTACAACCTGCCCCCCCGACCCACACCGCAACCTGCTTCCCTTGACCACAGTGCAACCTGTTCCCCCTGACCCAGATCCACCCTGACCCAAGTCGACTGCAGCAGCCTAGACGCCCTCCGTCATTCCGTCAGTCGTCCTCCGTCATCCCCCGAGTGCCCAAACGACTTCCAGGTGCCCCACCACCCTTTCCTCCCTTGCTCCCTGGCATGATACGGTAGACCAGTCCCAGCCTAAGACGGCCAGCTCCTGCCAAATTCGCCTCCACGCCTGCCACCCTATCATGTCAGTGTCTGTAACTCAATAATCGCTCTGTCAAGTCAGTGTCTGTCACTCAGTAACCTTTCACTGCGAAAAACCTTAGCCACCGTCGCCATCCATGTCTTAACCGCCATTCCCCACTCCGTAGGGGCCTACCGTCTCCAGCCGCTTCTCGATGCGCGGTTTATCCGCCTCCGTCAGCGTTCGGTCGCCCATGTAGCAATCGTAGTAGAACCCCTCCTCCAGCGCGGGGCCAATGGTCAGGTCAACGCCGTACTCCAGCTCCAAAACCTGACCCAATAAATGCGCGCTGCTGTGCCAGAAAGCCTGCGGAACCGCCGACAGCACGTCGCAGGTGAGGTGCGAGGCGAGGCGGGGCAAGGCAGGAAGGACCGGATGACGAGGCTGGAGCCACGAACAGGGGGCAACATGCGAGCGAAAGGAAGATACCGCCCAAGCAAACGTCCGCCGCCGACTATCGTATGCGGGTGGATCACCTAGCCATGTCACCCGCATATCCTGCAACACCCCAGGAGGTGGTGCCCCTCAGGAACCAAGATAGAACCCAACCCGCGCGTCACGTATTTGCTAAGCTCACAAACAGCCTCATAAGGTGACTGTGCACAGATACAGGATGATCAGCCGCCACTGTCCCCACGCGTATGGGTGCTTTAACCCAACCAACGCGACAGTCCGTGAAGCCGTCTTCAAGTGCCGCACTACAAACTCACATCGCGACCCTCGGCATCGTCGAAGCTGAACAGCTTGAGAGCGCAATCGCCCTCCAGAGGGCGGAGGAGGTCCCAGGCATGGCCGTCGACGTCTGCGACGACAACCTTCTTTGCCAAGCTAGCTGAGATCTCCTTGGCGATATCCATGGGCGTCGTCACGCCCTTAACTGCCTGCTTCTCCTTTCCGTCTGGCATGATCACCGAAATTTGTTCATTGGCGGCCTTCGCCGCCTCCATCTTGGAGACTTCGCGTGCATAGAACTTTTCAAACACCTCAACACGAGCCTTGTAGTACGGCGTCTTTTCGGCAACCGGGGACGGTTCTTGAACTGCAAGCGTGGCCATTTTGTCAGCGGCAGCGTCAGCCATAGGGCCGACTTGTAATCAAGATAAAAAATATCACTTTGAAAGACCAGTATCCTGCGATTAGACAGAATTTGGCCTGTCGGCCGACACTCTGCACGACAGCCTTCACATCGAAACTGCCACCGATCGCCGGCTTTGTTGCAGGATGGCATTACCACATCCAATCTTACCAGTAACTATCAGTTAAATGAGTGTTGTAAAGGTGCTATCACGCCAAGCAGCGCGACCCCGCAATTTACCGGTTAGTTCAGTGAGGTTCTGCTGCCCGCGCGGCCACGAGCTGGGGTGTGACTTTTCAGTCCATATGGTGAGATGCCGTTATATATGTCACAGCGCCTTGGGGCCTGTGGAACGACTGGGTGTCGGCGACGCTGGATCCAAGAAGGCCAATTGACGAATGCCCGGATGTCATTGCGCGCTCCTTTGCATCCCAGCCAGTCACCTCACTCTTTGTGGCCGATCCTGAGCCTGACGGCACACGCTTCTGGTCCATAATGGCCATGGAGTTCCACACAACCGGACCTACCTGGTATGGGCGGCACGGCTCTGAGCTGCGGCGTCACCACTGCGCCACCTTGCCGGGTGTGCCGGGGCACTGCAACCTGGCGGCCATGGTGCGCCCCCGAGGGGGGTGCTCGACCCGCAGCTGCCAGAGGTGGTGCAGGAAGCTTGAGACGCAGTGCCGGTGGCGCTGGAGCCATGAGCGCTTAATGATGATTGCGATTGAATGCGCGTTGGGTGGGCGTACATAACTGAAAGGATCATCGCCGTACATCCGAGCGCCAACGTGTGCTGATGGACGTGCATGCCCCGAAATGCAGCAATGAACGCAGCGATGGCTGCGGCTGCCGGCTGCCACCCAAAGCCCACCGAATCGCACAATCCCGCAAAACGACACCAGGGGGGACTCCCTCCGCCGCCTCTAAAGCAGCCGCCACATACCGCCGCCCAACCTCCATCACGCTGACGGCCGCTAGCGCCGCGACATCCCAAACACATTGCTGCAACCCGAGGTACCACCGCCCACCCGCACTAGGTATCACCGCCCACCCGCACGGCCAGCTGGTGAATGACGGCTTGATGAGCCACCGGGCAGCATCAGAAGCGATGCTGCGGAGGGGAGAGCCCGTCAGGCATCGCACCAGGGCACTCGCCGCAGCCACATGGAGAGGCCACTGCGCCTGCCCCGCATGTGGGAGTTGCCAAGCAAAGGAATCCCATCAACTTTAAGCCGCCACCCACCATCTTCCTTGCGAGAGCTCTCCCAGCGCATACCATGCCACAACCTCCGGAACGCGCCCTGCCGGGCCAAGTGCAAGGCCACCGCTCCCCCCCAGCGCCTCTCGAACATACAGGAGTCGCCGCCGCAGGTCGACATATTACTTCATCCCGACTTTAGCTTCCCACCACCAAGCTCTTCAGCATGCATTTCCAAACGGCTCTTCTAAACGGTTTTCTCTTTCGTACATGGGTTTGCAACCCCTCCCCCCCAGCGCCTCTAAAATGTTCAGGTCCCACGCGGCTGCGCGAGCCGCCGCCGTTTCCGGTAGCTGCCTGAGCGCGGCCACTTGCACTGACATACGTACTCGGAACCCAAAAAGGAGGCTACCCCTTCAGCCGCCACCCGAGGCGCGCACCCAACAACACCCCCATATAAGGGGTGGTCGGGTGGCCCCTACCCGCCGGCGCCGCCCTGCCCGCCACCGCTGCCATCCGCTTAGGAAAGGGAACGTCCACCCACAGGCCGCATCGCACATAAACCATAGAAGCGTGGATAGCTGTAAACCCAGAAGCATGATTTTTTCTATCAAAGCCTGCTAGAGGCATTTCGGCTTGGCAGCCGCTTTGGCTTAGCAGATACTCCCTGACTCGACCTGCGCACGCCACCCCGGCCATTTTGGCCAGTAGGGTCCCACACTGCTGTTGCCCTGCCACCAGCCTCTCGCCTGCTGCAAACGGCACTGCAGGGCCCCAACGGTGGTGCCAGCAGCACCAGCTGTCCAGGATAACATACAGCTTTCGGCGATGCAATCTACCTACACCGTCACAGCGCACCCCATTCGTTGCCATCTGGTCGCACAGAGGTTGCTCTGCCGCTATCGCCCCCGCAGCAAAGTCCGCAGCTCCACATTGTTTCCTGCGAAGTCCAGCGCCTTCATTCCTACCTGTGGCAGCGAGGATAGGGCGCGGGATGAGCTTCAAGGGGCCCGACGTCTCCTTTGGGGTTTATTTGTGAAGGCCGGGGATGGTTGGAAGTCAGACCGCATTGGAAGGGAAACAAAGCGCAGCTAGCAGTGCGTGTATTAGGAGTGCTTGGGAGGGAGCATCATGTATATATGTTCGTGTCGCCTCCTAATAAGGAAGCCGCTTAGTGCCGACAGACTGGGCAGGATTGCGGGCGTGCAACGTGCTGTGGACGCCCACACCGCCGCAGCCGCCACACCACCCCGGCAGCAGAGGGAGAATCAGCGGGCTCTGCCCCCCGACCCATGCCTAAGGCCAGGCGGTCATTTGGCTGTCCCATTGAGAGGGCAGGTAGGGCCGTGGGGTGCTGTGGAAGCCCACACCGCCGCCTGCGCCACCCAACCGTCCCGACGGCCCGGTGCTAACTCAAACGCTTTCACGACTCTGCAGTCATGTTTCGATTCTTTCATGCAATAGACACCGCCGCCACTACTTGATCAGGTCGCCTTCGTACACGTGTTTGGTACACGGCAAATCGAAGGCTCGTGTTTTTGTCGATCACAACAGCGTTGATGCATCTTCTTCCAAGTAGGCTTTATCACAAACACCACATGCACACAGCGGCCCCCCAATGCAGGTATGTCGTCGCCATGGCCGTGGCGCAAATAAACGGACATCTGGCACGTCCGCAAAGGCATGGAGCATTCGCTATCCAGGCCCCGCGCGCTTCCGGCACCAACCCTCGGAACGCACCTTGTTTGCCGCGTCCTTGTTGGCGCCGGCCTTGAGCAGAGCACGCGCCACCTCTTCGCTCCCTCTAAGAGTGGCGCACATGAGCGGTGTCCAGCCATCCTGTCCGTCGGTAAATGGGGGCCGTTGCAGCGTTGCCGGTCAGGCGTTCTTGGTTAGCCCACTGAGCAGGCAGGTTGGGCCGTGGGGTGCTGAGGACATCCACACCGCCGCCTGTGCCACACCATCGGAACGCGATCGAAACACCGGAATCTGGCATATGGATTCCTTCCCGAGACTAATACGTTCTTACCCGAAATCCCTTGCGCCCCAGATGCGTGAGGCGTGCCAGCCTCTGGGGTATCGGCCAGGTCGCTTGCAGGAAAGCAACTAGTGCCCATACCGCGCCGTCGCCTGCATCAACCCCACCATACCCACCTATATATCCTTGGCGATCCATAATGCAGTCCAGCAGTCCCAACCCACCCCAACCGCCAGCCCAGTGCTAACTCGAACGCTTTCACGACTCTGCCATGTTTTGATTCTTTCGTGCAATAGACACCGCCGCTGCTAATCGTCTTCGTACAGTGTTTGGTACACAGCAAATTGAAGACTCGTTCTTTTGTCGATCACAACAGCGTTGCTGCATCTCCTTTTAATCAAGCCTTATCCCAAACACCACATGCACACAGCGGCCCCCCAATGCAGGTATGTCGTCGCCACGGCCGTGGCGCAAATAAACGGACACCTGGCGCGTATGCGAAGGCGTGGAGCATTGCCCAGGCCCCCCGCGCCGCTTCCGGCAACAACCCTCGGAACGCACCTTGGTTGCCGCGTTCTCGTTGGCGCCGGCCTTGAGCAGATCACGCACCACCTCTTCCCTCCCATACCAAGCGGCCCACATCAGCGGTGTCCAGCCATTCTGCCGTCAGTAAGTGGGGGCCGTTGCAGCGTTGCCGGCCAGGCGATCAGTTGGTTGGCCCACTGAGCAGGCAGGTTGGGCCGTGGGGTGCTGTGGACATCCACACTGCCGCCTGTGCCACACCAGCGGTATGCAATTGAAACACCGGAAGCTGGCATATGAATACCCTCCCGAGACAAATAGGTTCTTACCCGAAACCCCTTGTGCCCCAGATGCGTGAGGCATCGGCCAGGTCGCTTGCAGGAAAGCAACTAGTGCCCATACCGCGCCGTCGCCTGCATCAACCCCAACATACCCACCTACATCTCCTTGGCGGTCCATAATGCAGTCCAGCAGTCCTCCCCTCCAGCCGTCCCGACGGCCCAGTGCTAACTGAAACGCTTTCACGACCCTGATTCTTTCGTGCAATAGACACCGCCTCCGCTACTTGATCAGATCGCCTTTGTACACGTGTTTAGTATACAGGGAATCGAACAATCGTGTTGTTGTCGATCACAACAGCGTTGATTCAAGTAAGCCTTATCGCAAACACCACATGCACACAGCGGCCGCCCAATGCGGGTGCGCCATCGCCACGGCCGCGTCGCAAGTAAACGGACTTCTGGCGCGTGTGCGAAGGCATGGAGCATTGCCCAGGCCCCCGCGCCGCTTCCGGCATCAACCCTCAGGACGCACCTTGGTTGCCGCGTCCTTGTTGGCGCCGGCCTCGAGCAGATCACGCACCATCTCTACGTGCCCTGTCTCAGCGGCCCTTATCAGCGGTGTCCTGCCATCCTGTCCGTCCGTAAGTGGGGGCCGGGGCAGTGTTATTTGCTGGCCAGGCGTTCAGTTGGTTGGCCCACTGAGCAGGCAGGTGCCGTTGGACGGAGGGAGGTGGGGGTTGGTGTGGCGGTGTGCTGTGGACATTCTCACCACCGCCGACGCCATAAGATGTTCATAATCATCCGGGATTTGTTTGAGGCCAGGTCCCGAATACGGCCATGGCTGCAGCAGACCTCCGCCACCGCCACACAGGGGCAGATATGACCACCCTCACCCACGGCGCACGGATAGAACCCCCACCGGGCATTCACTATACCCATAGGCACCAGTCCAGTTGCACCATCAACGGTGCTCTGGGACGGACCCCATCGCGGCCGCCCCCGCCCGACTCTGCACTCATCCTTTTGATTTCGCTCCCAGGACACCACCCGTGCATTGTCACGCGCACAGGCCGAAGCAATCCATGATTGGACCTCCCACCCTAGCGGATAGCAACGAATGACTTCCTGTCATCGCCCGCATCATAGTTTCTTCGTTTCCTGTGACATCCAATTTTCGGCTATCTATGGAACCTGACGAAACAGCCTCAGCCGGAGGGCGAGGAGGGGTGCACCCAGGCTACCCTCGGTTCGTCCTCCATCCGCAACCCCGGAGGCCATCCTTGCCCTCACAACATGTGCTGCACACCAACAGCTTCAGACCAACCTGGAGCACAACCTGCTGGGCAACAGGTGGCGGTGCATGGTGTGTGCAGGCTTCCCCGATTGGTGTCGCATGTCGCATATGATTAAATAATGAAGATACGGAACACTATATCCGCGCTTGGACGTTCGTATGCGATATTTCCCATTTACCAGGAGAGGTAAGCACAGCGTGTGGCGTACCTTGTCGCGCTTCTCGAGGTCCTCGTTGGCATATTGCCGCACCGGTAGAGCGACCTGGGCTGCCACAGGCACGGCGGGAGCAAGATGGGGCACTGGTGGCGCAGCCGCCGCAGGCAGCGCTGTGTCCGCCTGCCCGTGTGCGAGGCCAGACTGGTTCATCAGCCATGATTGGATGGAGTTACGCAGCGTAATGTTGTCGATAAGCGTCTTGGACGTGAGGGGCAAGTCTGAGGCGTCGGGTGGGTCGGTGGGCGGAGGGTTGAGAGGGGAAGCAAGGACACCCAGGATAACGGTGGCGCTTCGAATGCAAGCTACAGCTAACAAATACCGCGCAAACTGGTGACCGTGGAGGCGGCCACTCGGTGACAGGTAAAATGAGGAACGGACGCGTGATCCTGAAGTGCTAAGTTGCGTTCCCACCCTATGTCGTGTAGCAATTGGGTTGATTGGCTGCTCCATCCTCGCACACACCGCTTGATGCGGGGCCTGTTTGCAGCCCATGCGTGTCATTAGCTACATCGGCACACATCCACGCCATGCTATGCAACCAGCGGTCTATGCCGAAGGGCGCTAGCGAGAAGACCGGTAGCGTTGTGCATGGTGGTCTTTGCCGCTCGGCTGGACCACTCACTGGTGACGGGGTTGGTGTTCGTCGTGTTCAGGTGCCGCTGGATGGCTTGCCGCTCGAACGAGTGGCCGCTCTCCAAAATGACCGGGTCGCTCATCACACATTTTGTAATGGGGCAGAGGAAGTCTGGCGGCATGGAGCTGGCCGCAGGAGCAGTGGCGCCGCCGCTGCCGGGGCTGCTACCCCCGTACTCGTCGACCCCCGCCTGGCGCAATGTCAGAGCTGCCACTATTTGTGACAGGTACTGCGCCTCCATGTCCTTCTTGTCCCGGCGCAGCTCCGTCAGCTCCCCCTGAAGTGCGGCGGTGATGTCTGCCTCATCCTGCAGCCACAGTACGACAGCAGGCATCACACCTCCTTCATAACCGCCCGTGGTCGGTTCAATAGCGAGGCTAAGGAGGCACGAGTCTAGTTCCACCACCATGCACAACAGTTGCGAATCGTGAACATTACGCCAAGCGCCCACTTCGGCAGGGACGACATGCGTGCGGGAAGGAACTCCACCAGGCTAGCGACCATACCCCGTTGACCACGTGGTGCGCACTTCCCCCAAATTTTACGCCAGCTCTTTTTCCTGACCTTCTAGCTTGTCGGCTTTGGGATGGACTCGTCCTCAGGTTTCTGGTACCCAAACTAAGTTGTCCAGCAAGCAGCTACAGGCGTGTGCTCCAGGTAGGCTCTTGTCCCGCTGATAACCTTATCTCTTCTTGCTATGTCGTTTCCACGTACGGGTTCCCTGCTCTCTGCTCCCCACTGCCAGGTCCCACGTACCTGCGCGCTCATGCCCGTGCCTGTGGCGCTCTTCACCACACCCGCCTGCTCCAGGCTGGCCAGCACTGCAGCCTTGATGTCCTCGACCAGTGCCGCGCCAGCTTGGCTGCTGGCCTCAAACCCTGCGACGCGCGCCTCCTCCCTCATACAGCCCAGCTGCTCATGTATCTGCGCCGCCTGGGTCTCGAAGCCACGTAGCACCTCCAGTTGCAAGTTGACCAGGTCTGCTCGCAAGTCGACAAACGAACTTTTTATATCGGCGTGCTGCTCAATGCCCATGGATGTTTGGAAGGCGCTCAGGTCGTTGGACAGCCGCAGCGCGACGGCCCTCAACTCCGCGACGTGGTTGCCTGGTGGCAGGTGCGCGGGTGCCACAAGGGACGGTGTGGGATCGACTGCCTTCGTCCATGTCGTGTGGATTCGCCCCCTGAGCCCTGACAGAGCTACCTGCTGCCTTACATGACGCAGCCCGCGACGTGACTCAACAAGCCGTGTGATCGAGAGCGAGCACGCCGTGCGTCGTGCAGACACCGTGACGGCGTTTACGTCGCCGCAACCTCACAGTGCAAAGGCCACCCGCTAGATTCCCTTGTGTGTAACACTACTGTCCAACTCATTATGCATTCTCTGTCTTCCAAGAGGTCGCTGCATCAGAAGCCGCGGGGTACCGGTATTCGGCAAATCTGTATACCGGTATGCTCTTTGTAAACGTTTGCGACTTGGATGTAAACAGTCACCCTGTGAAAGGATGTATCAACATTGCCTGTACAGGCGCATTCGCAACACGTACTAGGGCGTACACATAACTCCTAGCAAACCTATTTCGTTTTCAACCAGCCTCCCATCCAGCGCACCAGCAGTGAAGAACTTGGCAACGGTCGACTTCTTTGCCAGACGCTCCACCAAGGCCAGGCAGTTCTCCAACGATTCATTCAGCCCCTGTTGTCCAGGCACCGGTCGCACGGTCGGCTCTTACAACCATTAACCACCGATGTGTTTGCAGCGAAAGTTGTGCGTTGCCCTTAAATATCT
This sequence comes from Yamagishiella unicocca, assembly GCA_003116995.1. Taxonomy (NCBI): domain Eukaryota; kingdom Viridiplantae; phylum Chlorophyta; class Chlorophyceae; order Chlamydomonadales; family Volvocaceae; genus Yamagishiella; species Yamagishiella unicocca. The sequence goes on along the minus strand of BDSL01000034.1, from coordinate 241,165 downwards.
TACCTCCAGGGCGGAAATGGCACCGGGCTTAGACAGACTGCCGGCGTCCAAGTCTATCGAGGCATCTTCAACTACCACAGCCACGCGCCGCACCAGCTTGCGCAGGGCAAGGCTATCTTGTCTGATGTCCTTGAGGTTCGCCAACGCGGCCACCACCTTGAAGGTCACGTTGGCGATGCCGACCACCGACCCAACTGGATCCATAGCGGCAACTGAAGCAGCTCTTATTCGATATCTTTGTTGCAGCTGGCGTTTTCCTAGTGCCGTTGGGGTGATCTTCGAGGCCGAGCGACCGTACGAGTATACTCAGCGGCAACAGGGACCCAGTCGGTGTACGGAAGGCGGTCGAATTGACCTCGCCCCCACAAACCGAATTTTCAGAAAGTCGTTCAGTCCCCTTCAATCGCGTAGATGTCGCACAGCGCCAGCTATCTTTACGAACGCCAAAGTTTGCAAACCCTCGCCCATGGCATGTAGGTTTACTACCTTGTATCTTTTCGTAGATTAAGTATTGGTAACTGTTTCCTCTACCTCTGTTAGACGTTAAGCTACTTGGCCGTCCAGGAAACTAGTAGCTTAACATAGTAGATATGGTAGGGACTATTTCTGTTGCTGGGCTTTCCCTTGCGCGCCGTTCGCTGTCGTGGTTCGCGCGGGGCGCTTGCGGGAGTTCCTTGCAGATAGTAGTCGGGCGAACGAGTGGTCGGCGAGATGGTTGGCGTTCTGGGCGGGCGCGGGAAGCAACCTTTGTTTTGTCGGAGGTTCCGTTTTGGAGGTAGGGTCAGCGGGCGATGGGTCCTGACGCCCGGCGGGCGCCAGCAGGCTCCTTTTCCTAGGGGGCTACTCGCCTTCGTCTTGGGCTTTTGGTTGCGTATTGTGCTTTTCGTTGTTCGTTGGGTTCCCTGGATCGTCCTGGGTCGTCGAGCAAATTCGTGTTGCCTGTTCACCTGTAGCCCGGTGCGCAGTGGCTTGCTCGCATTGGAAGGTGGGCACTGTCCGGTTAGAGGGCGAGATTGTGATGTTCGCCCGGCTAGCTGTCACTGCCGGGCTCCCATTCGCTCTTTAGATGTTGTCAGGAGGCGGAAGGCAGCTCGGGCTCGTACGCCACCCAGCGCTGCCCAGCGCCGGAACGATGATTTTTCGGGTGGAGGCGACGAACCTCCCTCCCCAGCAGCGGGGGTGGGCACCGGCATGCGGGGTTGCGGCCGGTGAGCGGGAGCTGGCGGGCCGACGGGCTGCGGCTTCGATACATGCTAGACGCGAGTGCTGTCGGGGCAGCGGTTCGGGGGTGCCACCAGGGCGGGAACCCCGGGGGCGAAAACGTACTGACCTCGCGGGCTGCGGGTTTGTGCGCGGGGTCCGGAGCCGTAGGGCTGCCTGAGGCATGTGAGGCAGTGGGCAGGGGCTGACTGGCTCAGCGGTAGTGCCCTCGGGTGGGGGCTGTACTGGCACCACCAGCAGCTCATCGAGCTCCGGTGGGGGCTCGTCGGACTCCGGCTCCAATCGGAGGCCACTGCCCGCAGCGGCGACAGCGGGAGCGGGCGGATGGTGGGTCGGGTGTCTAGGGCCGGGTGCTGGTGGGTCGGGTGTCTAGGGCCGGGTGCTGATGGGTCGGGTGTCTAGGGCCGGGTGCTAACGGCCGAGTTGACCTCGCTCTCACCAGCTCTCACCACTCTGACTCACACAAGCAAAACCGTTGAGTCGCATAGACGTCGTACAACGCCGGCAGCTATCTTTACGAACACCAAAGTCGCCAGAGGTGCGTAGCTTTACTGCCCTTAACGCATGTATAAGTTGTCGTTAAGCTACTTATCGTATGTACAGGTATCCGTTTCCTCTACCGTACTGCTGACATGCCAAATTGGATGAGGCCGAAATGCTCGGCCAGCTGGTTACAAGAGTCAGACGCGGGATATTACGCGTCTCAGACGGAGAACTCCCCCCATCCATTTAAACAAACTAGAGACGCAACCTGAACCTGATAGCTGAGCCACAACGAGCAGAGAATACATCGCCGGAAACAGCGGTGAGCAATTAAAAAGAAGAAATCACCACGGCACTCCTAGGGCCTGTTATGCCACCCCCCGCCGCTGCGACGAACGAGCCCCCAGAGTTTGCCTCCGGAGTCGTCGTTTCGCGCCGCCGCTGCTACACGTCGTGCCTGTGAACTGTCGATCACGTGTTGTGTCGCGAAAGCCTCATCGGTCACGGGACCAACACGCACCAATTAACCACCAACAACCGGCCGCAAAACGAAGGGTACGGACGATTAACCTCGCCACGCCTTGCATTGAGCACTAAGCGCAGCCTACATAGCGCTGATGGCCGCGAGCGCAGAAACGCCCAAGACCCATGTGCTTCTCCTTCATCCGAAGCCCACGCTTACAACATCGTCTGAGCCTCGGGGTTACATCCCTGCCGTTTTGCTTTTTGAAACAATTTTTCACAGGGAGCCTCACCTGCCTCCGCCCTCTCACAGCACGGTTCATCGATGGAACGCGTGTGGCTCGCCTTGCGGCATGCACACTTCAGTTACTACTACGTCAAGCGCTTCTACCGTCAAACTTTAGTAAAACCCAGCCATCGCTTACATTTGAAGCGCCATTGTCGAATATGTACAGACGTATATCTTCATGCTTCCGCAACGGGTATGGTTTTGTTCGCAAGCGCAATGGCGGCGCTCGCATACCGGTAGCTTGGTAACACAACCCACATTCCAGAAAGTATTACCCGGGCAGGCGGGACCGCCCCCACCGCTTCATTCCGTGCGAGGAGGACACCGTCCGCCCGTCCGTCCGTCCTAGGCCGCGAGCAGCCCCTTTCCGTCTCCCCCTGATCCCCGCCTCCCGTAAGTCCCCGGGCCGCGCCGCCCGAACAGTGCCAGCAAGGCTACTGCCCGCGCTCAAGCCGCGAGCAGCCTTCTCCCTTCTCCCGCTCCGCATGCCGCCCCGTAGCTGGCCTGGTAGCAGGTCCAGCCGTCAGTGCCGCCGCGCAGGCAGCTGATGCACTGCTCCACCTCGCACGGGCTGCCGTACCGCGACGTGCACTCGCCGCACGACCAGGCGTTGACCCGGTCGCCGATGCAGCGGAGGCAGGAGTCGCGCTTGGCGGCGGCGCCACCCGACCGCTGCGGCAGGCGAGTGAACGCACACGGCGGAGACGTCACATACGTGATGTATGCATGGCTTGCTCGGCTTTGTGCACCTTGCGCTGCTGCGTGTGGTACGGCTTGTCGTACCGCTGGGCAACGGGTCCCAGCTCAGCAAGACATTATCAAGGTGCTGTGCAAACAAACCGTCCCGTGTCGCACCCAAACGTTCGACACGGCGACTCATTCGAAGGCTAGCCAACGTACGAGCGATAGAGCCCCCCACCGCAGGATCCGTCCTCACCGCAAAGCAGGTGCCGCAGTCCCACGCGTTGCCGCTGCGCGTGTAGCAGTCCAGGCAGGACCCCATGGCGGCGGCGTCCGGGGAGTTGGCCGCGCACACCTGGGAGCAGCCGCCGCCGCGCCCCTCCTGGGCGCACGTCAGGCAGCCCAGCAGCACATCCTGCGGACACAGCGCGCGATGTGGTGGTGCGATGTGATGTGGTGGTGCGATGTGATATGGTGGTGCGGACACAGCGCGCGATGTGGTGGTGCGGGGGGCGGGGGTCGCTGGTGTCTACGTGGCCATAACGCGCGGACAGGGCCTGCAGCAGGCAGTGGGCTCCCGCCCGTTGGTTGTTAGGCCACACATACGTAATAGGGCCCCGCTGCTGGCTGGGGTACGACAACGGCATGAGCAACCGGCGGGCTGTCGTACCAACAGCAGCCTGTACAAACGGGCCTGGAATGTACGTACGCACAAGGGTTGTGCACATCCATCACCAGCGTACGGGCGTGACGTGGCGGGCATGACTCACTCGGTTGGTTGTGCTGGCGAAGCAGTTGTGGCAGGACCAAGGGTCCGCAGCGACCCCCGCGCACTGCTGGCACGGCAGCGCCAGGCCGCTGCCCAGAGTGCTGCTGCTGGCGGCGTCGGCGAGCCGGGTGCATTCGGAGCACTTGTACTCCAGGGGAGGGCACACGGGGCCTGGGGCTAGGGGGGGAGCGGGAGGCGCGGGGCTGGGCGGCTTGGGGGCAGGCGGCTTGGGGCCAGGCGGCTTGGGGCTGGGAGGCTTGGGGCTGGGAGGCTTGGGGCTGGGAGGTTGTGGTTTCGGCGGCTTAGGGCTGGGCGGACGAGGGCCCGCAGGACGTGGGCTGGGAGGCCGCAAAGTTGGCGGCGAGGGCCTCGGGGACGGAGGAGACGGCTTGTTAGCCGGCGGAACGGGACTGGGGCTGGGACTGATGATGCCTGGGCTTGGGCTGGGCGTTGGGCTGGCAGCCGGCGGCGGGGCGTTGCTTCCCTCCGAAGGCAGGATGAGCACATCTGGTGGTGGGGAGGCAGGCAGAGGCGGGTGGGAAGAGTAACGCAAACACACGCAAACACACACACACACGCCCATACGGTTTGGGAAGGTATCACGTCGAACGAGATTGCAACATTCAAACTGCTTGCAGGCGAACACCTGAAACTGCGGGCCAGCTCCCCGCCGCCAGATACCGGTACGTGCTGGCCTAGACTGTAGCCCAGCTACCGCGTCATCTCCCCCACCTGCGCAGTACGACCCACGTGGTTCCTCACAACCCCACCTGCGCAGTACGACCCACGTGATTCCCCACAACCCCACCTGCGCAGTACGACCCACGTGCTTCCCCACAACCCCACCTGCGCAGTTGTTGAACTGCTCTGTCTGGGTGATGGAGCTGCACACGCCCGCGCCGTTGACACTCTTGCCGCACTCGCCGTCGACGTCGTCCGCGAGGCTGGCGCACGGCAGGTAGCAGTTCTGGTAGCCAACCCACCACCTGCGCCGCACATACACATAGGGGATCGGGCTTGTCGCGGCGGCTTAGCGGTATGTTGACACATCGGGCACACATCAGGTCCTCGTGGGTTAGGCTGCTCCATTAACAGTCTCTTTCAGTGTCACGCGATGCGCCCGATGGCTCTGCCATATGGTTTAGGGCCCACTGTAACAGCTGTTACTACAACAATGATTCGTAAGCTTGTGCCTGTTACAGTGATGTCATGGAGCTACTGTTGACGTGCGGCAGCCGCGGCGCAGTGCCCGCTACAATGCACATATCGTCGATCGTACACACCTCCACTGTCGTAGCGCCGTTGCTGAGTCTGGCCTCTTACGCTATTATTAGCCTGTATGTCCCCTGGAGTACGTGTACCGACCAAACCCTGGAGCACACCGACCGAGCCGCCCTCTGCCGACCCACCCCTGGAAGACATCTGCCCACCCACCCACCACTGCAGCACGCATCCGTTGGTGCAGCTGACCCCGGGGGGCAGGCGGAAGCGCTGAGTGATCTCGGAGTCGGAGGGCTTAAGGTACCAGTACACCTGCGGGCGGAGGGCGTACAGGTTAACAGTAGGGTGCCGTACTGCAGAGCAGAGCCATGACCGTCACTACTGGCCGTACGTGCCTCACTAAGTCGTCTGGTCCGTACACGGACGGTACGGCGGCCCCGCCCCGGAGCGCACCGCTGTCGTACCTACCTTCCCGTTGTACCTCGGGTCGCTTGACACCCGGCGCAGCTCGTTGGCTGGGTCGTCAAAGCAGCTGGCGGTGAGGGAGAAGCGGTCCTGGGGGCAGAGGCGCATTGCCATGCGGCCGCCGTGGTTGGTGGACAGGTAGATGGTGACGTCGAACTCCTGCCCCGAAACCCAGGTCGCCTTGAAGCCATCAAACCAGAGCGTGGGGTCGGTGAAGTTGATGCCGGTGCTTCCCTTTGGGAGGGCACGCAATGGAGGCATGGCGGGCAAAGGGCTCAGGACGGGAAGTTGAGGAATGAGGAGATGAGGGCAGTAGTCCTCAGAGACTACGCTGGACAAAAAGACGCACAAGCTCAGGATGGAGGATGTGGAAGAACATGGGTGGCCCTTCAGGCCCAAGCAATACACGTACGTCGTCTGGCGCCTACAGCACCCACAGTCCGTCCGGCAAGGCGTGCACCAACACAGTATCCGGGTTGCGGCCATCCAATTGGCCACCAGTGGGCCCCTGTACGACGCTATGAACTCCTACCTGGAAGGGGTTTCCGCAGACATCAGGCTGCGAGGGGCGGGGAGGTGCAGGCAGGCGGGGGCGCAGACGTCATCTCACGGACGCCTGGGTCATGGCACTGGGCCCAACTGGGCCCGACTTGCGCGTGGCTCATTGGCGCCCTTGTGCGTAGAAGAGGTACTGACAGAGTTGTGAGGTATCCTAACTATGTGGTTAAGTGCTAAAAACCCGTAGTCCACTCTTGAGGGCAAGAGGGGGACAGTGAGGTCGCGAGCACGGCTTCGGCTTGGAGCCAGTTTTCGAGCGAGCGGTGCGTCGTGGTGGTGACTAATACGGCAGCGTTTCTGCCTTTGCTACCCTCAACCTACCGCGGCACCATTGCCTTGGCCGCAATGCTCGCAATAAAACTTGTTGTTTATGCGGGCTGCGGAGGGGTTCAAAGGACGTGCAAGACGTGAGGTAGGACGCAAATGGCGGGCTGGAACCTTCGGGGGCCTGCCTCACCAGCCGGGCAGGGGCTCACAGGGCCTCACCAGCTGGGCAAGGCTGGCCAAGCCGTATGCAGCACTAGTCTTAGGATCAGGTTGAGGAATCGGCTTTCAGAAACACACCAACAACGACTGCTGCTTACTATCCGGCTGTCTGACCTGGCCATTCACTTCCAGGCCCTTGCTTTCAGTGGAGTAATCCATCTCTGGCGTCGCAACATTACCTGCATAGTTACGTGCGATGGGATTCTTGAGGTAGCCGTGCGCCGATGCCAGCCTTACGGCGTCCTGAACCCCCAGTAGAAAGACCACCCCCACGGCCCTAATAGCCCAATACATGATGTACCCAGACGCGATGTGTAATAGAGACGTTCGCGTGGGTGATGTGATATAGCAGTGCCACCGCGGAACAGCTTGAAGCCCAATATCAATGCGCTCTCGTCGCCAGTGCAACCTACCCTCAATCGTGGATACACAGTACTAATCGACTTCTATACGAAAATGAGCATCGGGTGCGCGCGAGGCTCGCCATTACTTAGTCCGTTTTTACGTTAGGTAATATCGCCAACCCGTTAACTGGAAGCGCCCGAGAAGGTGCTCGCCAGGCCGGATGTCTACCGCACCGCCACGGGCATCATTAAGAAGGAACATGTTCTTTTGTGCTAGTCGGCTTGCGGTGCAAGGGGTTCCCGACGGCTAAGACACTTGCTCGGCCATGCTCGGCCCGTCAGTGCGGCGTCCCGGCCCGTCCTTACCCGTTCAGGCTATGTGCAATGTTTCTCTTGCTGAAAGATAATCTGGTGAACCTGGATCAACAAATGTGCAGCAACAGGAGTACATGGCCCCGAGGTGTCCGGCACCGTTGTCGCTTAGCATTGCTCACCGGTATTGCTCGACGTCTACATACCATTCCTTGACACTTTGAGGAACCCGGCTGTTTCAAGGGATAGCCCATCACCTCCGGACTTGATCCGAAGTCACAGCTTGAACGTGAGCCCCTTGAAGCCATCGACAAGGTGGCCCCGCACGACAACCGGAAGCGTCGCAGTGTCATCTGCCAGAGGCAGTTCCGCTCTCTACCAGCGCGACCGTCACGCCACGACCGTCACACAGCACTGCCAGACCCTCGCAGTCCGCCCGCTCTCTCAGCACATGCAGCCCACAGCCCACGACGACCAATACCTGCTACGCCTACCTTGCGTCCTCACGGCGCCTTAACTGCGTCTGCCGTTATCAAACGCTCACTGTCACCAAAATTGCCGCGCTGCCTAAAACGGTACAACACGGCTGGCGGGGGTAAGCGGCGCCGCCGCGGACTCGACGCCTCAGACGGCGGCCTCCCGCGTAACAGCTCCGACCCTCGAGCTCCGGCCGCCGCCCGCGGCCGCCGCCACAACGACTGCTCCCACGCGCCACCCACGTGTGCGCTGCACGACACCCTCCCTCGAGCTCATTCTCTTCCCTGCTCGCACCCTTCTCGCAGTTCACCAACGGCAACAGGTCCCAGAAGCCGCCGCGTTCGCACTCTTTCTGGCCACACAACACAACACAACACGAGTATGCGACACAACGCGCCGCAGCCGATGCCATCGACTTCACCACCCCGCAAAATCGCCAACCGCACTCACTCAACCACACTCCTAGGAATGTAGCCCCCGCGCTGCCCTATCAAAAACCCGAACAACGCTCGTCGCCGGGCGGACGCATCTCCGAGCACGACACGGGCTCGCCGGCTCCAGCTGCGCACTAGGTGCCCGACCAGCCGGCCCTCCTCACCCCCGCAGGGCGCGGGATGCCACCGGGGCCGCTCCGGTCAGCCGACTACGGCGTGGGTGCCGGTGGTAATGGCGGTGGTAGTGGCGGTGATGGCGGCGGTGGTGGTGGTAGTGGGGGGCGGTGGTGGGTGGGGGGTCTACTCGGCCTTGGGCGCGCGCCGTCGGTACTGCACAGGCACTCCCTCGAAGGTGGCGCCGCCCTCGACGCTCAGCGCCAGGCCGATGCCCTGCCAGGGACCTGCAGCGATAGGCAGGGGACGGCGGGCGGTGAGGGGGGATGGGCCGGGTTGAGGACGCTGCCAGCAGCTGACGTAGGCAGCAGCAGAGGCGCCCCAGGGTGGCAGCAGAGGCGCCGTTCTGCGGGCAGGAAGGTGCCAGGACGCAGGCAACCGAGGGGGTCCCGCCATGCGCCGCCAGTGCACCCCGTAAACATCACGATGGTGCGCCCTTATCCCAACCCCCGTCCCGGCCCCGCACCCACCGGACCCGCTGCTCGCTCGCCCGCCGTAGTACAGCCGCCAGCGGCCCGCCGACATGGACACCGCGCACGGGCTGCCCACGTCGCCTCCGTCCCACGCCTCCGCCCCCTCCGCGGTCAGCACAGGCGCCGGGTACCGGCGCCAGGAGGTGCCGTCCTTGGAGACCGCCAGGCCGATGCTGCGGCGGTTGTCCGTTGCAACCGCCTCGTAGCACATGAGGAACTGGCGGTTGTCGACGTCGCGGACGACGCTGACGGCGGCGGGGCCCAGTGCATCGAAGGCGGCGGCGCCGTCGTCCTCGTCGTCGGAGGCGGCGGCGGAGGCGAGCGCCGCCGGGTCGAACACGGCGCCCTTTTTGTTCCACTTGAAGCCGTCCGGCGAAGTGGCCAGGGCCACCACGAAGCGCCGGAGGGACACGTCCCAGGTGGTGTAGTACATGCGCATGTCGCGAGGACCCACCGCCAGCACCTGCATACAACCCCCCGGGGGGAAAGGGGGGAGGGGGAAGGGGGGACGGGATGGAGGGAGGAAGGAAGGGGATCCGCGGGACCGGGGGCGCCGGCGGAGGGACGTCAGAATCAAATCCCATCAGTTGCTCGTCTCATGGACGCCCGCGTGCTGTAAACCCCACAATATTGAATGTTTTTGCGGTAAGACTGGGTTGAGACGCTTGTCGTGTCCGACTCCTCATCCTTGCGCGTCTGCGCCCCGGATCTAGCGCCGCACCCATGCCAGCCCCAACCCGCGCCCTCCAAAGAGCCCCGGCCCCCGACCCACCCACGGGTTTCCCCTCGCAGCCCCACCCACGGGTTTCCCCTCACAGCCCCCCCCACGGCCCCACCTGCATGCTTCCGTTGAACAGCAGATTGGCGTCCTCCTGCCCGCCCACGTCGAACAGCGCTCCCGTGTGGTGGTCCGCCTCGATGCGAGCCCAGTTGCGCCCGTCCTGCAGGGAGGAGGGGGGACGAGGGCGAGCAAGAAGACCCGGGGGTAGGGAAAGGAGGGGTGTATCAGAGGAAGCCCGTGGGTGGGCACTGGAAGGCAAGAGAGGGTAAGACAGCGGGTGCCAGGGGGCCTTGCTTGATGCCGAGCAGGTGCGAGGGCAGCTGCTGCGAGGACCGCGCAGAGCAGGTCAGGGGCGCTGTCAGACCGGCTGCTGTAGATCGCCGGGGCCCTCCTAGCATCCACGCGGCGAGCCATCACCATTGCCGTGCTCGCCCGACCCACTGCGGTATCACAGCTGTACCCGCCAATGCGACCACGGATGTGGCTTTATTTTTTATGCGACCACTGTTATTGCATAGGACCATAAGGGTATAAGGCCATATGGCCACAAGGCCCCTCTTTCGACGCCACAGTAATAATCCCGTGATGCCATACATACGGCGGCGGATCCCAGCCCGCGCCCACCCCCCGTGTCGCCCCCCGCTTCAACGTCTCCCCACTTCACCCCCCGCTTCAACGTCTCCCCACTTCACCCCCCGCTTCAACGTCTCCCCACTTCACCCACCTGGCTCATGGCCAACCCGGGCCGCAGCCGCAACCCCTCCACCGGCTGCTGCGGGCTGCCGCCGCTGCCTCCGGCTCCAGGGAAGCCCTCCGGCAGCAGCACCGGCTCGTAGTCCCCGCCCGAGTAGAACATCCAGTACACGCCCACGCCGCTGCTCACGGAGCTGTTGGAGAGGACCTGGCCCACGGGTCGGTGGGTCGGTGTGGGTCGATGTGGGTCGGTGTGGGTCGGTGTGGGTCGGTGTGGGTCAGTGTGGGTCGATGTGGGTCGATGTGGGTCGATGTGGGTCGATGTGGGTTGGGTCAATGTGGGTCAATGCGGGTCGATGTGGCGCGATGTGGGTCGATATGTGTCGGTGTGCGGCGACAAAAGCTGGGTGAGCACACGGCGGGGTCTGGAGGCAGTTGCCGCCAGCGGGCAGCGTCAGTGGTCACAGCAGCCACAGCGGAAGGTGTGGTGCCCGTGGCGCAGTGCGGGGGAGGCAGCGACCCAGACCACCATGTTCCCATCGCTCTGAGCGCCACAAGGCTACGAGAACACCGGGTGGGTTACGCTATACCTGACCTCAGTCGCCCTCACGCTGCACCGCCTCCGCCGCCACCGCCTCCGCCTCCGCCTCCGCCTCCGCCACCGCCTCCGCCTCCGCCTCCGCCTCCGCCTCCGCCTCCGCCGCCAACCCGGCAGCCAGCAACCGCGGATCGCTCCCCCGGCCCTCCTCCGCCTCCGCCTCTGCAGCCAACCCAAACCCGCCGCCGCCCCCCGGCCCTCTCCTCCCCTCGTGGCCGCCACCCACACGCCACCTACCCACCCACCTGCACATCTCCCGGCGCCAGGTGGCACGTGTCGAAGGTCCACCAGTCCGAGTTGGGGCTCATGACGGAGCCCACGTCGCTGGCTGCGTCCGCCCCCCGCGAACCCTCCACCACGTCGTAGCCCCGAAACCAGCTGATGCCGTCACGCGAGATGGCGACACCTGCGTCCCCGGGAGCCCCGCCGGGTGCGGCGTTACGCTGGTGGTGCGGAGGCGTTACGCTAGTGGTGCGGAGGCCAGCCAAGCGAGTGGGAGGAGAAGTGGCATGGATAGGGCAACTGGTGCTCCTGTTGCGGTGCGACTGTGGCGGTAAGGGCCTGTGGGTTTGGTCCCGCGTGTCCGACGCTGGGGGGCTGGATGCGGCCTTTCCTCAGGGCGGTCGCTCTGCCGCAGTGGGGACAGAACCGCGAGGGGCCCCGGATATGGGGACAGCACCCCGGGGCTATGTCGTTGGGGCAGGACAGTTGCAAGGGCGTATGCCTAGCCGTCCGAAGTGTAGCTCGGTGCACCGGCGGGAGGTGCGACCCACCATTGCTACGCTGGGGCACCGGGAGTATGTGTTTGGTGCAGTGTGCTGGAAGAATGAGTTCCGCACTCGGCGCCTCGCCCAGTGCATACCCTGACCCTGCCTCCCCAAGGCCAGACAGCTGAGACCACCAATAAAACCGCCAATCTATCACCTCCTCAACCCCGTTCCTCCTCCTCCTCTTCCTCCTTCTCCTCCGCCTCGTCCTACCCCTCTTCCTCCTATGTCGTGCCTATGTCGTGCCTGTGGGTTGCCTAGCTGAAACCCATCACCACCCCCCTCCTCGCCACGCCCCCGCCCCACCTGCGCTGCCGGATGACGGCGCCAGGGCGTCCACACCGCTGGCCGCCGGCGAGTCCGCTCTCCGGCCGCTGTACCACATGTACCAGCGCTGTTCATCGTCTCCCACGTAGCACCGCACCTGAAGAATAGGGGGCGGGGGGACAGCGGACCGGGGGGGACCACGTGGCACCATGTACGAAAACCAGGAATGCCAACGCGCCGAGTCAGCGACAGCCCCTGCGTCTACGGCCCAGGTTCCGTACGACAGTGCCTTCATCGACCGCCACCCCCAAGAATTGGCGCTTTGAGCGTTGGATCCTGTTTGTAGTGACTTCGAGGTCAGGCGTGCAGGGCGGCTGTTTGCCTGCTCCCTCAGGGGGCTGTAAGACCGTAGTGCTACCAAGAGTATCGTGGCCCCTCGTGCAGCCCGTCCGCACCCGCTCCCCTCCCCTGCGAGAGTACGACGTGTCGTACCCGGAATCACTGCTCAACCCTCACCACGGGTGACCCGACGGCGGCTTCGTCCCAGCTGCCCGCCGCGCCCATTCCAAACACAAGGCCAGTGTGCTTCACAGCTGAGTCCGCAGCAGGAGTGGATGTCGGAGCTGAGGTAGTTTCCAAGCAGGCAGACTGCACTGCGCGGGAGTAGCGCCTGTGAGCGACCCCTCCGCAGTCTGCTGGAGGCCAGGGGCCTGACATAGTGGGCCGGTGGGCCAGCGAGCAGGCACGCGCCCTGGAACCAGCGCAGCCATTCTGTTGGCGGCCAGATATTGTTGGCAGCGGATATTTTAGCCCCAGCATCCTGAAGTGTTAGGCCGTTTTCGGCCAGGAGTTGGTTTACTTCCGTCGATCACCTAATGCTTGCAGCAGGGGCGATAGGGACTATGTCATGACAACGGTAATATAATCTATGATCGAATAGTATTGTAATTTGCATAGGGCACGAGTACTCCTTGCAGGCGGGTAGGTGATCAAGTGCACGACATATGCATTGTGAATAACCTGGCGAGTTGCCCTGTACCAGTTACTGAACGAATGGCCGAATGGCCTTGCAGGGTTTAGGAAGTAGGACATCCGCATTGCGCCTTACCACAGGCTTACGTCGCCAGGTGGTAGGCATTCCGGGAAGGGCGGTGCGCGCAATGGCGAGCGCAGAGGAGGCCGCTGCCAAGGCGGCTGCACAGTAAGAGTCCGTGGGATTGTTAATGTTCGTTCAGTTTGTCGCCCCGCACCGCGACACCTTCGCTTTGACATTGCCGCAGTCTTGCCGACACGGAGCCACGCACAATTTTCGATAAGATTATTTCCAAAGAAATCCCCGCGAACGTGATCTACGAGGACGATCAGGCCCTCGCATTCAGGGACATAAGGTACGCGACGATCCATTCGCCAGGGCACTGGCGTCGATTCATAATCGCTGTGGTCTGTCGCGGTGCAGCCCTCAGGCTCCGGTACACTTCCTGGTGATCCCAAAGGAGAGGGCGGGCCTGACTCGCCTAAGCAAGGCCACGGAAGAGCATAAAGCACTCCTGGGCCACCTTATGTACGTGGCACAGCACGTCGCCATGAAAGGTATGTCGTCTGTGATACTGCATTTGAAGCATGGGCAGGGGGAAGGCCCGAGTCGGTCAGGCAGGCCGTGGCGATGTGGGTTGCGTCCATTACTAAGGCGATGCGCGAGGTGTTTGCCCGAGGGCCTGCATTATATGGGTCTGAGGGTCTACACACGCCTGGAGCACCCTGAAGTTCAGCGAAGTCCCCAGCTGCTCCCGATTACGTTATTACTGTACGCCACCTTGCATCGGGCTCAGTGATGACGAGATGCATCGTGTTTTGGGCCTCAAGACGTTTGACTCGACGCCTTCAGTACCTGCTCCCGAGCGAAAGTGGCCCCATATCGCAGCCTGGGGTGCAAATTACCGCAATAGCTGAGGGCCTGACTTTTCTCCTTCCTGCCATGCTTGCAGAGAACCTTGGAGAGGGCTTCCGTGTAATCGTTAACGATGGTCCCAACGGATGTGAGTTCGCGTATTCATTGGGCGGGTGCACCTGGGATATCCCGACTAGAAGAGTGTACAAGGTGCTATGAGGGGACCTGCCTTGTCGAACGTGTTCTGTCCTCGCCAGCGCAGCATGTGGCCAAGTAGTTGCCGGGCTTTTTTTATTCCGGGACACACGAATTACTGTCGCGGGTCTGCTAGGTGTGTTGGTAGTCGCTTCCTGCAGGGGAGCCTGCAGCGCAAATTGCCCCTGGGGTACTGACTGCTGCTGTTCTTTGGCCTGTTGACTGGTGCTTTGGTGCTTTGCCTTTGGTGCTTCGCGGCTAATAAGCGCTGCTACTTACTCCGATGTGGCATCCCGCCCCGCAGGCCAGTCGGTGTACCACCTGCACCTACATGTTATGGGCGGCCGCCAGCTCGCCTGGCCCCCTGGCTAAATTGACGATGGCGTAGCTGATAGACCTCGCATGTTGCTTTTTGGTGATGACAAATTCCGTTGTCAGGCCCTTGCAACAGCCGTTTTGCGGGCACTAGTCATGGTTTCGGTGCAGCTCCGGAGACGTGAAGGCGGTTGGTGTCAAAACTCGTTAGTGTGATGCCCGTTTACGTGGTGTCAATGCACCGTGTCTGACAGTGTCGTGTATCACCTGGCAGCTTACGGCTGCAAGTGACAGCTGGCTCACAATCATAACCGGGAGGATAGGGTGCGCACATCGGGCCCACTTGACCTGCGCCACCTTGGCACGTAGGGACGCCACCTCTGCCATCCGGCCGTGCTAACGGATACTCTCACACGGGGGCCCAGTTACAAACTTGTAACGACATTGCCGAGCATAAGGTTCCTAGCAAATTACAGTGCAACTGTGGGCCACGCTTCAGCCGAGAGTGAGTACCCTTGTCAGCACCAGGAAGAGGTAACGAATTGCGCGCAACCTGTTCGCGAATGTGTCTACCCTCCTGGTCCAGAGTGCTTTGGACAGCGTACGATCTGGCCTGGCGTCGGCCAGTCAGGAAAGCACAAGGCCGGATAGAGTGCTGTGGGGCACGACACAGCTCCTGAATGGTGCATCTCCTGCCCGTATCGTCCAGTAATTGTGTATAAGCTGCAAAAGATGGTCGCTGCAAGCGCGATGACATTGGCGTAGCTTCTTGCTGCGGCTCTCTCCACACCATCCATTCGAGAGCTTGCATCGGAATCTCCAACACCGGGGATAGAATAGGGACGACGCCCTTCCGATGTGGACAGCTGAGCCTATGGAATGATTATTGCTGGCTGCAGCAAATGGACCGGCCGGCAAAGACATGGCAGCCGTGGGAAGCACTTGACCACTTGTTACACATCCGCCAAGCGGCAGGCACCCATCGCTAGGCTCCTGCCACTGCACACCCAGAACCCTACCGCTGCGCGAGCAGCCGTCGCCCTGTCCCTAGGCAGCAACCAAACCAACAGCAGCTGGCGCGGCAGCTTACTTCTTCTTGGCGACACCGACCGTCTTGCCGGCACGGCCGGTGGTCTTGGTGTGCTGACCGCGCACACGCAGACCCCAGTAGTGGCGCAGACCGCGATGGTTGCGGATCTTCTTGAGGCGCTCCAGGTCGTCACGCATGACCGTGTCCAAGCTCGAGGACGTAAGCTGTGGGACAAAGCAGACAAGCAACGTTCCTCAATTGAGCTTGGCAGATTCCCGAGTGGTGTGGTGCATCTAGCGGATGTGGTAAATAAGGCTACAGCGTCGGAACGCGGGTCCAGACCGACACCAACCCGATTGCCATGATGAAACGCATCCTGGTCAAGGAATGCAACGCACGCAGACATTCGGGCTACCATATTGACGAAAATGCTGGACACGCGAAAACTGTATTACGCATGATATGCGTAGGTGAAGACCTGCCAACTGCGATCGTTGCTGGACTTGTTCTCTTCTTCTAATCCGACATTATGGACCGTGGGTACTGGACACCTTTTACGCGGTTCCAATCGGCCCTACCGACCGCAGAGACCGGTTGCTGATGAGGGTTCCTGAGCAACTCGTGAATGAGGCGCACAAGTGACTGTGCGACCTCATTGCAGCAACTCTCCCAACTTCTCCGTGCCTGCCTATGGACATTGACCCGCGCCGGCGGCAGGTAGCAAAACTTCTTGTAAAGAACTGCTGCAAACGTACGCTTGCCATCTTCTCCGCTGCCTCGGGTGCTACTGCGACAGGTTCTGGAGCTTTCAGGTGCTACAACCCCACTGGAACACCACCAGGGCCGCCTTCGGGTGCTACAACCCCACGGAACGCCACCAGGGCCGCCTTAGGTTACTGCCAACGGCGGCTGTCGGTAGTCCCTCCTCGCCTGGTCCGCTCATTATAATGATCCTGACTGCCAGCTTAAGCTCCAGCTACCAGTCCGCCAGACTGGCTTTACCGGTTTATGCTGCTGCCTGCCGCTGGCTCGCCGCTGCAAACTCCGCGACCGCAGTCCCGTCCACCGTGTTCATCAAAAAATGATAATCCCTCACATCCCCTCGTTCCCTTACTCCCACTCCTCACGCCCCGTGGTTTAGCTAGTGTTTGGAGCACTACACCGACTGCTATTGCGCCCATAAGTCTTCCAGATACGCGATCGCAAACCCAACCAACCTGGCTGAAGCGGCCAGTCTTGTGGTCCTTCTGCCTGTTCAGGAACCAGTCGGGGATCTTGTACGCGCGGGGGTTGGCGACGATGCCCATCATGCGCTCCAGCTCGTCGGCGGAGCACTCACCTATTCGGGGAATTGACATCCTGATCAGTATGGAGAGCCGGTGGAACTTGGCCCCGTGGCCGGACTTGCCCTATCAAAACCCACCACAAGTTCCCCACCCCACCTATACAGGGCACCGCCCTCCCCCAAAGCTCCGCTATATTCAGCATCTCCATGCTGGGTGCTATCCACAAATTGATACTCTTGCAAATCGCCAGGTTTTCGAGGTTGCTCTCCCCGAGTTTGAGCCCAAAGAACGGACTGAAGCAACAACATTGCCTCACCAGCGCGCTTCTTGAGGTCAACCTCAGCCTTCTTGCAGACCAGGTTCGCAAAGCGGCGGCCCATACCCCTGATGGCCGTCATGGCGTACATAATCTTGTTCTTGCCATCCACGTTCGTGTTCAGCAGACGCAGAATGTGCTGGAAGTCATCACCCTGGACGAGAGAGCCCATTATGCTGCAGCCAAAAAGGTGGGCACGCGCCAGCGTTAGCGCCGAAATAAACCACCAGCCGCCGTCTTGGAAAAATTTGGAACCGAGCACCTAATGCGCCTAACAGACGCTATTTACTAGACTGAAATGTCCAGACGTTTTTGGCAAGGCTGCCGCTGCAAGTTTCGTGCCCAGGTGTAAGGCGCTCCATAACTCGCAGGTCTAGGCCTGCCAAAGCTCCACTCTGGCCAAGGTGCAGCTCCAATCGGAATCTCAAGACTAAGTACTGTCACTGCTATATTTCTTTCGCAGCCGGTGTCGGCCTCCGCACTCGCCGCCGTCCTGTATGCTCACCCCGCTGTAAGTAAGCCGCCGCAGAGCGAAGGCTTCACGACGTGTTAGGAAGTGCTCACAGCCGAAAGAGGGAGACCAAGACAATTTCCTTAGGCATTGTAGAGCAAGAGGCCTCGCTCCAGGGAGACAGTACGACAAATGAAAGAGCCATACATGCCTTGCATAGAAACCTTCATGCTTAATAATTCTGCCATATTAGAGGAAGTCAAATACAGTAGATTGGCCACATAATCTCGCCTCCTTTGCCTCACTGTGACTTTGAATGGCTTTGACTGTGCTTGGGCTCTCCATCTGCAACATTCAGGAAGGAAGACAGCCTGAAACTTTTGTCGTTTGCCTCAATATCCCTTGATGAAGCACTCAAGGGACATGCCTTACGCTTGTTTCCAACTCCATGCGGCTTCGGTTAGTACGCAGCGACAGGCCTGGGTATTGACAAGAATCGCAAGCGAATGCGGCTGGGCCCGAAGATGTTGGTGATTGTTTGGCCAGTTGTGCAGATGCGGGAGTGAGTAGTGTACATGGGGCGTGTGTGGGGTACATTGCCAAGGCACTCAGCGGACATTGCGGCTGAATGCATTCCCCTGTAAGTTCGGTCGCGGCACAGTTGTCTAGCATAATTGTGCAGTCCTGACTCGGCAAAGGTAACTCTTGCTCAACGTACGTACGGCAAGTCAGCGATGGCGCTGGTAGTTGGTGGCTGGGGGCGGGGTCAACTCTAGCCCATGTTAATGAGGCGGCGCCAGCTAAGCGCAGATTGTGACTCGAGAGATTGTGACTCGTACGCAGCAGTTCGTACACGCGTTGACAGGATGTTGCATTGCTGAACCAATGGGTACTTATCGCCATGGACAAACGGAGACAGTGCGTAGCGTGATGAAAATGCCGTGACCCGTGGCAACCGGTACACAACGTGTAGGTAACGGCACTAACTGAGCTGGTCCGTAGTTGGAACATGAAGCCGTGTCCCCAGTTTGCCAGACAAACGTGCAGGCACCAGACTCTCCCAGCTTAGACCATCTGGTTCGGACGACGGACGGCAGCTAATGCTATATTCCGGCCGCTAATGCGTGCTCGTCGGTTGCCCAATGAATTGGAATCGTCAAGAATGATGCCAATCTTACAGTCATGTGCAATCCTAGAACAGCGAGTGCGAGGCATCCATTTACGAGTCCGCAAACCGGGGTATCGAGTACTGCCAAATAAATAGGGTCAGCTACCAGGATAAGGTACACAAGGGTCACAGAGTTCCGCGAAAATCTCGAATCCTCCTCATTTCCAAAAAACTCTTAACCATCCACTATACATCGAGTCAGGATTGCATGCTGCATTCAGTGTAAAAGGCACACCACAATCGCAGGAATAATCTGCCCAAATTGATCACAAATGCCCAACCACGCACACAGTCCTCATGATCAAACATGCTGAACCACCGTCTGGAACCATCACCGAAACCAACCACTTAACTACTTCTTTAGGTACAGCAGCTCAGTGTTCTTCTTGGCGTTGACAATGTCTGGGTAGGCCAGCGTAAGCTCCTTTGAGCCGTATACGACGTTGTCCGCGCACTCCACGCCCAGCATGAGGCTGTGGTCCTGGTTGGCCACCTCGTACTGCACGGAGGGGAAAGGCCTTGCGATGTCAGATCATCTCACCCGAAATCCTGCTTTCCAGTAACTAGTATGTATCGACAACCACCCCAACCCCGCCTCATGGCGAACCAACCTTGTAGCTGCCGAAGCGACCGCGGCTCCAAATGCCGAACTGCTGCAACCACGGCAGCGCCTTCTCCAGCACCTCGTCGCGGCCCAGCGAGGGCGTGGGGTAGCCGTGCTCGATGCGGCGGTGGTACAGCGATACCACCTCGTCACCAGGCCGCACCAGCTGGGTGTTGATGGCTCCAACCAGGGTATCCCTCACCACGTCCGCCCTGGAATGTGCACGCGCGCGATTACGAATTTAGGATTCCCAGCGTGGCTTTCCAACCATGACAGGCATTCAGTTATCCAGCAAGGCCCGAAAGCAGCATACATACTCATATGGACTATACGAATGCCTGTCTGTTTACTTCTATGGGTACGACGAGACAATCGATGCATCACGAACTCCATGCAAGCACGTTCTGCCTCGTACGCATCCATGCAAGACCCACTAATATCCTGTACCGCGTGCTTCTGCACTCACCAGGTGCCGGCGGTGCCACCAAGGGTCACCGGGTCATTGCTGACGGGCTTGTAGTTCGACTCGCTGACCTCGAACATGAGCGACCAGTACGGGCCCTCCTTCGCATCGCCGGAGGCCGGGGCGCTACCATCGCCCATGCACAGCGTGGGCAGCTTAGCGTCGTCGGCGGGGCAGTTCAGCTTTGCGTAGTTGGAGAACACCGTGCACCTGCATGTCAACACCGGAAACAGTTCGCCACCCTACCAACAATCTACATCACCAAACTAATAGCAGGCGGAGCATTTGTAATGCTACTGGCAATATTGGAAAAACAAGGCAAAACTTAACAAACAAAGTTGCCTACCGGTAGAACGGGCAGTTGTCCTCGGGGAAGTAGAGCCAGCACTTGGTTCCGTGCGGGCACTCGCCACGGATACCCACACCAATGATGTGCGATGAGCTGTGCTGCAGGCCCTGAGCCCACTCCTCCTTGCCGAGCCAAGTCAGCGTAATGTCCAGCGGAATGGTGCTGATCAGCGAATCGTACTGGTACTGCTTGCCGTCATCCAGGGTCAACACCTTGGCATCCTTGTCAATTGAAGCCACCTTCTGGCCGTAGCGCTGAGGGTGCATTTGAGTGAAATACAAGACAATCTCAGTTGCAAGCCACGCCTGAGCACGACTCCTTTTGGAAACGTATGCATGATAACTGATTGATAATGACTCCGTGGTAACTGGTTGCCATTGACTCCAGGGGACAACGTGACGCATCCAGATACCCACACAGATGCAGCTATACCCAATCGGTCGTTCTTGTTTGTCTCCTACCTGACGCTCCTCCGGCAGCAGCTTCGCAACTCCCTTCCAGATGGCACCGGTGCCGCCGGTGGTGGGGAAGCGGAAGACGGCGTTCGGACCCCAGCCGGCGTCCTCCTTGCTGTTGATGACGTTGGAGATAGCGCGATCCACGTCCACCGTGGCCACACGCTCACCCAGCCAGTTACATTGCATCAGGGTGGTAGGGATGGCCCACACCTGTGCCAGCAACACAATGTCACTTGCTTGAAACTCGCCAACCATTCGGGTATCAGGGCGTTAGTTTGGCACTAAAGCACCCGCACAAGTTGAAATGGGAAACACCCTTTAAGGAGCAAGTTCATCAGATCCGTACGGGCAATGAGAAGACAGGAAGTACGGGGCAGCTTTTAGGGGCACGGGAAAACATGGCTGCGGGCATGCTACGAAAGCTAAACACACGCAGCATACCTTGAAGTTGTACGGGCGCATGAAGATGTCAGCGATGCCGGGCCCCATCACACGCAAGGTCCACTCATCGAAGTTCTTAGGGCGCCCCTGCGCGGTCGCGTTGGTCACCTTGGCCTCCACCAGGCCGGTAAGGCACTTGATCTGTGTCCAATTTTACGCAAGGGAAGTTTACGAACGGTTAGCATTGGAAACGAAGCACCCAAGGTAGCTACTGCCGACGTCAAGCGTTCGCTGCACTTCCGCACCTGGTCCTCCTTGGGCAGTGCGCTAATGTTGTTCTGGAAAGGGTACGCAACCCAACGGTCCCGAATCCAAACATAGGAAACGCGCTGCAGCGTGTTCCAAGCGTCCGGTCCGGAGCCCAGCGCCGAGTCTATTAGCTGGTCAAAGTAGTCCCAGTGGCTGAAAATAACGTGGCCACCCATATCGAAGAGGAAGCCTTCAGGAGTCACGTCCGTGCACGCCAGACCTCCGGCCTCGGGGGCCTGCAACAGATGATCGGAGCGTCATTCGCAAGCTCCGACTGAAAACAGTCACAAATTTGCATCCTTAACCATCCAGCGAATGGCTTATGTATGCGCATAACAAATGAGCCGACGTCAGCAAGACTCACCGCGTCAATCAGGAGCCAATCCTTGTGGCCATGTTGGTTGAGGCGAGTCGCTGCGCCAAGGCCGGTCGGACCAGCACCCACAATGAGAACGCCGACCTGAAGCAGGAAAGCTCACATCAGAACCAGTAGCGGCCAGCTTGCGTGCAGTCGCCGAGCTTACTTTCTCCATGGTTTGAGATCGCTGGGACGAAGTGGGCAGAGGTAGTAAGAGCTAAGCAGCGCTATGTAAAGGTGAAAATGATGGTTTTGGGCCACACTAAATGGGACGTCTCCAGGTTTATATCGATGGCAACAGCCAGGGAAGACACGACGGCTAAGTACGACAAGTGCAACTGTCCCGAGGCAACGCCGTGCGGAGGTTGCAAACAAGAAGATGTAGGGATTCTCGATAACGCGTTTTGAAATTGGTGCAGTTACATCTCAAAAGCGGCGACGAGGCTTAACCAGTCCGTGTCAACAGCAGCCGAGCCAACCGGCGTCGATTGTGAAGAGGCCCAGCAACAGATAAAAACTGGAACATTCGTCACAAAACAAATTACTGCTTGCTCGCAGAGCCAATGTTCAGGCGTGACACGCGAGGAGGTAGAACTTGCCAAGTGCACGCACCGCTTGCTTCCTACCTCTACTGGTCGTCAGACTTGGCCCATAGGACAACATCGTGGTCCGCAGAACATGTCACGCACCGCATTACGTACAACCAGTGGGCACGACTGCGTCGAAGCGAAGGGTCCCATCGTGTAGCCCGCCAGTGCGCGGCCACCCACTCACGCGAGAACCAAAATTGACAGACATGGGGCCGGGTCATCGGTTGCCAAAAACGCACAACCAACACTTTCGGTGACACGAGCTCATTTAGCTGCATTGTTCGCAGATCAGCCATGCAGCCTACAGGCATATAGGCCGCCTGACGGCAGGCACTAGTGAAACAGTCTGCTTTGATAAACCCATTTACGGCGATTTAGAAGGATTGGCCTCGTTGCTAACGTGTACGGCCTTCCAACGGCCTTGTGATTACGCCTTCACAACCGAAGCGACCGTCTTGGTCTTGTCATCGTCGAGCTCCGATACCTTCTTGATCGCGATGGCCAGCTTGCTGGGAACGGCCTTAATGCCCGTCGCAAGCTTTTGAGCAGGCTGCTTCGCTAGGCGAGCAATAGTCGCATATAGCTGCGCCTTCGTGGGCAGGGTCTCGCACTTCTTGAGCTGCACGGACAGAAGGGTGGGACAATATGCTGCATGCTGAAGGACGGAAACAGGCGCACAGCACAGATCCCTGTAACGAGCTTGGCTGATGCAAAGCAACGATAACGCTCTTATGTTGCTGCATATATCCTCCATTTGGGGGACGTTCTGTACTGTCTCAACAACCCTGTGCACCAAAGCTGGAATAACCCTTGAAAGGTCTTCAGGCGAGCAACGTCGGAACGCCGGAGGCTGTTCCCGCCCTGGTATCAACGTAAGTGGACAGGCAGCATCAGGTCTTCTTTCCAACTGCCCGTCAACGGCATTTGAGTGAGGTAATATCTAACGCATGCCGGCACCCCTTTTTCGACAGCCGCCGACAACGCACAGTTTTGCACCCCACAAATCATTCCCTGACCCCCGGATCTCATTGCCATGCACCCTTGGGCCATCGTGCGACCCATGTGTACCCCTGCAACCCCGCAACCCATTTCAAAAAGATGAACTCCGTGCACAGCATGCATATACCTTGTGGTGTTTATATGGACACTGACCGCCATCAGCTGCTGTTTGCGTGCGTGATCGTGCGTTGGCACATGAAACTGCAAGTGACATCGCATTTGTCGCTGATGCTGAGGGTGGGGGTGCATATGGGCGAATGCTGTGGGGGACCGTGATTGTTTTGTTGGCATCCTTGTTACTTACGGTTGACAAAGAACTGGACCGAACATTCCACTTTCTGCGACTGTGTCCCGGGCCCCTCCCGTCCGGACTCCGCCCCGCCCCCCGCCCTGTAGGATCACCCGTGGACGGCCCCCCTCCCAGACTTACCTCCGCAGGGGTCAGGTACTTGCCCGACATCACCGCGCACGACAGCTCCGTCGGCGGCTTCACCTCCACGTTCTTGGGGGCCTGCTTCTTGGCCTCCGTGAAGAGGTCCTCCTCGAACTTGAAGTAATGCTTCACTGCGCTAGCAACCTCCTCCTCGCCCACGAAAACCCAAGCGTTCTCGCCCTGCACAGAACGTGCAATGTGGTGACATGTCATTATACCCCGCGTGCGAGCCACTCAACCTCCATGGGGGTGCGGCATCACCACAACCCCGCGTGCATCCGTCCCCCCAGCAGCCTGCAGAATAAGGCTCCACATCGCTAGCCTCGCTGATTGTGTGCCTTATCAGTCCAGAGAACCAGTGAAACTGCCAGGAGGCGGCTGGTGAGGAGACCCCCCCCCATCTTCTCCCCCCTTTTCGGCCGCACCTCGCAACCCTTCTCCGCTAGCGACTCCCACCCTTGAGTCTGTGAAATGGCAACCTTCATCAGCGAGTTCTTAGTCACATAAACCGAGCAATTCTCGGGAAGACCCTTGCGGAACTTCTGGATGGTCGGCACCTGCGGCGCAACCATGTGGAGGCGCGCTGAGCACCAAGACTGCCCAACAGCGGCATCGCTACGCCAGCTGGCTTACATCCAGACCCCTGAAGCGCATGCCGAAAACAATCATGCTCTTGTCCAGCTTCTCCTTCAGCGTGACGACCACCTGCTCCTTCTTCTGGCGAGAAATTGCGTTGGTCACCTGCGCGGACGCCGCAACCTTCTGGTTGGTTTTTAGGCCTTCAGGAACACTAGCCTATATCACGGACCTGCAGGCTTGCGCGCTGCACCCGAGCACTGGTGAACGCCTTGGGGCTGCACGAGGCGCCCGCGAACTGGCTGCGATGACCCCTGCGCGTAAATAGCCAATGCCCATTGTTGGAGCTTGTACGCATATAGGTATTGAAATTGAAATGGTGCAAGCGGCCGAACTAAAGCGCACCGGGGGGCCATGTTGCAAGTCTGCATATTTTCTGTGGTGGCACGCCTTTCCGCGCTTGCGCTAGTTTGCTGGGCGTGCACCCGCGCGAAGATTATGGCGTAAAAGGAAGAAACCACTGCAAAAAACGGCAACGTAGCTAGCGGATACAAGTGAGTTGGAATGGGTAATTTTCGATGAAAAAAGAAAAGGCCCTCCAGGGGCGCCGCCTCAGTGAGTCCCCATTTGGGCGCGGTCCCCACCCGACATTTCTCTCTTTCCTGCACCATAGGGGTAGGAACGGTGCGCAACCATGGGTAAGATATGCACGTGTCGCTTAGCCTACATAGTTCACCCGTCATTGGGCATGCAGTCCGTTGTTCAGTTCAGCCCTCAGCATTACTGGCCCTGACCTCGTAAACCATTATATGTTAAACGCTTTGCAGGTATTTCACGCGACTCGCTGCACAAGCGGCGCGCCACGGGCGGCCGCAAGAAGCACTGGCGCAAGAAGAAGAAGTGAGCCTAAAATAGGAGCGGGCTCGCCTTAACAGCTGCATAGCGGGCGTTAGTTATGTTCCTGGCGTGCCACAGCATCATGGCCACTGCAGCACGGCGGCAGTGCTCACAATGGCGGCTGTCGCGCAGACCTTGTGCAGCTTCGGAGGCGGCCGGTCGGCGGCAGGCCAACTGATGAGCTCGGCAGTTCATGCGCCTGAAACTGTTTGGAACTCATCATACGTACCGGCGCGGGGCTGTTTTGGGCATTCCTTACTTCACATTGGTGCATAGCGCGAATGCCGCTGTGCTCTGGTTGTCGCACGCAGGTATGAGATGGGCCGTGTACCAGCTAACACGAAGCTGAGCACAAACGTGGCTGTCCGGACAGTGCGCGTGCGCGGTGGCCACACCAAGTTCCGTGCTCTGCGCCTGGACACTGGCAACTTCTCCTGGGGCTCGGAGGTGCGTGCTGCAGTTCAGTTCGGCATGCATTCTGCGAGCTCTGCAAGCACTGGGGTGTCGGCTCTTGTTCCGACTGGCTGCTGCGTAGCTCAGGGCCCAGCGTGGTGCCTGGGGACAGATATCTTCCCCCCCAGCGTTTTTATGGCAACCAAGTTCAGGCACTTCCTTCCAACAATGGTTGTCCTGGAAAGGGTACCATGTTCCACACTAGAGGGGTGTTTTTGCATCTACGAATATCTTCACGACACACCGTATGCGGCCCTTGCCGCGTGCATGCACACCTGTCAGGTTGCGTCTGAAAGCTCCTGCGTTGTTGTCAACTGTAGGCTGTGACCCGCAAGGTCCGCATTCTGGACGTGAACTACAACGCGTCCAACAACGAGCTGGTTCGCACCCAGACCCTGGTGAAGAACGCCATCGTTCAGGTAGACGCCACGCCGTTCAAGCAGTGGTACCAGAAGCACTACAACGTGGAGCTGGGCGCCAAGAACCAGCCCGACGTGGCCCCTAAGCCGGAGGAGATTCAGGTAGGCGAGATTCGGCTTGTCACCGCTTCGATGTAAGAAGCGGTGGTGGTCTGCACGACGGATAGGACTGCCAAGAGATGAACGTGTGGTTGTGCTCGACGTAGACGGGCGGAAAAATTACGTGTAGGGGCATTTTGGCTACAGGTCAAGATGGATATTGAAAGAGGATTGGATGTTCAGCGACGCACGTATCAGGCTGAGATTCCTGAGAGGTCATACAAGCTATCATGTACATGCCGACATGCGGCGTTTCCCGCCAGCGATACGTATATAAGCACGGCGCACAGGGTCACAGTGCTCAACTCGTTGAAAGATAGGCTAACTTTTGGGCTTAAGTGCTGGCGTTATCCCGTATGCTTTCCCTGCAGGGCTCGAACCACGTGAAGCGGAAGATCAAGGAGCGCCTGCAAAAGCGCAAGCTGGACTCTCACCTGGCCGAGCAGTTCACCACGGGCAGGCTGTTCGCCTGCATCGCTTCCCGCCCGGGCCAGTGCGGCCGCTGCGACGGGTACGTCCTTGAGGGCAAGGAGCTGGAGTTCTACCTCAAGAAGATGCAGAAGAAGAAGTCGAAGGCTGCCTAAGAGCATGCCTGGATACGAGGCATCGGTGTAACAACCCTGGACCGTGCTCTGCCGCTCGACTGAAGAACTGCAAACGTGCATTGCATCATCCTCGTAGCTACGTGTACACTTCGCAGCAAACAGCTGGTGTACCACCGTGTTGGCGTGGGGCACATTGGGCCTATTGGCATAGGCATGAAGCGACATGACAGCTGACCTACTATCCTGCTTACTAGGTCCCCCCTAGCCCCTTGTGTTTCGAGGAGCCACCTTTTGCGATGCTACATGATTGCGACCAATGGGACACCCGAAACAATAGGACATCCAGGCCGAAAGGACAGGATACGAACCAATAGCACCGTATGTGCACCTTCACCAGGTACCCTCAGCACCTCAATTCCAATGTTTGAGCCAATACCTCCAAGAAAGCTCCTGTCGACCCGCGGACCCCCCTATGTCAGGTTTCAGCGGCTCTTGTCACGCATGCGGCGGTCAGTTGTGCGGATAGCACAAGATGATTTGCACTCAATTGTTGTTGTCCTATATTTCCGGAGCGCACACGCTAGTGCACTGGAACATCTGCTCCCAACGCTACAACAGCTAGAGTGGCCTCTCGACGTTCATTGGCCAAATCCGTATGTTGACATTATTAGTTGAATTAGCTGAAGGCAGATCCTGTAGATTTCACCCGCGGTAAGCTTCAGAACACTGATACCTTAGTGCGCTGCCGAGAACAGATCGGCAAGGAAACTGACAACAATCAATGTGCGTTTAATGTGGACAGTGAGACCGCGGGGGTTATAGCCCTTTGGAGAGTTATCCAACTCAAGCAACATTTGACATTGTGTCAAGGACCTCAGGGTA
This sequence comes from Yamagishiella unicocca, assembly GCA_003116995.1. Taxonomy (NCBI): domain Eukaryota; kingdom Viridiplantae; phylum Chlorophyta; class Chlorophyceae; order Chlamydomonadales; family Volvocaceae; genus Yamagishiella; species Yamagishiella unicocca. The sequence goes on along the minus strand of BDSL01000034.1, from coordinate 213,746 downwards.
GAGTCGGCAATTATATGTGAATCTATTGGGCCCTTGGAGGTGGGTAAGGGTTGAGAACAAAGTTTTGCAAATGCAACAAGTCTCATACGCGTACTCGTCGACAACTCTAATCAGTACGGCGATCTTGTACGGTTCTCTCAGCGCATCCCTCATAGCGCAGCTGCAACAGTGTCTCTTGCTCGTCGTTGCTATCATCGTGGACCTTTTGTACATCACACCAATCTGCAAAAATGGCCCTGATGATGAAGCGCTCGGCCGTGGCCGCTCGCCCGGCCGTTTCGCGCAAGGCCGTGGTGACCTGCGTTGCTCGCCAGTCATGGCTGCCGGGCAGCGACATCCCCAAGCACCTGGACAGCCCCGCTGCCACCGCTATGGCTGGAAACTTCGGTGAGCGGAGGCGAACTGGCGGCCTTGTCCGGTGACCGATGCAAACAATAATGCCCCTGGCTTGCCTTGTTACGCCTTTGATCGATCGTAAGGTGCTGAAATAAGGGTTGTGAAATTGTTACAGGCTTCGACCCGCTCGGTCTGGGCAAGGACGCTGAGACCCTGCGCTGGTAAGTCGCTCGATTTGCTGATTATAGGCATGGCCGCGTATGGGCTGTCGCTGTGGCACCCTGACGCTAAATCGCATCTCTTCGTACATGTCATATACTGTTAAGTGGCTGATTTTCATACATGCACGGCGAACTTCAGTGGCATGGCAAAGATGCTGAGCATGACCTGCGTATTCCCTCAAAACCGCAGGTACCAGCAGGCTGAGCTGGTGCACGCTCGCACTGCCATGACTGGTGTTGCCGGTATTGTCATCCCCGGCGTAAGTACTTCGCCTTACTGGCGGGTATTATGGGGTCTTGCAAGCAATTCTTTGATGGGTGGAGATATGATGCGCTGTGCGCACCGACACATCCTACACTTTATATTGTGTTTAGGGTCGATCCCCCCCGCCTGTCCTGTGCCTCCTATGTTGTGTGACCGGGTCTTCTCGCCACCCTTCCCCCCTTTGCGTGGCCCCGCAGCTGCTGACCAAGGCTGGCGCTCTGAACGTACCTGAGTGGTACGATGCCGGCAAGGTGGCGATCGAGAACTCCTTCGCTCCCTTCGGTGCGTTTGGTCTTCCGTTTGATTTCCTTGTTATGCTGGGTCGCGGAGTTTCGTTGATGTCTTTCGGGCTCGGCCTCAGGACTTCAGGCTATTTGTTGGCAACGTGTGATACTCTTTTCCCTGGGCGGACATGTGAAACCTTGATCACTGAACTTTCAGTATGTGCGGATCCTTAAACCACGCGTTGATACAGCATGTTCCCGTGTGATTACAATTAAGCCCTTCTGAAGGCTAAGCAGCATCTATGTTAATAACACCTCGCGCTACCCTCATCGCTGCAGGCTCCCTGCTGGCCGTTCAATTGTTCCTGTGCGGCTTCGTTGAGGTGAAGCGCTGGCAGGACTTCAAGAAGCCAGGCAGCCAGGCCGAGAAGGGCAGCTTCCTGGGCTTCGAGAGCTCGTTCGCGGGCACTGGGGACAACGGCTACCCCGGCGGCATCTTCGACCCCATGGGTAAGAAGTGCAGGGTGTGTACGATACGAGTAGTTGGTGATAATGTGTCTTGAACGTCCTAATGGAACATCGCACGCTTGACGACGATGTACAGGCTTGTCCAAGGATGCCTCCAAGCTGTCTGACTGGAAGCTGAAGGAGATCAAGAACGGTCGCCTGGCAATGGTAAGAACTGATCACTAATCCCGTGTCTAGAAGGCATTGTGTTTGCGTCGTTTGGCAACGGCGTTTGAACCGGCAAGGGCAGCCGTTTGCATGTATGTCGAATTGAGATGGTAACCGCATGGTTTGAGCCATGGAATTTTAATCATTGTTACGTCCCTGGTCTACTTCACAGATTGCCTTCCTGGGCTTCGCTGCGCAGAAGGAGGCCACCGGTGGGTCTCTAGGCTGCCATGACGAATGGATGTAACTTGTGCGACATAATAGCTAGGATGAACACAAAGTTTTGATATGCTGAATTGCCGATAATAACAGTGCACCGCCTAAACAATCCATGTTACTCACTGGTCGGAAACGTTCGTTTCGCTTCGCAGGCAAGGGCCCCATCGACAACCTGTTCGCTCACTTGGCGGACCCGTGGCACGTGAGCTTCGCCTCCAACGGCGTGTCGCTCCCGTTGTAACCCAGGGCTGCCTAGCCCACTGTAACTCGCTGCACTGCCCAATTTTCAAGCTGTCGCTGGGCCTTTTTGGACGGCCGGATCGCATGAACGGATATGAATACCCTTTAGACGGCTGGATCGCATGAGATGATATGAATAATGCGCCAGAGTCACCGTGTGGCTGAGTATCATGATACGGTCCGGCTGGATGCGCATTTCAGGACGTCTGTAACTCAATTGACACAACGGAGTACTTGTCCACTGGTATCGAGCACCATACCATTCACAAGAGTATTAGGGATGGGTCCACGCACGAAGCTAAGGGCAGTTTTAAGAGCGATACCCGCGAATTGAGGGGGGTAGGCATTTAGGCATCATCATGGTACTGCCAATCATATATTCAATTATAAACTGAGTATTCCGACGCACTAATGGAGGCTGGGTATGCATGGGTATGCAAAAATGCTGTCCTCCCAAGCTGGTCAGGGTTTTTTCACAGGCAATAACGTAATAGTAAGAGCAGCTTGCTCGTGCAGCAACTTTCTTTGCGTGGCAATGCACGAATCCTGTGATAGACGTTATCGTTCTACGGTGTTTATGTCTGTGTTTATGTCTGCGTAAGCGTGTGCATCGGGATATGCGACCTAAATTCCAATACCTAATAAACCAGCGTTAGCCTGTATCTGAGGAGCGCCTTCTCCAGTTGCGTGAGCTTGAAGCTGGCCATGCTCGCGTACAATGCTTGGTAATTCGTGCCAGTCTACTCACATTGGCGATAGGCACCTCTCCAACCTCACGCAGTGACCCCTCCCAGACGTGCCCAGGGGTGATGCTGTTTGGCGCCCTCCCAAGTAATGATGCAGTTAGTGCCCTCCCGAGCTGCCTAGGAACCCTTGCCCAGGAACCCAACCACTTTTAGTCAAAACGCAGCCAGGGGTGAGCCTGGGCACAACCATGAAGGGTGCCTCCCGTTAGGAGTTGCGTCAGCGTATGCGGTTTACGGCACCCGGTGTTCCCAGCGTGATCTCTCATCGCCAGTACTGAACGGGCCCAGCCAGCTTAACTGCCGAGATCTGACGGGTTCGGAGTGTTCACGTGGCAGGTATGACCGTAAACGCTCCAATAATCCCTGCTGGCCCCTCAGACCGCGCTTCTCAGCGCGCAAGGCGACAGCAAGGGGATGGAACAAAGAGCGCCATAACCGCTCCAACAAACCCTGCTGGCCCCTCGAAACGCGCTTCTCAGCGCGCAAGGCGACAGCAAAGGGACTTGAAAAAGAAAACACGTCACGCGCGCACACACACGGACAGCACCTTGCCGTCACTGCCTTGGGCGCTTTGAGCACGGCTCCACGTCGCTTTCCTCGGACAAGTCGGAAAGGGGAGATGACGTAAAGCCTTGCTCGGATTCGGGTAACCCCGACGCACGTAGAGCATGGAATACTGATGCATGTGACCTATAAGCCTTGCCCGACGGTGAGATGTACGTGTTCGTAGAGGTGCGCCCGATGCGGCCATTACTGCGGGTCGTCAGGCGAACCTTCACGACCGCTTTCCAGCCATCCGGCAAGCTTAGGCCTGCAAAAGTCCAATACGTTTCTTCAATACTACTGTACAAAGATACCTCCAATTATTCCCAGCAAAATGATGGCGTCCCAACGAGACAAGCACCTTGCCGGGCAGCGCACGCCTTCAGGTTGTCCAACGCAGCCATAGCAAGGACCAAGGTGTCCTCCTGCACGAGAATGTAACAACACTAGAGCGTTAGGTCAGAAGTGGAGCCTTCATATGGAGGGGATCAGGATGCCAGGGACCCAAACAGAGCGGACGCACCTCTGCAACCCGCTGGACGAGATTGTCAACAGGTGCCGGGGCCACTTTTAAAGATCCTCGCCGAATTCCGTGGACAGCCAGTAAGTCTGCCACAGCGTCTTGACGAGGAACCGCATTGTCGGTATCCATGGTACGTTACTGCTTCAATTACAGATAACGGATGATGATCTATTCTTACTTTTCACATAATCTTCTACGTAGACATCGAGGTATCCTTAGTCGCCGCCGCCACATGGCGTCGTACACCACACCACTCCTTTGGGCCTTACGGTATCGAAGCGCATGAAGTACAATTGCAAAATTTGAAGTTGCCAAGCTTTACAATACCTACCTTAGTTATTCCTTTACGAATGCATTTCAGCTTATAGGTTATCGCGCGCATTGAGCGGGGTTCGGCTATAGATGACAGCCCTCGGCCTGTCCGAGCTTGTATGACTTACGCACAAGGTTGTGCATGGTGCGCAACAAATGCCGCAGGCCGTAACTGTACAAATGGGTGGGGGGGCGGGGAAATGGGCGCCAGGTTCGGGACAGAGTGCCACTGCCATGCTCTGGGTCGGGATCAGAGCAGAGATCAAGTGCCACTGCCATCGTCGTCACCTGATCACTCTTCTAATCCTGGTGCTGCACAAAAAGGTTGGAGACGTGTCATGTTGAAACTGACGGTCGACGGTGCAAGGCACTATGCGAAAAAACCCTGCGCTAGAGCTCTGCATAGGTTTTGATCAATCGCTGTGCGTACCTGTTCCGTCCCAGGCCTCCCATCCCAGGCATTCCCAGTGACATGTGAAACTGTGGGTGATGCAGCCAACATAGTGAACACGCTTCCTAGTCATTCCTAGGGAGCCGTGACGAGAGTCGTCTATGGCAGGGAGATGTGCCAGTTGCCCGTGACCCTGGGTGACCCTCTCTGCACTTTTTCACCGAGCCTTGGCATTTGGAACGAATCGGATACATGCGTATGCGGGGTTATGAAGGGGACATAACGCTACAACAAAAGCGTACAGCCGATCGGTAGTGGACCGCGATCAGCTGATTACCAATTAGCCCGCAGCACCATATACAGCAAGGTCATACAAATACGGTACATAATGAGATGCTACAGGCGAAAAGCATCGCAAATATTGAGTCCAGGAAGCGTGCCAACATCACGGATCACTGCCTACATTGGCTGTAGAAAGCTGCACCCTTGGCACACCTGCACATGGCTAGAGAAAGCTGCACCCTTGGCACACCTGCACACATACACATCAAACCATGAGGACCCCGGGTACCCCAGACGGGCTGCCCCCAGCCCCCACGCCCCCACAGGACGGCCCTCAGCACCCAGCTCCAACGGTGCCCAACAACAAGCACCACTCCTCCACCTCAACGCTGTATCTTACTGCCCCGCCTCGTCCCTCTACGCCCTCCCCTCTTCCCTTTCGATACCCCACGCTGCATGCCTGATGGCGTGCCGTTGGGGCTCGCACCCTACTCGCTCGTGGTGGCACCTAATGACTCAACAGTCTGTCGGGGATCGCTGCGGGGTGTCCATGAAGAGAGGAATGGAACGCGGCCGCGCATGTTCCTACACTCTTCCGGCGAACTACGCCGCCTACTGACGTAATCCAAATAGCCAACGCGCCACCAGCCACGTCACCTTCCGAGCAACCCGCACGCCATCCTGCACCACGCCGCAACAAAGACCAAGTGCAGTCTTCGCCGCCCACCCAATGCCAGCCAGCAATGCCATCATCATCCGCCACTGTTGCGCACAAGCGAATGCTTCATGCCGACAACAGCAATCTGGACAACAGCAATCTGGACAGCAGCAACCTGGACAGCAGCAATCTGGACAACAGCAACCTGGACAGCAGCAACCTGGACAACAGCAACCTGGACAGCAGCAACCTGGACAGCAGCAACCTGGACAGCAGCAACCTGGACAGCAGCAATCTGGACAGGTGGACTTCCAAAAAGGGGGCAGGCTCCAGTGATCCTCCGGCGCCTGCCACTTCCGTACGGTGAGCTCATGACACCACAACGTCACCCAGCCCCGGGGGAATGGGGTTGGGCCCTCCCCTCCATCCAGCCTCGGCCAGCCAGCCAGTCTCATCCATCCAGCCTCAGCCCGGACCTTCAATTGCTGTGTCGGAGGTCGATTGCGTCATTGCTGAGCTTGTCCGCATCGTGGTTCCACTCTCTGCGCGGGGAAATCAGCGGGCGCAACACGGAACGAAAAACACGCCTGCTTCGACAAACATGTTCAACGACACAGCAGGCGGGATCGGCGCACGCCGTCCGCTACCGTGTCTCTGCTGCTCGGCTCCCCACGAGGCGGCTGCATCGCGCGGCGTTGCCCTCCCCCACAGAAGCCATCCTCCCCATCAATGCCCTGCCCAAACGCACAGCAATTACTATTACCATCGGCGGTCCCCAAACCCAAATGCCACCGAGCAGCCCCAGCAACACTCCCACCATACACCACCGTGTTGATGCCCTACGTGGCCCTGCAGCCGCACCCCCGCCTCCTATTAGTGGCCCTCCTCCTCCTTTCGGGCATCCACGGGTCTCCCTCGAATCCTCCTCCGCCCGCGCTCCCGTCCACGCTATCCCCTCCCTCTCCCCTCCATCCGTCTTGAAAGCCCCGAACCACAAAAAATGCGCACATCCCTAAACGCCGCGGGTGCCCCGGCCCGCCCTTCCCTGGACCCCAACCGTGCGGTGTCGTCCCTCCGCACCTGGGGATGTGGCGAATGTTGAAGTCGTCAAAGTGCGCCACCTCAGCCTGCACTTGATCGCACAGCGCCTGCAGGTGCTCCTTGTTGATGCGCCACGCGCCCCCCACCTGCTGCACCACCAGCTTGCTGTCACCCTTGGCGAGCAGGTGAGTGACGCCCATGCTCCGAGCCATCTGGGTCGGGGCGGGTCGGGCCAGGATCGGGTTATGGGGGTGGCGAGGAGACCCGGTCACACAACATACGGAACGGGAGGGGGGAGGCGACGGCAAGGGTGGGACGCGAAGCGGGTTTCGGATGAAGCGGAATAGCTCGGGTGGTGCGCATGCGGCTGACAAAGGCCAGCACTTCAGAGCGCAGCTGCCCATGTGGTTTGCAGCGCGCCCGCATAAAGCCGTGCCCGCGGTGCGACCAATGCCAAGCCCGCGTTCCCACCTTGAGCCCCTCCAGCAGCGCCGTGTACTCCGCCTCGTTGTTGGTGGACCGGGGGCCCATGTACTTCCGCAGCCGGCATACCTGGTCAGGAGGGTTGCAAGGAAAACCCGTGTACGGAAGATAAAACCGTTTCGAACAGTCGTTTGGAGAGGCATGCTGGAGAACTTGGGGGTTGGGAAGGTTGGGGGAGATGTGAAGGACGCCCGAGGGGGACGTGCACGCGTTCACTGCTACCAGCAGGCCAAGGACATACGAATGCGGCGGCCCGCCGCCGCCGCAGGATGGCCCCTGCCTGGTGTATGGCCTCCCGACTGCGCTCCCGACTGCCCTCCCACACACAGCCTGACCTAACAGAGGCGCTCGCCATACGGTCCTAACACCCGACCAGCCAGCCCTGTCATTGCAGCTCACCACCTGCCCCGTGTCATGTCGCCGCAGCAGGGCGCCGCAGCCAGCCGTGCCCGGGTTGCCACGAGCAGCGCCGTCAAACTCCTGCGACGCAGGCAAGCCAGGCGCAGTGCGACAAGCTGATGGACTTGCGTCGGACGGTGCTTTGACCTTGTGGCTTTGGATCATAGCAATCCACCTGTGGCGGCGGCAAGGTCCCCGCTGAGGGCGACATGGTACTTTGTTCGTCACCGTCGGTTTTCCGAAGGCGTGCGACATGAGAGTGTGAGAGAGGAGGCGAGGCATACGGCCCATATAGCCAAGGATTTGATGGAGGGGAGGGGTGATGTGGGCCACGATGATGTGGGCCACGATGATGTGGGCCACGATGATGTGGGCCACGATGATGTGGGCCACGATGATGTGGGCCACGATGATGTGGGCCACGATGATGTGGGCCACGATGATGTGGGCCACGATGATGTGGGCCACGATGATGTGGGCCACGATGATGTGGGCCACGATGATGTGGGTCACGATGATGTGGGCCACGACCCAGCAGCCCGTGGAGGCCAGGGATGCGGCGCGCCCACGAGCCGAGGGACCCCCCCTTCCCCTTCGTACACGGGTTTTCCTCGCAACCCCCCAGCAGCCCCCCCCCCGCATGACAAGGATTCCGTGCCTCAACCTTTTGCCCTAGCTCTGGGCACTAACTCTGGGCTCTGGGCACTAGCTCCCGGAAGTTCCACGTCGACAGTGCCCGGCCCTCACCCTCCCTGTTGCGCTTGACGGGAGCTTTGCTCCCGCTGTGGGGCCCCTTCGCCCTCCTCTCACCCCGCTGTTTGGCGCCCCCCCCCCCCCCACGTCTCACTCCGCTCCCTCAAGGCCGCTCACCATGTCGTACAGCAAGCCCCTTCGGATGGGCTCCAGGGGTCCCTCAACCACAGCGCCGTAGTGCGGCCCGCCGCTGCTACCGCCGCCCCTGAGGCTGCACTGAGGCTGGCTGTATCCAGCGCCACCATAGGGCCCTGCGGCTGGGACTGGTGGGTGTTCCATCATCAGGACACCCGAGGTGACCCGCGGGTAGTTCTGGTGCTCGGCCAGGGGCTCAGGGGCCCTCATGTACGACGGCCCAGGGCCATTGATTGCGTAAGGGTTGCCACGCGGAGGCGAGGGAGGGCCACGTTGGCGAGAATCGTAGCGGTCCCCGTCATCATATCCGTGAAGTCCGTTGCTATAAGCATCCCTGCTGCGCTTTCCGCCCGCAGCTGCCGAGGGGCCGCTCGAGATGTACGCCTCCGCATCCGCGCGGCTCTTGAATGACTTATGCTGGGCACCCGGATAGCCTTCCACTTCAGGCTTTACGTCGCCCCAGTCGTTGTAGATGCCGGTTCTGCGCCCTACGCGCACAGCGTAGTATTTCCCGCCCATTCCACGCTCGAGAAGGATGCTGATAAGAAGTCGGTATCGATCACGTGAGCTGATGTAAGTTTTATGGTGGTAACAATGCAACGCAAATGATTGCAAAATGTCGGGATCGGGATAGTGCTTCGCTATCTAACTAGAGGGTTCAGCACTATCCTGTTAGGGTCAGGGTTGATCGCAAACCATCTAAACAATATTGTGATTGGGTATACAGTATACCAGGCACCTTTAGGCTGCGGCTGCGGATTAGGATGCACGACGCTTTGGTAGCGATAATGGTACGGCAGATCAAGCTGATTACAAACCGTGTTCGCTCCCTTCCCAGGCTCGCGGCGAGTCCTCGGGTGTACCTAACGAGCTCCCTACTCCGACTCAAGCATGCGCATTAGCTCGGAGCACCTGTCCAGGGCTCCATCCGCGCCCTCGGCACCGTTTCCGCCGCTGCGCTCCGTGCGCCAACAACCGGCACTACCTGTGCGCCTTGCGTCCCCACTCCCACCTCCCTGGACCACCAAGCCCCGGCTCAATCGCATCCCCACACCATCGTTTTTCCCGCCCTCGCCTTCATCCACGCCACCCCCAGCATCATCAGCTCGCGACCCCAAATACAGCAGCGACGCGCGCCACTGCCGACACGCAGCCAGCAACGCGCGGCGCTGCTCGGGCCCCATCCCCAGAGCGCTTAACGCGCGACCATCCACCTGCTCCGAAACCACACCTCCCAGCAGCCCGGGCTCCGATTCTACTGAGGCGCCTCCCTGAACCATATCCCGCTGCCGCCGCCGCCGCTGTTGCTGCTGCTTCCCGCTCTGCTCATCTTGGAGTTGTCCCCGCACCCGCTGCAGCAGCTCGCCCGCCAACGCGGACATCAAGGCGAGGGGTGGCGAGCCAGACGCTGCGTACGCCCCCAGCGCCGCCGCCAGCGCCCGCGGCGGCAGCGCCTGCAGCGTCGCCGCCACTGCGGGCAGCGCAGCCGCCAGTGCCGCCTCGTTGTGGAAGTCCAGCTGCGCCAGCGCCTGCAACACCCCCACGATGCTGGCCACCTCCGCAGCCGCTGCGTGCTGCGAGGGCTGGGGCGACGACGCCGGTGGCGGCTGCGGGGTTTCGTAGTGGAAGCGAGGGGCCGCTGGGGTGGCGGCGCGGGCCAAAGCCTCGATCTGCGGGGTTGAGGATTCGCAGGATGTGGGGCAGAAGGGTGCTAAGCTAGTCGGCATCGTGCGTCGAAGCTGACATAAGGTGATGAGTAACGTCCGGCCAAGTCCGGTTTTCCTCGTAACCCGCCGCGTCCCCGCCTCCACCAGCTATGTAACCAGTGCCCCCCCAGTGTCCGTTCCAGCCCTGCAGCCTTCCAGCAGTCCCCTCCACCGTGGCGAGCCTTCTCGGCCCGACCCCAGCCGCCCAGCTGCCCAGCCAGCCACCCACCCGGGCTGCCAGTGCGGTGCACAGCGGTGCGCTGCAATGGCCTGTCGCTGCGAACGCCGCCGCCACGAGGCGAAGCTCCGCCGCGGAAGCCCGCGCCGCCAGCACCGCCGCCGCCGCCGCGAGGTGCTCCAACAGGTCCGCAGCCGCCGCTGTCCACCTCGCCTCGGGGGTTACCTCGGTGTCTCCGCTCGAGCCGCCGGCTGCACCGCTACTGCCTGTGCTGGGGACGCTACTGCTGCTGCTGCTGTTGTTAGGCCCATTAGATCCTCTTGATCTTCCAGGCGCGGCCTCTGGGTTGAGGGGCGGTACGCCGCCCGGGATGGCTGTCGTGCTGTTGGCGGTAAGGCTGCCCAGGCTGCCCAGGCTGCCGACCAGCGAGGCGATCACCCAGAGCCCGGGGAAGGCGGCTTGCGGAGTGCTCAGCAGCCTAGCTCGGGCCTGCGGGGAAGGGGAGGGGGAGGTGCAGGAGGAGGGCGCAGTGTGGGGCCAGGACAATGCGCACCCGCTGCTGCCACCGTGATGAAGTCTAGCAGGCCCCTCTTCACCCCGGGGACACCTAGCAGCAGGCGTTCCCCATCTCCCGGTTGACGCCTACTGTGGCGATATACCCGCCCACCTCCTGGACGAAGCCAACGAGTGTTGGATCGTGTCCGGTTGCTGACGGGGACAACTGCCGCCGCTGCTCGTCGACCGCACCGTCATCGGCGCCAGCGGCAAGCCCAGCGGCTCCAGGGGGCCCCGCGGCGTGCTGCGACCCGCCGTGCTGCGACAGCACGCGCAGCAGGCGCGCCAGGTGCTGCGGACGCAGGTCGCTCATCCGCAGCGACGCGGCGGCGAACAGCGTGCCCAGGTGCTCGGAAGGGTTGGCGAGAGCCGCCTCCGCCGCCTCCGCCGTCGAGGGCGCAGGCGAGGAGGAGGAGGAGGAGGAGGCTGACGCGGCGCTGACGTCAGCAGCGGAGCTCAACCCATGACTTCTCCCGGGCGCGGATGCGGTTGCCGCCGCCGCTCGGCTGGGGGCCTCGCTCGTGGCAGCGGGGGCAGCGCTGGCGCGAGCTCGGGCACTGGCGTACTGCAGTGCCTCGGCCGTCGTACAGAGCTCGTCCGGTTGTAGGGCTCCTGCGGAGACGGGGGGTGCAGGGCGCCGGAGCGGCGGCAGGGGCGGAGTCGGAGGGGCCGGACCGCGGGCGGGACGGACGCAGTAAGCCGCCCGACCAGGAGGCCGTGGGGAGCCCAGGTCGGCTGGCTAGCCTCGTGCACAACGGACATGGTAACCCGCCCTTCCTCGCAGGACCCTGACCTCGGACTCCTCCCGGGCAAAACACATTGCAGTGGCTAGTCGGCAGCTTCCCGCCCCTCCCCATGCGCCCCCTCCCCATGCGCCCCCTCCCCATACGCGCCCTCACCCGCACTGTGCCGCAGCTGCAACCCCAGGCTGACCCACACCCGGGGCTCCAGCCAGCCCAGCCGCGCCAGCGCCCAGGCCACCCGCGCCAGCTCCGTGGGCGTGCACTGCCGCAGCCGCTCCGGCAGCCGCCGCGCCAGCGACTGGGCGGCAGCCAGCTGCGCGGCGGCGCCGCTGCCACCGGACAGCAACCCGGCGGCGGAGCCGCCGCCGGGACCTGACCCCCGGTCCCTTCCCCCAACCAGCGGAGCCACCGGCAGGCCCGCAGCGCCCAAGCCGTCCTCACTCCCCGCCACGGCGTCATGGGAGCTGATACCCGCAGAAGAGGACGACTCCGCCTCGCCAGGCCCCGGCCCCGGTCCCGGCGGCCCCCAGCTGCCGCTTGCCGCGCCCGTGGCCCGTTCCTCCAGCGCCCCGAGGGCCTGCAGGTGCCGCACCGCCGCCCACAGCACGTTGGCCAGGTTGCGGCCAGTGTAGGAGTCCGCGTCCTCAGCCGCGCGAGCCAGCAGGCGGCCGAACGCGTTGCCGTGCTCGTGCGCGGCGGCCCGTGCCAGCGCCGAGAGCGTGTTGGCGACCTCCTGGGGAGACATGGCCGACCCGTGGGTCTCAGCGCCGCGGGCCACTGCGCGCCAGGCCCGGCGGCTGCGGCAGCCCAGGCGGGCGAGCGCTAGGGCCACCGTGGATACGTCCTGGTAAGGGGGAGGAGGAGGGAGGCAGGGATGATGCCAGAACCACGTCACAATCACGCCACTGCTCTCCCTGATCCCCAGGCATGCAGTCCCAAACAGCTCCCGGACTTCACCGGTAACTGAAGGGCCCCCCGCACCACACATAATGGAACCAGCAATGCCCCCTCCCGCACCCGAGCCATGAACGCTTGAACACCACCGCACCGAACCGCACTCCGCCCCATCCCACCCTCTAAACGGTTTTCCGTGCATACGCAGGTCTTCCACGCAACGCCTCACCCTACCATTCCATTGGCCCCCGTCAGCATCGCGGCACGGTCCCCGCACAGGGCGTCCAGCAGCGCCTCCCAGACCCGGTGGCTGGGCGCCACCCCCACCACCGCCAGGCTGTGCAGGCAGCTGCCCAGCTGGCGCGCGCCGCAGCGGCTCAGGTGCTCCGAAGCCGCCAGCGAGGCGGCCAGCTGGCTCAGCAGCTCGCGTTGCTGCGCCCGGTCGCTGCGGGCCCCGCCGGCGGAGTCAGCGATCTGGGTCGGGAGGGGTGGGCCAGTGCGCAGGGCGGTAAAGTGGTAATGGTGGGTGGGTGTAGTACACACTAGGCGGCGGCGGCGGCGTAGCTAAAGTGGTAAGGATGGCTCTTTGCCATGGGGCGATCGCGTGATCGATTATGCTTCGCAGCAGATGTGGGTTCAGGACCCGCCGACGTCCCCGGATTTGACCGGGATTGTGAGGATTAGACGCTTGCGGCTGACTGGTCTAATTAGCTGAGTTGCGGTCCCAGTTGATGAGCCGTATCTGCACGGTTGGCAAATGTTTGTGGCAAGAGCCCGACCCTCTGTATCCTTGGACAGGTTTGCGTTGATGGATTTTGACTATTCCCTCCCTTCCGGGCGGTGGGAAGAGTGGGTAGATAGGTAGCGTCCTAGCTGGTGCCAGCACACTGTGACGCCCAGTACAACACTCGATTGGAAGGGGGACGTGCGGGACGGCCCGAAGGAACGGCGCAGCGGCGGGGATGGGCAGGCCTCACCGAGTTGTGCGATCTCGGCATGCGTGATAAGAAGCTAATCGGGCGCAGCAGCCCCGTGGCACGAGCCCATGTGCCGATTGCTGTTAAGCGCATCGGCAGTCTCCCTTTCCCCTCCGCCCCCGCACCTGCGCCAGCCGCGTCATCGCCGCCACGAGCGCCAGGTGGTCCACGTCAGCAGCCTGGCGCGAGAGCAACACCCGCAGGTCCACCGCGCTGCGGCTGCTGCGGATCTGGCGCATCAGCCGCAGCACCTCGGAGCTGGGTCCCGGACCTGCCTGGGCTGCCAGCCCTGAGTCATTTGGGTTTGTTCCCATCTGGTCAAGGATAGCGCTGGCGGACGCGGCAGCAGGGGTGTGTGAGGTCAGGCGTGCGGTTTGATCGGTCCGTGCTGCTGGGGAGCTGGCGGCGGCGACGGAGCCGGCGGCTGATGGACTCGACTGCAGGTTTGAAGCGGCTTCCAATTGTGCCGCCGCTGCCGCAGTTGTGAGCCTGTCTTGTGAGAATGAAGGAGCTGGAGCTGTGGGTCGCGTGGGGCTGGAAGGGGGGACGAAAGCCGGGCTGGGACCGGCTGGGTTGGAGTCATGCGCGGCCGGCTGAGCCGCGTGCGGCCCCTGGGCGTGGGCATCTGGTGCGGTGCAGAAATCCAAACGAGATGACTCGGCTAAGTTTGAGGAAAAGTCATGCCGCAGCGCCGCTCTCCACAGGGCGGACAATGGCGATGCGGCGCATCTTGACGGACGCGCAAGCCACGATGCGGCGATCACATTCCACATCGGTAGCGCGATAGTTTTATGCACAATACTGTATATACACTTTGGATTTGTTAACACATAATGCGTCTGCGCGCGAGGACAGGAGGAGGTAGGTTGGTCAACTATGGTGCGTGTCTATGGCAAAGCGTACCCAATCTAGGAATTTAAAAGTTATGGGCGACACGACATGCCGATGGACGTCTGGCCTTGCAGGCAACCGTGACGTGCAGGGAGCGATTAACTCGAGTGCCGCGTGCACGTACAGACGACCCGCAATTCGCAAACTCGGTTCTCAAAACAAGCTTGACGTTGTAAGCGTCCAGCCTTGCGCACGCTCGCCAGCGCACCACGCTGACCAGCGGGTCGGTGCCCCTGGTGGCGCCCTCGCTGGCCCGCCTCCTGCAAGCAACGCCTTGTGCCTGCTCATCATAGCTTCAGCAATCCGTCTCACACACTGCCCCGTATCTACTTCCCACCCGCACAGACATCAACGCCGCTGTCGACTGCCGTGCTACAGGTCCTGCGGCAGCTACGCTGTCGACTGCCGTGCTACAGGTCCTGCGGCAGCACCGCCCACGGAGGTGCTATCACACGCACATCCCGGTGCGACAGCCAGCCAGCAGCAGCCCAGTCAGTCACGCTGCTTTCAGCCGTCTGCTATCCAAGCCTTGGCACCAGCCAAGTGCCATGGGACACGCGGCTCGTGCAGCAACCGGCAGCAACCCTCTGCAGACAGCAGCAGCGATTACTACGGCAGGAGGGCGGCAGGGTATCGCAGCCCGGCACGACATACCCAAGCTGTACATAAACCCCCCACGTCCCCAGCTGCTGTTGCCAGAACCCGAATCCCAGCCATCCCGCATGACCGACCAGCAGTGGTCCTTCCCATACGTGTGAGCGCGCGACAACAATCAGGCATTCGGGCGCGCCGAAGGAGCATCACGCTGTCCCTCTCCGCCGCTTCCCATGGTCACCGCATTCGCCGCCTCCCGTGCTCCCCGCTTCGGCACCAGCAGCTGCGTCAGCGCCGCCGCTGTCGGCGCTACGCCGCTTGCCCCTGGAGCCGGAGCCCTTGGGGTTGCAGGCGAAGGGCCGGGAGGGGGCCGTCGCGGGCAGCAAACCCACCCGGGCCTTGAGCTGCAAATGGGAGGGTAGGCGGGTGCAGAGCTCAGCGGACAACCGAGCGTTACGGCTCTTTCCTCAAAAGGCCGTTCACTCAATTGGAGGACGCAGCGGGCTGTGGAGGGTGCGCGGAGCACACACACGGTATCCGTGCGTGTGCCGCAGCCGGCTCCACAGCGCTCACAGAAACCTTCAGAAGCATCGAGAACTTCAGGAGTACCCTTCCGTCACGTGTATTTGTCTCACCGGCACATCCCTACCCTGCTCCGCCTGCGGTACCCTCTCCTGGCCCCACCCCGAAGCGTGTGCGGCTGTTGGTATCCTACCCCAGCGCATAGGCTTCATGTGCACATCCATACCTATACCCAACGCGCGACGTACGGCATTCACTTAGCCAGCCTCGCTTGCACGGCAAACCACCTGCGCGAGCCTGCGGAGAACCCCCTGCCGCTGCCGCAGCTTGACTCCTTCCCACCTTAGTTATGGAGTGCTCATACTGCGCATTGCCCAGCAGCTCCGGCTGTTCCAGCTCCCGGACATCCTTCTTCGTCACGTTCTTTCCCCGCGCAAAGCCGCCGTCAAGGAACCGCACGGGCTTGGCGACGCGACCTTCAGCGGTTGGGTGGCCGTCTGGCCCGCCCGCTGGCGCCCTCAAGGGCCCGGGTGCGAAGCGGACCGTCTTGGGCTCCCGCTTTTTAGCAGCTCCCTTCTTCTTGGCAGGTGCCTCAGAGCTCAGGGACGAGGCAGCTAATGCCCTTGCAGCCGCGCGGCCAGCACGCCCCTTGTTGCCCCGCGCTGAGGCGGGGGACTCAGGTGTTTGTGCCGCCGGGGAAGGTTCAACCGTGACCGAAAGGCTCGGATGATGCTTTCTTGTGTGTTTAGGTAGTGTTCGCGACGGGCGCTTGGGTGCAGAGGCGGGTGGACTACGTCGCGGAGCCTTTCTGCTAGGCTTAGCTTTATTGGACCGGCTTTGCATATGCCATACAGTTATTACTTGCGATATTTACTTTCGCCGTTGCTGTTGCAAGTTATCCTCGGCTTTAGGTCAACGTTTTGGCTTACATTTGCCGTACGCCGCTTTCATTTATCCCACTACTTTTCCAGCTGATCCCTTCGGTCAAGGTTGTCAGCTTCCCTACGTTTCGTTAGTTTGTGCTTCTCTTCATACTGACGCAAAACGGACATTCACATTTCCGGCTAAAATGGTGCAGCTAATTTGTCACGCCGCCTTCACGTCCAAGCCAATCATCGCACGCCCGACGTGCTCAAGGCGTGTCCTCGCCGTGGGCAGGCCCGGATGCTCCAGCTCGGCCTACACGCAGCCGTGGCAGCGCTGCCGGGCAACAGCTCCAAACCAGCCCGCGCCGCAGGGGGCTTCTGAAGGATCTGCTGAGGTGCGGCGGTGCGATTATGAAACGACCGTGGGTCGGGGAAGTATTTGCGGTGTACGGTAAACAGTTGGCAGCCCCACGCTCCATAATCTACACGGTTGTGACGATGCCTCGATGTGACCCTGCCAGCAGGAGTTTGTGGGCATTCCCCCGGAGGACGACGTCGAGGTGCGTCGATATTGCGGCAAGACATGAAGCTATAGGAGTTGGCGAGGGCTTCTTGGCGGGGATTGACGTGCTCGGTTTGGGGCTTTGCAATGTACGAGGCGGAGGCCACGCCAGCGTCCGGGTAGGATAGGGCTGGATTGAGGGGCAGCCATCGGCGTCTTAAAGATCGCCTCATTCGGGGTGAGGTTAGATGGCCCCTGCAGGCCCCACACTCTATTCCGTCACGCTCTGGTCGTGCTCACCACGCGCTGGTCCCACTACAGGTCCCGGGGACTTACTTTGACGCGCTCAACCCAAACACCAAGCTGGGCAAGGCGGTGCGCGCCGCAGTGGACGAGCTGAACCACCTGAATGCGATGGTGAGCTGCGAAGGAGGGCGGAGTGGCGCCGTTACCGTATTGTCCACATCCTGCTTAGCCCGCATTCCAAACATGCTTGGTCCCTGGCCTTCCGATGCGTTTTGTCGCACGCCACATGCTGAATCGCTCCAGGGACGCTCCAGGGCTTTTTAACCCGTCGTCAAACTGCTACCTTAATCCTTGCATTAAAGCGTTTGCTGGAATTAACATCTTGCCGTCCATGTCGGCCTGGTTGCTGAGTGCAGGAGATGGATACTCTGCAGCAGTGCGACGACCTGCTGAAGAAGCTTGGAATCAAAACCTCCATCATGCAGGGCCCGGCTAAGCCGCAGGCGCCGTTGGGGGAGGAGGAGGTGGTGGAGGAGGAGGAACTATAGGACCTGCCGGAGCAACAAAGGGCAATAACGGGCCTTCTAAACAGTACCAGTACAGTGCTGCAGGCATGAGCAGAACAACGGGTCCATTTTCCACCGTTCCCTGGTCACTTTTGCCTGGAACACCGTATATTGCCGCATGAGGGCGGACATGCAAATTTTACCGAACCGGCCGTGAAGCGCAGGAGTTTTAGGCTTTGGGGAGTCGCGGCCCCCTGTGGGGAAGTGTTGCCTCCTAGCTGGCAACCAGCCGCCAGAAAATACGGAAGCCAGTTGGGCGAGTTGTCCTGGGTTTCCTTGCTTGGTGCTTGTCTGCTTCGGCGCAGGGGATGTGCGGCGGGTATCCCTGCTTTTATGTGGAGGGAACTGGGGGGATGCAGGGAGGTGCAAAGATAGATGATAGATAGATGTATGGTCGTTAGTGACACATGGTGAGCCGTAGCGGTTGAGGTCGGTGTGATGTAGGAGAGCCACAGAACGAGATGTCACGCGAGGGGACGGCCGACGGTAATTGCTTCCCATCAACGCGTTTGAAGCATGTGCTCTTATGCATCGCCCGCTGTGGCGTGAGGAGACCCGTGGTTCATGTGGTTCGTGTTATCGCGAGGAAACATATGCTGCGCTTGTAAGCATCGTCTCCCTCGATATAAAAATGTGTGAGTCGAAGCTCCCCATCGTAATGAAGGTTCGTTCGTCAGGATCCTTCTTGACTGTGTTTTTCACTGGTGCTCAGCCATTCGAACCACAGCCATATACCGTTTCTTTGATGTCCACCATTGTGTGCAGGGCACGCAAAGGCAAGAGATGGTGGGAAGTGGCTGTCACGCTGTGTAATTCAGGGACACTTGCACGAGAAGTTGCAATTTTCGTATTTCCCCTCCGCATCATTTGCATTTCCAGCACACAATTGGGTCGCTTTCCGTCGGATCGAGCTGAAAATAGCGACTTGGCGCAAAGGTATTCCCCTGTGACCTTCCCTGTCGACCTGGTTTGTGGTGTTCACAATCTTTTCAGTCAAATTGAGATGTAGAGGCACCGCTAGTATGGTGCAAGTGCAACCTATAACCACCTTTTCATGAGATCGGCATTCTGTACGGCGTCTTGAGCTATTCTCCAGCATGCAGGGCCTGGCTAGGCAGCTGATGCAAACCGTAACAGATCATCAGGCTTGACTTCTTCGCTAGCAAGGGCACGTCCCACCCTTGCAATCCGTTTTCCATATGGGCGAAATGCCATGGTGCCCCTTTGTCCAGGCTAGGTTCATCGCGGCCTTGCATTGAATTTATCCGTCCTAAAACGACCACAAGGAACTACCCAGTATCGCAGCGCCAGCGTTCGTCGGTCGGCCGCGCGCAGCGCCCTCGGCACGTCACCGCCCCTAGGGGCAGCCTCGCTAGCAGCCGTGCAGCCAGTGCCCGTCTTGCTGATAATTTCGGGTTGTCTTTTACCTTGCACTTGGATCCTGGATGGCACGTTAATGTGGCGGACTCGGGGACATCGTCCCTGTCGTGGCTCGCGCTGCAGCTCGACAAGTCGTGTCATTATCAGAAGAGTGAGTGCTGTTATCATTATGCCGGAGATGGCTCTTTGCGGCGCCACCTATATGCCACGTCGCTTGCAGGCTGTGAAGTCCCAGCTGCACGACGGCCGAATCGGTGCGGAGCCAACCAGCGCTCATGCAGATCATCCGTGGAGTGGTGTCGGCCTTCAGGTGTCATTGCAGGTGCGTAGAAGAGGCTCGCTGAGGCACCGGACTTGCGCCTCGCATTATCGGGGCGTCCCTGTTTGCGGCCGCCCGATAATCCCTTGGAAACATCGTTGGGTACCCTTTCTTTATGCATGCAGCACCTGTCGGCGCGTCCTGAGGAAATTCAGCATGCACTGTCCCTTGAGCGGCCAGTGCCCCCAAGCGACGGCTTCGTCCTGCCTGCTGTGGAGCACCAGGAGCGGCCGGCGTTAAGCGGCGGCGGTGATTGCAGTTGCGACTGCCCTCCCAGCACCAGCGGAAGCACGAGCGACGGCAACGGGTCGGGGGGGGACTCATGGGGCAGTCGGCGGGAGCAGCGCGGCTTGAACACTCGTGACGCTGCCGCCCTGACACGCCGAATCACGCGCACCCGGACTGTCGCGGAGCTGCAAGAGGTGGTCCAGTGCTATCGCTCGCAGCTCAATCCCATTCACACCGCAGCCGCCATAGTGAAGCTGGCCAAGCTGACGAACGGCGGGTCGGCTGCGCGCCCACGACGGGAGCACCAGCAGCACCGCGACCGCGACGAGCACGAGCCCTCGGATGGGTCACGACCCGCTGATGACGCAAAACTAGAACACGCAACAGACGTCGGATCCGGATCCAGATCCAGATCCGCCGCGGCATTCGCTGCCCCGGCTAGCATAGCGGCGCAACCGGCAGCAGGGTTAGGTGCCTCGGGGCCGGGCAGGCGGCGAGAGCAGCAAGGCGATCAGGCGGAAGCCAGCACCAGCACAGCCACCACCACCACCCCCGGCATGCGGACTGCAGGGACGCCGTCGTCACCGCTGCCAAACTCACTCTGGCAGCGGCGTCGCGCCGGCGGCGGCGCGCAGGCCCCTTCTCCCGGCGGACCCCCTCCCGCCGCCGCCACCGCGTCCTCGCTCCTCCTCGCCGACCTCTCCTCTGACTTCCTCTCCCAGCTGCACCACTACGACTCGGCGCGCCAGTTCGCCAACGTCGTGTGGGCTCTGGGCGCCATGCGCGGCCGCGACCACTCGCAGCTGCTGGTGGCGGCCGCGGCGCAGCTGCTGGCGCATGGGAGCGCCAAGCTGGAAGGGGCCCCCCCACAGGAGCTGTCCAACCTGGCCCTCGGGCTTGCCAAACTAGGCTACAGGGAGGTTGCGCTGTGGGCCGCCATCATCGCCGCCGGCAAGAAGCGCCTGCACGCCTTCAAGCCGCAGGAGCTGCACAACCTGGCCTGGGCGGTGGCGGCGGCCAGCCAGGACCGGAGCATGATCTCGGCCGCTGTGCAGGCGGCGCTGCCGCAGCTGCGCAGCTTCAACCCCTCGGGGCTGGCCAACCTGCTGTGGGCGTGTGCCTCGGCGCAGTGCCACTGCGAGGAGCTGTTCGACGCGGCGGCGGGGCTGCTGCTGCGCGCGCCGCCGCGCGAGCTGAACAGTCAGGACGTGGCCAACACGGCGTGGGCGTTCGCGAAGCTGCAGCACCACCACCCGGAGCTGCTGGCGCACCTGGCGCAGCTGGTGCTGGCGGCGGCGGCGGCGCCGGGGGGGCTGCGGCACGCCGCCACGCAGGAGCTGGTGAGCATGATGTGGGCCTTCGCGTCGCAGCTGCCGCCGCCGGCCCTGCACCCGCCGATGCACGAGGAGGACAGCGACGGCGCCGGAGGCGTCGTGGGCTCGGGCGGCGGCAGCGACGGCAGCGGCGGCGGCGGTGCGTCCCGGGGCCCTCGAGACAGCAGCCGGCAGGTGGCAGGGGCGCCAGGGGTACGGCGCTCCAGCTCGACTCCAGGGAAGCTAGCACGGAGAGCCGCAGCACCAGTATCGTCATCGTCGCCAACGGGCACAGCGGCGCCGGGAGGGGTAGAACCTGGAGGCGACAGCACCCCCACCAACAGCACCCCCCCCACCAGGAGCCCCAGCAGCAGCAGCGGCAGCGGGAGCCTAATGGCGCAGCTGGTGCAGGTGCTTGTTCCCGAGGTGGCGCGGCGGGGGGACTTGACGCCGCAGGGCGCCAGCAACGCGCTGTGGGCTTGCGGCCGCATCCAGCCCTGCCCGCTGCCGCCCGCCGAGCTGGCGGCGCTGCTGCGGCAGGCCACGGCGCGTGCGGGCGCCATGTCAGACCAGGAGCTGTGCAACGCGCTGTGGGCCGCGGGGGAGCTGCGAGACGCGGGGCACCACGTGCCGGCCGAGCTGGTGGAGCCGCTCTTCGCGGCGGTGTGTTGCCCGAGCCGCCTGGAGGCCGTCATCCCGGCGGGCCTGGCGCAGCTGGTGCACGCGGCGGTGAAGCTGCGGCTGGTGCACAGCGGCCACATGGACCTGCTGGCGAAGCGGGTGCTGCGCAGCCTGCGGGCGCTGGGGCCGCAGGAGCTGTGTGTGCTGGCGGGCGCAGTGGCGGAGGCGGTCCGGGTCGCCAGGTACTGCAACCCCATACTGCTCAACGGCCTGGCTAACGCAGCAGCGGCCCGTGTGGACCGGCTGGACTCACAGGTGAGAGTGGGGGGCAGGGGGGAGGGGGGAGTGGCAAGAAGACCCGGTGGAGGGCGGGTGCGAGTGGGCAGGGGGAAGGGGGCCGGGGAAGAGGGGAGAGGGGATTTTCAGGTGTTTGTATCCATGTCTGAGGCATTCATTACAGATCGCATTGGCACCGTTGTAACTTTGTTGCTAACGTGTTAACCTCTGGACGTGACCCTCAGGGCATGAGCACGCTGCTGTGGGCGTTCGCGCGGGCCAAGCACTACCACGGCCCGCTGACCACCAGCGTGTGCCGAGTGGCCCAGCCGCGGCTGCGGGAGTTCAGCGACCTGGAGCTCTCTAACCTGGTGTGGGCGCTGGCGGTGCTCAAGTGCCAGGACCGGCAGCTGCTGGTGCGAGCCGCCCGCGTGCTGGTGTCTCGGGTGCGCTTGCGAAGGCAGCGGCACGCGGCCCCGGTGGCGCAGCGGCAGCAGCAGTACTACTTCTCACTGCAGGCGCAGGAGGAGGAGGAGGAGGCGCAGTGGAGGCAACGGCAGCGCGAGTGGGAGGAGTCCTCGTCGGCTGCGGTCTTGCAGCAACAGCAGCAGCACCGGAGGCGGCAACAGCAGCAGCAGCTGCAGCAGCAGCAGCAGCAGTACCTGGAGGCAATTCCGATCGCGCCGTTGCGGTTGGCGGCGGATGGCGGCGCCGCCGGCGTCACTGACGACGCAACGGGGGGGCCGGGGTGGCGGCGAGCTGCGTCGGAGATCTGGGCACCACAACGCCTCCACACCGACGCTCTCGAAACGGACGCTGCCGCCAGCCCCGCACGTCCGACACACGCGGCGAGCAGTACCGGCCGCGGCAGTAGCAGTAGCAGCTTCAGCTCCTCGACCGCAGATGCCGCTGTGGCCGTACCCCTTGACCCGCCCGCGTCGCGAGCATCCGCGCTGCAGCCCGACACCCGGCCGCTGCTGCGGCGCCTGCCGCCCCTCCTCCACCACCACCACGACGACGCCGGCGTGCCGCTGCAGGCGCGCAGGCCGCCGCCACGGGACGCATGTGGCGACGCGGCGGCCGCCAGCGACCGACGCGGCGCATCCGACGCGGGCGACCGCCGCGGCAGCGGCGGCGGCGGCATCTCTGCGCGCTCAGATTCGGACGCCGACGAAGCCGACGGCAGTGCTGGGATGGGCGCTGGCGGCGCCGCCGCCACTCCTCGCGGCCACGCCAAGAGCATGGTGAAGCTGCTCTGGGGCTACGCGAAGAGCAACCTCTACAACCAGCCGCTCTACAGCCTCCTGGTGCAGGAGCTGAGGCCGCTGCTGCACCTGCTCACCCCACACGAGGTCACGCAGCTGCTGTGGGCGGTGTCGTACCACGGCCACAGCTGCCCGGAGCTGCTGGACGGCGCGGCGCAGGAGGTGGTGGGCCGGTTGGAGGAGTTTTGCGCATGGGACGGCTCGGTGGTGGCCTGGGCCTACGCCAAGCTGGGCCACCCGCACCGAGGGCTGTTCCAGGCGCTGCAGCACCACGCGCTGGTGGTGGTGCGCTATAAGGAGCCGTGCCTGTGCCGCCTGGCGTGGGCGTGCGCGCAGCTGGAGGTGCCGCTGAGCCTCCAGTTGCTGGGGCGGCTGCACGAGATGCAGCAGCACGCGCGGCGGCGGCTGGCGCAGAGCAGCTACGACGGCGCGGACGGGGAGGCGCCGGGGGCGGTGGACGCGGCGCGAGTGGAGCCGGAGTGGTGATGGATGGGCGGGCGAACGGAGAGAGTTCCCCTTGGGAGATGGGGAGTGGGGGGTGAGCAGTGACACTGAGCGCTGGAGGGGGGCGAAGCTGGTTTGCTGTGGGATAGGAGACGGTGGTGTGGTGTAGACTGACAGGGGGTGCAATGCAGTGTGGGTGCAGCGCACGGCAGAGTGCCGGCTTAAGGAGGGGTACGGTACCGGGCCGCCGGCGCGATGCTGGTGCTGTAGATACCCATGAAATGAAAGGGGTGCGTTACGACGGGAGCAGTCGGGGAAGCCACGGGCGCACGGGGTGTGCGACACAGGCCTCGTGGGCAGCTAATGGTACCGTCTCTGGTAAGATGCGTGGGCTTGGTGTACTGGGTAAGGACCCGCTGCTTTCCGGCGCCAGGGGCCGCGCGCGCGCCTGGTGGAGGGCGGATGCGCCGGCGCCAGCTGATGGTGAGGTTGGATGGCAGCAAAGGGTGCGGCGTGAGGCCTCGCCGTCGCTGCGCTCCCGTCGCAGCTCAGCGCGTCGTGTGGCCTGGTAGCTCTTCTTTTGGGGGCCCCCGGCAGTGAGCCGCGAACATGCAATTCCGCTGTGGGGTTGTGCAAGGAAGCGGGCCGGAGCGGCTTCTTCCCTTCCTCTCAGCTGCTGCTGGGAACGCACGCTGGTCCCTCCTTTCAGACCCGTAGGTAGAACTCGTTGTTGGCGCGTCAAGATGTCAGGAGCTCGTTGGTTGGCTGTATGTTAAGTGGGCTGAGTTCGAGGGAAATCGCGCGTGCCTGGGGCGTATAGCGGATGGTCCAGATGCGCAGTTTGGATCCTGAGGTCCGCCCATGTGGGTTTTCCCCGCAGCGTGCAGAGCAGTAGCCGTTTGTGAGGACAGGATGATAGGTGACAGGTGATGAGAGGGCCGTACGAAGCATTACGTATATATGCGACAAGAGCACTGCGCAGGTTGGACGTACGTACCAAGGGGGCGAGATGCATGCGCACGACACGTGTGTGTTAGTTAACGCTCTCAAACGCTCTTCTTGCAGCTTGTAATGCCATGCCCAGATGCCGCGCCGCTGACATCGACGAACGCAGCGCCCGCCATGCTTGCTGCTGCTGGTTGCGAGCTCCGCAACTCATGTGCTCCGTGCAAATATTCGCAGAAAGTTGGAGGACAGTCAGCTTGAATGGATCGTGGCGGGGATCGGAAGTCGTCATGGTTGACTGATCCCAGGCCATCGTAAATGCACGCTGCATGAGCGGCCAGTTACACGTGTCAGGCGTGTACCCTGTGGGGCAGGAGAGGGGTCTAGATAGCAATGTGTTGATCCGAGTCAGCGAGGGCTAGGGAGGCCGAAAACCAGAACGGGTGTGGGTAACCGTTGCTCGTACACAGGTATTCAGCTTCGTCATGCCCCACACACACGGGTAACGGGGTAACCGTCGCCTTCTACACACAAATCCCGAAAGCACTCAGTTTTCAAGTCGCTGCAAAGCCGTTGTAGGAAAGTACAGCCCTTGGGACCTGGACGGTGGGTTCACCCCTTAGCACCTAGACGGTGGGTAGCGGCACACCACCAGGCATGGCTTTTACCGACTTCAGCTGTGTGTTTTATGAAGAGGGCGACAAGCTTGGAAAGTTGCTGGCATACGCAGCGCTTCTGCCATACGTGCTCATTATGCATCACTTCTCGCGGTTCTACTCGCGCAGGTGCGCTTTCTTAAGCAAATAACTATGCTGTGTTGAAAAGTGCTTTGTAACTAGAACTTCTGGTCATAGGGAAGTCCACGAGGGCGTCATCGTGGCCGGCTTGGTGATCAACGAAGGCATCGCGCGCGGGCTCAAGCATGCCCTTAGACATCCGCGGCCGGCAGCTACTTGCGCCAAGCTGGATCTGTGCGATTCATTTGGTATGCCGAGTTCGCACACGCAGTGTATTGCATTTGGTTTAGCGCTGCACCTGCTGCTGTGCGTGCGTCGGTTGAGCGGGAAAAGCGCTGGCACAAGACTGACAGAAGCCTGCGAGGTTTTGGCATTGGGGTGTGCTACGGCTCTGACGGCCGTGTCGCGAGTCTACCTGGGGTATCACATGCCAGAGCAGGTGGCTGCGGGCGCTGTGTTGGGTATCGTACTCGGCGTCGTATGCTATGCTGTGTTGGGATGGCGTTGCTGGGAAAACCTCGTAAACAACAGCCTGGGGCGTATGCTGCACTTGAAGTCCACATGGGATACGCCCGACCCGCTGAGGGATGAGGCCGCATGGCATTGCGGCGGGGCCAAGAGACGCAGTGAAGCGGTCGCAGCCAAAGCTGAGGCTGTAATACGGAAGCGTGGGCTTGCGCAAGGCTAGGAGTCAGAAGAGGTGTCTCGGAGGGGTTTGTGAGGAAAGCCCGTGTACTAAGAAACCGATTAGGGCAATGTTTTCTACATACGTTTGGGGGGGTTCCTTGCTATGGGGTCACATCCCTGCAGGCAGCACCTGGCGGTTCGTGCGGGCGGTGTCCAGGCCCTTCATGGATATGTTACCAGTTCGCTTGTTGACCATACGTCACCGCACATCTGGGAGCGTATACACGCACACGCATAAGCAGGCAGCAGCCCCAAGGTCGCCTAAGTTTGGCGGTCCCAACTTGAGGCGCTGCACAGCAACCAGCCATGATGCCCGCAGGTCTGAGCGCTACTTTCGTACTTGCCGTACGCGGCGAAGCAGGGATGAATTGCCATGTGCTAGCTGACGTAAGCGCACAGGCCACTGGCTATTACTAGGGTCTATAGTTCGGCTCCGTTAACAGCGGCTTCTGACATTGACAGCTTAGGGGACTTGGGTAGCAGTTTTGGACCTCATTACAGCAAATGGGACTTAAGTAGCAGTCTTGAACCTCATTATTCCTCCGTTAAAGTTTGCAAGCTCGGGCCTGCTCGGCCAGACCAGGCACGAGAGACGCATTAGGCCTTCCATCCAGTCATCCGCAGGCGAGGGGGTCGGTCACAAATCCACCTGAAACTTCCCATCCCCACCTCGGCAGCGCCCATCCCACAAGCTTCCCATCGGAGTTACAGCTCCATCCCCATCCCCATAGTGGCTCTCGCAGTCCCTGGCCAGCGTAGCGCTCGCAAGGGGCCAGCAGGGGTGGCAGGGCCGGCCTAAGATTCATCGTCGTTCGACACAGGGTCTCGGAACTCTGGAGCTATTCGGCCGTAATGGTGGATGCGCTGCCCGACCCTCAAGCGGTGGATAGGGCTGCTGCGGCCGCTTAAGGACGGAGGCTATGGCATTGTCGTTGAGGCACCGGCCCCCTGGAGCCATCGCAGCTGCCTGCTCCTGTCGCGGCTGATACCATGGCAGGTGTAGATGTCTTGGTGGCGGGCGGGCAGTAACCCTGGTGGGTCCGCCGATGTCCGCGTTACGTCACTTGCGACTTGCCCCACCCTGGGGTCGTGCAGGCCTAGGGGAATATCTGTAGGGGCCACCTGCTGTTCTTTCTAGTCTGGCCCCCCGGCACATGGCTGCTGTCCAGCACGGTGCGTGGTTATTGCGCAGGTCTTTGCAGGATTTTCTGTCCTGCGCAGCGTCGTGGCACTGGGGTGACGAAATTACCGGGAAATCTATGTGGATTGTGCCAGTGACCCTTGTGCGTCGGCTTCCGGGCCACGCCAAGCGCACCTCCCACCGGGCGGCGCGAAGGTGTGGTGCCAGATCAGCCCCGGGGGTGCTCTCGCCCGTTGACTGCACATTCACGTATTTGCAAGGAAGGTTCCCGCCCGCGGTACTCCTGTAAGGCTAGCAGTCCTTTCAAAGCAGTCGCAGCTAGGCAAGCAGCTAGAGACGTGGCTAGAGTTTAGTAGGTTCAATACAGTATGCCCTGCGCGTATTGTGGGTTCGCCAGTGGGGTAAAGTTTCTGCATAGAGTGGTCTGGTAGCTGTGTAGCGGTGTCGGGCTGCAGAGTAAGCGACCGTAAGCCGGCAGTTGTTACGGTGGCAAGTGGCGCATTTCTTTAACACCTTATCCTTCAGCCAGAATCTTATTGGGTATAGGACATGGCAAAGTAATCCCTAACCACATCCTAACAAGACTACCTAGACACGTAACATACGACAGTAAGCACCGTTTGGGCTTGAGGTAATTGGGATTTACAGGGCCAGTATCATTACAATGCAAGACCCTTCTTTGCGCACCCAAGTATTATTCACCGCTCTATTACACTTTGCGTCAAAGCTTCGAGTGTAGAGCTAGTGCAATGCTACAGAGGCGTGTTTAGCCATTTAGTTTCACTCGGACGTATGGTTTAAGAATTCCTTTATGTTTCGGGTGGCATCCCAAGGATTGTGCTGCGATTCAGCGTGCCCGAGGAAGCATGCGCGCATCCAGTCTCGCGGACCCGCTATCAGATGTCTTGGCGATAATACATAAGCACTGAAGCTGCTCACCTGCGCAAGACTACTCATCTCAGGACGAGACGTGGAGGAGTGCGGGTCCGCGCGTCAACCACCAGGACGGCTGAAAGCGCGAAGCTAGCGTCGTCATTAGTAACGGGCACTGCGAATACTCCTGCTTAGTGCGTCTTGGCACCAGAAAGCTTCGTGCTGCCGAGCACGATGTCCGACGCCATGCTCGGGCCCTCCATTCAAGGCTACCAACCATTGGCACGGATGCAAGACAAGGCACGTCGGGGAAGGGGGTATCCAATTGTACTATCTGCGGCCTGTTCACCTGCGAACCTGGGGCTATCACCATTTCTGCCATACGTCCTGACACCCGCAAGGATACGTGTGACACATGACACCCGCCAGCAATCCACAGTTGCTCCCCGCTGGC
The DNA here is from genome assembly GCA_003116995.1 of Yamagishiella unicocca. Classification (NCBI taxonomy): domain Eukaryota; kingdom Viridiplantae; phylum Chlorophyta; class Chlorophyceae; order Chlamydomonadales; family Volvocaceae; genus Yamagishiella; species Yamagishiella unicocca. Next base: position 185,377 of record BDSL01000034.1, on the reverse strand, counting down.
ACCCCTTCGTATGCACGGGCAAAACCATGGCCATGCCGCACACGTGGCCTGGCCTCTTCCTGTTGTCATGGCTGGTGGTGTGCGAAGCACCCGTCCACCCACCACTCTATGCATGGACACGGCGTGATCGCGCGTCCTATGACTCACCACCTCCAGCATGACCGTGTCTGTGGAGTGCCTCACATTGCCGTCGTCCTTGAAACTCGTTTGGCGCTTCCAGGGCTGGGGCTGGGGTTGGGGATTGGGGACGGGAGCAATGGCCCCCGACCACCCGCCACTAGCGCTACCCGATCCGCAGGCCGCACGCCCCGTCCCGGGCTTAATCGCCCTCACCGCCGCAACCACCGCCGCTCACCCCCACCCCACCCACCACTCGTACACGGGTCTTCCTTGCAACCCACCACTCGTGGTGTAACCGGCCCCCCTCCCACTGGCGCAGGCTGCCCAGCTGCGAGCTGAGCTCGAGGCGGTGTCGAAGAGCGACCGCCACGCGCAGTTCAAACGCAGCTCTTCGCGGAACGAGGGCAGCGGGGCGGGCGGGGGGCCATCGGGGGGGCAGAGCCCGCCGTCGGGGGGGCAAGGTGAGGCCGGGGTGAGGCTGGGGGGCGGGGTTCCGGACGGGGGTGATGGGGACCGGACGTGAGGGGGCTAGGATACGACGCGTGTGGAACGTCTGGGCGGGGGGGCGTGGAGGAAAATTTGGGACGTGGGTAGCGACTGGGCGTGTGGAGGTGCGGGGGAAGGGAGGGATGTGGGTGGCTGTGTATGCGGTGCTGGGCATGGGCTTTGATGTGGCTGGAGGGCCGGACGACGGTCGCTATGGGGGAAGTGAGTGCCCCCCCGGTCGTGGGGTGCTGCCAGAACGCGGGTTGGACCGTACGGGAGGCCGAGGGATAGGGTGGCAAAAGGCCAGTGCGAGGAGGTCAATGACCGTCGCGACCCAAACACCTTTCCCCTCTCCCCTCTCTCCCCCCCCCAAATGTGCCGGTTCTTGTCTGTGCCCCCCCCCCATGTGCGCAGGGTCCAGCCCCAGCCGGCGGTTCCTGCGCACCGTGGCCAGTGCCGCCCACTCCTCCCACTCCGTGAGCGCCATGACGCCGGCCAACGGGGCCAGCTTCGAGCGGCCGCCCTCCGCCTCCGCCCTCGCCTCCCGCATGTCCTCGCGCCGCGCCTCCAACGCCAGCGGGGCGGCTACCGACGCCTCCGGGGACGAGCCCCGGCTGACCAACAGCGGCGGAGTGAAGAGGTGAGGCGCCCGGAACGCACCGCGCAGTGGCAAGGACTCCCACAACACCTTGCGGGCAGTTCTGGTTGTCGTCGGTTGGGACGAGCCTGCGGGTCCGCGGTGCTGGTGCTGCTGTGAGACCGCCCCAGTCCCCAGTCCCCGAATCCGCAGAGTCCACAGAATCCGAATTTGTGCGGCGAGCTCCTCTGCTGCTCTGGCCGCCTCTCCTAACCGCCTCGCTGGGCCCCCCCGCAGTCTGAAGGCTATGCACCAACTACATTTCCCCAGTCGCGTTACCGGTTCTTTTATTGTACCCCCCCCCGCAGCCCCCCCTCCCGCCGCGGCACCCGCACCTCCCGGTCCGCCGCCTTCCGCGACATGCACGACTACGCAGCGGCCATCTCCCGCCAGAACCAGCTGGAGGACACGGTGGCGGAGCTGGAGGTGAGGACCCCGGGGGCGGGTGGGGGTTCGAGGGAAACCCGTGGATGTCCGAAAAAAATCGTTTAAAGCAGAAGTTTTGAGATGCATGCGGGAGAACTGGGTTGGGGATACGAAAGCCGAAGGTCGTAATATGACCTTTGGCGGCTAAGCTATATCGGCTACGGCGAGACGAAAGGAAGCGAGGACCCCGCGCGACGCACGTAAACTTTTCGCAGAACCGGTTTTGGGCGCTAGCAGGAGAACTGTGGGAGTTGGTGCGCTATGGGAGAGCGGACATCGCGGGGGGGGGTGGGGGGAGGAGGGAGGCGGGAATGTAGGGTTTGGTTTAGGGCGGTGGTGTTTCGGAGCGGGGCGTCTCCGATGTCGTGTAACTTGGTCTTCTCGCTCCCGGGCCACCCCCCACCCAGGATCGAGTCCGCACCCTGTCCACTGACAACGAGCGGCGGCAGGAGAGCTACATGCGGCGCGAGGCCCAGCTGCAGGACGAGGTGGCCCGGCTGGAGGAGCAGCTGCGCAAGGCGCGGGGGGAGCACCCGGAGAACGCCAGCTTCGGGAAGGCATCAGCCAACATACGGTGAGGGGGAGGGGGTTTCAAGGAAGACCCGTGGATGCGAGAAAAAACCGGGGCAGGGGCAGGATCGCGTGTACGAAATCGTTTCCTAACCGTTCATTTCTTTTACAATGCCGACCCACGGGTTTCCTATCACACCCTCCTCTCCTTTCCCCGAACCTCCGATCGGCCCCAGCGAGCTGCACACCCAGGTGGTCAGCCAGATCGAGGACCTGCTCACCGCCCAGGCCGCCACCTTCCGCCAGGAGGAGCACTCCACGCTGCGCCGCTTCACCACGCGGCTGAACGAACTGGAGGCGGCGGTGGTTTCGGAGCGGGCCAAGGGCCTGGCCAAGGAGGACATGGACAGCCTGGAGAAGGTCAAGATGCTGCGCCACGAGCTGGACAAGGCGCAGCAGATCGCGCAGGTGGGGGCGGGGGAGGGGGCCCTCGGGAAGGGGGTTACAGAAAAGGACTCGACTGGGGAGGCTTTGAGGAAGACCCGTGGACTCGACTCGGGAGGGGAAGAGACTGGCGCAGGGGGCGGTCGGGGGGCTTGAATCGTGAGCCGGAACACACTCGCTGCCACTCCCCCTGTCCTGCCCCTGGTCGCCCTCCTCCTGCCACCACGCCGCTTGCTTTCCCTATCCTCCTCAACACTCGGCTGTCTCCCCCCCCGCTCGCGGATTCTCTTATCAACCCCCCCCCCCCGCGAAAACCACTTTGCAGATCCTGGACAAGAAGCACACCGTGGCGTCCGAGGAGAACTCCCGCCTCAAGGCGCAGTTCAAGCTGCAGGAGGAGGACCGCGAGTACCTCATCAAGCAGACGGTGGCGCTCAAGAAGGAGAACGCGGCGCTCCGGAACCAGCTGGCGGCGCTGATGCAGGACGTGGCGGCGCTCAGCCAGGAGAAGGAGGAGCTCATGGCGGCGGCGGCGGCCAGCGAAGGAAGCGGCTTCCTGGGGGGCAGCAGCGGCGCGGGAGTCAGCGGCGGCGGCGGGCGGCCGGGCTCGTCGCGCGGGGCGGCGGCGGCGGCGGCGGCGGCGAGCCCCGACGGGCAGATCCAGATCAAGATCCAGCGGTACGAGGACGTGATCGACAGCTTGAAGCGGCTGCTGGAGGCGGAGCGGCGGCGCACCAAGCAGGCCCGGGCGGCTCACACGCTGGAGCTGCAGCAGCGCACGGGGCTGCAGGCGGTGCTGCGGCAGTGCGTGGAGGACGTGAGGGAGCGGCGGAGAGCGCTGGGTGGGTGGGTGGGTGGGGGGCTGGGCGGGTGGGGTTCAGGGAGTACCGTAGACGTGTAAACCGACACCCATCAGTTGGGAAGGTTCATATACCGGCTGGCTGAGCGGAAGGGGCCTCGCTTGCGGTGTTGTGTATTAACCCCCCGCCACCTCCCTCCCCCTCTCTACAGCTTATCCCGTTCCCACCTCACCCCGTTCACGCCTCCGCCACCCTCCGCAGAGGCAGATGGTCACCGAGAACGCAGCGCCATCGACCGAGCCCACGCCCGCGGCCGCCCCATCAGCGGCCTCCGCCACGCCCCCGCCGCCTCCCCCGTCTCGCGGCCCCTCTCCGCCATGCTCCTGCCCAGCAGCCGCCGACCCGGCAGCGCCGCCCTCGCCTCCACGGGCACCCGCCCCAGCAGCGGCCGCGCCACGTACGACGCCGGCGACGGCGGCGAGGGCTCGTTGACCGCCGGGCAGCGCGGCGAGCTGGTGGCGGCGCTGCTGGCCAATGAGGAGGTGCTGCGGGTGGTGTTCGACAAGGCCTTCCCTGGAGTGGCACCGCACCCCCCCTCCGACCCCTACCTGGACCGCATGGCCGCCTGGCAAGAGCAGCGCGACGCGCAGGTGGTGGCCAACGCCAAGGTGCTGGCAGGTGCGGAGCAAATACCACAAACACCACGGCGCACCAAGGACCGAAACCCGCTCCCCGGGACTCCCCACCGCAAACACCGTCCAAACTCTCCCCCACGCGCGCGTCTCTCAATCTCAAGCCCCACGCTGCCTGCGGACCCCCGCCCTCGACCCGCTGATAGCTGGCGCAGACCGGTTGCTGCGCGCGCGAAACGCGCTTCGGCGCGCGGCAGCGCGCACCACCCGCCCTCCCATCTCTGCTGCCCATATCTCGGATCCGATTCCCCCGGGATGCGGTCCCCTTGCCTCCCACCTCCCCCCCGCAGCCGCCAAGAACGCCGTGCTGCCCCCCGCCACCGCCGTCAAGGAGTCCACCCCTGGAGGGATGTTGCTTAAGGAGGCAGCGGCGAGGCCCTGGGTGCTCAACGTGGATGCCATGCTGTCGGACTTCCTGGGGGGCACGGGGCCGGCGGGGGGGCCGGGCAGCAGCAAGTCGGGCGGAGGAGGAGGCCCGGGGGGCTCGGCCGGGGGGCAGTAGCGGGGGCTGCTGGGGGAAGGGGCGGAGGGGCGGGCTCCAGGGGCGGTTGACGCGGGCGGTCGCGGCATACGAGTGGCTGCGGCGCGAGCGCGGTGCCGCACCTGCTGCTGCGTGTTGGAAAAATATAAGGCTTACATAGGCTGCGTGTGCATGGGAGGTCGGGCGGCCTGCAGGGGTCGTATGGACGAGGACGCCATAGATCGAGGTGTCAGTGCATGGGGCTGGAGTGGGAAGAGGGGTCTTGAGTGGGGTTCGGAAGGGCGAATGGAGTGGTGTCCAGTGCGCGTCGGGAAGGCCCGGGCGCTGTGTTTGCACCACTTTTACTCCTGTCGTTAGTTGCACCACGTGTACTCTTGCCGTTAGTTGCACCACCGAAGAAAGGACGTTGTGGTCCCTCCAAAGAGGCGACACGCGTACGGGTGACCCACATCACGTAAATTGTACGGCCGCTGGACGAGCGGCAGCTGCCTCGCGCCCTGGCACGTGCGCCGTGTAGGCGCTGCGTGGCCTGGGACGAGGGAGACCTGTCTTTGGCCCTTCAGGGGGAGCGGAATGACGGCCGGATGGTCCGGTCTCTCGTGGGGCGTTGGTCGGCACGGTGGCGGCTGTTTGGTGCAGGGGGTTAGTCCGTCATATGCACTGTTGACCCGGGGGCCTCTCCCGCGCTCGGCAACGCGCCCGAGGGGGCGTTAGCTGCCAGCAGCAGCTGTAACCACACTGCTTGACGAGGCGCGCCAGCTGTCGTACTTGGCGCAACTACATTTTGAATTCCCGCGCACTGCTACGTGCAAGCTTCAGACGACTCCGTGAGGCAATGCGCTCCAGGTCCCGCCTGCAGATAGGAGATGGGAGGGGACCCACCATCGGGCAGCACGTGGCCACCTCTAGCGCGTTGCTGCTCCGCACGCTTTCTGGCGTACATGTTCCACACATGTTGTTGGATAGTTCGGAGCATTTCGGGCCAGTTTCGGAGCGCGCTCGGTCAAACAACGGTGGGGCGAGTTTCGGAATCTTTGGAGCACGAGAGGGAAAAATAACAACTTTTGAACTCTGCTGTAAATCTATTTTAGCCATATCGCATGCTATATCGCTAGCTATATCGTATTACCTATTACCTATTATATGTATTTCAGCCATATCGTATGCTTCAGCGATGGCCCGTCGCGACGACAGCTGGACGACCAGCCCCGACATCGCTCGCGCGCCGTCAAATAGCTCTGCGCACGCGCTGTGTTGCGGCGCTGGACCGCAGTCCAGATGCCTCATGCCGCTTGTTCGAGGAGCTCGCCCGGCAGAACTGTCCAATCGTGCAAGTCTCCCTAGCGCACTTCGCCGCGGGCGGCTTCGGCTGGCGGTTGAACACAGCCTTCCCGGAACCCCCGGCCGCCCAGCCCGGTGAATCCAACACCCCAGCTGCCACGCGGGCCCTCTCGGACCCCAGCCCTGACCCCAGCCCTGACCTCAGCCCCCCCCGGACGCTGCTCAGCGTGCCGCTCAGCCTCTGCCTCAGCCACGAGGTCCCCGGCTGCTGCCCCCCCGCGCTCCAATCGCCCGCCTTGCGCGCCCTGTTCGCCAGCGACCTGACCTGGGAGGCCCACCTGGCCGCGGCGCTGATCTGGTCCTGCCGGCTGCACGCACGTGGCCACGAGCCCGCCTCAGCCTGGTGCAGTGAGGGTGACGGCGGCGGCGCTGCCGGGCTCACCGCCCCCGCCGCCGCCGCCACCGCCGCCGCCGCCACCGCCATTGCCACCGCCACCGCCACCGCCACCGCCACCGCCGCCGCCGCCTCCAGCACGCCCGATGAGGGTCACTTGGCGGCCGGGGGTGCGCGCGCTGACGGCTTCTCGGAATTCTGGCGGCGCTACCGGCAGCTGCTGCCCCCCGCGGAGGCGCTCTGCACGCTGCTGTTCTTCAGCGAGGAGGAGCTGGCGGCGCTGCAGGCGAGGCCGCCGGGTGCGGGTCCGGGCTTGTGAGGGAAAGCCCGTGTGTCGGCACCTGACTAGGAAATCGATAAGGAAGACAAAACGTTTGGTACACACGTGGGTCCAGGGAGGGACAGGTGGGGAGGCCAGCGCCGCGAGCTGAGCATGGAGGACAGACACCACGTGATCAGCGTCGGAGACCGCTGGGGCCGGGGTAGGGCAGGGCGTAGGGCTGAACGTAGAGCAAAGCCATGGATTGACACCTCGCTGACCTCAGCATGTTGGGAAGGAGGCGGCCACAACGGCCGGGGCGGACGGGCCCGTCCCTACGCTGCCCCTCACCCTTACCCAGCCTCGTATCCCTCGCTCCCCCACTCCGGCAGGACCACCAGCTGGCGGCCGAAGCGCGCACGTGGCAGCGCACGGTGCTGGACGCGTACGACACGTGGATCGAGACGCCCGCCTTCCGGGCGGAGGTGGGCGAGGTGTCGCTGCGGGAGTGGCTGCAGGCGGTGGGCGCAGTGGAGAGCCGCGCATTCGGATTCCGGGTGGGTGGGTGGGTGGGTGGGCCGTAGCGGGATGGGGGAGGGGGCGAGAAGAGCCGGTTACGCGACATAGGAAGTGGAGGGTAGGAAGTAGCTGGCGCGGAGGGTAGAAACTAGCGGGATGGGGGGGTTTGCGAGGATGGGGGCGTCGGGGAAGCCACCTGGCCCCAGGACCGGCCCCTCCCAACCCCAACCCCCGCAGGCTCCCGATGCTGGTCGCGACCTGCACGCCTACGTGCCCTTCTTCTGCCTGGCCAACTACCAGCCGGGTGCGCCCACCCTGCACGTGCTCCGGCTGCATTCGCATGCCAGCCCGGCAGCTGGAGCTGACGTGGCAGCCCGCGTCGACACGGACTACGACAGCAGCACCGCCACCCTCTCCACCGCCGGAGAGGCAAGCTGCAATGGTAGTGGTGAGGACAGCAGCAGCGGCCTTGACAGCGGCAGCGACCTTGACAGGAGCAGCGGCAGCAGCACAGGCGACCCGGGTAGTCCTGGCAGCAGCAGCAGCGGCTGCAGCGCAGGCCAACGTCCGGGTCCTGGCGGCGGCAGGCGGCATCCGGAGGGCGAGGCGCGTGTGGAGAGGCGGCCGGCAGGGCCTGCCTGGCAGCCGACTGCGGACATGGTCGCCGTGGAGCAGCCGGTGTGCTCGAGGGACAACCCGGAGCAGCAGGTCTTCATCGACTATGGCAGAAAGGACAACAGGTGGGTTGTCCCCGGGGGGCTGTCCTTCGTGAGGCGGCGGGACCGAGAGCAGGCGCGTGTGTGTATTGGCACAGCGGTGACGACGCGTCGGAGGACTCGCTCTGGGCGGCCGGCCTGGCGATTGAGCTTCAGTCCCAAGCCGCTGCTTCCAAAAAGTGGTTGGAGCTGCGGTCACGCAGCAACCACCTGTCGCTGGCCCCACTTCGCCAAGCCGCCTTAACTCGTAAGGTCTTAACCCGACTGGATGGATGGTGCTCGGGGCGCTTGCGTCCTGCGCCTGTGTGTCCAGCCCATCAGCACTCTCCTTGACGGTACCTGCTGTCCTACTTGTACCGCACATGCTGTCCTCCTTGTACCGCACATGCTGTCCTCCTTGTACCGCAACCCCGCCGGCGCAGGTCGCTGGTGTACCAGTATGGGTTCGTGCTGAGCGGCAATCCGTACGACCGCCTAGACTGGGGCGGCCGTACGTTCGACTCGTCGTGCCGCATGAGGCGCGACTGGGTGAACGACATGGCGGAGCGCTTGGCGCGGGAGGCGGCGGAGGCGGCGGCAGGCGGCGACCCGCATCCCCCGGCGGCGGGGCTGGCGGCGGAGCTCCAGGGAGGGCGGCTCCCCGCCGCGGCGCCCAGCTGCCCACCGCCGCAGACGAGCGCCGCCAGTGCGGCTCGAACCCGGTTTCGCAGCGCGGCAGCCAGCATCTTGGTGGCGTGTGGCTGGAGGTGGGTCCCCCCCTGGAGCAGGTATCGAGGATACCCGTTACACGGCGAAGGAAACCCCGTCCCCTAGTTAGGGGGGTGCGATTGGGAGCAATGCGGGCGTAGTATAGGTGGGAGCGGGGTGAGGGCAGCCCCCTCCAGTCGGGCGCCATCAAGCCCGTGCCTGACTAGGAACGGCGCCTAGCGGAGGGATGCGGTACCTCCCACCAGGAACGCCGCTCAGGTCGCTGCCTTGCTCCCGGCCCCTCCATTGACCGCCTGACGACCCCCACTCTGGGCGCCAGGAACCTTCGCGAGCGTCGGCTGGTGTCGCCTGCCTCCGAGGCGCGGGCCTTGTGGGTCTTGCGGGAGTGGCTCGAGGGGCAGCTGCGGGCGTTGCCCACAACCGAGCAGCAAGACGTGGAGCTGCTGGCGGCCTGGGGCCGCTCGCGAGAAGGGGGCGCTGTGGCTGCAGGGCTGATGCCGCCTGGGCCCAGCGCAGCCACGCAAGCCTCAACCGCCGCTGCGATGGGTGCCGGATGTGGGTCACATGCGGCAGGGAGCAGCGATAGCGCAGCGACGGCGTTGGGAGGAAGGGTACGAGAGGCCGCCGGTGAGTCCGCTGTTCGCGGCAGGCTGGCGGTCGAGTACCGGCTGGAGCGGAAGCGGCTGCTGCGTGCCGCCCTGGAGCTGGTGCGGAGGCTCGAGCAGAGCTGCGGCCCGAGCTTGGAAGGCTGAGGCGCAAGTCCGGGTATGACCGGATCTGGTTGAAGTGGCGGCTGACGTGGGCTGGCGGTGACGACATGAAGACTGTGCCGGCGGGTTGACGCCAAACTCACGTCGTGGCTGTGTGAACAACCGGGTGGGGCGAGCCCTGTTGGCATGTGGGCTAGGAAAACTAGGCAGCTACGCCGCTATGTACAGGTGGGCTGGGCCACAGTGGTCAGGTCAGCAGCGGCAGGTGTTTTGCAGGATATTAACACGACACCCACTGCTACTTCCCTTTTTAGCGCATCGGGTGTTATCAGGATGTAGATGAACTTTTAGGTTTGGCAGCCGTTCCCATTTTACTGCCTCAATGCGTACGGCAGGCACGGGCAGGCTGGCAGTTGAGTAGCAGCCCAGCACACGCAGAATTGTGCCTACGATTTTCATATTAAGCAGCTTTGTCTTTCCGGCAAGCGAGTGCAACGGGTAGCATACCGGTAGCTGTCTCGGCACTTGTCTGCACTTTACCAACGACTGCATATTATAGACCAGCAACGCCGCACCGCCAACCCTTCACGTAATTGCCTGACTTGTTGGCGGTGCGGGCGTTGGCTCGGATTACATCGCTTCGGGCGCAACCCGCTTACAAGGTTGCAACTGTTGGACGGATATCCCGTTACGGACATCTGTATCATTACACTGTTGAATTTGGTAAGTGATTTCGTTGTCATAGCTGAGACGTTGATGCTTACGGTACCGGCTAGCAACAATTGTCCTCGCAATGACACTGGGTGTTGCCTGGCCCCTTTCACTGACAATTTGCGCCATATCCCTCTGGATCTGCAGCTTTTGGGATAAGCGATAGGAGAGCTGACCTGTCGCGTCTCCACGACATTACCCACGCCACGAGTTTGCGATGGAGCTCGCACTGAAGAAGCTTGATCCCAAATGGGTGGCTCTAATCCTCGTTGGAGGATACCTGCTTGGCAAGGTAATTTCCTTTTACGTGTTTTACAAGCTCATCAGGGTTTTCTGGGAATGGCGCCGAAAGCGTGCTGCAGCGAGGGATCAAGTCCCCGGGGAAGACCACGCCACCCCCCTTCTTGCTGATTGCAACGAGGAGGCAGGGCAGGCTGCTGGCGTGGAAGAAATCGATGCCGACGTAGGGGGTGTGGAAACTGGGTTGGACGTAGTAATTATTGGCACGGACGACGCGCTAAAAGGGGTGGCCAACGGGAAAGCGGCGGACCCGCAAGCCCCTACCACTGCTGCAGCGGATGGTATTTAAGGCACAGATGAGGGACATGGAGCTCAGATTGCATTGTCATTTCGTGCGGCATCCGCCGTTTCGTGTGAGCTTAGTTAATTGACTTGGATATTTACGCATTATTGCCTGTACGTTACGGCATTTGGCCACCTATCATTGGCGTGGTATTGCAAGATGTACGGCTTCCTGATAGACCTGTAACTTCTCAGTACTAGTAACGTGTACATCCATGTACTAGTAACGTATAAGGCTACGCGGCCACCTCTGCCCTGCCGGGGCGGCTTTCACCCTTAAGATAAGTAAATTGCATTGGGCCCGTTTGGAGCTGTTATAACGGCGTGCCTCCAGATAAGCTAGATCGACTGCAGACATCCCATATGAATCCCAGACGCAATAAGCATGGAACGGATAGCACGGGCAACACCAGTAGGCGCGTAGGAAAGGGTGTGGCATTCCCATAAATGGCAGCGCCAGCAGTAGCCAGGCGCCCAAAACAGCTTTGGTTAAGATGTGGGCGATGGTGTCCGCATGCAGCACCCAAGCTTTAATCGTGCAACGCATGGATTTAGTTATTAGGATGGCGTCACTTCCTCGACACGAATTGCAAGAGCTATGGAGATCGTGTGGTCGTGCAGCTTCTGGGTTGACAACGGGCCGACGGCATAACCATGATTTTTGTGTCAGGGATAGGCAACTGGGCTCCAGCTCGAATGCCGTACGAAATCACACGTTGATTGCCGCCCAGTCCAACGCCAAAAAATTGATGGTGACGGATACAGTCGACTCCATCGTGCTTGCTGCACCCTGGGCTGGAAGCCTTGAACAGGCTACGCACTTAAAATGTCAAAATTAGTTACGACAAGCGGCAAGTACGACACATAGACACACCTTGAAGCAACAATCGCCATATCGGACAGGGCCAGATCCCGCCAACCGGGGCAGGGTAGATGCGGCAGGGCAGACGCCCAATATCCCCCGGGTTTGGTTCAATGTGCCTTTCATACACCTACGCTACTGCTAGTCCCAGACAATGCCATCAGTAATCGACCACACGTCGTCAATGGCATCACCGAGCCTACTTGCAAACTTGTAACACAAGACCCCAGCTCCTTTCTCAGAATGCAATTAGCTGCCCCACCTCCTGCGATCGCCAGCACCCATTTATTCCCATTCCGTAACTGCCCATTCCCATCTCATAAGTGGTTATTGCGCCGGTTAGTTATGCCGCCGTAGCGACCGAGGTTTACGCCCCCGCTGCCTGGGCCTGCTGCGCGGCGGCCCGGTAGTCACCAACCACTTCCTGCAGCTTGCCTAGGAAAGCCGTCACGTCCTCCTTGCGGATGTTGTACGTGGCGTTCTCGAAGGCGCTCCGGACTGGAATAATGTTGAGCGCGCCCGCCGTCTCAATGAACGGCCGCGCGAAGGGGTTGTTCTGTGGGGAGGTTTAGAAGTCCGGCAACGTGAGGGCACGCGAGAAGTGCTGGCAGTTGGCCCACCCATAATGCGCACTCATCAGGACATGTAGTTTCCAAGACTTGCAGAGCCTCCTGTCAAGGTATCTGGTCACAACCCCACGACAGAAGAGTCCATAGCTTCACCTGCAAGCGGTTGCCCGCGATGTGCTTGGCGTGCACCGACACCAGGCAGCACACTCCGCGCTCGTCGGGGGGCCCCGCGACAACCATTGGTCGCCGAGCGTCGCTCGAGCTGTAGCGGCAGCTGGTGGCGTCGCGTAGGAACAGCGCCATGTACTGAAAGGGGAACGATAACCATTGGGGAGGAATGGACGGCTTCAGCCTAAATGATAACCATGTATTGACGCGTATCGGTGCAGTTAATATAAGGAAGAGGTAAAGCAGCCAAATCAAGCCGCACACGGGTACGTACGGCAAGGCGTTGCGCCTACGGATCCTGCACGTAGCATTAGGGAACCTGCACGACCTGGGAGCGCAACGCACCTTGAGCACGGTGGGATGCCTGAACCGTGGGTTCCCGAGCGCGTTGCTGTCGGCCACATTGACCCAGCGGTAGTCAGCGGTGCGACCGCCCTTCACCTTGCCGGCAGTAATCATCAGTCCGCACTCGCTGCAAGGATAGGCAGACAAGGGAGTTGGGCTCGTCCACGTAGCTGCAAAATACATTCGGAGTTTGCGTATTTGGCTCTCGGAATCGTGCAACCCAACAGCTTGATAGACAGGCACAATGGTTGCAAACCCAGATGGGGATCGGGGGAATTTGGTTGACAAGGGGGCTAGAGGATAGAGTACAATGCTTCCCGTCATTGGCTGCCTACTCACGGCGAGGGCCTGCTCCATAAATCGCTGTCACTTACTGCACGACATCTTGGCACATCTGCTTTGCAAGCTCGATGCCACGCTCCACCATGTCCAGATTGCGCTGCACGTGAAGTGCGTTCTGGGCATTGCTGCGGAGGAAAGAAGGGGAGGGTGTATGCTCACAGGACAACAGGACAGCAAATTCCTTAGCAAATCTGGGCCGCAACTGGACGCCAGGGCATTCGAAACTTGTACGTCGAATGGAGCCCACGTGAAAGAATGCTGGATAACGACACGAGCGATACGAAACATGTCAGCATGTTGCTATCCTTCAGTCGCTGTTTGATGCCCCTACACCCTTCCGCCCGTTACCCTTACGGGATGCTGGAATGGCCGCAATCCACACGATCCTATGTCCCTGCCGCGACTCACTTGAAGGCCGTTCGGTGCCAGTCCGGGTTGCCAGACTGTGAATCCGTCAGCAATCCCAGCAGTGCGAACACCATGTCAGACGCGCCAACCTCCTCGTGCTTGTACAGCAAGCGGAAGCTGTTGAAATGCAGTGAGTCCCATGCAAGCATGTGCTGCGGCGCAAATCGTGGTAACCCGTTGCGCAGCTGTCCGTTGTATACCTCACGCAGGCCCTCTGGACGGGAGGATCGGACAGGGGGAAAGGGGTAAGCTGACGTGATTATGAGCGCTCAACAAAGCACGGCGCTATCCCAATAGTGGGTTTTACGTGAAGGTTCGCGGCTCAGCGATACTTGGGAAAAGAAGAGGCACTCCATTTCCCACTTGTAGGTTAGCAGAGAACTGGTATGGTAGGTTAGCTGAGACCTCTGGTGACAGTGTGGGCGCATCATCGCAAGGGCTCTTGGGCATGCAGACACCCAGGAAAACTTACTGTACGCCGTGCTTGCGGCCTTCAGGGGGATGCACATGTAGGTGAGCAAGCTGCGCAGGTTATCTAGTCCCTTTTGTCGCCACGTCTGCAGCCGCGCCGCGACGTAGCCGGTGTACCTGCTCAGGAGAGTGAAACGTACGTTTTAAATCTGAGGCCCTTGGCGCGCCACGTGGCATCAATCCATTAGCAGGCCGACTCATGCATGTATACATGACTGCATTGTCTCTCGGGGTCAAACCCCGCGCGGCAAATGGATCGCCCGCCGTGCTGCAACATGCGTGATAGTATTTTGGCAGCGCTTGTTTGCGGCGTGTAATGCGCACAACCCAATCTGCTGACATACCGCAAGCTGTCCTCGATGGTCCAGTACCGCAGCAGCGTCAGGCGCAGGTCCTCGCAGGCCTCCACTTGCACCTTGTGCCGCGGCACCAATAGGAAGGCCGACGCCCCTTCCTACGCAGCAAAGGGTGAGCGCAGACAATAAGCTAAGTGTTTCAGAGTGCACGCGCAGTCAACCAGGTAAGGACACAGCAACATGGCTGCGACAGTCCGACGGCACCGACCGTGGCCCACCTGCGCTGGATCGTCCTGGCCGATGTCTTGCTGCATCTTGACGTGGTGAGCGAGTACCTCCCGCCAGGTGTTGTACTGCTGCTTGCTTATTTGCTGGAAGAGGAGCTGCTCGGTAAGCCCCACGATGGCGCACCTGATGTAACACGAATGTAGGCTTACGCACGTGTGTAGTGGGATAGAGTGTAACGCAGTACCTGGGCGCACCAACGATCATATGTCGCCGCCTTATGGACTGCCTACTCGCCCCAGTGTTAGCTGGCATCATTACAGACTCGTCCCAATATGACCTCAAACTCCCAATCTTCGTGTGTGTCCATGCTCGTGTCGATGAATGACCATGCTCATGGAAGCCCATGCCTCAAACCCACATAGAGCACAATGATTGCGCAGCATTTAAGTACGTACGGCCTTCCTCTGGGCGCCTTGCCATACCTATAACATCAAAGCGATTATCACCACCGCACAGGATAGCATCTGGCATCCCTACGACCCCGCTTACCAGATGTGGAAGTTGTCATCGTGCTGCAGCTGATGACATAAGGAGAATAGCAGCAAGGAGGAGGGTTTCCCGTAGCCATTCCGGTCGCTATAGTATGCGTCCACCTCCTCTGCACGTTTGCGTCTAGCCGCCGCGTCCTCGGACCGTGCTGCCGGACCACGCTTGGGCGGCGTCTCGTCCTCATCGCCTTCGCGCCGCCGTTTTCGGCCCCGTCCGACGGCGGCCCCAACCCGTCCATCCTCGCTAGCGTCATCATCCACGTCGTCGTCGTTGTCTGAGCCATCTGACTCGCTTGCGGAGTCGTCCGACTGGGCAACTGCGACTCGGACACGGACAGACATTGGCAAAGTGTTTGCTTTACCGCTTTCTGCACAATCTTAAACTTATGGTTTGCACTTGAACTTATTTCCAGCACCCCAGCATCTGCCCATACCACAAGGGGCCGTGTCTTAATTGCTAAAACGCACCTTCGTTGTCGAGTTGCTGGTCATACGCTGGAACGCTGGCTTTCGGTACTGGGTCATCGTCATCGATAAGCACGAGCGTGTCCATGTCATCGTCATTGTTGTGCCCGTGCCATACAGGCCTGTGGTGGTCGAGGATGACTATCCGTACGTTGCTGGGCAGGTTGCACAGGCTGCGTACATCTTCCGTAGCGCCACAGTTCACAAGCAGCACCGTCTTGACCTCCTGTACACGTTTACGGTGAAGGTTTGCTAAGGGATATAGACCCCTCTACCACACATTGCTAGAACCCTGGAGACTGGAACTCTGGATACGGTCTGCACCTGAGCTGTGATTAGGGGGGCGCAATGCTCCCTGACCTCCTCATAGCAACCAACTGGGATGAGCGTGAAGTGTAGGCTCTCACGGTTGAACAGGTTCTGCAAGGCAGGTTGCCGGTTACCAACCGTCAGCTGTTTATGCACCATGCATATGATGGGTTGCGTTGATGCCCACGCCCGGTAAGCGCGTGCTGCGTCGCTGAACTGTATGAACTGCGAGGGTTCTTACCAGCAACAGTTGTGACGCGCATACAGAGTCTGCATCAATGCATGCCGCGAAGCAGAGGACGCTCTGATCCTCGCTGCCGTTAGAATCCTTCTTGATAGCCTGGTAGACCTGGTTTAGGTACTGCCCGGGGACAATCATGGCGCCTTTGGTCAGGCCAACTCGGCTCGAGCTCCACCCACGCAGCGCATAGCCTGCCTCAAGACCGCATGGCTCTAAGTTCCTGTTCTGATACAAGCCGGTACGTCCGCCTGCCGGAGCGCTCGCCTATCCTCCGAGGATTGGCTGCACCTTGACCACGGGGGAAGAGCGGCTGTCTTTCTGTCCTGCAGCCGTGCAGCTTAGGATGTCGATAAAACGCAGCACAGGCGCAGGACACTTAAGGTGCTGTCTCGCGGCTGCTATCACGGCGACTACAATGAAAGGAAGTGCCGTAAATATAGATAGTAAGCCTGAAGGCAATATTTTCAGGATGAAATACTAAAGAACATGCAATCAGTAACAACGTATTGCAGCACGCAGAAACAATTTTGGATGTTGGGCTCTATAAACTTCAAAAGGATGCCGTACGGATTTAGGAATGCCATATTTCAGCGATTCTACACAGATAGCCTTGCTGAACATAATAACGCTTCCTGTGTTAATGATTTAGCCCATGCGGGCAGCAGAATGCTCGGTGCGGTGACCTTCTCCAACACAGCGTCCATACACCAACTGTCGATGGCTTAGTTGGTTGCATCCGTATCAGGTCAGCGACGGCCAGTTAGACATCTATTATCATTTTATGGAAGTGAATCAATTTGACAGCTTAACCCGAAGTTCACGGAAAGCAGGTCAAGGCCGAGGAGGGAGCTTGTAACTGGGAAACATTAGGGGGGGTGGCAAGGGGGGCCATTGCAAGAGGGAGTCACGCAAAGGGACTACGGAGAGACAAAAGTCACGTAGCTGCAGGACGGGCAGTGAATTCGCGTGTGCCTTAACCCATGAACCCCAATGCACGGTAGCTGTAACCCGCTTCCCTAGTCCAGTCTCACACATCGCGGCCCCCGTCCTCCCCAGTAGCCTTTAAAACAACTTGTCTCAGGTAGCGATGCTGCTGGCAACAACTGGCAGGACCTTGTTCTTCGGTGTACGCAGACATACACAAATGTGGACAGGGGTATGCATAGGAACCTGACGCCCATGGTACACCTATGCAGCAGCGGGCAGACAAAAGCCCCGATTACGGTTACACACAGCCATAAGAGGCGTTATCAGACTCGTAACATCAATTCTTAGCGTTCTGGGCACCTAACCCGCTGTCAACAGGCTCGCTGGCCAACATATCCAACGCTGGTGTGCCGCCTGTGCTCCCGTGTGGTCACACAGATTGAGTCACACAGATTATGCACCCGGGCTCATTCAGCCCAACCAGCAGCGATCCAGCCCTGTAGTTTCCCTAGACCGCCCCATCAAGGTGTCATGGCATGGCCGCTCTTCGCAGTAAGGCCAACACGCCCGCAGCGGTCCTCACGCTGCCCGAAAAGAACACTTCAACACTGCGCGGAGCCTACCGACGTCTCAGCAGCCCAAGCAAACAGAGACGCGATCTGCAGCACGTCAGACGCAGGACACCTAGATACACGCAGTTGTCATGCAATCCATCATCCGACATGCAAGGGTACCGAGCACCCTGAAGAGGGGCAATAATCCCCCGGCCAAACCAATGAAGGTACGGCTCACCCCCATCCACTCCACTCCATATGCACGTTACAGTACCTGCGTACCTCAGCCTTCAATACTCACGCCGTCATCATCATCAGCCTCGCAGCTTGAGCTCTCATGTTTAGCAGCGCAAAGCCAAACTCCACTTTCCCCTAATCATCCGCAAACTGCTTGGCGTGAGCATTACTTCGTATGAAAGACGTACTATCGGCCCCCCAAAAAGCAGTCGTGCGCGGGTGGTACCAACTTTGTATATTTGGGTCGACATGATGTTATCCTGGTGGTTGGGGACCTGCCAGCTTCATCTTCACCGTGCCAGAAACCCAGGACGGCTAAACCTCACGTTATCGTCAAGGTGGTCCCCAGGGCGGGGTCTACCGGTGTCAAACATGCACGGCATTCGCGCGAACTTGGCATTCTAGCTCCCATGGCAACATCCGCACACAAACATGCGGCCACAACATCAGTTTGTCCTCATCCACGAAAGTGGAACAATACGCTTACATCTACACAGCACCGCCGCAACGGCAGGATGAAGCCCCTGACATGGACAGAGGTTACATATGCTTGTTACCAGCGACGGGCAAAAACCTACCCCACCGGCTCACCAGGACTGCCGTCCCTGCGAGCGCCGGCAACGACAACAGACGAGGCGGCCGTTGGCCTATATCATCGTCCTCATGCCACAACCGCAATGCATCAAAGTAAGCTAGAGGCCTTGCTGCTGGTAGCCAGCTAGGCACCGCACAGACGGATACTTGTCGCCTACGACACGGTTGCGATCGACTTTGCCACATCCTCTAGATCGTCCGTCGGCTTCGTCGCCTCCTCCATTGGCTTGGCCGCCTACTCTAGCTCCTCGATCGGCTTGGCCACCAGAGCTACCTCCTTCATCACCGGCTTGGCCGCCTCAGCTGCCTCCACAACCGGCTTGGCCGCTTCTCCTAGCTCACCTCCTAGCTCACCTCCTTGGCCGCGTCGGGTCGGCCGTACATCGGGTTGGCAACCTCGGACGCGTCAGCCGCCGTCTCGTCGGACCAGCGGAGGCCGAGCTTCACCCAGGTACTGCGTCGAGTCACCGGCAGGCCACTTGCGGGGTCCTTCATCACCAGCTTGAACTCTCCCTCAGCCAACGTCGCCAGCGGCAGCGAGTAGTAAGCCAGCGTGTCAGCGACGGCGCCGCCGACTGCAGACAGGGAATCGAGGCGCCCGCCGTGCGGAGCTTAAGCTTTATGGGCAAGATTAGCTGCCTCACCGGGTTGCCATGTGCTGCCATAACGCGTTCTCAGCTCAGAATGTGGCAGCGGCGTGCACCGCAATGCGCGGCGGGGCACAGGTAGGACGCTTTGACGGGGCATAGTGAAACAAGGAGCAAATGGCAGGACGTCATGCGCCACGACCCAGGAGGCGCGACAGTACAGTATCGGCGAGAAGGCTGGCTGCTCGCGCGGCCGAACGTGTTGCCGCTGGGGCTTCGCTTCAAAACACCAACCCGTGACACAGCACGGCCAGGGCCACAGGTCCACCCGTTGTGCGGATTACGCGAGCGAAGGTTCCGACCCGCTGACGCCCCACCCTAACTCGCAGGCCAGGCTGCCCCGCACGCTACCGTCTTCCTGTCTAATATGCGGCGGTATGCGACCTTCAGCTCCGACTTCGACGGGAAGTAATCCGTATGAGACGTGTGTCGCCCAGCCGCCGCCGAAGGGCCCCTGCTGCGGCGACGCGTTGCGGCCTCTGCCCCGGCGCAGCCCGCCCGCCGCTCCGCCAGAAAGCCAAAACGTGCTTCCGCCCACCTCGACGTGCAGCCTTAAAAGTTGCACATGTGAGGCAGCTCCTGCCCGACACGTGCAACTACGAGTCCCATCTTGTTGGCTATTAAACGGCCCGCCCTCTGCTCCTGATGTCCGACCCATTTGGGCATCTCCCACTGCCCGCCCGCCCCGGCCCCCCCCACCGACGGCGAGCCCAGTTCTCCAGCATGCATCTCAAAACTTCTGTTTTAAACGGTTCTTTTGGGCATCCACGGGTCTCCCTCGAACCCACCGACGGCGAGCCAGCTTACCAGCGCCCCCGAGCCCAGCAGCGTCGTCGTCCTTGAGCTGGATGCACAGCACCGCCATTTCCGGGTAGCGCACTTCGAAATGGAAGTCCTGCTCGATTTTGAGGCGCCCGGTGTCGTGTGCCGTCTGGGTGTGCTGCGACGCGCGGTCTCCCGGCATGCCCCATATGGTCATCTGCGGGGCAGGAAGGGGCATGGCTAGAAGATCCGGTGGCGAGAGGACCCGACATAGGAAACGAGAGATAGAGAAACCAGCCAGCGAATAGCTTTGGGACACTCGTTGGGTTTGCATGCAGGAAAACTTGGGGTGACTATCGAAAACCGGTGGGCGCGGTCCGCCGGAGCCGTGCTAGAGGAAGGGGGCGTGCTGCTACTTACACAGGTGCCAAAGCAAACAACGGCTAGAAGGGGTGATTGTGCAATACACCAGGCCCGATCCCTATTCAGCAGGGAACGAGGCAAGGCGTGGGAAGCGGTCCAGTGCGGCTATGCTGCATCGAGCGGGTACATAGCAGCGTGGGGAGGGGGACCTGAAAGTGCGGATATGAGGTTGGGGAGACCGTACTAGCACCGTCCATGGTCTGAAGTCCTAACTTAACTCCCGAATCATCCGCCCATCTTCCTGCCCATGCTCGGGCCCCGACGCCCCGCCCACCCACGCACCTTGATGAACAGGTCGTCCTTGAAGATGCAGCAGTTGCGCCCCTGGTGGCGGTGCGCGCTGTGCAACCGAACGGTGAGCTTGCGCGCGGGGGGGACCGGCAACTCGGACCCTGGCTCTCGCATCCATTGGGGCTTGAGGACGTAGCCGCAGCCGCCGTTGTCCATGAACTGCGCGGATGGCCGTTGCGACGGCAGTTAATGGCGGCACCGGGGGGCGGGCGGAGTTGGGAATGAGGAGGCCGGCAGGTGGGCTGGACCGCCTTTCGGTCGCGTTCTTGGCCGTTGCTTTGACGACAGTAGAGCGGCAGCAAGCGGCAACGGCGTTGCTAGAGGCGCACGAGCTGTGCGACCGGGCGACGTAGCCCGACACCACATTCCTTTGCGCAACGAACAGCGACCGACATGCCTGCTGTCGTTCATGGATAAACGTAAAGTGGCTACCCGGAACTCCATTTCCACCAATCCACGGCAGTATCCCCTACCCCAGCCCAAGACGCCCTCTCCAGCGTGTTGCAAAGACGCCTTCCTCCCGCTTCCCTGTATTTTCTTCCTACGCCCCGTTCCACTGGACTCGACCCTGGGATTTCCCTCCTAGGCCCCGTTCCACTGGCCCACGTCCCGCTGGACCCTGGAATTCCTTCCTTAGGCCCCGTTCCACTGGACCCAGCGCGCAGCGCGAGGCGCACCTTGCCCTCGTTGCACCACAACGCCTTGTCCCAGACCTGCCAGTTGAGCGCGGCGAAGCTTGCGCCTCGGATCCACGCCCGCATGGGGTTGTAGTTCCCCGACGTCACCCGCCACAGCGCGGGGTACACGCGCGCCAGGTGCCTGGAGGAGTAGGTGTACAGCTCCTGCAGCGAGGCCCCGGACACCTTTGCGCCGGGCAGCACGGCGTCGTCGGGGTCTTCGCCGAACTTCTTCTGCTCGTAGCGGGTCTTGAAATCCTTCTGCGTCAGCAGCCGCTGCAGGTCCTTGTTGGCGGCCTTCTCCGCGTCATCGGCGCCCAACTCGTCGACCTGAGGCGGCCCGGCGCAGCGGGGGATCAGGGAAGCAGCGGTGCGGCGGCAGTACTGGTGTTGGTATTCGCGAGCGCGCAGCGACGGGGCCGTTGCGCAACGCAGCTCCCAGCGGTAGCAGGCGACAGCTATTGGTCCAAGGTGCGCGTGCGGCAGAGTGGTACACGGTGGGTTGAAGCTGCGTGAGGGGACTTTCGCGCGTGCGTGAATTCGGGGTCGGTATGACGTATGCGCCGTACCAGTACTGGTCTAGCGAGCGGCACTATAGAGGCCTGGGTGCGACGTGATGACCGGAAAGGAGACGGAGGCGGAGGGCGACGCAGCGTCGCAGGTGCCGTCGGTGACGATGGCTGGTGCCGGGGAGCCCGAGCTGCTGCCGCCCTGCTGGCAGCCTGCCGGTTTGCATTTCGCCGCGGCTACGGGTACTCGCTGGAACAACCCCTCCGATCCAAGCAGCACCTGGGGCATCGCGGTCTCCTCGAAAGATGTGGACGCCACTTTTTCTGTGGGGCGGGATTGGGACCAACTGGCGGAGGTCGGTGACTGCACGAAGGGCTTGCACTTTTGGCTGACGGGGAGCGGGCACCGGCGCGCGTATGACGTATCGTGAGCTTAAGCCGAAGTCCCATGGCGTCACAATCTAGATCTGTCTCCAAGCCCACAGAAGACATGCACTGTAACCCCTTCGCCTACCCCGCTTGAGCATGTCCGCCAGGGAGGACCACTTGGTGTTGCGGATGTAGATCAGCGAAAGGAACTCCTCGCTGTACTCGGCCTTCTTCTTAATCTACAGGAAGGCGCCGTACGATGGAACGCAGGGTCAAGCGTACAAGCCCCTACCGGGACAAGCTGAGGCCATTACGCACGTGGGCGCCCTTACCGACCGCACCTCCCAGCAGGCCCAACTTCCAAACTGTGGGGCTTACTAATCCGCTGCTGCAGCAAGCTCCTGGTAGCCTCTGGACTGCACTCCCGGCCAGCGATCCAACACAGCCTGGAGCCGCCGTGCCGGCGCACCACTCACCGATGTGCGGCAGATGATTTTTCGCTCCAGCTCCTTCGGCGACCTGTAGGCTAGCATGGGGTCTTGAGGGTCGGGCAGGTAGAGCTTGTCGCCCAGCACTTGTCGCAGGATCGCCGCCATCTTGCCCTGTGAGGGCCGGCGTGCGGGGCGGAGAGGGCAGGGGCGGGGTGAGGGCGGACGACGCGCGCATTCGCGGGCACGGGGTACCGGGGTGGCGCTTGGTGGCTGCGCAAGGGGTTTACTGCGCCATGCAGCGCTGTGGGTATACGGTACCTTTCGCGCCGCGCTTGTGTCAGGGCGGCCTGTGCGCTGGTGGAACCGAGTTCGTGCGCCAGCAGACGCAGCGCACCCGAGGCGGCGCCCAGGTGGCGTGGCTGTCCGTCTGCCTTCCTGCCCGCCTGCGTCGTGGATACCACCCAGCCAAATGGGTCGCTGCCCAGCTTCCGGGTGTCTCTCCCACGTTCCGCGGCCGCACAGTGTTCCTTCCTCGGCCTGCCCCGTCGGCCGCCCTCTCCGGCCTCCCTCCGCGGCCCGTCCTGCCAGCTCCATCCCCTGCCCCACCCACCTGGTTCTCCAGGTCCGTGTGGTTCTCTATGGTGATAATGACGGGGTACTGCGACGCCACGAAGGCGTGACTGCCAATCGCCTCCACACACTCCTGCGCCGGGGCAACCCACATCCAACGCAACCACTGAGAAGCTAAGCAACAGCTAGCGGTAGCACCTGCTGCAGTAGTGCAGCAGCCCCTGCAGGGCCACAGCGGCCCCTGCAATGCCCGAATCTGCATGCACGGACCGTCCAGAGCCCACCCGCTGCGGGCGCGTCATTGCGGTTGGTCTGGAGGGCATTCACGGCTAGGTAGCATCGCGGCTGGGGCGGGTTTCGGAGCAAATGACCCAGTGGCGGCTCCTTTTTCCCGGCTGGTGGGGATGGCAGTCGCGCCGCGATGGGGCCCGGGTGCACGGACTTGTGCAATGGCTGTGACAGGACGCCAACCGCCGTGTGGTGAATGATGGGAAGATATGGGGTCACTGCGTCTGGCAGTGACGTGCCCGATGCCCACGTGCTCCGCCAGAGCTCCGCACAAGAGCTAGCACGGTTGCAGCTGCCAAACCACAGCACCTTTGTCCAGCGTTGGATGCTCTCATGCGATCATGATCCGGCGGTCCTACCCGCGTGTGGACCATCATATACTTCGCCGTGGCTGCCTGCCAGTCGCTGGAGCGTGTCTCTGACCCACCCCGCCTATGTTGTACACCAAGACCCGCAAGCACATACAGAAGCCCAGCCGCCTAACGACACGCGTCAAGCAGCGTAGCAGTGTGCACGCAAGGAAGAAGAAGTTTTTGGGATTCGGCCGTAGATGCACGGCAGACGTACAACCAACCGTTTCTAAGCGCACGCGATACTCTGTAGCCCACCCAGCCAACACACAGCTGCGGTTGGGGTGTTTGCAGGCACTGCGCACCTTGAAACCGACAGGTGATGTGAAGGTGCCGCCGTGCTTGCATATGGGGCCGTTGTACACGTCCAGCTCGACCACACGGCATCCGGCTTTTAAGCACTGCAAGGGTTGTTTACCATACGGTTAACGTCCTTGGAGCACCAGGCACGCCAACCCTCTAGTTCTAGCCGCGTGTATTGCTGTCACACCTTGATAATAGTTGATGTACCTGACGAGGCGAACAGCTGGTCGCCTGTCAAATATGAGTTGTGCCCAGATGAAATGAAGTAATGGGAAAGTGGCTGCGTCATGTCGTGATACACCTTTACATTGGATGGAAGGTAGTCTTTGACTATTTCCGTATGGGCATCCCATTTCCCTGTCTCAAAACAGGTAAAAGTGTTGCCCATTGTCTAGTTTGGTGGGGGCTAATTATGTTGCAAGTCCGCCCGCCAGTTGGCACTAGGAGCCAGAGCGAGGCGAAACGCCCGAAGGCTTCAATGGATCTTGGAGGCCTATCGTTATCCGTCAAAGTTATATGGGTTGAGAGAACACGCGAAGCCGTTGTAAGGTTGTGAGCAGAACGCGGGATGAGTACTCCGGAAGGATTTACAAGCTGCGGTCGTATTGAATGATGGATAACGGCAAGTGACGCTTTAAAACAGCTACGGAATATTGCTAATCAATTCGTTATCAGCTTAAGCCACAGCTGTTGAAGTAAAGTCGTTGTCGTACTGCGCGAGCCTTTCTGGTTGCTCATCGGCTACTGCGATTCACACGTGCTTACGCGTTTTGTCCTCTGTGATACATATATAGTAGACTGGGCAAAGAAGAAGGTATCCTGCTTGCTTTGCTTCCTCCATCAGTTTGCGTTGCTTAGCCCCAGCAGCCATAATCGCGCATTTGCTCGCGATACTTCAAAAATGGCGGAAGCTAAACGCAATGCGAACATCCTGGACAGTTCTAGGTGCGTGGCAGCGGGGAAGAACAGTGTTACTTGGGCGCGCAACGGACACGAAGCCCTCGCGCCCATGCCGCAGGATGTTCTTCGCCGGGGGCATGGCTGGCGCAATAGCCCGAACATGTACAGCCCCACTCGACCGCATCAAGTTGCTATTCCAAGTCCAGGTGCGGCTGTTGCAGGGTGTTGGCGGTCAAAAGCAACACGCGCGTCTCCATCGCTAAGCCATGGCTGAGGGACTTTGGACTTCGCTGCAGGCGGTCGCGGGTTCAGGCACCTCACCAACGGCTTACACTGGCGTCGGGCAGGCTGCGGCGAAGATTGTGCGGTGGGTGGTGCTTGAGGGCGGGGGCCGGGAGGGTTGCGCGCTGTGGCCCGGGTAGAAGGCCTTCCATCATGCCGTATCCCCCCGACTCCCAAACTCCTTTCGCCATCCGCCTGGCGGATTGTAAGAAGCCCATGCATGGTTGGCCGCATCGTGCGTCGCCAAAACACTGTCCTGGGGTCGACCTCCTCAGCCTAGCTGCCAACGACATCGATGGCGCAACAGCGCTGCTGTCATGGATCATGCGACAGAACCCAAATGGGCGGATGTTCGTTGTGCGCGGCAGGGACCGGAAAGCACCCCGCCGCAATGTCGCAGTTGCTTGCGCCGTGTTTGTTGAACCCCGGGATTGCGATGTGGGTCTGCCTCCAAACGCATTTCACCCGCACAGGCTAGCGGGGCCCCGGCACGTACACATGCGGGGCGCCAGAGCCCGCACACATGTATGTGAGCGCACAACTCATCGAGGCGCACACGCACATACCTTCCAGCTCCTCCCCCCCCCTCACAACCTCTCCCCCAGCCGTCATTCCCCTTACCCACCGCATACTGGCCCTTCGCGCATGCGGCCCTGCCCCCCGCGCCTTGCGCCCTGGGCCTCATTCTACCCCGCACCTCACCCCATCACTGCAACACGCCTCACGCCCAATCTTCGCCCCAGGGAGGAGGGCTTCCTGGCTTTCTGGAAGGGCAACGGCGTCAACATCATCCGCATCTTCCCCTACTCGGCCGCGCAGGTGGGCAGCAATGCTTACTCGCATGAACTCCTCCCCCTGCAAACTCAAACGCATGTCCCAAAACTAGTCGCGGCTAGTTTCTCTACTCCGTCTCCTATGTCGTGTGGACGGGTCTTCTCGCCCCGCCCCCCCCCCTCGAGCTGCTAGCCGCTGCCGGTGCAGCCGCCCAGCAACGTCGCGGGCCCGCCCTATGTCCAACATTCAACCTGTGACGGACGCTTACGTTGGAACACGCCCGTCCCGTCAGCCATGGACCCAGCACCCATCGCGCCCGTGCCTCCGCCCCCGCCTGACTGTGCTGTTGGCAAATGTAACTGCAACCCTCGCTCCCCTGCCGCTGCGCCCCCGCGCAGCTGGCCTCCAACGACACCTACAAGCGGCTGCTGGCTGACGAGCGGCACGAGCTCACGGTGCCGCGGCGGCTGCTGGCGGGCGCGTGCGCGGGCATGACCGCCACGGCGCTGACGCACCCGTTGGACACGGTGCGGCTGCGGCTGGCGCTGCCGAACCACCCCTACAAGGGTGAGCGGTGGTGCAAGGGGGTTGGGGCCGGGCCCCGCCTGAAGGACAGTTCCCAGAGGTGCTCGTGTCGCAGCGGGTATGCTGACGGGGAGGTGCTTGCAGGTGGTGGATAGGGGGGGTACCGGTATGGAGCTCATGTAGGGATCAGATCTAGGGCTGCGGTGTGTATGGCGAGTGGATGGGGGGGCCGGGGTAAAGAGGGCCGCATTGGCGTGGTAATCCTCGCGACGCAGATGAGCCGGTGCGTGATGGTGCTGTGGGGGTCGGAGATCGTTCCTGCCCGGGGGCGATGGGTCTGACCTGTGATGCCGGCGCTGAGTCCTGCTCCTGCCTCGTAACTCCTCCCCTACCCCACCCTGGGAGCCCCAGGCGCCATCGACGCCGCCACGATCATGATCCGCACCGAGGGCTACATCTCCCTCTACAAGGGCCTGGTGCCCACGCTGATCGGCATCGCGCCGTACGCCGCGCTCAACTTCGCCACGTACGACCTGCTCAAGAAGTGGCTCTACCACGGCGAGAGGTGCGGGCGGGCGAAGCGTAGCCCGAGAGGGCCGTTGGGACGTAGGGAGGCGGACAGGCGCAGCACCCTCTGCCGGCTGTGTGACCATGGGCTTTGCGCGGGCGCCTGGCATCCCGAGTATCCCCCAACTCGCCTCATTCGCTTTTGCACCAGCAACTGTGCCTTCTTATGACATTGGCCAGCAGCTGCTGCGTCTCAAGTTGCTGCTCCTTATCACGCCAATGCGGCAATGCGGCCAGTCCACCTCTTCGCTTTGCAGCCGTTCTATCCTCTTACTCCTTCGGCCCCGCTGCCCCCGCCGCTGTTACTGCAGGCCCCAATCTGCCGCGGCCAACCTCTTCGTGGGCGGCGCGTCTGGCACCCTGGCCGCGTCCGTATGCTACCCGCTGGACACCATCCGGCGGCGCATGCAGATGAAGGGGCAGGCCTACAAGAACCAGATGGATGCCTTCAGGACCATTTTTGCCAAGGAGGGACTGCGCGGCTTCTACCGCGGCTGGGTAGCCAACACGGTGAAGGTGGTGCCGCAGAACGCCATCCGCATGGTGTCGTACGAGTTCATGAAGACGGTCCTGGGTGTCAAGAAGGCCAAGACCGACACCTAAGCGGAGGTCTCCCGGAGGCGCGGCAAGGCGTGGCTTCGAGGGCTCGTGTTTATACTTTTGTGAGGCTCTCGGGGACATATCGGATGTTGCAAAGGGGGGAGGTAGGCAGGAGGGGAGGATGTGGGTGGCGTGCAGGTGGGGGTGGCTCGCTCAGGCGCAGCGCGGGAGGTGGTCCATGACGGAGACTTTAGAGGTATGGGCCAATGTTTCCCTACCTATGATCTTACAACGACCGTCCTATTGGGTGGTATTTCAAGAGCTGCATTGCTAGGCAGGTGTTTCCCTTGAACATTGCTGATCAGTCAGGGCCGACCCGTGGTCGGAGCGTCGGACGCCTCGGGGTGTGCTGCATAAACAATATATGGCATGCCTTACAGTTTAGGGTGCTTTGAAGAGATGTAGATTTCCTTCCTGGGCTTTTCGTTTCGCAATTGCCCCGCGATAAGGGTGGTTGGTGGTTAGACCTCTCATATTACTGAACTTCAGCGGATGGGACCGACCGCCAAGCTATGCGTGCGTTGCACGCTCTTGTATGATACGGCGAGGCTACATACGACCGTTGAGCTAGATAATCTAGAGTCGCATACCATTTTAGACGCGTCGCAGCCTCTTTGCAGCCCACGATGCAGCAGCTAGGCCGAGACAAACTGCACCAAGCATCTCGTTTAAGCTCGCATCGATTGCAAAAGGGAGGTCAGCGCAGTGGCGCGCTCTTCCCGACCCAGGGTGAGAGCCACTATCCAAGCTTGATTCATACGGCATGGTCTAGTTCAACAGACGATAAGAGCCAATTATTGACCTTACGCGGCTGCTTGCATGGCCCGAGCGCCAGCCAGACGCTTGCAACTCGATACTGCCACGCTATGAGACTACCTGCACGCACGCACCAGAGAAAGCGACGCGACATAAGTTATGCGGCACGGGATCAATGGTGTCGCAGGCACGACCCGGCCAGCCGTGCGCACTGCGGCATCCCCCTATGCGTTCAGCGCCGACCCCGCAAGCGCTCTGGAGGTCCTGCAGGACGAAAACAAGCTACTTAAGACGACTGTAGCTGAGGCAAGGGTTGCCGTTGCTGAACTAGAGGCGCAGCTGCGAAGCGCCGGGGTGCCAATTCCCGCGCCGGAAAGCGTGCCTGGAGTCATGCCATCGATGCCAGAGGACTTTTGGAGCCCCGAGCTGGAGGTGGGTTCTGGGTTGTGGGGCCCGGAACGGGTGGCCGTGGAACCAGGCGAGGGGCGGGCATATGGGCAGGAGGCGCCGCGGGTTCTGGGGTATGATGCAGGCTGCAGGTGAGACCTGAGAGAAGCAGCCGGGGTGGCGATGTGCTGGGTTCTGCGGACGCGTGAGGCCAGAGGCGCTCTCGTTGTACGGCGCCCAGCGGCCGCCAGATGCCGCTCCAGGGAGGCCCACGGGTCACTCTGGCGCCGCGGCCTCGCCCCTTCTCGCATCCGACCTCGCGCCCTTGGGAGTTGGACGACAGGGTCGCTCTCCACCAGGGGGGGGGTCGAGGGAGACCCGTGGATGCCAGAAAAAACCGTTTAGAACAGGCGTTTTGAATTGCATGCTGGAGAACTGGGTTGGGGATACTAAAGCCGAAGGTCGTAATATGACCTTTGGCGGCTAAGCTAAAGCGGCTACGGCGAGACGACAGGAAGCGAGGACCCCACGCGACGGACGGAAATGTTTCGCAGAACCGGTTTTGGGCACTAGCAGGAGAACTGGGGGAGTAGGTGAGCTATGGGAGAGCGGACCGCGCGTTCCGGTCCCGGTCCCGGTCCCGGTCCCGGTCCCCGTCCCTCTCCACCAGGGGGGGAGGGTGGAGGCGGAATCCCTCGAGCCCGCTCACCGCCCCCAAGGCGCCGCCCGCTCAGCCGCCCCGCTCCGCAACCCCGGGTGCTCACCTGCAGCACCCCAACCCACATCGCAAACCCCCTCGCGCCCTGCACCCCGGCCCGGCCAAACTCCGCGCAAAAAACAGGTGCCGTACAACTACGAATACCGCGAGCAGTACGGCAAAATCAGCCCCATCCCGGGCCACGACGGCTCCGAGTGCTTCAGCTGGGACCCGGCGCTGTGGAACTTCGCCGATCACTTCAAGGTGGGGGCGCGGGAGGGGGGTGGGGGCGCGGGAGGGGGGTGGGGGCGCGCGATGGGAGGATGTGGTCGGCGGGGTGGGGTCGAAGGCCGGGATGCCAGCGATCTAGGCGATAGTGCCAGAGACCCGCAGGCGGCCTGGGCGGGCGCGGTCGTAATGGGCTTGCTTCGGAGCCCAGGAGGGTGATGCCGCGGCCGCGATGCAGGAGCGGCTGCCGGTATGAGGCTGGGCGAGAGGTGCGACAGGGGCTGGGGGCTGTGATGCGGCGGCCGATCGCGATGGCGAGAGCAGGGCTCGATGTGAGGACGTGAGGGGTGCGGCCGGCCGTGCCACTCCCCTCTTGCGGCCCATACCCTGTTAGCTTTCGCTGCACTGCCACAGCGCTCCCCCGCAGCCATTGCAACGCTCTCCCCCCTTGCCCGCATGCGCACCCAACCGCGTGTCCGAAAACCTAGTCGCCAGTACGTTTCTGCTCTCCGTTTCCCATGTCGTATAACCGGGTCTTCTCGCCACCCCCCATCCCTTGCCCGCAGTACCGCTGGCAGCGGTTGCGGGAGATCCGGCAGTCCATCAACGACAACGAGGGCGGCCTGGACAACTTCACGAAATGTGAGTGCAGTGGGCTGAGGGCGGGCCAGCCGGCTTTTGGAAAATGCGCTGGCGACACACCACGGCAACCACCAACCGCCTGCGGTTACCTGTCTCCTTGCCTGACGTGCCAGCCGACGACTAGGACCGGCCCGTGTCTGCCTGCCTGCCCGCCTGTCCGCCCTGCCCTCCCTCCCTGGTGCTTCCCTCGCAACGCCTCCTGCCCTCCCTCCCTGCTGCAGCATACAACCGCTTCGGCATCAACCGCGGCGAGCACCTGGGCAGGAAGGGCCTCTGGTACCGCGAGTGGGCGCCAGGTGCCAAGGTGGGGGCGGGGGTTCGAGGGGGTTCGAGGGCGGGGGGGGGGCGGGGGGGGGAGGGAGCAATCCGGTCGGGAGTCATCCTGTCGGGGGGGGTCAGCAGAAGCGCGCATTTGTCACCTGGCAAGCATGAACCGAAAGCCGTGGATCGGTGCGGGGCAGCGAACGACGTGTGTACCGGTATGCGACCAAACCGGAGGGCGGAGTTGGGGGGTGCGGGCGCTGCGACGGGGGCGCGGGGTTCCGGGTATGGGTGGCGGAGGTAAGTCCGGGTTTCAGGACTGGCAGAGCAGGGAGTGGGATACGGTGGGGCGCTGACAGGTTTCCGGCGCATCCTCTGCGGACCATCCTCTGCGGACCAGCCTTTGGCGTAATCTGCCAGCAGACACATTCCACCCGGCACATGCGCACCCATGATTCCGCGCCCTATCACGTGCAATGCACATGCTCTTACCCACCTCCCCGGGACCCACCTCCCAGTGCTTTGCCTCATACGACCAACGCACGTGCTCTTGTCCCATCCCCCACCCCCATTATCTTTTACCCCCGCACCCATGATCTTTTACCCCCAAACCCAAACCCAAACCCACACCCCAGGCCCTGGCGCTCATCGGCGACTTCAACGACTGGCAGCCCAAGGACGCGCACTGGGCCTTCAAAAACACCTACGGCGTGTGGGAGCTGTTCCTGCCTGACGGCCCCGACGGCAACCCCGCCGTCCCGCACCGCTCCAAGATCAAGTGCCGGCTGGAGACGGGTGACGGGCGGTGGGTGGAGCGGATCCCCGCCTGGATCAAGTGGGCCACGCAGGCTTGGAACGAGATCCAATTCAACGGTGCGGCGGTTTCGGAGGGCGCGCGGAGGGCCGCTTCGAGTTGGAGAAGGTGGCCGGGGAAAGGTGGATGGGTGGGGAGGGATGGGGAGAGTGCAAGCCGCTCTCCGCCTTGCTCGAGGCTTGCGCAGTTGGGTGCCCAACCTGACTACGGTGAAGTCTGTTGGGTCAGCACTCGCGGCAGGTTCACATGTATACACACACACACACTCACACACACATGCTGCCCCTCCTGCCCCGCCCCAGGCGTGCACTGGGAGCCCCCGGAGGTCGGCGCCCCGGGCGAGATTGCCTCCGACAAGAAGTACGTGTTCAAGTACCCGCGGCCGCCCAGGTGGGGACGCGCGAGAAGAGGGGAGGGGAGGGGAGGGAGGCGAGCAGGCGAGGGGAGGGGAGGGAGGCGAGCAGGCGAGGGGAGGGGAGGGGAGGGAGGCGAGCAGGCGCGGACGCCCCTGGCGGCGGTGGTCGCCGGGGCGTGTGACGGCGGTCCCCTCTCCCCGGCCAGCCACTCAGCCGCGCCTCCTCAGTTCCCCACATCGCCCCAGCTCGCCCGCCAACCCGGACCCGCCCACCAACCCGGACCCGCCCACTCAGGCCCCGGGCTCTGCGCATCTACGAGTGCCACGTGGGCATGAGCAGCCAGGAGCCCAAAGTCAACAGCTACCTGGAGTTCCGGCGGGACATGCTGCCGCGCATCCGCTCTCTGGGCTACAACGCGATCCAGATCATGGCCATCCAGGAGCACGCGTACTACGGTGGGGCAGGGCGGGGAGGGCTGCGAGGAGGACCCGTGGGTTGGCACTGGAGTGGGGAACCGACTAGGAAACGTTTGGGGGTGCATGCTGTGAGGAGTAGTGCTGGAGGAGCCCAGGGGAAGGCCCGGCTCAGCGATGCGGCCCTAGAGAGGCGCTGGTGTCCTTGCTCCGCTTGCTTGCTTGCCTGTGGGGGGTACGACGACGGCTGCCAGGTGCTCTTTGGACCCTGCACATCACGGCACCCGTAATTAATGTGGCCAACCTCTCCCCGGCTGACATGCAACCAACCTCCCCTCCCCAAACGCACGCGCAGGGTCCTTCGGCTACCATGTTACGAACTTCTTCGCGGTTAGTTGGTTGGTACGGGGTCGTCGTCGGCCAGCTGGGTCGGGCGAGTGGGTGTGCTCGTGGAGCAGTGGTTCCGTTCTGAGCAATGGGGCTTAGTGCACCAACGGAGTGTGTCCGATGCAACGGCGTCCTTTCCCCACCCGCTCCCGAATGCCGAGCTCTTGACCGTCTCCTCCCTCCCTCGCCGCCCCCCCTCCGCCCTCCCTTTCCCCGTCCTGCCCTTGCAGCCCAGCAGCCGCTCCGGAACCCCGGAGGAGCTCCGCGCGCTGATAGATGAGGCGCACCGCCTGGGGCTGGTGGTGGGTGCGGGGCGGGGGGGTTGAGAGGGGGCCAGAGGGAGGGGGAAGTGGGTGGAAGTGGAAGTGGATCAGGGAGCGCTCGCCTGTTGGAGGGAGCCAAGTTGTTTTGTGGGAGTGGTCGGATGGGGGAGGCGTGATCACTTGCGTGCGCCGCCCGCTTCCCGCGCAGGTGCCAAAACCCTGCAACCTTCCTCCCCCTGCGCCTCCTTCCGCCCAGCCCTGACATCGCCTTCTTCTCCTGCATTCCTATACCCTCCGCGCCCGCCTATCTTCGCTCCATGTGTCGTACAGGTCCTGATGGACATCGTACACAGCCACGCCTCCAAGAACACCAACGATGGCATCAACATGTTCGACGGCTCCGACTCCATGTACTTCCACGGGGGGACCAGGGGCTACCACTGGATGTGGGACAGCCGCTGCTTCGACTACGGTGCGTTAGGGGGTCCGGAGGGGGCAGCAAATAAGCCCGCGCACCGACTTTGGGGAGCGAGGGAAGGGAGGTGGACGGGACGGGATTGGGTGGGTCGATTTCGCTGGGCTCCGAAACCCCGCATTCACATACATATAAACGCGCGTAACTCCCGCCGTTCGATACCTCTCCCCGGGTGCTATCGCCCCCCCCCCTTTTAGGCAACTGCGCCAACTCTACTGTTCACGTCGCGTAAACGAGTAGTTGTTGCAACCTTTCCCCCACGTCTGTTCTAAACGGTTTTTTCTGGCATCCACGGGTCTTCCTCGAAACCCCCACCCCTAGGCAACTGGGAGACGCTGCGCTTCCTGCTGTCCAACTGCCGCTACTGGATGGACGAATTCAAGTTCGACGGCTTCCGCTTCGACGGCGTCACCTCCATGATGTACCAGCACCACGGCCTGTCGTACACCTTCACAGGCGAGGCACCCACCCCTGGTCCCCGATGCCCTCGCGCGGTTGCCGTTAAGAGTTGCAGATGCGAGGGGCCGGGCCCTGGCAGGAGGGCCACGGGGTGGTTGTGCTGACGCAGTGCTGTTGCAGCCGCTCCGGCTCCCATGCGACTGGCGCAATCTGGGCGGCTGTTGACCGCTGGGGGGTGCGCGCTCCTGGGGACGCAACCCCAACTCCCAACTGACAACTGACAACCCATTTTTTCCAGGCAACTACGAGGAGTACTTCGGCATGAACACCGACGTGGACGCGGTGGTGTACCTGATGCTGGTCAACAACCTGCTGCACGACATGTTCCCCAGCTGCATCACAGTGGGTGAGCGGGCCTGGAAGAGGAAAAGTTTGAAGATGAGAATGGCTTGGCCAGCACTCGGCCCTTTCTCTCACGCCCAAAGCCCCGCTCCGCTTCAACCCCCGGCCGCACACCACCCCAATCACGCACCTGTTGCACGTGCTCATCTGTCTGTCTGTCTGGCTGTCTGTCTGTCTGGCTGCAGGCGAGGACGTGTCCGGCATGCCCGCCTTCTGCCGGCCCTGGCACGAGGGCGGTGTGGGATTCGACTACCGGCTGCAGATGGCCATCGCCGACAAGTGGATCGAGGTGCTCAAGAGCCACGACGACTACTCCTGGGACATGGGGGTCATCACACACACGCTCACAAACAGGCGGTGGGTCGGGGACGGCGAGGGCGGGCGGATAGCGCGAAGACCCGGTTACACGACATAGGAAACGGGAGCGGGGAGAGGGAGGAGGTTGGCGGTCGCGCGGCGGCAGCTGGATGGTTAGGGCCAGGGAGGGGTGCTGCGGGTCGGGTGCAGCAGGCAGCTGCAGGGTGTGGTGAGGGATGGGGGCAAGGTATGCGATCATGGGGTGCAATGTCGTCGCCAAGTATCCTCATGTCGGACTCTAGGCAAACTGTTGTTTGCGGCGGCCCGGCGGCCCGCTGTTTTCCAAATCGATGTCCTAGCCAGTGCCGACCCACGGGTCTTCCTCTCACACCCCCCCCCCCGGCGGGCCCCCCAGGTACGCTGAGTCGTGCGTCAGCTACGCCGAGAGCCACGACCAGGCGCTGGTGGGCGACAAGACCATTGCGTTCTGGCTAATGGACAAGGACATGTACGACTGCATGGTACGACGACCAAGGATCCAGGATCCAGCCGGCGACTTGCGGGCCTACCCCCGCCCTCCCCTGCGCTCCGCCTCCGGCTGTCCTCCTTTTGCTCCTCTCCCGCAAAGACACAATTGGCATGGATGCAACCAGTCACTTCTACTGGCTGTTACGCCCTGTCCACACCCTGTTTTACGACGTGCGTGCGACGTGGGCATTCACTCCCTTCGTTGGACGCCCGAGGGCACACCACACGCTCCCCTCCCTCCCTCTCTGCCCCCTTGCTCTCCCTCGCCGCTCCCTCCGCCCCCCTCCCCAGTCGGTCCCCGGCAAGGGCCCCTCCTCCGCCGTCGTGGACCGGGGCATCGCGCTGCACAAGATGATCCGGCTGGTGACGCTGGCGCTGGGGGGGGAGTCGTACCTCAACTTCATGGGTGAGCGTTGTATGAGAGGAAGACCCGTGGGTCAGTACGAAACCCGTTCTGTGAGTGGGAGGCTGGCGGGAGGCGAAGGTTTTGGGGTGCGGTGCGGCGTGTTTGGGAGCTGTGGGCTCGCCGGGTGCCGACCGCTCTTCATCCGCCTCAAAACCCCCAACAGCCACTGCGGCTCCTTACTTCGTGCCCGGCCGCTGACCCCCCTCCTGTCCCCACCAGGCAACGAGTTCGGGCACCCCGAGTGGATCGACTTCCCCCGCGACAACAGCTACGACCCGTCCACCGGCCGCCTCATTCCAGGTGAGCCCAGCAGCCCGGCCAACGGCGGGATTAGGCGGGGGTGTGGCGAGGACACCCGGTGACACGACAGGGGAGGAAGCGGAGGGCTGAAACTAGATGGCTGGTGAACGGCCGAGGAAGGGGTGGCATAAAAACCGTTTGGTGGGGGGGGTAAACCAAGGGGCCAGGCAGGCCGGGAAGTACCGCAAGTACCAAGAGGAGCCTCTAGGGCTTGGTGTGGGGGAGACCTTGTGGGTGTGGCTACTGCCTTGTGGGTGTGGCTACTGCCTTTCGAAGCGCCCGATCCCTCGGTACCGCACCGCGCCTGTTTTCCGCTCCCCAAGCATGCTTGGAACATTCCTCCACGTGCTGGTGCCCCGTCCTCTCCCCTGCTGCTGCTGCTGCTGGCAGGCAACGGCGGCTCCATGGAGAAGTGCCGGCGGCGCTGGGACCTGGCGGACTCACCGGACCTCAAGTACCGCTGGCTCGCGGCCTTCGACCGGGCCATGCTGCATCTGGACAAGGTGGGGGGCAAGGGGAAGGAGGAAGGAGGAGAGGCGCGGGAGGCGGCTTCTCCAGGGATGTGGGGCTTGCGCTGTGGTCTTGCGATGCGGGGAGAGGCCGAAAAGCGCTGCGGGGCGCAATGCGCTGGCGGCTGTGTTGAAAGAACGGGGAAAGGCTACTGCTTGGCGGAAAACGCAGTCTGGATGGAGGAACCTGTTTGGAGGCGGGAGGACGGTGGTGGCGGTGGGGAATCCAGGTGCGCTCTCGTGTCAAAACACCCCGTTCCCCGCCCCTTCCGCCCTTCTCCCCCCCTTCCTCGCCTCAGGGTTTCGGCTTCCAGTGCGCCCCACACACGTGGATCTCGCGCTCCGACTCCTCCGACAAGATCATTGTGTGCGAGCGGGGCGACCTGGTGTTCGTGTTCAACTTCCATCCCACCAGCTCGTACACCGACTACCGCGTGGGATGCAACGCAAGCGGGCCGTACAAGGTACGGCGCACGAGCAGGGATAAGGCCTTCACGCCAGCCTCTGCCTTCTGGGGCGGGCCGAAAGAGTGTTCAGCCCCCAACAGCATTGACTTGCAGAGACTGCGGTGGTGGGGTTTCGAGGAAGACCCGTGGTGGGGTGGGGTGGGGTGATCAAAAGGGCGATTTGCGAGGCCGATCATTCGAGTTGGGGCCACCTATCGCACCGCCCAAGTCCTCCAAGTGCCCACTCGCCTCCCTTCTCACGCAGTCGCATGTCCCTCCCTCACCCACTCTCCCGGCCGCCCGCCCACCCGCTCACTCGCGCGCTCCCCCCCCTCCGCCTCTCGGCGGTTTTCCTTGCAACCCCCGCCCCCCTGCCGCCCCCCTCCCAGGTGGTCCTCAGCAGCGATGAGGAGGTGTTCGGTGGCTACCGCAATGTGACCAAGGACTCGGCAGTCACCTTCGTGGCCACCCCCCTCACACATGACAGCCGGGCCTTCTCCTTCCTGGTGGGTGCGGAGCAGCAGGGGCAGAGGGGGCATACGGCAAAGGGGCAGGAGCGACAGAGAGGGCAGCAGGGACGACGGGGCAGCAGGGATAGAGGGGCAGCAGGGATAGAGGGGCAGCAGGGATAGAGGGGCAGCAGGAGGGGGCAGGAGGGGACAGAGGGACAGAGGGCGCAGAGGGGCGCCCGGAGGGCGGCTCGCTCCGTGAAGGGGTCAGGGAGCGCAGGGGCGGGGGTTGTCCCTCCTCCGCCAGCCAGCCGTGTTCAGCAACCAGTCGTGTTGCAGCCCGCTAGCAGCACCCAGCTTCTTGCCAGCAGCACAACCTGCCACTCCGCCTACTCCCGTCACGCCTCCATGATGCTATGAATGCCCTGCCATGGACAGTACCGGTAGACTTCCTCCCTCCGCCAGCCCGCGCCTCCCCCACACCTGCCGCCTCCCTCCCTCCCTCCCTCCGGCCCCCTACCCCGCCGTCAGGTGTACGCCCCCTCCCGCACGGTGGTGGTGTACGCCCCGGCCGGCTGGGTGGACCCGGATGCGGACCGTAAGCCGCACGGCATCCCGGGCCTGGCGGTGCGCGACCTGGGCCCGTACTACGGCCGCTAAGAGAGCCTGGCGAGAGGACCCGGTTACATGGGCGGGGTGGTATGTTACAGGGGGCCGGGTGGCAGCGGTGGCGGTGATGGCTTGGCTGGCGGCCCGACTGCGGCTGGAGAAACACCCGGTGCTCTGCCGCGCCTGTACGCCTTCCCTCTCTAACTTACCTGCCTCCGTAATGGGCTTTCGCGGCAGTTGCAAGGGGGTGAATTGCTCGCCTAGTGAAGAGCGACTGAGAACGTTTTCGCTGAGGCTATGTATGCTGCAACGCTGCAGTTGTACGTCATATATCGGTATGTCATATGGCGCAGTCTGGTGGCGATGACGACGCGCCAAGAGTGGGAGCGTGGGGTGCCGCAGCAGGGGCAACTGCGGCGTGCGTGCGACCGTCCTTGCAAGGGGTCGAGGTTTCCATGCGGCACTGTGGTGTCATCGGAACCATCCACAGCAGCATATTGTGTTTGTGGTTGGCTCGGTGGTTGGCTCCCGAAGGAACGGGGACGGACGATACATCATCGGCATTGTGCATGTGTGGAGCTGGCATTGCTTTTGGGATGTAGGGAAGGCAGTGGGTGGCGAGCCCCTTTGGAGTGCATGTCGTTGCACATTGCATGGTGGCGGTCCTTTACTAATGCACCATCCAGGATTTTGAAGCTCCCCTGCTTGGAGTGCGAGTTTTGTCGGTGGTGGGTGGGTTGATGGCTGCTGCGTCCACTGCAGCAGTCGGCAATTTTGTCGGAGGCTGTGCGGATTGTGACCATCGCTGTGGTCGGACAAGTTGTTCTCTTGCTTCTCTGTGAGAGGGTCTTGGCGCGGGGAGGGTCTGCGTGGGAGCGTCCACTGCTGCTGAGCGTGGAGCTCCACGTATGGCAGGCCCCAGGGTGTTTCATGCGCGCGTGGACGAGGTGCAATCCGGTGATGCGTGCAGGCGGATGGCAACATCGGAATGTTGGCGCGCGAGCACGGACGACGGTGGTTACTTCCTGCTGCGAGCTGGCCAGGAAGTGCAGTGCACTGCTCTATGCCTCCTGATGCACCTCTGGTTTGGATTAGGGCACTGGGGGGGGGTGACGAACTGCAGCAGCAGCTGATCCGTCTTCCCATGCGTGACTGGCGTCTTGCGCAACTCATGAGATGTGACACCTCTGTCGTGCAATGCCTGCTTACCAACTGCTGTGTCCTGTTAGGGACCGCCGGTCGCCATTCGAGTCGGGCCACATCGTGACAACAGCATATGGGCACGCGCCACGGCAATCCGGAGGGACCAAACCGGTGAACACGTTCCCTTGCTGTCCGTGCCTCACAAGGGGTGACTCATCAGGGGCGATCGCACACCCGCAACAAGTACCTGCAGCTATATACGCCCGTTGCTGGCTACCATGGTCGCTGATAATCCAGGGGCCGGTAGCCTGTAGGGTAATGCCAAGCGCCAGCCCAAACGTAGACTCCCAAGTCCATTCCGTCACACGATGACTCCATCCCATAGACGGATTCCCTCTGCTGCGGTGCTGAAACAGCTACCTTCGGTTTCCAAGCCCACCGGACCGGAACCAGGTAAGTAAACCCTACTGACAGACATCCATTGTAAACTAGTGCAAGTGGTACCGGTGAAGGTTACTGGCGTCCATGCGGCTCATATACGCGCATGCTCGTCGCCAGCTATGCTGGGAGCCTGTGACACGATTCGGACGTGACTGCTCCCTGCCTGCCGAACCCAGGAACATACTTGGCAGCGCAAGCTGGTTTTCCACACCA
This sequence comes from Yamagishiella unicocca, assembly GCA_003116995.1. Taxonomy (NCBI): domain Eukaryota; kingdom Viridiplantae; phylum Chlorophyta; class Chlorophyceae; order Chlamydomonadales; family Volvocaceae; genus Yamagishiella; species Yamagishiella unicocca. The sequence continues at coordinate 146,248 of BDSL01000034.1, read as the reverse complement.
GACGTCTAGCTACCCCGGCCCACCGGCAACCGGTGAATGGGGGTCACAATTCCAGGCCCCGCAGCATGGCCGGCTGGGTCCATTGCATCGCCTTAAGAGGCCCACCCATGCATTGGCCCCCACATCAAATCCCCGCTCGGGTGTTCGCTCTTTGGAGGGGTGGATGCATTTTGCGAGTGCGGCCGTGGGGTGTTCTACCCGACTGAACCTGCTGTAACATGACCCGAAACCCATGGTGTTTTCCATTTTCTACAACACACAAAGGAAAACACTTGTTCTGCCCTAAATCGCGAGGCTGGAACAAAGGCCTGGAACGTGCTTATGCTTGGGAGGAAACGGGGAACAAGGAAATGGCTACTCAGGGAACTTACAATGTTGGCATGCTCTACAGCTCGGTCTCCTTGCCAACGTAAGGCTTCTCCTGGAAGATCTCCTCCTCCTTCGGCTCCAGCACCTTGACCACATCCGGCAGAGGAGTGCGAGGGCCGCGCTTTCCGGTCGGGTCCCACTCCTTCATGATCTTCACCTTAATACCAAGGACGCCCTGGCGCAGAAGCACGTGGCGAACAGCCCCATCGATATAGATGGTGGCGGGGTGGCCGCTGCTGACCATGTAGCCGTCCTTGAACTTCATGCTCTTAGCACGAGCGGCGCGGAGCTTGCCAGAAACAATGACCTCGCAGCCCTTGGCACCGCTCTCCATAACGAAGCGCAGCACGCCGTAGCACGCCCTGCGGACGGCCAAGCCGCCAAGCAGCTTGTAGCGCAGCGACTCGGCCTGCGCCACGGCGCACAGGCCACGGTCGCTGACCTTCTCAGCGTAGAGCTCCACGCTGTCCGCAGGGAAGTTGAAGCGCTTCTGCACCACGGAGGTAAGCTCCCGGATGCGGCGGCCCTTCTCGCCCAGCACGTTCTGGGTGCGGGTAGCACGGATAATAATCTCCGTGCGCATGGGGGTCACACGGACCTCAACACCGCTGTAGCCATCCTCAGCCAGCTCCCGGGTGAGGAGCTCGTTCAGCTCGGCGTAGAAGACGCCATCCGCAACAAACTTCCGCTTCTTGCTGATTTGCACGGCCATCTTGCCTGCAGGTTCTGCGCCTGTGCTGAGAGAGAGAAATGTTTCTGCGCTGAGAGAGTATATCAGGCATGTCTGGCCGTGCAAAGCCGTACATGTCCACCTCGAAATAACGCGAATTCGTGCTTACAGTGTCGTTGAATTTCCTCACACTGACCATTTATACCCCGCAAGTCGTCCAAGGTTTAAACTCTTGGCATAGGAGTGCTGAAAGACGACCGATCGCGTTCATGGCGGCGCAGGGCGGCGCCAGCGAGGGCACGTCTTGGAAAGATTGATGTGCCATTTTGTGCCATTAAAGAAAACATAATTCATTTGCGCGTAATAGTCGGTTGGGGTTTTAATCTACCATGCAAGGGACAATTGCTTCAACAGTCTTCGTCTGATCTATCACTGCCACTCAACGTTCCTGCCTGCGAAACTATCTATCGTCAAAAACTCTTATTGCTGCATACCGCAGCACATGAGCCGCCCCCATGTTCGGCAGTCTTCAACCAAACACGGGCGTGACAGTGCCACTCCCAACCCTCCCACGCGTAATCTCCTGCCAAAAACAGATCAGTTCCTGCCCATCCAGTTCCTGCCCATCCACGCCTATTGCCGTGGTAAAGGTTTCGAGCTAGAGGCTCCCTAACCAACCAACACAACCTCCGTGCACGCCTTGCACCCTGCACGCTGCGTCTCCGCATTCCAACCCCTAGCCGCGCGGTACCGGTAACCTCAGTAAACCGCAGCACCACTTGCAGTGCAGTAGAAGCCACCCTGCGTCATCTCAAATACTTCCATCCAGGGACATACCCTCCGGTACCTCCCCTTAGATGTCGTCCACCCTCTCCCCAAACGCTCCTCTCCCAACGGTCCAATCACGTGAGATCGATAACCTCCACCTCATCAGCTGCGCCCACCATCCCAACCACCCCTGGAGCACCTCCACTGCCAGCACCATCGGCCGCGCCATCCGCAGCACTCCCGTCCTCCCTTCCCCTCCCTGGCCCTGAGCCCTCTTCAACCTTTACTTGCACGCCATCTTCGGCGGTCCCTGGAGCGCCCTCCTTCCTGACCTCCTCACCACCTGCCCCACCTTCACCTGCGCCTCCTCCCCCTCCTCTTCCTTCCCCTCCTCCCCCTGCCCCTCCTCCTTCCGGGGCCTCCGTCGTCCTAAACTCGGGCTTCAGCACCCACTCTCCGCCGCCCGCGCGCCGTCGCAGCCCCGCCACCTGCCGCAGGATCTGCTTGAACAGCGGCATCTGCTCCGGAACCACCCGCGCCTGGAACGCCCCCACCAGCTCCTCACTGCCCGCCACCCCATCCCGCGCATCCAGGAACGACACCAGCTCCGCCACCAGCAGGTCGGCGGCAGCGAACCCCGACCCACCACTCCCGCCGCCGCCTCCCCCTCCGCTGCCCCCTCTGCTGCCCCCTCGGGCCCCCCCGCTCCCGCCACCGCCATCAGCCTCCGCCGACGCCTGTTGGCTGCGTCCTGCCCCGCCCCGTGGGCTCACGCCCCGCGGGCTCACGCCGGCGACGCTGCCGCTGCCGCGTCTTGCCTCCGCCGCCGCGCCGCGCACCGCCTGATGCCGGCTGCGCATCTGCGCCAGCAGCGCCGCGGACGAGGGCGCCGCCCCCCGGCTAGCTCCCCGGGTGCCCGCCACCACGCCGCTGAACGGCTGCTCCGCCGCAGTGCGCCCTCCCCCACCTCCACCTCCACCTCCACCTCCTCCCCCTCCCCCTCCACCTCCCCCTCCTCCCCCTCCGGCAGACCCCGCCGCGACGGCGGCCGATGATGCCGCGGCGGTGCCGACACGCAAGCGCGCGTTGGTCACATTGCCGAACCGCCGTGGGGCGACCCCGCCCCCGGCCCCAGCTGCACCTTGCCCCTCAACCGCCCCCGCCCCCGCAGCCCCACCTCCACTCCCGCCCGCACCCACACCCGCACCCGCGCCAGCTCGCCGCGCCTGTTGCTGGTGGTTGTGGTGCTGCTGCTGGTTGTGGTTGTGCCGCCCGGGCGGCCCCGGCGGTGCCCCGGCGTGCCCGTGCCGGCCGGTCCACGTGGGGGTGGAGATGGAGGCGGCGGCGCAAGCCTGGCGCGAGCGACGCAGCGCCTCCGCGGCCCTCTGCGCGATGCGCTGCGCCTCCGCGTGAACCGTGATGAGCTCGGGGTCGTTGGCGCCCTCGATCTTGGAGTGATCCACCAGGCCGCGGATGCCTGGAGGCGGGGGAGGTGGGCCGAGACGGGGAGGGGGGCAGAACGGGGCGTGAGAGACCCGTGGGTCGGGGGCGCTGGGGAGGACGCGAGAGTGGGTGCGGGGGGATGATGGGGCAGGGGGCGGCGTCAAACTGGAGATACCGTACGGGCCGTGATTGCAGATGGAGGGCGCCATTGTGGCGGAGAGCAAGTGCCGTACCTGCGCCGCCGTCAAACAGGTCCCGCAGCACCCGGGACTCGTCGGCCTCCCCGCCGCCACCGCCGTCGCCGTCGGCGTCGCCGTCAGCGTCGTCGCCGCCACCGCCGCCGCCGCCGCCGCCGCCAGGGTCCCGCTCCATCCTGACGCCAGCTACAGCTATCGCGCCTCTCGTAACGCCGCGTGCACCCCGCCGCCGAGCCGCCTCGCTGCCGCCGCTGCCGCCGCTGCCGCCGCGCCCACCGCCGCCGCCGCTGCCGCTGGCTTCATGCACAGCAACGCCGTCGGCATCCTCCGCGTCAGCCCCTTCAGCCGCTCCGTCTCCGTCCTCCCGCTCGCCCCGCCGCCGCAGCGCCGCCGCCGCCGCCGCGGTCGACGGCAGCCGCGCCGCCGCCGCGGACCCGGTGGCGGCGGCGCCGTCACCGCCGCCAGCAGCGGCCCCAGCCGCCGCCGGCTGCCGCCGCAGCACGTCGTGCATGTCTAGCGCCGATCCGAAGATGCGCGCCGTCTCTGTGTCGCCCGCGCTGCCCGCCGCCGCTGCCGCCGCCGTGGTTGCCGCCACCTCCGCGCCCTTTTTGTACTCCGCCCCCAGCGTGAACAGCTCCGCGATGTCGCGGGCGGTGAAGAAGCGCTTCTGGCGGGGGTCGCGGAGCACCTGTGGAAGGGAGGAGCGGAGGGAGGGTGGTAGAAGTGGGGTTGAGGAAAGCCCGTGGATTCGAAAGCCGAGCAGGAAGGCCGAGTGGAGCGGGGAAGGGAGGTAAGAGGGAAGGAGTGGAAGACGAAGTGCCGCAGGGGGTGTTAGGGCTCCCAAAGCCCAAGTCCCGCTCTCCCAGCCGTTCCTTTTAGCCCTCGCCCTGCAGTGCTCCCGAGCCCACGGCCCCCGGCCGCCCCACCGCAAGTTCAGCCCCGGCTGGTACTGGCGGTACTGGCCTTCTCGCCGGCGGGCTCACCTTGTTGGTCAGGAAGTTCTTGTAGATCTGGCGGTGGTACACCTTCTCCTCGATGGTGCCGGCGGTGATGAGGCGGTAGATGGTCACAGGCTGGGACTGCCCGATGCGCCAGGCGCGCTCGCGAGCCTGCAGCGGGGGGGGAGGCAGGTGGAAGCAGAGGAGCCGTAGAAAAAGACCCAAACACCCCTCCCTGAAAATACAGGGGTCGCCACCGACCAGTCTCTGTACCCCTATATGTCGGTAACCCCCTCTGCGGTGCGCGCCTCCTCCCCTGCTTCGCCCTGGAACCCGCGCTCCCCCTCACCCCCCCACCTGGATGTCCGTGGAGGGGTTCCAATCCGGGTCGTACAGCATCACCCGGGTGGCGCCCGTGAGGTTGACACCCAGACCGCCCACCTGGGGGCGAAGGGGGTTACGGGTTTCCGGCAGCCCGAGGAGGTTGGCGTTTGGAGGTTAGGGGCGAGAGAGAGAGTGGGGTGGCAAAAAACAGACAGGGAGGGGTGGCATGAAAAGACATAGCGGGGGCGGACCGTGGTGGCAGGTCAGCCTTGCCTGCCCCCCCCCGGCCCCCATCCCGCCCCCTGTGGCTCGCACCTTGGTGGTCAGCAGGAACACGAAGATGTGCGGGTTGTTGTTGAAGTCGTCGATCAGCCGCGAGCGCGCCACCACCGGCGTGGCCCCGTCCATGCGGTGGTACCTCCAGCCCTGCCCCCGAGCCAGCTTCTCGAAGATGTCCAGCATCTGCTGCGTCTGGCAGAACAGCAGCGCCTTGTGGCCGGCGGTGCGCCAGGAGGACAGCACCCGCTCGGCAACACGCAGCTTGCCGGAGCGGCAGGGGTTGCCTGCGGGGTGTGTGTGTGCAAGATAATTGGGGGGTTTGATAAGAGAATCCGCGAATCCACGGCATCCACGGCATCCACGGCATCCACGAGAACCCGCGAATCCAAGATAATTGGGGGGGGAGGAGACCCGGTAACACAACATAGGAACCCGGGGGGAGGTGGGGGGAAGAGGGAAAGAGCGGAGGAGGAGGAGGAGGAGGAGGAGGACGAGGAGGAGGGAGGGGGACACCGGCGGTATGACAGGGGGAGGGGGCGTGAGGCCGCCCCTCGGCCCTTCGTCTTTTGTATCCTCATCCCAAATCTTCAGCATGCATCTTAAAACGTCTGTTCTAAACGGTTGGTTTTTTCCCTCGCATCCACGGGTCTTCCTCAAAACCCCTCGGCCCTTCAGCAGCCGTTGTTGCGAACAAAGCCAGGTCCAAAAACAAAAGACACGGGAAGGGCGCCCGCGCCTCCGTCCCCAGCCACCTCCCCCCCTCCCGCCCCACCGTAGTCCTCCGCGTCCTGCCCGCTGACCCTCTCCAGCAGGTCCGGATGGTTGCAGATCTTGCGCAGGATGTCGATGCCGCTGAGCGCCCGCCGGCTGCCCTCCAGGATCTCACCCACCTGCGAGATGTTGGGGAGAGGGCGGGGGAGGAAATCTGTTGCGTCGGCACTGAGAAGTAGAACCGAGTAGGAAACACGTTTGGTGCACTCGTTTGGAGTTGCATGCTGGAGGACCTGGTCCAGTCCCCACCAGTCGAGCCCTGAGCCCAGCCATACGCCAGATGCGGCTTGCAAGTGGCAACCAGCGGCTGCTCCTCCAGCCCCCCCAGACAACCAGACCGTCTCCCTCCGACCCCACGCGGCCCCGGCACCGCCCCCGCACCCCCCCCCACCTCCTTGCTCGCGAGGTACGCCCGGTACAGCTCCAGCTGCTCCGAAACCAGCGTACAAAACAGCACCTGCGGGGCAGGCGGCAGCGATGCCGTGGCGGCGGCGGGAGGGGCGGTGTTGGGCGGAGGACGTACCGCAGCCGGAGCGCGCAGCCCCCACCCGGCAGCTTGCTGCTGCCTCGGTATTGAAGCTGCCGGGTATTCTTGAGGACGCCTCGCTAATTAACGCCCTCTACTTCGAGGGCGACATGTTTCGGGCGAGTGAATGATGCTTAGGTGTTTCGCCCCCCCGCCCGCGGCTCCCCGCTCGCCTGCTCCGTCTTGGGCGGCAGCTGCGCCGCCACGTCCGCCTTCCTCCTCCGCAGCAGGTACGGCGCGATGAGGTCGCGCAGCACCACGGCGCACTTGTAGGCGGTGGTCACCTGCAGGCTGCTGGCGTTGGAGTAGCCGCCCACCTGGAGGAGGGGGGAGGAGGAAGGGGAGGAGGAAGGGGGGGAAGGAGGGGGGAAGGAGGGAGGGGGCAGGAAGGGGGGGGGTAGGGGTTACAATAAAAGAACCGGTAACGCGACTGGGGAAATGTAGTGGGTGCATAGAGGAGGGGGAGGGGGAGGAGGAGGATATAGTCCCGGTTACAGGCATAGGAAACGGAGGAAAGGCCCACCGCCCCCACCGCCCCCACCGCCACCACACCGCCACTCGGATACGGGTTTTCCTCGCAACCGCCCCCTCCCACCACCACCACCACCACCACCACCACGGTCCCCTTTCGCTGCGCGCCCCCACCTGTATGGGCACCGCGAACTGCGCCTGGAACACCGGCAGTGTTCCCAGCTTGCCCGGGAAGATGAAGTCGAAGAGCGACCACAGCTCCGCCAGCCGGTTCTGGATGGGGCTGCCGCTCACGATGATCCGGTGGACGGTGTGCAGCTGGTAGCCGGGGGGGGGCATAAAGACCCCGGGGGGGGGGTTTCGAGGGAGACCCGGGGGGGGGGGAGGGGGGTATGAGAGGAAACCTGCAGGTCGGCGCTGTGAGGTGAAATCGGTCAGGAGACGTTCGGTACACCCGGCCAGACCCGCGGGAGGAGAGTGAGGCGTCTTGACAGCGGGTTCTCCCTCCCCTCTTCCCCTGGGTCAGCTCCTCCCCCCCCCGGTCAGCTTCCCCCCCGGGCGCCCACAAAATTGCTGTCCAACGACCATGCGCCAACTATCCTGTCCCGTCGCGTAAAACGGTTTTTACAACCCCCCGGGTGGCTCACCTGCTTGCACACCAGGGTGATCTCGCTGTCCGGGTTGCGGATCTTGTGGCCCTCGTCCAGCACCGCCACGCCCCACCGCACGCGCAGCAGCAGGTCCCGCTGGATTCGGAGCTGGTCGTACGTGGTCAGCACCAGGCCCGCGGGGCTGCTCAGAGCCACCTCTAGCAGCGCCGACCTGCGTGTGTGCGTGTGTATGTGTGTGTGGGGGGGGAAGAGCCAATGGGTCCGTGCATGTCACGCCATGTGGCATCAGGTCAACCCACCGCACGCCGAGGGGGCCACGTGCGACAGCCAGGAGGCGTTCCTTCCTAACACATACTAGCACTGCTTCCTAACACATACTAGCACTGCTTGATACTACCGCCACCTCTGTTCCTTACGTGTAACTGGGTCTTCTCGGCCCCCCACCCGGCCCTTTGCGGTACCAGCCGAGGTACCGCCTCGCCTGGCTAGAAACCCCCGAAACCCCCCCGGCCCACCTACGCAGAATGCTTGCCCCCGCCACCTCCCCACAAACACACGCCCACCCCGCCCACCTGTCCGGCCTCCCCGCCCCCCCCGGCGGGTTCCTTCCGCTGTCGTGCGCGATGACCACCCGGAACGGCGGCCACCAGGTGCGCAGCTCGCGGAGCCACTGGCGGATGACGGTGGCGGGGCAGATGATGAGGCAGGGGCGGTGCTGGCCGCTGCGGTGCAGGCCGGCGAGGTAGGCGATGATCTGCACGGTCTTGCCCAGCCCCATCTCGTCCCCCAGTATGCCCCCCGCCCGCTGCGTGTGCAGCTCCCACAGCCACTTGACGGCCGTCTGCTGGTAGTCGAACAGTCGGCCGTACAGGCGGGCGGGGACACGGAAGCCGCCCTCGAACACCACGTCATCCGCCTCCTCCCGCCGCCACGCCTCCTCACCCGGCGGCGGCTCCCCCGCCGCCGCCGCCAGCTCCTGCTCGTCCTGCGCCCCGACGTCGCCGTCGCCGCCGTCGGGGTCCCCGCTGCCGCCGCCGCCGGCGCTGCGCCGCCGACGTATCCGCCGCCGCCGCTGCTGCTGCTGCTGCGGCTGCTGCGGCTGCTGCTGCTGCTGCTGCGGCTGCTGCGGCTGCTGCTGCTGCTGCTGCTGCTGCTGCGGCTGGTTCCCCACCGCGGCGTCGCTGCGCGCCCTGCTGCGGCCCCGGCCGCTGAAGCAGGCGGCCGCCGCGCGGCGCAGGCGCTCAGCGTAAAACTCGTCGTCGGCATCGTCGTACATCGTGTCGTCCTCGACGTCGCCCTTCGCGCCGTCGTCATCCGCTCCGCTGCTGCCGCCTCCGCTGCCGTCCTCCTCCTCCACCGCCGCATCACCATCGTCATCGTCATCATTGCGGTCGTCTGGCTCGTCCACGTAGTCGGAGTCGTCCATTTCGCGCCCATCGGAGGAGGCGCTCCCAGAGCCGCTGGCAGGGGGATTCGATCGGGGGTTGCGGGCAGCAGTGAGACCCTTCTCGGCGGATCAGCATCAGCCACGGCACTGTCCGGAAAAGCCACAGACCGCAAGCGATGATCAGCTGTGCACCAGCTACACCTCCCATGTCGAGTAACCTGTCCTTGTCTGTAACCTCCACACCCCCACTCCGCTCCAACTCACCCGCCACCGACGCCGCCGCCTTCACCGTCGCCTCCGCCGTCATACCGCGCTTCTCGCCGCCGCCGCCGCCGTCGCCGCTGCCGGGGCGTCGACCCCTCCCGCCCCTCCTCCCCCGCGCCCTCCTCCTCCACGTCCTCCCCCACGCTGCTGCCGCCGTCGCCTCCTCCGTCCCCCGGCGTCCGCCCCCTCGCCCCCCTCCTCCCCCTCTCCTGTCCGTCCTCCTCCGCCTCCTGTGCCTCCTCCGCGGCCCCCCCACTGCTCCTCCTGGCCCTCCGGGGTGTGGTCCGGGCCCGGGGTAGCGTGGACTCCCGCCGCAGGCGGCCGCGGCCGGCCTTACGCGAGGAGGCGGCCTGGTGCCAGAAGCTCTGAGGCACCCGCCGCACGTTCCGCTCCTGCCACGTGCATTGAGGCGCAGTCGCCGGGAGGGGGAGCGTGTCGGGGGGAGGGGGGTGCGAGGGAAACCCGTGTATGAGGGAAACCCGTCTGTGATGGAAACCCCTGTATGAGGGAAACCCGTGTATAAGGGAAGCCCGTCTGTGAGGGAAACCCGTGTCGGGGGGCCGGGGGCGCCAAGCGGGCAGATGATGTATGATGATGGGTGGCCCCCACGTCGCACCTGAGGACCCGAGCCCGCTGCTGCAGCCTGGAGTGCCGACATGCGGGTCTCCTCTCAACCACCTGCACAGCCCACTGCTCCACCCTACATCCCTGCCACCAACCCCCAATCGACCCCACACACCAAACCCGCACAGCAACCCCACACACCAACCCCGCACGCCACACGACTCCGCCCCACCCACCACTCACGGGTCCACAGATTCCCTTGCTATCCCCCGCCCGAAAAACATGAGCACACAAACACACTTACACACGCACCCCACCCCACCCCACGCTCGAAACCCCCCGCACCCACCTGCTGCGGCAGCTGCTCCGGCTCCAGGAACTGCGCCGTCCGCCTGCTCTTGCGGGCCTCCAGCGCCATCCGGCCCGCCTCCGCAATCACCTCCCCCACCGGCCGCCCGCTGCGGGTCAGCGCCGCCGCCTCCTCCGGCCGCAGCTCCGCCCGACCCAGGTGCCGCAGCGTGCCCTCCCCCGCGGCCTGGTAGCGGGGCGGCTGGCCGGCCTTACCAGCCGCACCCCCGCCTCCACCTCCACCTCCTCCGCCTCCGCCGCCTCCGCCTCCGCCGGGCTTTGCGGCTGTGGGGCCGTTGGCGGGGGCCGCGGCGGCCGGTGCGTTCTTGACTTTGCGCTCGAAGCCGGCCAGCATGTCGAAGGGGGTGAGCAGGCCGCGGCGGATGAGGCGGTCCTTCTCGGTCTCCGCCAGCTCCACGCGGCCCGACCCAGAGGCGCCGCCGCCGCCGCCGTTGCCCTGGGGCGCCCATGACCGAACCGAAGTTTGGGGTCAACAGGGACAGCACGTGTTGTGTGCTGGTGGTGGCGGTGCCCGCGCTTGTGATTGTGCCGCTTGATGATGGTGGTTGATGGCGGTTGATGGTGATTGATGGTGGTTGATGGTGGTTGAGGGTGGATGGGTGGTGGTGGATGATAGTGGGTGCGGGTTCGGACCCACGGGCCGCCACCTCGTTCCACGATGACAGCAGCTCCCTACTAGCCGCTGCAAGTCGCTCCGCCCTCTGCGCCGCCTGCCCTCCCAAGTCCGCCCGGCTCCTCAGTTTCTCCCTCTCCCCCTTCTTATCCCCCCTGGGACCGTACCCAACCCGAACACCCAAGACAGCCTCGACCCACATCGACCCACATCGAACCGCCCCGACCCACATCTCTCACCCAGCGCCCCAAAAGGCCCCACCTGCGGCCCCCCCAGGAGCTCGTCACCCAACCCGTCATCCGGCTGCAGCGCTCGCATCCTCCCGGTCCCGGCACCGCCAGCAGCAGCAGCAGCACCGGCACCAGCTCCCGCTGTTCGCGCCCTCTTGCTGGGCCGCTGCTGCTCGCCACCCGCCTGGCCCTGGCCCGCCTCCGCATGCTGCTGCTGCTGCTGTGCAGGGGTCGGTGCCGGGCCGTGACCCGCCTTGCTACTGCCAAGGGCCCCGCGTGCAAGTGCCCGGGCGCCGAAGCGAGGGCGGGCAGGGGCCGCAGCCGCAGCCGGCGCCTGCCCCTGCTGCCCCTGCCCCTGCTGCCCCTGCTGCCCCTGCTGCTGCAGCCTGGCCTGCAGCCGGCCCCTCTCCGCCCGCAGCCCCTCCAGCCGGTCGCGCATCACCGCCACCTGCAGCAGCAGCGAGCTGCAAGCAACACAGGAACGACGGCGGCCAGCGCCAGTGTCGGTCGCAATGGTGGCTGATGGTTGGCCATTCGATCACGGCTATTCGCCGGCCTGCTGGCTGCCGGCTTCCGGCAGGTCCGCTACGTACAGCACCTGCTCCTGCTCCGCCTTGCCGCTCCTACCCTGCACCCCCACAACCCGGCGGCCCCAGCTCACCCGCTCGCCTGGGCCGCCTCCGCGCCGCCCCCTGCTGCGGTTCCCGCGCCGCCGTCCTGCGGCCGTGGCAGTGGGGTGAGGGTTGGATGGCGGAGAGGAGTGACAGCAACACAGCATGGAGGAGGGCGGTAGGGGTGGGAGAGAGGCGGTGGGGTGGCACACGGCCTTCCGACGGTCCTATCCATGTCGCGCAACCGGTTTTCATGCCACCCCCCGGACGGTGCTGCCTAGCTACCTACCATAACACAGCGCAGCGAGCACCCTTGCCCCCGGCCCGCCTAGCTGGTCGTATCCGGCCCTTGCAAGAGCGTACCAGCCGTGTCAAAGCCGCCAGGCCCTCCATGAAGCATCCAGCACACCAACCCTCACACAGCTACAACCAGTCGAGCGTCCAATAGGTGTGAGTCTGAGCATTCATGGTGTTTTGTCGTCCCTTGCCCTGGGATGGAGGACGGAACGAGGCTCGAGGCTCAGCCTACCTGCCCGGCAGCTGCGTCCGCCTGCTCCGCCTCCGCCGCCTCCAGCGCCGCCTCCATCGCACCAATCTCCTGATGCACACCGGCTAGCTGGGCAGCAGCCCGCTCGCGCTCGCGCTGCCTGTCAGCGGGGCCGCCCCCGCCACCCTCGGCGGCGCCTTCGCCGGACGCGGCGCCGTCGCCCGACGCTTCGCCTTCCTCAAGGGCCTTCAGGATACGGGAGAGAGGGGGGGCGAGGTGAGGGCGGGGCGACATGCGTGGGGCAGGCTGCCAGTCCACGCGGCAGGGCGACGTGGCGGCGAAGAGGTGCGTCCTCCCCGCGTGGCCCAGCAAAGCCCGTAGCCAGATTGTTCTATGCTACAGGTCAGTTATTTGCTGCGTACCTCTTGAAGGACCTCCTCCTCCACCAGAGCGGCGCTCCGGGCTGTGACGCCCAAATCGGCGAGCCCGAAGTCGTCCTCCATGCTCCCAGAGGGTGCAGTAGTCAGGAGCTAGTGGTTTAAATCCTGGCTAGTCGACCTGCGCTCGCTGTATTGTTGCGACCGCATTTTCATAATCTCGATTGCATCAGCTCGCACGCAGGTTACAGCAATCTATACAATGACGCACACTTATACGTCTGCCTAGTAGTATGCGCAACAAAAATAAATAAGAAGTCGGTCGACTGTGACATACGACTGTTGCATGAGTGATTAGGCAAGCGCGCACGACAAACTGAATTACAGTTCCACTATTACGAAGAAGGAGTATGGTGGGTTACACAGATGCACACCTCTTGCACTTTGCACGGCGTTGAAGCGGTACAGCGAAATGCAGCTCGCCAGCAGTCCGCGTTCGCTCGCCGCTGCGTTCTCTTCAGCAGCCTCCGTATGGACGACGGCGTGCGCAGCTCAAAGGACGCTGCTCGCTGAGGTGGGGCGAGACCTGACGGCACTCGCGACTGGTGAGCAGCGCTCCATCCGCCGCCGACTCATCGCGAACGCGTGCGGCAGGGCGCAAACGGCGTTAACTTTCCCATCGCCTTTATCGTTGTACGTGTGCTACGGGGCTGCTAAAAGTACTAGTGCAAGGCCCAGGGGGCCGTAAACCCTTGTCATCACCCAGCACGCGCCCGTCAGTCCCCGCTGTGACACGTCTGTCTGGATTGGGGGCCTTTCCCTTGTACAACCTCAAGTACGATACCAGCGACGTAGTTACAACAATGCATCCGGGGGCTTCTTGCAGATCCTTGGGCTCAACGTCGGTTGTGTTTGCCGCACCCCCGCTGCTCGCCTTCCTTTGCCCCTCTGCTTCCCTTTTCTTTGTCCCGTCCGTTGCTTCGCTGAACGAACGCCCTCGTCGGTGCCGGGCGGCAAGGGTCACCTGGCGGCTGGCGAGCCGGCAGTAGCCGCCATGGATTGGGCAGCAGCAGCGGCATTAGCAGCAGCAGCAGTGGCAGCAGTAGCTGCAGCAACGGCGACTGTCATGAGCCTACATCGCCGCAGGTGACAGCAGCACGTGTCAGGGGCGCAGCAGCTGCGCCCTGTACGGCGGTCTCGGAGCCGGTGTGGGTGGCTAAGCCAGCAGCCGTGCCCGCCTGCCCGCCTTCCAGCGGGCTCACGTCGTCGCTGTCAGCCGCCCCCATCTTACATCACTGCGCCTCACACCATCAACACCACCACCAACACCACCTACACCAACACCAACACCAACACCAACACCGTCAGCAGCAGTTGGCGGCAGCGGAGGGGGGGTCGCCCCACCGCCGCCGCCGCTGCAGCGGCAGCAGCACCCCCCCTCCCCGCGGTGGCCTTCAGTGCCAGGGGCCAGGGACTCGCGACGCCAGCGGGGCCACGGCGCATGGCACAGGGTCCGCCACCCAGCACTGCCCTCCCCACCTCCGCCACCTTAGCACCCAGCGCTCCTGCTGTCTCCCCGGCCGCTGCGACAGCTGCCTCGCCGGGGCCGCTGACATCGCCCGGCGCCTCAGCGGAGCCCCCGGCAGCCCCCGGACCCCCACCACCACCGCCAAGTGGCCGCCGGTCAACAGCACAGGCCCCCACGGCGGCTGCCGGTTCGCATCATCGTGGGCAGGGGGCCCGGCGGGTGGTAGCGGGAGCTCCAGGGCGGGGGGCAGGAGGCCGGGGGCGCAGCGCCCCGACCCGGGCTTCGGAGCCGCCCCAGGCTCCGAAGGCCCTCTGCCTCCGCCCCCCAGCGGCTCCGGAACCCCCCTGCCCTCCCCCCTGACCGACATGGCCTCCCCCGCGTCCTGGTACCCGCTGGCTCGCAGCCTGACGCGGCGGGTGGTGGCGCACCTGGGGCCCACCAACTCGGGTAGGCGGGGGGCGGCAGGGGGCGGGTGGGGGCAGGAGGGGGTGTGAGAGGAAACCCGTGGGCAGGAGGGGGCAGGAGGGGGCAGGAGGGGGCAGGAGGGGGCAGGAGGGGGCGGGTGGGGTCGTGACAGCGGAGAAGACTCTGGGAGGGAGGGAAGGAAGGCCCCGACCAGCTTCCCGGCCCGCAGCTAGGTGCTGAGAGGCCCTTGTTCGGCTGCTAGTCCACAGCAACAGCCTTCCTAACGGCCCCGCCCCGCCCTCCCCCCGCAGGTAAGACCCACGCCGCGCTGCAGGCCCTGAAGGCGGCGCCCAACGGCATCTACTGCGGCCCGCTGCGGCTGCTAGCGTGCGAGGTGGGGGGCCGCTTGTGTGCGAGGTGGGGGGCCGCTTGTGTGCGAGGTGGGGGGCCGCTTGTGTGCGAGGTGGGGAGCTGCTTGTGTGCGAGGTGGGGGGCCGCTTGTGTGCGAGGTGGGGGGCCGCTTGTGTGCGAGGTGGGGGGCCGCTTGTGTGCGAGGTGGGGGGCCGCTTGTGTGCGAGGTGGGGGGCCGCTTGTGTGCGAGGTGGGGGGCCGCTTGTGTGCGAGGTGGGGGGCCGCTTGTGTGCGAGGTGGGGGCCGCTTGTGTGCGAGGTGGGGGGCCGCTTGTGTGCGAGGCGGGGGGCCGCTTGTGTGCGAGGTGGGGGGCTGCTTGTGTGCGAGGTGGGGGGCCGCTTGTGTGCGAGGTGGGGGGCGCTTGTGTGCGAGGTGGGGGGCCGCTTGTGTGCGAGGTGGGGGGCCGCTTGTGTGCGAGGTGGGGGCCGCTTGTGTGCGAGGTGGGGGGCCGCTTGTGTGCGAGGCGGGGGGCCGCTTGTGTGCGAGGTGGGGGGCTGCTTGTGTGCGAGGTGGGGGGCCGCTTGTGTGCGAGGTGGGGGGCCGCTTGTGTGCGAGGTGGGGGGCCGCTTGTGTGCGAGGTGGGGGGCCGCTTGTGTGCGGACGCACCCATGCGGCGGCGGTGCTGGGAGCGGGCTGGGGGGGTAAGTTGCTTTCTGGGTTGGGTGACCTAGTCGCAAGATACACAGACAAGAAGCTGCACCCGTGCCAAGTTGCCAACCCCAGGACGTGCGCATGCTGGCGTGAAACAGGCAACCCACGCCAACTTACGCCAACGGCACATCGCCCGACCACCACCCGCTAACGGCCTGCCCCAACCGACCCAACCGACACACATCCCTCCCGCCCGGCTCAGGTGGCGGACCGCCTGGCCGCGGAGGGGCTGCCCTGCCACCTGCTGACAGGTCAGGAGGTACGAGCCGCGGCCTGGGCGGGCGGCCAGCCGGCTAGCCACACGGCCTGCACGGTGGAGATGGCGGACGTGACCCGCGGGTCGGGCGGCGCCGGGGGCAGCGGCGGCGGCGGCGCGGGCGCGCCGCTGCACGTCGCCGTACTGGACGAGATCCAGATGCTGGGCGACCGGCACCGCGGCTGGGCGTGGACTCGCGCCCTTCTGGGCCTTGCGGCGCGTGAGGTGCACGTGGCGGGCGACCCGGCGGTGCTGCCGGTGCTGCGGGAGCTGGTGGCGGAGTGCGGGGACGAGCTGCGGGTGCGTGGGGGCGCGAGGAGGGGTGGGGCGGAGAGTGCTGCACAACTGGTGAACCAATCAGGGGGAAAAGGGTTGTACGGACTGGCGGTACTAGCTGGTACTAGCTGGTACTAGCTGGTACTAGCTGGCGGGTTGTGAGTTTGGGAATGCGAGTGGAGGTTGCATGTCCTGGGGGGTTGTACGGCAGGGGTAAGGGCGCGGCTGTCGGGGAAAACGAATGCGGAGGGGGTACCCACTGGCCTACCAAGGGCCAACTAACCAACCGACCAAACCGACTGCACGGCAGGTGGTGCACTACCGGCGGCTGTCTCCTCTGGTGGTCCAGTCGGAGGCTCTGGGCAGCATGGCGGCCGTGCAGGGCGGGGACTGCGTGGTGGGCTTCTCGCGGCGCAGCCTGCACGGGCTGCGGAGGGAGGTGATGCGGCGCACGGGCAGGGAGGCGTGCCTGGTGAGTGGAGAGGGGGGGGGAAGAAGAGCTGGTTACACGATATAGGAAGCGCGGAGGGCAGAAACTAGCCGGCGAATAGTTTTCGGACACGCGTTTGAGTGTGCATGCCGGAGAGCATGGGTTGACTACCGGGAAAGTCCGGGGGGGAATCGGAGTGCACGGGATGGGTACGTTGGGCCCTCGTTGTCCCAGTACGGCACTCCGGGTGTCGTTGCTGGAAGAATCCTCATGCTGCCGCCGCCACCGCCGCCGCCGCCGCCGCCGTGCAGGTGTACGGCGCCCTCCCTCCTGAGGCCCGGCGCCAGCAGGCTGCGCTGTTCAACTCCTCGCCGTCAGCCGCCGCCGCCGCCGCCAGAGCAGCGGCGGGCGAGGGCCGCGGCGCCGCCCCCGGTGCCCCCTCTGCCCCCGGTGACTCCGAACACGACGCTGACGCCGCCTCCGACGCGGCCGCCGGATTAGGCCGCCGTCCTCCGGCTCCACACCCCCGGGGCCCCACCGGTGCTGCTCGCGACAGCGCCTATACCGGATCGAGCCAACGCCCTGGCCTCGCTGGGCATGCTAGCGACATGGCAGACGACGACTCGGAGGGCCCTATATCCTCGGAACCCGGATCCGGGCCGGGATCCGGGTCGAGATCCGGGCCGGGATCCCGCGTGCTGTGCGCCAGCGACGCCATCGGCATGGGACTCAACCTCAACATCCGCCGCGTGGTGTTTACTTCCCTACACAAGTACGACGGGAGATCCGTACGGCCGCTGCAGGTACGGCACGGCAGGGCCGTCGCTCAGAAGCCAGGGCGCGGCTGCCCTCTCTTCCTCTCCACCACACGTTACGGTACCGCTGCGGGGTGGCCGTGTCGTGCTGCGCCGTGTCGTGCTGCGGGCGCCGTGTCGTGCTGCGCCGTGCTGTGCACATCTCGTTGCCGTGCTGTGCCGTGCTGCGCAGGCGTCCGAGGTGCGCCAGATCGCCGGCCGCGCGGGCCGCTTCTCCTCCGCGCACCCCACCGGCTACGTCACCTCGCTGCACCCGGCCGACCTGCCGGCGCTGCACCGGGCGCTGGCGGAGCGGCCGCAGCCAGTGCAGCGAGCCTGCCTGCTGCCCAGGTGGGTGCGTGTGAGCGGTCGGGGAAGGCAGGTTGCAGGCGAGGGACGAAGGGTGGCGGAGACCTTCAGCCTCTGTACGCTGCCTTGAACGGCTGGCTCTTCAGAGGATTTCCGCACACAGCATCGCCCGAACCCAATACCACCCTGCATTGAAAGCACATGGAACACCACTGACCAGGGCCCGACTACGCACCCAACCGGACCCGGGCCCTTCCCCCCTCCCTGCCTCAGGTCCGAGGACCTGGCTGCCTACGCGGCGCAGCACCCCGACCGCCCCCTGGCCACCAGCCTGCTGGCGTTCGCGGCGGCGGCGCGGCTGGGGCCGTCGTACATGTACGGCAACTACGAGGGCATGTACCGCATCGCCAGCGCGCTGCGGCACCTGGACGGGGAGCTGTCGGCCGAGGAGATGATCCTGTTCAGCACGGGTGAGGCCCCGCTGACTGGCTGGCTGGCTGCAGTGGGTGTGGTGGTAGCGGCTCATCCCCGAGGTTGCGGGAGTCGTCAAGCCCGCATGCGCAGCCCCTGCAGTGTACCCACACACCCGCGCCGGCCTCCGCACCCACATCCGCATTCACACACACCACCCACATCCACATTCACACACACCCGCACACCTGGTGGGGGCGTCTGCGGCTTCGCGACTCCGCAGCCAGGTACCGCACCGGGGAGGCCGTGCCCGCGGACAGCCTCCCACCTGCCAGCCGGGCATCCTGGCACACACCCTGCCGCTGCCGCCCTCCCTGGACCTTCCCCGCCCCCCCTCCCACAGCCCCGGCGGACATGGACGACCCCGCGGTGGCATCGGCGCTCCTCCGCTTCGCCGAGCTGTACTCCAGGGAGGGGCGGGTGGGCGCGGAGGCCATCAGCCCCAGCCCGCCGCCTCAGGCCCCGCCGCAGTCTGAGGTGGGCCGCGAGCTCGCGACTCCCGAGGCGCGGCCCGGCGCCCCCGCAGCCAGCCGGCGACGCCCTCCCTGGATCTCCGCATCACCGAAGCACAGATTCGGTTGCCCCCTAATATCTCCACGCGCCCTGCACTACCGGTACCCTCTACCAGCTATTATACCTGTGTCGTGTAACCGGTCTTCATGCCACCCCCTTCCCATCGCGTAAAACGGGTTTTACAAACTCCCCGGCGCTCACTGATGCTGTGTTGCGGCTCCCGGGACGCAAACACCTCGTGCCGCAGGTGGAGCTGAAGCGCCTGGAGGAGCTGCACAGGGCGTACGATCTGTACGTGTGGCTGTGCTTCCGACTGCCGTACGCGTTCACTGACCGCGAGGAGGCGGAGGCGGCGCGGGCCACGTGCGGCGGCTTGATCGAGGAGGGGCTTGATCGGCTGGCGGCGGCGTCTGCGGCGGCGTTTGGGCGCCGAAACCACAACCGCAACCACAACCGCAGCCACCAGCAGGAGCAGGGGGAGGAGGAGGAGGAGGAGGGGGAGGAGGAGGAGGGGGAGGAGCAGGGGGGGGAGTGGCGACGAGATGGTTGGGTTGATGAGGACTGGGGCGCGTCTCCCACCAGAGCCAGGTGGCGCTACCGATAACGACCTGCGACGCTGCGAGGTCTGGGGCGGCTCGTGTCCGGCAGCGGCTGCAGCAGCAGCAGCAGCAGCGGACCACGTGCTGGCCGGGCTGCCCGGCAGACTGGCAGTCAGGACCTCCCTCCCTGGAGCATCTCAAAACGTCTGTCCTAAACGGTTTTTTCTAGCATCCACGGGTCTTCCTCGAAACCCTCCCTGGAGCCCCCTCGTGACCTGCTTGTGTAAGTGTTGAGGGCAGCGGAGCATGAGCCGGGCCCGCTGGCACGCACCCTGGCACCCTTTTTTCCTTGTACGACTGCACCTGACCAACTGATGTCATGGGGGTGCGGCATAAGAACCGGTTAAGTGACATCTCTTGGGGGTGTTGAAACGACATAGTAAACCGAGCAAATAGGAACCGTCGGGAAACAAGTGAGTGTAGGACACGCGTTTGACAACTGCATGCCGGAGCGCTCGGGCGGACGGCACCTCTCCAAAGGACCAAGCCCGACTGGCCCGACAACCACTTGCAGTTTTACAAGATCACGAAATGATCTTGTAAAACTGCAAGTGGTTGTGTCTGTCGCTTTGGTTCGACTCCAGGGGGCTTCTGGCGCGGGCGCACCAGCTTAGGCGCACGGCACGCAGCCTGGCTATTACAGCAGCTCCGACGAGCGGATAAAGATGGTGAAGACCACTTGAAGACATTTGTAGTAAAGGCCTTTGGCTCCTAGCCACATCCGGATATTCCATGCAGCGCCATCCGTCTAGTTGTAAGAGACGTCATGTCCATAGCGTCAGCCCCTGCCACCGCACCCACCGCAGCGGCCCCCTTGTGACAGCGCCCCGCTGCAGCTGGCTGCTCAATTCGACAGCGCCCTCCTCCTGCGCCGCTGCTGCTGCGCTGAGGACCTGCTTGTACGCGCCAAAAGCGCACCGGGGGCAAGGCCGGCGTGGCTTGCTTGGGCAGCAGCCCAGGCTCTCTCCGGAGCCACCCGCGCACCACGGCCCGGAAGGCAGGACCCGCACGGCGCCCTCCTTACACCGACAATCGCACGTCACGCCGCATGCGCATTCGCCCGATACGTCATGTCGAATTGAAGAGCGACACCCGCCCACCATCCAACCACTCGCGCCCAACACGACCAAGAATCCCATACGCCGACGACGGCTGTGGTTTCTGCCGTTCGAGTGGCGGGCGCCTCACCGGCCGCCCCGCCCTACTATCCGCACATGTCGAGTACGAATGCCGTACGCAGCCGTCGCCGTCGCCAGCACCCAGATCACCCGCGTCGGCTGCTGGGGTGGTGCTCATCGGACATGGTACAAGCACCATGCCGGAATTTCGTTGCAAAGCGATACACCACCACACGCCTACTCGTCTGCTGCGCCCACCGCAAGCGGGCGTGTCCCAACCCGACCCCAAACTGCACCCCGGGCCCCCTCGCCAGCGCCCCTCGTCGTTGTGCTGCTGGCCGGCCGGGCAGGCAACATGCGCCCTTCTTCGGCGCAGCACCTCACGTCGCGGCCGTCCCAAATGAAGCAACGCAGTGCGGGAGTGCAAGGGGCTGCGCGGTGCAGCCCCACCAGAACGCACGCCCCATGCAGGGGAGCGGCCGGCAACATCAGCACCATGACAGCAGTCCTCGAGTGCACGAAAAAACCGTAAGTGCCACAAACACACATGTTCTGGGCGTAAGTAGACGGCCGTAGGACCTCGAGTATTAGGTAAAGACGTCAACACACATAAACCCCGATAAGCCGCTGACGCATCGGGCCCGATGACGTCATCATCATTCCACGTCGCCCGCCCAGCTCATACCCCCGTGCAGCGTGAACTCAAATGCCCATGCAGTTCCAGCGCCTGTCCTGCACATTCTGGCCAGCGCGCCTCTCTTGCACACGTAAGGGCCCATCCAGCCACGACGCCCCCAACCCCGGGACATCAGATTCCACTTATCCCGCACGGGCACCAAGCCGCCACCAACCCTGCCGCGTAAAACACTTGTCCCCCCCTGCCCCAACGTCATCGTCGACGCGCCATCCGAGCCCGGCTGCCGTTCATTCGAGCATCAACTTCCAGGCGATGCATCGATGGACGCGGTACCAGCAAACTCGCAACCAGCGGGGCCGCTGCTGGCGCCGCTGCTGCCGCGGCGCATGATCCCCGCGCTGTCACCCCGGCTCGCACCGCCAGCCCCTTCCGACACGGCCCACATGTTCGGTAGGACAGGATCGTCCTGGAGCCGGCTTCCCGCCGGCTCGGGCCGGCTGGAGTCGCACACGCGTCAGTCACACGGTGCTGTGTTCTGCGCGCGTCGCATCAAGCAAGCGCGACGCTTGCGGTCGCCTCGCTGTGGGCCGTGTTGTTGTTGTTGTTGATCTATGGTACATGAAGGGGGCGGCTGACGGGGGTGGCCTGACGGGGGTGGCCTGCCCCGCACTGCGCAACAGCACAGCGCGGCCAGTCGAGGGCGTCGTCGTCCATCCTGGCGAGCAGCGCGCATGCGTGGCGCCGGCGCTGCAAGCGCGAGTTCCACTTCTTCGCGGAAAGGAAACGCGCGGGCGTCCGGAAAGCAGATTCCGTGCCAGCGCTTCCACAGTGCAATCATCCCACACTTCGCAAAACGGCCGCCGCTGCGCCCGCAATGCGCTCCTCTGCGCCGCCATGCGCTCCGCTGCCCACCCCGGCGACCGCATCACGCTGCCAGCCATGCGCACCGCAGCAGCCGCAACCCGAACACACGCGCACACCCCCGACACGCATCCCCGCCGGCGGTGCCGAAGCGGGAGCTACAGCGAACAGCTGCATCATTGCCGCCGCCGCCCCGCAACCCGCTCCTCGTGCGCGCAACCACACACCTGCCGCACCAGCATCCGCTCCGAAACCGCCGTTGGCCCGCCCCTGCGGCCGCCGGCTCGCGCTCCGCCCACCCCCAGCCCCCATTCCACATATGCGGGGGAAGGGGTTGTACAGAAGACTGGACACATACTACCCAATCTTCACCACAGCCTTCTTCACCCTACCCCGCATACACCGCACAGCAACGCCACACAGCCCTCCCAAGAGAGCTGCGGCCGCAGGCGGCGCATCCGGGCGGCCGCAGGCGGCGCATCCGGGCGGCCTCGTCCTGAAGGCCATGTACCCCACGGCCCCTCAGCTCATGGCCCCACCCGCCAGCTCACGGCCTCAGCAGCTCCGCCGCCAGATTGATGAAGGCCCACCGGTCTTCCGGGTGCAGCGGCAGCCCGGGAGCAGCAGCGCTGCGGACCAGGTCAGCGGCCACACGAGCTACCGCGAGGCTGCGGCCGGAGGCCGCAGCGCCGGCGGCGCCGCGGCCTCCGGCCGCCGCCGCCGCCTGCTGCGGTTGCGCCTGTGGCGGCTCCGCCGCCACCTGCTGCGCGTGCGCTTGCGCCTGCGCCTGGCCGCACGCCGCGGCCTCCTGCATGAGGGTGCGGCTGTACTGGATGAAGGCCTGCTTGGTGGGACCGGACAGCGACGGCAGCTGCAGCGCCAGCGCGAGGATGCGCTCCGAAACCTGCGCAACGAGCTCCGCGTACGGCAGCTGCTGCTGCGGAAGCGGGTCCAGCGAGCCGGGCGCCAGCCTGATTGGCCGGGGTCGGAGGGGTTTGCATGGGGGCAAGCGGGGGTGAGGAGGATCTAAGGCAGCGGTCAAAGGTCACGAACAGCCCAGGCTGCGACCAGAAGTGCTCCAGGGGCGGCGGTGTGAGGTGGCGTGAACGCGTGATGCCCTCCCCGCCACGTCGCCGGCGCCGTCGATGCTTCCTCCCCGCGCCGCCAACCACCGCTCCCTCCCTCTCTGGCCCCCCGCCGTGCTGCCTGCCCGGCCCCCTCGGCTTCCTAGTCTACGGGCTTTCCTCACCCCTCCCCCGCCCCACGCACCTGAGCTTGACCTGCTCCCTCAGGCTCTCACAGTCCCATCGCAGCCGAGCCACCTCGCTCTCGTACAAGGCCGCATTGGCCGCGCCGGCGCTGCCGTCGGCGACCAGCGCCGCTGCCGCCGTGCCGCCCTCCGCGGCCGTAAGCGCCCCCCCATCCGTGTCGGCCTGCGGCGGCGGCGAAGCCGCCGCCGGCGCTGCGGCCCCCACCGCCGCAGTGCCGGGGTCGTTGATCGCGACGGACTCACAGACGACCATGTGGCGGTCGGCCAGGATGGCAGCAGTTACTGCCAGGTCCACGTCAGCAGGCGGCATGCCACCGAAAGGGCTGACGGCTGCCGCGGCGGCGGCGGCGGCCGCTGCGGCGGGGTTGAAGGGCGTTGGGGCGGTCGCCGCTGCGGCGCTGAAAGGCGCCGCGGACGCGGACGCCGCCGCTGCGGGGCTGAAGGGCGTGGGGGGCTGCTGCTCCGCAAACGGCGAGTTGGGGTGCAGGATGTTGTTGGTGGTGGTGTTGGTGTTGTGGTTGTTGGTGGTGCTGAGGAGGTGTTGGTGGTGTTGGTGGTGGTAGGACTGCGCCGGCGTCATGAAGGCAGGGGCGGCACCAGCGGCGGCTGCTGGCGGCGGAACTGTCGCCGCCGCGGCCGCGCCCGGGGCGGCCCTGGCGACGGGCGCCTCCTGCGGCGGCAGGTGCACGGTGACAGCGATGGCAGCGTCACCCGCGCCACCGCCGCTGAGCCGTGGGTCGGTGGGTCCGTCCAGCTCACCCTCATCCCCAACGCGAATGTCCAGCAGGATTTGCTCACAGGCAGCGGCGGAGGCGGCGGAGGTGCCGCCGCCACCGAAGCCGCCGCCACCCAACGCAGCCTCGGACGCGGCGCCAGCAGCGGAGCAGGTCGCCGCCAGCGGCGGCGCGGGGCCCGGGATGACGCCGTACACAGGGGGGGCCGTCGCTGGCGCCAGCCAGCCCGCTCCCGCCGCCGCCGCGGGCCCCAGCGGCAGGTGGTGGAAGTCGTACTCGGCGGCGGCGGCGCCGGCGTCAGACGACCAGTCCATGCGCCGCTCCGAGTACAGCTGCTCGTCCTCCTGATGCCAGCTGTCGTACCCGGACGAGCGGCGGGGGATGGCGCGCGCGCTGCCGCCGTATCGCGGGCTGGCGAGGGGGCCGGCGTGCTGGTACGGGTGGGCGTGCGCCGCGGCGTGCTGGGAGTTGGTGTGCTGGCCGTTGGGGTGGGAGAGGTGGTGATTGTGGTGGTGGTGGTGGTGATGGCCGCCGTGCTGGTTGTAGCTGTGGTTGTAGCTGGGCTGGCGGAAGCTCTGCTGCGTTACGTGGGGCGCAGTGCCCGCGCCGCTACTGCGCGCCGCCGGGGTGTGATGGGCCGCGCCGTGGTACTGCCCGTGGGCCTGGCCCTGGTGGTGGTGGTGGTGGTGGTCACGACCCTGGACCGCGGCCTCGGCTTTGGAGCGGTGGTGGTGGTGGTGGTTCTGGGTGCTCTGGGTCAGATGCGACACGGTGATGAAGGCGCCCTTCTGGGCCGGCTGCGGCAGCCACGGCGGGTACGACATCTCCCACTCCGCCTCGTAGCCGCTGCTGTAGCCCACCGCGTTGCCCGCGCCGTACGCGCCGCGGCCGCCGCCGCGCTGTCCGTCGTCAGCGCCCTCGTCGACGCCGTTGGGCAGCTGCTGGCTGTACGACACGCGCCGCCGCGCGCTGGCGGCTGCGGCGGCGGCCTCGCCCGCCCCCGCCGCCACGGCGGCGCTGGCCGGCGGCGCGCAAGCCGCCGCCGCCGCCACCGCCGCCGCGCCGCCGCCGCTGCTGGTCCGCGACGCCGTGCAAGCCGCCGCGCCGGCGTTGGCAGCACCACCCGCCGCCGGGCCCGGCGGAAAGCGCACTAACTTGATCTTCTTCGCTGCGCGCGGGTCCACTGCCGTACCGGCGTTGGACGGCGCTCTGGACGCGTCACTGCCCGGCTGCTGGCCCCCAGCCGCCGCGGCGCCCTCCGCCGCTGCCGCTCGGGCGCCACCGCCTCCACCGCTGCCGGCCGCCGCCTCTGCGGCGCTCGCCAGGCGCTTCTGCTGCAGCAGCCGCGACCGCATCAGGGCCGCGGCCGCCGGGCCCGAGGTGGGGATCGGCGGCAGCCCTTCTAGCTCGCTGCACGCCTCCGGCGCCAACTGCTGCTGCGGTTGCTGTGACTGCGACGGCGGCGGCGGCGAGGAGCTTTTCCCGGAGGCCTGCGTCTGGGCGGCCCCCGCCGGGCCATGCTGCTGCTGCCCGTGCACCCCAGGCCCCGGTGGCGAGACGGCGGAGCGCAGCCGCCGCTTGAGCTTGGGCTCGCCTCCGGCCGCCTCGCCCGCCTCCTCGCCCGCAGCCGGGCTGGTGTCGCGGCGCTCCTTGGCCTCCGCCAGCAGCAGCCGCGCCTCGCGTTTGATGCCGCCCAGCCCGCCGTCGCGCTTGCGGTCTGCGGACACGGTCAGCAGCAGCAGCCGCGGGCCGCAGACCGTCCATGAGGTGATGCGCACCTCGCCTCGAGACCAGGGCGCAAGGCCCAGGGACAGGTCGACGCTGGCGGTAGCCGGGGGGGCGGCCGGCGGCGCCGCGGCGCCGCCCGCGGCGGGCGCGGGGGCGGCAGTAAGCGGGGTGGCGGGCGCGGGCGCCGAGGTCGGCAGCGACGCCGCGGTCATGGTGGTCCCCTCCGCCGCGGGAGCTGGTGTTGCCGCGGGGGGGGAGGCCAGGCCTGAGGTTGTGGAGGGAACGCTGGTGGGCTGCGGCGGGGGCTGCTCCGACGCCACCTGGCCCTCCGCAGCCGGTTGCGGCTGCTGTGGTGCCGCTGTTGCCTCTGCTGCCGCGGGGAGGACCTCACCGCCGGGCGTCGGCACTGGCGCCGGCTCCGACGCCGCCGCGCCTGGCGCCGAGCCGCCGGCTGCGGCATCTGGCTTGGCCCCCGCGGCATCACTTGCAGCAGCAGCCGGGGCCTCCTGCCTGGGCTGGGCCGGGGACGGCGCAGCAGGTGGTGG
This sequence comes from Yamagishiella unicocca, assembly GCA_003116995.1. Taxonomy (NCBI): domain Eukaryota; kingdom Viridiplantae; phylum Chlorophyta; class Chlorophyceae; order Chlamydomonadales; family Volvocaceae; genus Yamagishiella; species Yamagishiella unicocca. Next base: position 120,443 of record BDSL01000034.1, on the reverse strand, counting down.
CTGGTCCTCGCCCGCCGCAGCCGCCTTCGCCCCCGAGCCCTCCGGCGCAGTGCCTGACGCGAGTGTGGCCTCAGTGCCCGTTGCGGGCTCCACCGCGGCCTCGCCGCAGGGCCCCGGAGTCGCTGTGGCCACCAGCTGCTCATCGTCGTCCTGCTGCCGTACCTCATGCTGCTGCGCCGGGCCTTCGCCGCCGCCGTCCTTGCGGCTAGAGCTCCACAACAGCAGGCCGGGCGACAGGTGCGGCAGGAGCTGCGGATAGGGGCACGGGGATCCGGGATCGGGGCTCTCTAGCCTAGGGGGCGGGCGGGCAACGCGGCACCAAGCCCAACCCTGTTCCCGGATCGGGGCTCTCTAGCCTAGGGGGCGGGCGGGCAACGCGGCACCAAGCCCAACCCTGTTCCCGGAACATCAGTGTACGAAGTAAAGCACCCGTCGCTACACTAAATGGTTACGTTGAAACCAGAAGCGACACCCGCCGCTGTATGTACATAATCTTGTCGTAGGCCAGCGCTGCTTTTTTCGGCGGCGAGGGATTGTCGGGCAGCCACTGCTGCCAACTCAGTACGCCGCCAAGGAACCACAACTGCTGCACTCTTCCCCCGCCTATCCCGCCCTCGAGCGCCGCGCTGTACTCCTGCCTGCCCCTCACCTTGCCGTTGACCTTCAGTATCACGTCCAGCTCCACCGCCCCATCCGTATCCCGGGTCTGACCGCCGGAGCTGATTGGTTGCTGCGGCGGCGGCTCCCGGCCTCCGCCAGCTATCGCTGCCGCCGCCGCCGCGAGGGGCCTCCGCAGCGCCTCTACCACCAGCGCGGGCACCGGCACCGTCGCCGCGTTGCTGATGGTGAATATCTGACGCACGACAATACAGGCACAGCAACCGCGCAGTGGCGAGCACGTGGGTTGGACAAGTCAGAAGCGGGCGAGGAAGACGTGGCGCCCGCCATTTCTACGGCGGTAGTTGCATAGCGACTGCGGCCTGCCCTGCCCAGGTAACACCCACCCGTAGATACACGTCCTGTGTTCAAATCCGTGCTTCGCTTACGGGACGGCTTCGCTTACCTCCTGCACCACCAGCTGGCTGCTGCCGAGCCCTCCAGCGGGCGCTGCTCCACGCGTGGCCGCATCCTTGGCCCTGGTGGTGTTGCTGCCACCGCCGCTGCCTGCGGCGCTGCTGCTGCGCGTCAGCCGGACGCTGACTGGCTTGTCGCCGGCGTCCGGGCCGACGGCAGGGGCGACGGCAGGGCCCACAGCAGGCCTCGCAGGCACCGCCGGCCGCAACACGTTGTCCACGCCGCGTAAGCGCCGCTGCAGCGCTAGCGAGTGGAGCAGCTGCAGTGCGTTGTCGTCCATTGCACCGTCTTCCATCTGCTTCCGCGGGGGCCGTGTATGTGTGCGTGGGGTTGGGTGGGGGTGGAGGCGAGTTGGACCGTCAGTTCAGGGCGTGGAACGACCAACGCAGCACGCACAATTGCTGCGTCGGCGTTGCGACTTTGTGACGCGCGTTGGACGTCCACTGTGCGCATGAGGAGATGATGTGATAAAATGCGTCCCAATTGGTGCTAGCGGATTGATGGCGATGATCCTGGCGACCTACCTCCTCGCCACGAGCCAGCTGCTTGGCGACGCGCAGCGTAGCGTCTGCCGGCGACATTTCAGCACCTTTGCGAGTAGCATTGACTAAAGGCATGTAGCGAGCCCATTCGAGCATGACGCCTCCAATTGATTTCGGTCGTCCATCATCTGCGAACAGATAGATCGAGAAAACTAGGTATCGCTAGCAAACATGATTGTTGCCATAAGCACAAACAGTTAAATAATTTGACAGCGTAGCTTTGAGCTCACCCGCCGCTGTGCCGCTCGCCCGATGCGACTTGGCCGGTTCTCGCGGCGATACGGCTGCCGATGGTGATAGCGACTTGGCGTCCTTTGCGGAGGCACTTGTGACTGTCGCCTTTGATGGCTCTGGCTGCGGCGGATTCGCCTTGCTGCGATCGGACGCTCGCACCGCTCCTGCGCGAGCGTTTCCGTACGATACCAGAAGTTATTGACGAGCAATTTTCACAAGCCTTCGAATCTATGTTCGCACCTGAGCTGCTCTGTTGCTTGGCGGTTGCTGATGAGCCACCAGCCCACGCCCTGGCAAGGTTGCCGAAGTTAGTCTTCTTGGTCGCGAAGTCGACTGGTTCGTGGTCGGTGTCCGGCTGCAAACCTGCTCGCCGAGCAAGTAGCTCTTCAGCTTCCTCTAGGCCTAGCTTCCAGTACTACATTGGAATTGAAAAAGAAGGTGGAACTTAAGATGTGGCCCTCACGGAGAGCTTGCCGCTATGGCCACACTTTAACCAGACACAGCCACACAACGCAGTTCTCTGCTGATCAGTAACAGAATCTGGGTAGCTGCTGACCATGCCAGATTGCGGAAGTAATATACCTTGCTTGCGTAGTTGGTACTTGAATGCCGTTCCTTGTGCTCAGAGAAATCCACCACACTCTCCCTAGTTAAAAATCCATACTTGTTATCTCCTGCAGTGAGAAGCGGATGCAGGCGGGGTAAGCAAAGTGCCGGTCGCACCCACAAAGGTATTGGGCATTCGCGCCAGGTCTCACTTGCGGGGCTATACACATTATTTAGACAATAACTCACCTAGAAACATTACGAGTAGCTTGCCGGCGTTGGACTTCATCGCGGCCATTTTGCGGACCTCCGGGGGCCCCTTGCTGGGGTGCATGACCTGCCCCGGCCACCATGGTAGCGACTTGACCTTGCCCCAAACCACCCAGCCTACCAATTGCGTCGGATATGACGCTTCCATGGTGGACAAAAGTTGTTTCGCGCACTTATTCCACTAGGGAGCACAATGGAAGGGAGCGTGTGCAAGCAGCTTCGCCATCATCGTAGCGTCAAATGGATATCGTGTATAGCCGTAGGGCGGATAGGCTAAGAGCCTTCCGCGGGTGGTACGGCATCGTCATAGTATGTGTGCCAACCGATACAGGACTAGTTGGCTTGCATGATACTTTTGAGTAATAGAAAGAAACGCAATTAGCTTTTTCTAGTCTCGTGTGAGGCCAGTTCAAAGTATTTAGCACAATTTCCAGCCGGCGTTCAAGACCATTTACGGTACCATTTGATCTTTAGCTGTAGGACATTTATAACTTCACCTTAGTGTTTCCACTTACCAGGTATTTAGTTGCGCCTGCTCCACGAGCAATGTCCAAGTATGGAGTCTGGATGCTAGAAAAGCTGGTCATTAAATACTGTGACATGGGCGGAAGCTCAAGGGGTATGCGGTAGGTCGTCCGCTGTTTTATCGGCAAGGCCCCCGTGCAGATTGTGATTCCAGCAACATTGGCCGTGCGTAGGCTGTTCCTCAATGAAGCGCTGCCAGCATTTCAAGGACAGAACCCTCAGTTAGCAGTGGAAGAGGTGGTTCGGCGGTATCGCCACCCCATGCTTGTGGCCCTTTACCGTGAGTGCGGGTGAGGGGTTAGGTTGACACGACTTCTACCCATTCCTGTTACCGTTCCCACGTACTTCATGCGGTGCTTCCCCTCCCTCTTCACGCTTATGCGGTTGGTTGGATAAGCAAACTGACGTGGCTGGGGACGTGGGAATGTGGTATGTTTATGTTTACCTGAAACTGGTCGACGAAACCACTGTCTACAGCCCTGCCGTGAGATGGGTCCTACTTGCACGAGTGCACCCAGTCAACCCGCACTGGTTCCGACCCAGATGGGAGGCCCTCCCTAGACCGTTATGTGTGGTCGTATGGGTGTTCTGTGGTCATCCAAGTGAAAAGCCTTACTGGGACATCCTGAAAAACTGCCCCAAGGCGCATGCTGCCCCGGCTCCCCTCTCTGTAAACCCCAGCTGGCTCCCGTGCATGCATGGCGTGCCCACTGCCCAGGCAATGGTCGCTCCAAGCCGGTATGCGTGAAGAACCAGGCGCCAAAGGACATCATGGAGCAGCTCATGTGGCTGCGCAACTCCCACGGGCGCGGCATGGAGTATCACGTGGTTCGCAGCCGGCACTTGACGCGCACTCCCAGCATACAGGGGCAGTGGACGGTGGACACGTTTGCGGCGCAGCTGGAGCAGCAGAATGCGCGGCGGCTGGCGCGTACGGCGATGCAGACGCAGTACTGAGGTGTACGCTAGTTGCGTGAAGCATGTGGGACTGAGCGGACGTGTTGGGTATAGTACAGATTTCTGATCCACATGCGACCTGGGTGCGCGGAGCGTGCTGTGCTACGCTGGTGCACATGTTGCGGCGAGCGTGGTGGCACATTAGTATACGGTAACAGCTGGCTCGTTGCGCGGACAGGAGTCGAGCAGTGTTGGCCACGAGGACGTCAGGAAGGCAAATGCCTGCCCTGGCTTCTCTGGGAGCAGGAGGATACGGTAGATGAAGGTCTGGTTGGACGCGGCGAAGCTGGGGCTTCGTTGCAGCCAACTGTATAACCGAAAGGCGGACTGGATCATTTTGACATAGCGGACTATGGCCATTGCCCCGACGCCTACAAACGGGACGGTGTACACCTGGCGGCCCCGTTACGCGTCCTCGCGTCAGCCGACAATGTACTTACTCGGGAACACAAACGCCTGCTGACAGCTGTGACGGAGCGCGCGAAATGCACACGACATAAAGCTGCTAACGCAGATGCTCCTTAGCCCGTGCCTGATCGCAGCACGAGCAGTTTCGTTCCGCACGCTAACACGCAGCAAATTACGGCAGACGCTGTTGACTCGAGGCCGCCGCCGTTCGGCAGAGCTACAGCCCGCATGCCTGCTGCTGTGTCCCGCTGCCCGCTTGCCCTCTCTCGCCTTCACGCGCAGCTTGCCTCCGCGGTATCCATGCGGCAAGGCGGCGCTGCGTCCGCCTGCACTTGCGACTAATCAATGTCAAGCTCGTCCGGCAAATCGTAATCAACCATCTCCTCCTCGTACACCTCGCCATCGAGGTTGGGTTCCAGAGCGTCGACGACCTGCCCCTCCTCGGCGGTGCCGCTAGGGCTCGCACCGCCACCCTCCTCCTCCACGCCGCTGTCGTCGTAGCGGCCGGGCTCAGCTGCGCCGCTGTCAACGCTGCGCACGTCGTCGCGGTCGTCACTAGCCTGCGGCCTGCCTTCGCGGCGGTCGCCAATAGCACCGCCGCCATCCAGCACGTCCGCCTTGCCACCCACTGCAGCCTCTGACGCCGCCGCGTTTCCGCCGCCAGCACCGCCAGGGCGGTCCAAGTCGCTGCGCCCTCGGCCACGCTCGGGGCTTGTGGGCTTGCGTTGGACCGGCCGGGGGTCCCGGCTGCTGCCAGGCCCGCGGCCTGCGCCGTCGCGCTCCGCAGCCCCCCGGTCACCGTCCGGCGGGCGCCGCGCGCTGTCCGAGGCGCGGGCGCCGTCACGCCGGACCTCCCCAATAGGCCGAACATCGTCCCGGCGCGAGGCCTCCGGCCGATCGTACCGCCGTGAGGCATCTCTCGCGGCTCCGGCCGTGCCACGCTCCCGGTCCCTGTCTCGCTCCCGCTCTCGGTCGCGTTCTCGGTCCCTGTCGCGATCCCGCTCCCTCTCCCGCTCACGCGCGCGATCGCGGTCGCGGTCGCGGTCGTACTCGCGGTCCCGGGTCCGATCCAGCTGCCGCTCACGACCCCGGTCCCTGTCAGGGCTGGGCGCGTCCCGGCGGCGATAGTCCGGCTCACGCCCGTCCGGCCGCCGGTCAAACCGCTCCCTTTCCGCAGCCGGACCTAGAGGCGACGGCGGCCAGTGCGCGGGGCCGGGCCGGCCGCCCGGCGGATACCAGCCCGGCTGCGGAGGCTGCGGTGGCTGCTTGAAGGCCGGGTCGTAGGGAACCGGTTGTGGTGGCATGGGGCCACCCGGTGGTGGCGCCCAGACGGGTGGCTGAGTGTAGCCCTGCCAGTCGTGCGGGTGAGGAAGGTCGCCGCCGCTATGCCGCGGAACCCCTGGGTATGGCGCGTCAGGCGGCTGCCGGGCCTCGCCCCGCCGGTCCCGGCCCGGGCTGCGACTCGACCGCAGGTAGCTACCATTACGGTCCCGGCTGCGGCTGCGGCTGCGCGGGCCGCGACGACCGTCACGACCCTCCCGCCATTCCCGGCTGCGGCTGCGGCTGCGATCCCGCCGCTGATCCTCTGGGCGCCGGGCGCCACCACGGCTGGTGCTGCGGTGAAGGTGGTCGTCACGCAGGTCCCGGCTGCGCTCCGGGCTGCGGCCCGTTCGGCCGTCCCGCCGCTCCCTGCTCCGCTCGCCCTCACGCCCGCGGTCGGCTGGCCGGTCGGGACTGTGGCCGCGCTCGGGCCCTCGTGGCGGCGCATCCTGCGCCGCCCATCCCTGAGGCCGCGCGTGAGCTACTGCCAGCTCCGAAACCCACTCGCCGACAGCACGTTGGCTGTGGTCAGGCGCCTCGCCCGGCGGCGGCAGGGCCTCGATCGGCCGTGCGCTGCTAGGGTGCAGTGGGGCCTGTTCCTCGTGTTGCTGCTGCTGCTGCCGTTGTGGTTGCTGCTGCTGTCGTTGTTGCTGTTGCTGCTGTGTGGCTTGCCCTGTCGGCGATGGAACCCCACCGGGCGTGTAGAGCGGCGCGCGATTCCATGAAGCTGTCGACGGCGGGGGAGCCTGAGCCGTGGCTGCCGGCCGCTGGTGCTGCTGCTGGCGCTGCAAATGGTCCTGTTGATGAGGAGCGGAGGCGGGAGGCTCCACCACTGCTTGCACCGTAGCCCCGCCGTGGCGATCACTGCTGGTAGCGAGGGCTTTGAGCTCGGAGTGCACTCCCTGGAGCCGCCGCAGCAGCGCCACGCCCTTGGCGATCTGCGCGCTGCGCTCCTCGACGGCTTGGGCGGCCGCCTCCTGCTGCCGCAACTGCGCTGCGGTGACCGACTTGCGCCTAGACGCCGCGCCCTTGCCCGGCGGCAGGAATTGTTCGGGCAATGGCAGCGGTTCCTTGTTGTGTTGGCACTCGCGCATAAGTTCCGCCATTCGGCTGCGGAAATTCACGTTTAGATGACCCGGCCGTCGCGGCTCATGCAGGTACGACTGCCTCGGCTGGCCGGCCCCTGCCCCGCCGGCGCCGCCGTCGTCGTAGTCCTCCGCCTCCGCCTCGTCATACTCCTCCTCCACGTACCCTTCGTCGTACTCCTGTCCGTCGTACACAACTCCATGCTGGCCGTACTCGCCCGCTTCGACGAGCTCGTCGTCGTCCTCCTCGCCGGCGTCCTCCTGGTAGTCTTCCTGCTCGTCGAAGTTGTCGTACGCCCCCTCGTCTTCCTCCTCCTCATCGTGCAAGCCAAAGGAGTGGTGGATGGGCGCGTGCCCAGCGCTTGGTCGCCGTGGCGGCGCGGCGGTGGCTACGTAGCCACCGCGCCCGCCCGCCGTCCGACCGCGCCCCCGTCCCCGTCCGACCGTCGGGGAGGTGACAAGCACGTACTGCGTGTTGCCGGGGTGGGCTTGCGCCCGCGCCGCCCCGCCGCGAGCTGCATGGCTCCAGCCGCCGCGGGTAGGTGCCGTCCGCCCACCGCGGGCATGGACGCCCCTTCCAGCCCCATGTGGTCTCGGGCCGAGTTGCTGGTGGTAATGCTGCTGCTGCGCGGCCCCCCCCGCAGTTGAAGGCCGCCTGTCAGCGGCAATGGGGCGACCGGGGGGCGGGCCAGCGGTTACACACAGGAGACGGAGGCGGCAAACAGGAAGCTGCGGTCATACCGCACAGGGCGGGTGTCGAGCTATGAACGTTACGCGCGGGGGGTGGCATAAAAACCGTCTACGCGCGGGGGCCGAGGGGCGGCAGCCAGTGTGCAATGCGGGTTTGCAGGGCTTGCGCCTCGAAGCTTACTTCGCTGCTGACTTGGCAATGTCGTCGAGGGAGAGACTCAGCTTCTGCGCCAAAGGGATGGCACCACCGGCTACATCGTCCTGAGCGGGTCGCTTCTTTACAGGTTGCGGCTGCTGCCTCGGCTGCTGCTGGTGCTGCCGGGGCTGTTGGTGCTGTGGTTGATGCTGTTGGTGCTGCTTTGGCTGCTGCTGAGACCTTGGCAAATTCTTGGGAGGTTGCCTAGGCTCCTGCCTAGGCTCCTGCTTTGGCTGCTGCCTTGGCTGCTGCGATGGGACGGGGATCGGGTGCCGTGAAGCCGGCTGCCGCGAGGGCTCCGTTGGCGCAGCTCCCCTGCCTGCTGTAGATCCACGCCCAGGTGCGAATCCACGACCTCCTGTCTGCGCTCGGGGCGCTGTTCCACGACCTGGAACCCCACCACGTCCAGCCCCGGATGGTTTCTTGATCAACGCATCAAGCGGCAGCGACAGCCTCTCTATGGTCCGATCCATGGAAATTGTGTAACAATAAGTTGCAAGCTGAACCGAGTAACACAGCAAGGTGCATCGCCGGCGTCTTCAGCAGCGAGACCGGCTTGGAATGCAGCTCTTGCAACAACACAATTACTATCTAGAACCCATCTTGCACTAGTGGCTTCAGCTTGAGAGGTAAGGCCAAAGAGCCAAAGACGCACAATACTGCGACATGTACGGCACGGCGGGAAGGCTTGAAGCAGCGGCGGTCGAATGTAGCGACGGTACCAGTAGAGTGGCCAATTGTCATTTTTTCATAACGGGAAAGCCATTACTCTTCAGCTCTACTTGCAAGGACGCCGTCGCCATGGCCCTGACGGGCATTGCCTGTAGCGGCTTAAGGATCACCAGGGCGCACTCTCAGCTGAGGAGGCTTTCAGCGGGGCTTGGTGGCACGCTACGGCGGCCGGTGGTGGCGCGGTCATCTTCGCGGGACGACGCCGTCCAAGCTGACTCAATATTCCCGATAGCTGCAGAGCCGCGTTATGAACCGAGCTTGCCCTTCCAAACAGCGGTGCAGCGGCTACGTGAGCTGCTGGAAGCGGCATCATGGTAAGAGCGCCATAAAGCCCTTGTTATACTGCCGTGTCGCCGACACAGCAAATGTGGAGCGAGTGATTCCTATATGTGGAATTGAAGTGATATAATACGTATTAGGCGTGCAGGCGTTCTGGTGCAGAAGTAACGGGAATTTCTGTTGTCCTTGACGTCATGTTTGCGTTTTTTACTGACTGTAAATTGATGGAGCAAACTTAGCCGTGAATAGGATCGCTGCAAGATAGTCAGCAGGGACGCCGCGGCGCACGCTGCTCTGCACTACACTGCCCGGCCCCAAAACTCCCTCCTGCTACCCTTCCCACAGGGAGTCAGAAGATGAGCTACTGCGCCACGAGGTAGCCAACCTGGTTCCGGAGATGAAGCTGACGCTATTCACCAACCTGGGCTCCGTCCTGACCCTGGCGGCCTTCGCCACCAGCTGGGTGACGGGCGAGGATCCGCTCGGTACGCACAGGCGCTCCGTTCCACCAAACGTAGCGGCATCGCGTGGTCGTTGAAGCGCGGCTCAGCCACCCACACACCCACGCTGCGCCTTCCGGCGCAACCCTTTGCCACGGCGCTGTACCTGGTGCGTTTCGTGCCGCCTCGACCCCACCGCCCCTCCCTGGCCCCTTCCTGTAGGTGGCTTTGGCCTGAGCGATGACAGCCTCGCTGCCGGCGCCGCTGGGGCCGGCTTCGCGCTGCCGCTGATCCTGTGCTCCGTGGTCAGCCGGCTGAACTCCGTGCGACACACCTTCCCCGTGCTGGACGACCTGCACGACAGTCAGCAGGAGATCGTCAAGCCCATAGTAGATGGTGCGTACCCTCTGTCATTGCGGATGGTGCGTGCCCTCTGTCATCCCGCCCGACGACATCCATCGGGTGGTATTGCGCACGAACTTCCGGTGACCCAGATGGACTCCACCACTCCCGCTGCCCTCCGGTGCATGCTCCTGCCCCTCAGGCCTCTGATGCACTCGTGCGCCCATTTACCACCGCACCCTCACCGTCCGCTCCCGTCCACTCACGCGCAGACCTAAATTCCTCCCAGTTGCTCATCCTAGCGTCGGTGCTGGTGGTGCCCTCCATGCTGCTGCTGCTGCCCGCCTTCCACGGGGCGCTCATGGTGGCGGGGCACATCATGGCTGCCGACTTGCTGCAGCCGCTGGGGCTGCACCTGCACCTCCCGGACCTCATGCGCCGCCAGGCGGGAGCGCTGGTGCCGGCGGTGTGCAGCGCGTACTTCGCGGGTAGGCGGGCGGGTGGATGCGTGGGGGGCGTCAGGGAAGGCCTATGGAAGCGAGAAAAACCGTCTAGGACTAGGATGCGTGGGCGAGCGGATTAGTCGCGGCCCGGCTGGCCGCGTGGACCGGTAGTTCCGTAGGCGTGCGGGTGCGGTTTGCAACGGTTGAGAACAGTTGAAGAGCTGGGCAGATGGGGGGCCTCGGGTGGGTCCATTAGGTTGATCGGAAGGCGGACAAGAGTACGGGGTGTTGCGTACTGGGCGTGGGAAAGTGGTTTGGAAAAGCCTCACCGCATTTTCCACCCCATCCTGCTGCGACCGCTCTGAAATACGAGCCACCGTGTGTGGGTCGGCGTGTCGTCAGACCCTCGCGACTTACGTGCCACCCAACGTGCCACCCCTCCCCTTTCCCCGCCCTCCGCAGCCTGGGTGGTCACCCGCCAGCTTGACGTAAACGACCACCAGTTTGTAGCCATACGGGAGGCGCTCGAGTCGGCGGACCGCTACTTCCTGCATGCAGCGGCCGAGCGCGCGGCGGAGCGGCCCGACATCCTGCGGCAGCACCAGCCCTGGCTGACGGAGGCGGGCGGGCCGGTGACTTCGTTCGCGAGCGTGGGAGACGCGGCGCAGGGGTCCGTGGACGTCACCGCGAGCAGTAGCGGCGGCAGCAATGTGCCGCTGCGGCAGCTGGGGGCGGAGATGTCACAGGCGTTCAAGACGGTGAGGAGTGGGCCCGGAGCCCGGGGGGGACGAATGCGAGGGAAGCTTTGGTGGTCGTGAGACGTATGCATACGTACAAGTGGTTGCAATCCGAGAGAGCCGTGCTCCTTGCTGTCCGCGCCAACCGCTAACCCTGCCAATCGTTCAACTTCTCGGCCTCGTCGGCTTCGTCTCACTCCTGCCGGCTTCCTTTTCGCACTGCACGTCTTTTGGCCCCAGGTGTCCATCCTATGGCTCATGACGCGGCGGAAGGCGGCACGCCTGGCCTACGTCCTCACCGCCCTCAACGTGAGCTACTTCGGGATCATCTGGCACCAAACCCGCGACCTGGCCACTCCCGTAACCGCCGCGCTCCTGGCCACGCTCACCGAGTTGTACCTCATCAAGTACTTCCCACGCGGGCGCAGCAGCAGCAGCAACAACAAGATGGTCAACAACAATAACAACAGCAAAAACAGTGACGCCGGCATCAACATCAAAAACGACAACGATGAGTAGATGCCAGATTAGGCACCAGCTAGTGGCCTTGCCGAGCTACGGACGCGGAGCTCATGTAGCCGCATGCGGGCAACACCAGGACGTAGCACTATAGACACACATTGGCAGCGCGCTCAGGTTTGGCGGCGCGCTGGCATTGTGAGACTTATTTGGGGCGCGCTGGCGCTTACTCCTGAGGCAAGAGACGGCTGGCCGGTTGCTATTTACCGGTCAGCCGCGCCCAAAACAAGACAGGGCAGGATTCGGTGCGTCCCGACCTGCGGTCAGTGTCGCCAACTTTGGGTTGCGTGGGTTGCAGACCCGCCAGAGGGAGTGAAGATGCTGGCTTGGGGGTGCGAGGCGCTCGGCTGGGATGGGCCATTTGGCCTTGTACAAAAGGAAGACAGGGACACGTGGTGGGGTCCCAGGCGTTGCGCAAATCAGTTGCGCTGGCTGGCGTAGTCATAGGTCGTGCCAGTGCAGCGCAGGAAACACCGTTGCACTGTGCCAGAGATTGTGCCGTGACGTGCGAGCCCCTATAAGTTGCTGGGGCGGAATGCCACTATATAAGCTAACGTGGCAGCTTGCGAATTGCACATACAGAATACCTGAGAGAAGAAAATTACGAAGAAAATCACAAATGCAAGGCACCATTCTTCTCGAACCCGTGTTTCTCAGGCCAGAGGTCCCCGCCCGGCGTCGTACGCGCAAGTAGTTGTGTCCCCTTTACTGGGTGATGGTGGCGGTGCGCGTTGCCGATTTGTTCATGTGGTTGGTGGGCCTAATCCGCAGCCTCGTTGTTTACTTATTAAGGTTGTACCACATCATGGGCTTTGGCCGTTGCTAGTGGGGCCGGTGCCACCTCGGCTGTCGGCCTGCTGGGGAGCAGCCCCCCTGGCACCTGCGTGGGGACCTGACCGCGCAGGACCCGTGGTTCGCCCTGCGTCACATATTGTTAGCGCCCTGCCTGCTCCACATTCCGGCAGGCGGTCGTTGTGTACGATTATAGTTGTCCCCACGCGCCGGGCGGTGGTTTGTACGTGTACTTGATGCAGATGGCCGCGAATTGGTTGTGTGTTGATGTCGCGATGATCCTGGTTCTGCCCGGGTTGCAGTCGTTGCGACGGCTCAACGCCGTTTTTTCGTTGCCGGTGTTATCGGTCGGTTTCCCTTTTATTATTGCTGTGCGGTGTGGGCGCAGCGGGACGCGGCTGGCACTCCGGTGTCATGCCGGGACCTGGCGAGTCTGTTCCAAGTTACCACCCACGCCTGTTGCACGAGTCACACGCCTTGTACCCTTACCCTTTAGATCGTGGCAATCTGGCAAAGCCTATGTTCAGGTTGTGGGCTGCTGGAATGCGATTGGAGCAAGCAGATGTCCAGCGCCCAGGCCCAGAGGACCCGGTGCGGTTGGGTCGTGTCGTGGTGAAGCTCCAGTGCCTCTGGTGAGCAAGGGCCCCCAGAGTGGTGTGCCGTGCCCAGCTCACCTTGTAACGAGCCTGCCTGTAGGAAAGCGCTGCATGCCCGCGCAATGTCGCACTACTTCGGGTTGCATCACGCAGCGTTGCTTGTGGCAGGCCCAAGGGACAATGGCGCCTTGACGCGTTCTAGCTTGCCAGTACCGACGCCGTGCCAATAATGGTACCGGTGTCTCGAAAGTCGCAAGGATGCTGAGGTCCCCAGGAAAACACGTCATATAAGGCGCATTATATAGCCATCCTGCCGCATAGGCTGCCTCTGACTGCCACTGACTGTCCGTCCCCCTGCCTAAACCATAAGGCCATGCGCTCTGCTCTGGGGTCATGTGCGGCTTGGCGTTTCTCGGCTTTTTTCCCAATTAGGTCTCCTTACCTCAAGGAACCCTGGGGATGCGGTCACAGGGGCAAAGGCACCGGTCACAGGGGCAAAGGCACCTGTCACAGGGGCAAAGGCAACTTCATGAAAGGCTGGGTGTATGGCTGCGCTATGGAGGATGGGAAAGCACACCGATGGAGATGCAAAGGACACGGTTGAGGCAGGGTGTATGGCTGCGCTATGGAGGATGGTAAAGCACACCGGTGGAGATGCATAGGACACGGTCTCATGAAGGGACCAAGTAGGGGCCCCGTGGGGTCCCAACTGCTTGGAAGGCAGCAAATGCACGGCCACAGGCGGGGCCCGCGGGATCAGGGCTCAGGGAAAGCCAGGCGTGTATCATCAGTAACAAGGTCCCCAATGCAGAATTGTGGTCGTGATGGGTTTACTGCGATGGTACGGGAAAGCGGTACGGCGGGACCGTGGCATGCAACAAACTGATGCATTTCAGACCAGAAGTGGACGGTTCATTTCAGATGTTCTGTAATCCTTGCAGTAGCGCTGGTTAGAATTGTAGATTAGCATGCCTTGACCATAAAGTGCAGGAACGATAGGAGGAGGAATTCGAAAAAATGAGTGCAACGCGTGCTAAAACGAAAGTGGTGGTCCGAAACCTGCCACCAGCAATGACGGAGGACACATGGAAGAAAGTGTTGGACAACCTTGCCAATGGACGCTACACCTGGCTGTCATACTACCCAGGCAAAGTCAGGTGTGCAACGGCATCCAGTCTGCACGTCAAGATGAAGTAACAGCATCTTGCGGTTGCTTAACCCTGGCGTTTTTACACCAATCCCGAATGTGCGCAGCTTGAAGCGAATTGCGTTTTCCCGAGCCTACATCAACTTCACGACGGTGGAAGATGTCTACGACTTCAAGCAACGCTTCGATGGACATGTCTTTATCGGTCAAAAGGGCCACCAGTACCGGTGCTCGGTTGAGTATGCACCGCTTCAGAAGGTGCCGGCCTTGGAGGAGAAGGCTCACGCTCTGGAGGGCACAATCGATAAGGGTACGTCCCGTAATGGGGCCCAGCTCATAACTGTGGGCGCTGGGGTCGGCGTGCCTGCCTTGACGGGGGTGTAGGCTCGGGTAAGCTGCTGGGAACAGGCGATGCGTGCCGCCAGTACGGCCGAGGTACTACAATAACCACAATCTTCAGCATGCGATGGCTTATTGACCTCCCGACCGTGACCCAACGCTGCGGCAGAGCCGCGCTGCGACTCCTTGACAACCTGGGCTCTTTACCATTTGCGACCCCCTCCCCACCCCTGGGCACCGCCCCCGACTGCGGCTCCCGCCAGACGCGGATTACATCGCCTTCATGGAGGCGCTGGAGTCCGGCCAGGGCCCGCCCAGCGTCGCCGCCGCGAGCACCGCGGGCACGGCCTCCGACATGCCGTCAGCGTCGGCCGCTGCCGCCGCCGCCGCTGGCGGTGAGGGCGGCGACGGCAAGGTCGTCATGTCCCGCCTCATGCAGTACCTGGTCCGCAAGTACGCTGAGGGCGGAAACCGGCTGGGCGGCATGCGCTCCGCCAGCAAGGCGAAGCAGAGCAAGCAGGACGTCATACAGCAGGTGCAGGACGGCCGCGGCGGCGGCGGGGGCAGGACCGCCAGGGCCGCGGCGGCGGCGGCCGCCGCGGCCACGGCCGCCATCTCCGCGGCGGCCGCGGCGGACAGCGGCGTTGGGAGGGGAGGGCGGCGCGAACGGGAGCGTGAGCGTCCTGTCAAGGGGCAGCAGGCGTCAACGGAGGCCAGCGGCAGCAGGACGGCGGAGAAGCAGTCGACGGGACGGGGGGTGTCAGGCAAGGGTGTACGCGCCGGCTCAGCGGCTGCGGGGGCTGGCGAGGCGGAGGCGGCTCCGGTGGTGCTCCTGACGCGGGGCGGCGCGGGCCAGGCGGGGTCTTCGAAGGGCGCTGGAAAAGAGGAGAAGGCTCACGCTGGCGGCGGTCGCGGGGAGCTGCGGCAGCACAAGCAGGGGGACGGGCGGGCGGCTGGCGCGGAGGCTGACGGGGCGGCGCCGCACGAGCAGGAGGGAGGCAGGGCGCGTGGCGGCGGCGGAGGGAGCGGCACTCGGGCAGCGGAGCAGCGGGGCGCGCGGGGCCAGGAGGTGGAGCCGCTCGTTGTGCGGCCGCAGGTGGCAGCCGCTCCGAGACTGCTCCTGGTGAAGGGCGGCGAGGCGCGGCAAACGCAGGTGCGGCTTGGCAGCGCGGCTATGGTAGTCCTCGAGGTGGTGCTGGGCACGGCACGGGGCCATGGATGGACGATCTGGGTCACTGGGGTTTCCCAATGGCGTGGATGTCCACCCGTGAATGGCCGACTAGGCGGCGGATGACGCACCAGGTGCAGTGCTCCTCGCCGCCTTGAGTGGTGTTGCAGCCCAGCCCTGACACCGACAACTGACACGTGAGGTACGGCGCTCGTGGGATACGCCATGCCGCACCGTCCCTGCAACCCGCCGTCTATGGTGCGGGTGTCCGGTCGTAACCCCGGACCGCACCTCAACGCTCGCTCGGTGCCTCCGCACGCAGGTGGTAGCGGACGGCGGTCGGACGGCGTCCGCCGCACCACCCACATCGGCGGCAAAGAAACAGCACCAGGAAGCCCCCAGGCAGCCGCAGCAGCAGCAGCAGCCTCGGGGCGGCAAGTCGCAGCAGCAGCAAGCGCAGCAGGAGGACGTGGGCCCCACCAACGCCACAACCGGGGCGGCGGACGCCGGAAGGCCCGGCAGGGCAAAGGCACAGGCGCCAGCCGCAGCGGCCGAGCGGAACAGCGGGAAGGCCGCAGCGGCTGCGGTGACCACTCCGCGGGCACCGGCACCAGCTACGGCACCGGCACCAGCTACGGCACCAGCTACGGCACCAGCTGTCAGCGCCCCTCCCCCGTCTGGCGGGGCGGCGGATGACGGGCTCGCAGCCACCGCCTCGGCGGCAGCTGCGGCGGCGCTATCGGCCGCGACCGCCCGGCACCAGGCGGTGGCGGGCAAAAAGGTCCGCGCGGGCTTCCAGATGTACGTGCCGGGGTCGCTGCGGGGCCGCGCCCCGGCCGGCGCACCAGGGGACGGCGGCGCCGCCAACCCGAACGGATGACGCCGTGGTCGCGAGTAATTAGCGAAGGCTTGTGTAAGGTAGGGAGGTGGCTCCTGTGGCGGCTGGTGGGCGGGGATTATCGCAGCAGGGGCGCGTGTTGTGGCTGAGGGGTCGCCCAGGAGGGGAAGTGCGATGGAAGGTGCGCCATTGGGGCCGGTCCAGCCCGTCGCCCAACGCCCTTGCAAATGGCCACGGCTCGTCACTGCCCGTTGCCCGTTCCTCCCGCCTGCTCCTCGTGGCCCGCGTCATGCGTATCGTCCAAACCTGACGTGCCCCTAATGCACCCTGCCGGTTCGCAGGGGCAAGGGCGCTGCGAACGAGTGGCCAGTGAAACGACTCCTGGTCCCTTCGAAGGCACCCCCCGACGTCAGTGGCTGAGCGCAACTACCGTCCAGTAGTATGGCCAGCCCGCCGTCGGCCACCTCCCCGACCAGTTGAAAAGGCGACCCACAAGGCTCTGCTCCAGCGGAAGTGCTGTCGGAGGGCGGCTCGTCGGAGCGGATTGTCGGCGACGGCGACGACAGGGGCCAGCCCGCCTGGGTCGTGGAGTACAGCAGTTCACCTTTGCTGGCTGCTGGCCAGCCAGCCCAGTCCCGCCCAAGCGGGGCTTTGCAGAGGGAACATGCCCGCGTTGTGGTGTGCGCACTGCTGACTCTTCCTTCGGAGGCGCGCCTACCGGTGCTCCTGGTGACGGCTGCTCGAGCGACAGCAGCGTGCTGACGGACGGCCTCCAAGTTCTTTGCCATATAAACGGCATGGAAAACCACGACGGTTGGCGGTTACCGTGCACCAGGCGCTTCGAGCAGGCACGAACTTGGGCCTCAAGAGTACTGCCCCTCGCCTCCAGCCAGCGTTTCACAGCGCGAAACGCGATGCCAGGGCTGAACAAAAACACGCTGACCCTGGCGGCTGATTAGGTCGTTGGGCCGAGTTCATGGTCATGATGCCACCGCGCCGCGCTCTCCCACTTGCCCAACAAAAGCAGCGAAGCGCTCAAAGCCCAGTTGAAGCATCCAACGCGGCTTCCTCCTTTTTCTGCCGCACCTGCATCATCGCGCTCGCAGCACCCCGGCTTCCCTGTGCCTATGCCCTTCGCGCGGCCTGACACTGGCTTCGGCATGCAGACCCCCATGCTTGCTGATAAGGATGGGGTTCTGGCGGCCCCACAGCACCTGGGCACACTCGTGATGTTGACAAATGAGCCGACAACCGCCGAAGCCTTGCCACTGCCGGACTCCGCGGCATCTTCGCTGCAGCTGTGGCGCCGTGCGCGTGCCGATGCACGGGAAGGGACGGCTGTACGACATGAGCCATCAGAGTTGTCGATGCACGCTGCGGGGCATGGCAGGGCCCCACAGGCCCTGCCATTGGGTTTCGGAGCCCTCGGCGGCTGCCCAACGAATTGCGCTCTTTGATGCATTGGTTAGTGGCAGCCCACGCGGCACAACGCTTGAGGCCATGCGCCCATGAGCCGGTTGCTAAAGCGACCCGAACTCGCACGCAGCGAACCAGCGGTGTGGTAGGAACAATCATTGACTTTGTGGAACTGTAAGTGGTTGCAATACTGTAAGCACAAGTTTGCCATACTTCCAGATCTTGGAGAGTGTGGAGGCATAACAGGCATGGTCGCGCATCGCACGCAAAGCCATCGTTACCTGCGCCGCTCACGGTTTATCGGACATCGTTCAGCGCTCCCAGGCCTCAGCCACCAGCCTACGCCGGCCTAGTGTAAGTGTTTGAGCAATGGCCTCTGGAACTCGGCAGCTGGCGCGCCAACTGTGAATGGCGGAGTCCGCTTCGTGGAGGAAGTGCATGTGGGTTTATTCCTTGCATCGTTTATGTCTGACTAGGTATTCATCCCCAGTTGGCATCCACATACTTGGGCCACGCAGCGGCGAGCAGCACGTCCGGGAGGGACGGTGTTGCTTGGAGCGCCGTGGACCGTGTGTACATTGAGTACGGGAACAACCCCAGCCGGCTCTATAGCACGTCCAATTGCTGCAAAACCGACGTTGCCGGAAGCATTTGGGCCCGGGCTATCTTTGTGCCAACAGACTTTACGGCTACTGCGCCGTCGCTGGCCATGCCTCCCCACAGACCCGCAGTCAGCTTGTCGCGCAGCGTCAGGTGCAGGCCTTCCGAGCGCTCCAATGTCACATAGCTGTTTGTGTCCAACCCCAGACACCACTGGCATCAGAAGTGCGGTTGTCCCCCTTCGTGTCTGCAGAATGAGCAGCGAATACTTGTCTTGCACGTGACCGTACGTGACAAGGGCACAACTGCCATCCCCTCCTTCAACGCGGTGGCGGCCCCGGCAGAGCTCCAGGGGGATCTACAGTACTGGCCGAGGATGTTTGTAGGGCAGCATGCTTACGCCACCCTCACGGTTCTGTGAACAGCAGCATCTCGTCACCTTGTGGCGGTTGGGGGGGGGGAGAGGGGGTCCGCAAGTTTATAGTCCCTGGTGGCCGTCGACTAACTCGGCGCGGGCTTGGGCCAAGGGTACCGACAAGATTTTGATCCTGCGACGTGTATGTGTATATGTGATAAATGTCGACATTAAGGTCTACGACTTTGCATTAGGAAGCATGAATTTGGAGTAAGACATTGTATAAGGGCTGGCCATGTTGGCGGCGTGCCGTGCTGCCGTGCGACAAAATGCAACTTTGAACGTTATTCCCAGCCTTTTAGTCGTTATTCACTTATTAGTATCATCCTCTACCTACCACTGCTGTGCTTCTACCGCCGCCGGCGGTGCGAACGGGATCTCTGCTGAAAATGAGCCGAGGGAAGCTTCGCTGGGGAGACACTCTAGATGACGAGGACCTGCTGCCCCCGCCCGTAGTTAAGGGGCCAGATGATAATGGCATCAAGACCGCGATTGAATATTTCAAGAACGAGAAGGGCGATGCTATCAAGAAGACCACAAAGATTAAGGTGGTGACTGTGGAAAAGAAGGTCTACAAGGTGCGATGGATAAATACAGCTTCTGGAATAATGGAGATCTGCTACGTGTCCGTCCCTTGAGCTGCAATTTGGAGGCGGCGCGCTCTAGCCGACTTTCGGCGGCTGCAGAACGTGCGCCTGACCATGGGGCCTATGGCTGGTGCTACAGGTGTCGGAGGAGCGGCGGAAATGGCCCAGGTTTGGGTTGGCAGCAAGGGAGACACCGCAGGACTCCGTCACAGTCCAGGCGGTGGAGGAGATCCCCTTTGAGCGTGTGCGCCAGATCAAAGCCACGACGCAAGAGAAGAAGGCAACAGATATCCAGCAAGTGCTTGCCACAGCAGACAAGACGGTCATTTCCGGCAGGTGCGCTTACTTTTCAACTTCACTCGCGGCGGCTGCGATACCGCGGCCAACGAGCTGGATTCGCGGTTTCGCTTATTGCACTGCGTATCGTTTTGCAGCATCAAGGAGATGCTCTATAAGAAGCGCATGGAGCGTGAGCTGCTGCGTGCTAAGGGTCTGCTCAAGGAGGCGGAGAAGCCCCCGGACGAGGTACGGTATTTGTAGCCCTGCGCGCTACCCCATACCTTTGCATCGGGGAGAGGGGAGAGGGTTCCCAGACCTAAAGATGTGGCGGGGACATCGTTGGGCGCAGATTGGATGGACAGGGGCCCGGGTGGGAGGAGCACACTTCGTCGGGGCGATGGCGGTCACTGCTGGACTCAAGTCACCTGTTGATATGACCTCGACGAGGCCATTGTTACCGTCAGCGACCTCCGGGCGGTCGGCATGGGACGATTTACGGGCCAAGGGGGCTTGGAGCCGGGCCCCCGGGCCTGGCTCGCCCTGCTTCTGCGTGGCCTGATAGCTTTCTTAGCATGGTGATCCTGCCCTTGACTCGCTCCCAGGACGGCAAGTCCAGCGGCCCGGGCATGGGCGCTCCGAAGCCTGGCAGCTACGTGCCTCCCAGTCTGCGCAACCGCGGTGCGGGCGAGGGCGAGAGCATGCAGAAGAAGCGCGAGGACAACTCCATCCGGGTTACGAACCTGTCGGAGGACGTGACGGAAGGAGACCTGCAGGTACGGTGGGGCCGGTTGCGGTGGCTAACGGGGGGTGGGGACCTGGTGGTAGATCATCCTTGTAACGTTGGGCCAGCGATGCGTGTCTTGGCTGGCGATGCTTCCCATAGTTGAAAGGCCGGGGACGGCAGAGGTCCGACGCTCCGCCGTGTCATGTACATCCTGCAACGCAACTAAGGCCGCGGCGGCCAGCGAAGGCCGCATCCGCCCATTGCCAGCATTTCCGGCGAGGGGGTGCCAGGCGGCAGGGGTCCAACCCCACGTCGCGCGTGTGTCACGCATTGCGTATGGTCCAGTAGCACAGTTGCCCAGGAAATGGGGGCAGTGGGGCAGTTTGTGACGGCGAGCACGAGGATCCTCAGTTAACAAACCTCCGCGGTTCAGTGACGGGGCAGGCAACGACGGCAGGGCTCGGCGCAAAACCCTTATGTTCGCGTCAGCTCCCCGGCATGGGCCCGCGACTGGAAAGGAGTGGAAGAGGCGCCGATAGGGTGGTCGCAGCGGGACGGGCCGCTTCGTTGGTCGGCAGCCTCATGCGAACTTTAGTGCGACGGAAAGCGCTGCTGATTATGGAGCATGGGTCAGGTCTCGACCTTGCAAGCCGGGGCGCCACCCACGTCAGAAGTCCGTAGTCCGCTGCGTGTACACTGCATGTCCGGTTGAGGATTTCCACATGACGTCCCGGCATTCCGGCACTGCCCACGGAGGCGATGGGGATCCTAGCTATCGCCGCGTATCCTTCTCTCAACCAAGGTCCAAACCCGGCCGGCCCCGTGTGCCTTATTCCGCGCACTGCAGGAGCTGTTCCGGCCGTTTGGCGCCGTCTCCCGCATTTTCCTCGCCGTCGACAAGCAGACGGGAGAGAACCGGGGCTTTGCTTTCGTCAACTACGTGCATAGGTGCGTTGGGGGCTGCAGGCGCTGGTTTGGGAGGGTAGGGCAGGAGGTGGAACAGCAGCAGCAGAGACGACGATGACCTGGCTGTTTTAGGCAGGCAGGGGAAGCGACCCTGGGGGTGTGCAGGGAGTGAGCAGGCCGCGTCAGTACGGTAGGAAGAACTGGGGGCGGGGCCCTCTCGAGTAATTCAGTGACTTGCCAGGGACCACAAATCATCCCCTCACAATAGGATTAGGCGCCAGGCGAAAGTTGCCGTGTGGTGGTATCCCTCATCCGCGTGGCCGCGCAACGAGGGCTGCGCCGTTCCCCTCGCCGCTGGTCCTCCTGCCCGGGTCTATGCAGGAGGAGCCGGGCGTCAAAGCGAGGGCCCGCTGCCACCCTCCCCGGCCCCTCTCCTCCCTACCCCCACATCCTCCCCTCCCTACCCCCACCCCCCCTGTCCCACAGAGACGACGCGGAGCGGGCCATCCGCAACCTCAACGGCTTCGGGTACGACAGCCTCATTCTGCGCGTCGAGTGGGCGCAGCCTCGCGAGAAGTAGAGCGGTGCCTGCGGAACCATTGCGTTGTGGCGGTGTGCCGCACCGCCGCCGCTGTAAGGACCGGCAGTAGCAGCGGAGGAGGAGCAGCAGGAGGAGGCGCGTTCGGGCGGAGCAACGGGCTAGGCGGCGACGGCCGCAGTAGCGTCGAAACTCGCGACAATGCGGCCCGGGTTGGCGGGACTCAGCGCCCTGGGCCCGACAGGTCGTCCATGCGGCAGAGGCTGCTCAGGGGCCCGTCCAGGCTCACCTATAATGGGGTTTGAGCTAGGGGTGGCACTGCGGAGGCTGGGGCCCTGGTCGGACGGGGATCGACTCATGCTCTCCCGGTTCATCAGCTGGCAAGGACCGCCTGCGCGAATGCAGTTGGCATGTGAGGCGGCGGCTCGAGACCAGCGACGCAGGCGATTGATGTGCGATGAACAGGCCTCGAAATGCGAGTTTGTTTGTTTGCGGCAGAGCTAGCCGTCGGAGGGTGGCCGGTTGTTCTCGGCGCAGGAGTAGGGCGTCAGGCGTGTACGTCCCAGCACGCGTGAACTGTTGCATGATGACAGTTAAGGACTGTAATGAGCTTGGGGGGAAACCCCAGCAGAAGACACATGGGGCGTGTTATTTGACATTCTGACACGTTAGTGCTTAGGGAGAGCTTTGGGGTGTGCGATGACGCGCACAGGATGCGTCCGTCGGCATGGCGGCACAATTGCCTGCGGTGGGATGCGGTGCGGTGCGGTGCTTACGGGGGGACTAGATATGGGTAGCAGGATTGGCTGGTTGTTGACATGACGAGGTCTTCAATACGCTCCGCCGCTGGTCCTAATAGGATGCATGTTGCGCGTGGCAAACCCAGCTTCTTAGGTAGGCTGTAAGCAACCATTCCACAAAGCTGTCTCGAGCCAGGTGACGAGGGGTTTCATGTGTCCTGCGCCCTTCCGAAGGCTTCAGCTGCGCACAGACAGGGCTCAGTGCATGTTCCTGAGGCGTAATAAAGCCAGGCAGGCGCAGGGAACTAAGGGCTTGCGATATCAAAGGTAAATTGGAAAACCGGTACGGCACGCACACATGGGTTCGGAGCAAAGCCTACTTTCAGAATCCTGGTTGTCACAGTCGCGACTGGATAGTCAGTGCCTTGGGACCTTTAAACTTCCGCAAGATGCCGCTGTTGGGGCGGAAACCTTATGTTCCGCCCGCCCCTAGCGTCCCCGATGGGATACCGGATAGCGAAAACGTCTTCGTGGTACGCTTGACGGGCGAGGTCTTTACTGATTACGATGCGTACCTGGAGCAACTTGCTCATTACAGGGCCGCGAAGTGGACGTGCGCGGTCACAGGCAGAGGGGGGCTCACTTATGAGCAGGCATTGCTTTCGGAACAGGAGGCCAACAAGCTCCTTGAGCAGTGTAAGTTACCTGTCACTTAACTCAGGACAGCTATGGGCTGCTATTAAGCGCCTTTCTGACCGTTGCGCAGTTCCCGCCGAGCTGGAGGGTCCCTTCAGCCAGTTGGTTCATCACAGCACTCTGCGCTTGGAAGAGCTTGTTACTCACTTGGCAGATGTTTCAAAGTCATACAAACTAGCTGCTCCTGGAGGCGTGGACGCAGCCACGGGCAAGCCAGCCAAGCAGGCGCCCCTCGCAAAGCCGGTCATCAAGCTCTGGCTGCACGAGGTGAGTGTCCTGGGGGTCATTGTGCGAGATACATGCAGTCTTCTCAACATGTGGGGCCATGCAGGGTTGGCCGAGAAGGCGATGGGGTGGATCGTCGAAGTTGTTCCCACTTGAAAACCGTTTCTCCGCAGGCCGCCACATGGACTGGCCGGTACTGGTCCGTGAAGCCTGCGCTGTGCGCTAAGTACGGTCTTGGGGCTGACCTGCCGGAAGAGGTAGCGCACGAGGAGGACGACCAGGAGGGCCAGGTGGTTGGAGGACGCCGAGGCCGAGGTACGTCCACATGACCCCCGCCCTTGCACCCACCATCACGCGTGCTCGCCACGGTTGACTAGGGGGCGGTGAGCAGGACCAGGCGTCGGTCAACGCGGGCAAACATGGCTCCCCGGGCAGCATAGGCCCGGGAAGTGAAACCCAGCCGACATGCCTTGCCCTTTGACCTCCCCCTGGGCGCTTCAAAGCTCTTTCCGCTCCATGCCATGCCTAAGACCCGGCGTCAAACTCCCCGGCCGCTGCTTGTGCGCCTGGCGCCGGGCTGATCCTGCCGTTGGCCCTGGCAGATGAGGGTGGGGGAATGTGGGAGGTAGACCAGCACGCACGGCGTGCTCGTGCGCGCGGCCAAAGGCTCCAGACACCTTGAGGGCTTGTGTGCGGCAGCCAGCTGTGGCCCCCCTTCGCTCAGCTGCACGCGGCCCGCAGTCCAGAGGGGTGGAGGGTGAGGGGACTCTACGGAGCGGCCCCTCTCCCCCCGCACGGGCCCCAGCGGTTGGTGCTGAGCTAGCCACATGGGCTCACCTCATCCATACCCCATCCTGCTGCTGGGCTCCACAAACCGTTCCGACGACACGCCCGCGTCTAGCCTTACCACGGAACGCCTCCATGAACAAGTCCTGGCCTGGGAAGTGGAAATGGGTCGTTTCTCTGCCGGACGCCTGCCCGGGCCCGGCTGCTGCTGCCGCCGCTGCTGCTGCTTCATCGTCTTTCTCTTACGGGTGCTCCGTTCCTCCGTTCCTCGGTTCCTCGGTTCCTCGTGTCGGCAGGGCGCGCCTCGTCTCCCGCGGACGGTCGGCGCCAGGCGGCAGTGGCAGCTGCGCGCGGCATGGACGCCATGGTGGCGGCGCTGGAGGACAGCCCCCCGGGCGGCAGGGGGGGCGCCCCGCTGCGGTCCAAGCGGAAAAAAGCACCCTCGAAATCGCTGGAGGTACGTTTCCGCCCGGGGAGAAAGCGGGGCCGCGGAAGCGGGGAAGGGGCGGGAGCGCTGGCCGGCTCGAGGTGGGACATTGCTTTAGTTGGAGGGGTGGGAGGGGTCATGCGTCTGGGCGTGCGGAGGGTGGGGGGAGGTTGAACGTCGCTGTGGGACGGGGAGGTGCATGTAGAGCTCCAGGGGGGGCCAAAGAATGGGCGGGACTGGGAGAATGGGCAAAAGGCTCAGGGGGCGTGGGACGGGGGAGCGTGAGCGCGGGCGTGGACGCGATGGCTCCGAAGAGGGGACAAGCTAGGGGGTCGTCGCGGAGGTTGCATGTAAGACCCGTTCACGCGATGTGGGGTGTATAGTTGCGCATAGACTTCGGACCGGGGGGGGGTGCTGCTCAGCGGGTGGTCGTGAGATGCAACATGGCGAAAGGAGTGCATAGCAAAGCGGGCGAAGATCAGGTGTGTGGGAGGGGGGGTCGTGGTGGTGGTGGTGGTGGTGCCTGCGGCGGTTAGAGGGGTGACCGCGCATGTGGCAGCAACAGGGCGCAGCGGGCACCGGCTAGGGACTCACGCCCCCCCTACCCCCGCGAGTAGATGGGTTCTGTTCTGCAACCCTCCGCCCCTCCGGCGAGTGAACGGTCTTGGTAACCGGTCTTTATGCTACCCCCCCCCCGAGACCAGCTACACTTCCCATATCGAGTTCCCGGTCCTTTTATGTACCCTCCCGCGAGTGCCGTCCTGAGGGTGCCGCTCCCGCCCTCCCCGCTGCCCCCCCCCTGGCCCCCTCCCCGGCGACCTAGGAGGAGGAGGAGAAGGCCAAGCCCGGCACCACCAAGCACGCTGCGCTGCAGGTGCTCAAGGCCTACTGCCCCCCGGACGGCCTCACGGTGGAGCAGGTCATCAAGCTGTCCATGGACCAGGGCATCAAGACGGACTGGCCGCCGGGGGGGAAGCGAAACCTGTACCATGTGAGCCGGGGGGGAAGAGGCGGGGGGGAGAGGGAGCGTTGGGAGAACGGCTGCTGTTGGTGAGGGCGGGGCAGCAGCAGCAGCGTACCGGGGGTATGTGCGCTGCCTTGCTGTTCGGCTTTCTGCCCGCGCTGACCATCCCTTGATGGGTGCCGTGTGGGGCGTGGCCTTCACCTGGTTGCACCTCTCCGCCCCTCACCCCCCTCTCCGCCTCCTCTCCGCCCCTGAAACCCCGTGCCCCCCCCCACCACCCCAGCATGCGCCCACAACATTGGTGTCCGACGACCATGCGCCAACTATCCTGTCCCGTTGCGTAATACGGTTTTTATATAACCCCCGCGCCCCCCCCCAGGTGATGCACACGGACCCCGCCTTCCTGCGAGTCAGCCGCAACAGCTACGTCCTCACGTCGCAGCACCCGGACCGCGACGAATGGGTGGAGGAGGTGAGGGAGCAGGGGGGGGGCGGGCGTGGTGGGGGGGATTGTGAGGAAGACCCGTGGATGCGAGAAAAAACCGTTTAGAACAGACGTTTTAAGGTGCATGCTGGAGGGGGGGTGGTGCAGTGCGCGCTTGGGCAGGCAGGATTGAGCGGACAAGCCACACGGGTCTGCAATTGGGTGCAGAGCCTCCCGTCCCTCCCTGTTCCCGAGCACCGGCCCGCCCGTGGTCTTGCTCTCGAAGCTCGCATCGTTGAAGCCCAGAACTTGTTGTCGCCCCCCTCCTCTTGATCCGTCTCCAGCAGGTCAAGGAGAAGACCGAGCCTCGCGGCAAGAAGCCCATCAAGAAGGAGGCGGACGCTGGCGGGTGAGGAGCGGGGAGGCATCGGCTCCGGGGGGTGCTGCAAGGGGTCAGGGGGGCAAGAGGGGGGTCACTGAGGGGGAGTGAGGGCGGCTTCGCCGGGGGGTGATACTGTATGTCTCCCTGTTCCCTTCCATATATGCCCTGTGTGCGACTTACCGTGGGCTACGAACCGTATGATCCCGGGGTTGCGGCTACCCTCGTCCGCATCAACCGCTCACCTGCCGCCCCCCTTATTTCGCCCCTCCCACCTGCCTCTCCCACCTGCCTCTCCCACCTGCCCCTCCCACCTGCCTCTCCTACTTTACCCGCTCCCCCCCCACCCCCGCCCTGCCAGGATGCTGCTGATGGACGGCGGTGACTCGGACATGGGTATGGCGGTGGTGCCCAGGGAGGACCCCTACGTGCTGCAGCGCCTGGAGCTGCACTGCCAGCATGTGCAGGTGGGGGCCGGGCAGGGGGAAGGGGGGCCGGGCGGCAGGGGGCAGGGCGGCATGAGCGGGTTCGTCAACTAGCTAGCGACACGAGGTTGGCGGTGGCGGTGGTGGTGGTGGTGGTGGTGGCGGTGGTGGTGGTGGCGGTGGTGGTGGTGGCGGTGGTGGTACGTATGGTGTGGACCAGGCTGAACAGGTCAGGCCTGAGGACCTCGATACGCCTGGCAATTGGTATCATGGAGTGGTCGAAATGGCGGCAATGGATGCATGCGGCTTGGGGGGGGGGGCAAGCACGGCTCTGTGGGATGCGTGCCGAACCCCAATGTCCCCCCCCATCACCATCACCATCACCATCACCACCATCATCATCCTCCGCTCCTCAACCCCCCCCCCGGCATCACCATCACTATCATTATCACCACAATCACTATCCTCCGCTGCTCAACCCCCCGACCCCCCGCAGAATAACGTTGCGGTCTGCCGCAACAACATCGAGGTGACGCAGGCGATGGTGGCCTCGGCTCGCGCGCGCATGGCGGACGCGGAGGCCACCCAGCAGCGGCTGGAGGCGCACCCGCAGCTGGCGCTGATGCAGCCGGAGGTGCTGGAGGCTGCTGCGCGCCAGGTGGACCAGGAGCAGCGGCAGCTGGCGGGGGCGCTGGGGGAGATGGACAAGGCGCAGCGGACGTACGACTCGGCGGTGCGGGCGGCGGAGGAGGCGGAGAAGGCGGTGCTGAGGTGGGGCTGCGAAGGGGGAGAGGGCGGGGAACGGCGGGAGGGGGATGAGGTGGTCTAGGTGAGACTGGCTTTAGGGTTGGGCTTTTGAAGCGGCTTGTTGGGAGCGGACGCAAGTGGGGGGATGCGAAGATGTGCCGATCCGGACACAGGCGAGGGTCGTGTTGTTGTTGTTGGTGGTGTACTTGTTCTTGGTGTTGTTGGCGGTGGTGCCAGAGACCAACAGGCCGGTCTACGAAGTAGTTGCGTTGGCAGCCACGCCATTCATTCACTGCCACGTCATTTATCTTGCCACGTCATTCATTCACTTGTCACGTCATGCATTCACTTGCCGCCTGCTGACCGACCTCCTCCGCCTCCGTGCTGCTTGCCGCACACGCCTTCAGGGAGCGCTTCCGGCTGCAGGGCCAAATGGGCGGCGGCGGGGGCGGGGGCGGCGGCGCCTTCGGCCTCGGCGGCTTCGGCGGCGGCGACGGCGGCGACACCAAGCTGGACCGCGAGCGCGCCAAGCTGGTGGAGAAGGAGGACAAGGAGCGGCGGCGGGTGGAGGTGACGGGGCCGCGCCGCTACCCGGTGGACGACTCGGAGCTGCTGGCGGAGGCGGCGGCGCGGGCGGCGGAGCGAGGTGGGTGGCTGGTCCGTCGGGTGGGTGGGTGGGTGAAAACCGGTGACACGAAAAACGACAAGATAGTTGGCGCATGGTCGGCGGACAGCGAGGATGTGGGCGCATGCTGGAGCACTGGGACGGACGACCGGTCGTGACCCCACCCCCCGGCGGGGCGGGGCTGCGACTACATTGAAGCGCTGCGCGTGTGGCTGGGACGGCTGGGAGCTGGGAGCAGGGAAATGCGCGATCCATCCCACACACACAACCCCCCCCCCACCACCACACACACACAAACGCGGCTCAGCTCAGCATTTATAAAACACACAAACACACTGCACACCGCACCCCCAGGGCGCTGAGCACGGACGGATGTGGATGTTCAGCCGTTGCGTGTTTGTCCTCCCTCCAGGCGAGATGAGCAACACCCACGACGTCTTCGTCACGGAGCCGTACGAGGACGAGGACGGCCGCCGCCTGGCGGACTCACTCTACCTGGCCGACCTGCTCTTCCACCTGGGCGGCGAGCTCGGCCTGCGTGTCGTACGATACGCCCACGTGGACACCCTGCTGCTGGGCGGCAGGAACTCGCTGTCCATCGTGGCAGCGGCGGAGCAGATCATCGCAGCGAAAGAGTACGCGGAGGAGGCGGCGGCAGCGGCGGCGGCCGCCGCCGCTGCCGCCGCCGCGGCGGCGGCGGAGGCCAGTGCCGTCGCCGCCGGCGCGCCGCCGTCTGCATCCCGCGACCGCCGGGACAGCAAGAGTAAGAGCAAGAAGGGCGGCGCGGCGGCGGCGGCAGCCGCCGCCGCCGCCGCGGCGGCGGCCGCGGCAGCGGCCGCCGCGGCTGCCGCCGCGGCGGAAGCCAATGGCGCCGGCGGTGGCGGCAGCGGCGAGAGCGGGGAGGAGGCGATCATCGTGGACCGGGTGGGCGACCCCACGCTGCTGTCCGACCTGTACGTGCAGCTGCTGAAGAACCTGCTGATGGACGTGTGGGAGAGCAGCGCCATGACTCGGTGGGAGCGGCGCTGGCTGGAGGTGCTGGACGAGGGCACATGGGCGGAGGTGCTGAGGCGATACGCAATCGTGCGCGCAGGTGGGGCGGGAGGCGGGTGTGGGGGGATGGCTGGATGGAGGAAGAGGAGGAGGGTGGGGGGAGGTATGCCTCACGAGGGTACTCTCTTGTTATTGTGAGTGGCTCTGGTAGCTGTTTTTTAATACGACGGGTGGTGGAAGGGAAATGCACTGTCGTTGCGACCGACCCCTACCCATCCATCCACCCCCCCTCACGTACCACCCCTCACGTACCCCCCCTCACGTACCACCCCTCACCCCCCCTCACCCCAAACGCAGGCGCCGCCAACCGCGAGGCGCTCACCCCCGCCGCCGCCGCCGCTCTGAGCTCCCTGGGCCGCGACGACGCGGAGGGCCTCAGCGGCCCCGAGCACATCGCGCTGCTGCTGCTGCTGAGCGAGGACCTGATGGAGATGGAGCGCATGCGGAACTGGATGCAAAGGAGGCTGGTGAGGGATGGTGGGGGGTGTGGGGCGAGCAGGGGGGACAGTGTGCGAACGGGTCTTCCCTACAGGTTCATCCGTCCCTCATTCACCCGCCGCCGACTCTCCTCCAATTTCCATAGTGAGGTATGGTGCTCTTCCCGTCGCGGGCCCCCTCTCCCAACGTCACCACCACCATCGGCATTCCCCTGGAGCCGCGACCCGCTCCTCTCGGCCCTGTACAAACCCTCCCCGCCTCCCCCCTCCTCCCCCGCTCCGCCCCCTTCCGCCCCGCCCGCCGCTCCCCCCCAGGACTACGGCACCAGTGTGGCTGCGGGCCTGCGGGCGGACATCGCCGAGGACCGCAAGAAGCTGCGCGAGCTGGCGGGGGCGGAGAAGGAGGCCAAGAAGCGCAAGAGGGATGGGGTGAGATCGGGGAGGCCGGGGCGGGAGCCCCGGGGGGGACGGGAGGCTGACGGACCATACACAGGGTGTGTGGGTGCTGCTGTTTGCGCCCCGGGCTGCGCGCCGAAGCTGCGACGCCAGCACCAGCACTGACCTCAGCCACCCTGTCCTGCCACCACCAGCACTGACCTCAGCCACCCTGTCCTGCCACCACCAGCACTGACCTCAGCCACCCTGTCCTGCCACCACCAGCACTGACCTCAGCCACCCTGCCCTGCCACCACCAGCCCAGCACTGACCTCAGCCACCCTGCCCTGTCATCGCCACATAGCCCGAGGACACGGCCGCAGCCCGCGCAGCAGCCGCCGCGGCCGCTTCCGCGCCCACGGCTGCTGGCGGCAAGCGCATCAAGCTGTCGGGGGCCGCGGCGGCGGCGGCGGCGGCCCACGTGGCCGCCGCTGCGGCTGCCGCCGGCGACGAGGGCGAGGAGGTTGAGGAGGAGGACCCCCCCGAGCCCAGCTGGGAGCTGCCCGAGGAGCTGCAGGAGTTCACCGGGGACCCGGAGGACCGCCGCGCAGTGGCCAACTTCCGGGCCAGGCTGCAGGTGCGAGGGGGCAGGGTATGGGCGTCCGAAGCGATGGTGTGTTTGCTTGTTGAGTAAGGTATTCGGAGCACGGGCGCCGCGGATGGTGCAACGGTATAGCGCTGGTGGCGTGGATCCCGGGGGACGGTGTTGGTGCTGGTGCTGGTGCTGGTGTTGGTGCTGGTGCATTCACCGGTGGTGTGATGTGGTGCCTGCGGTGTAGTGTGGTGTGGTGCTGCCCGCACCCCTCGTCACCCTCACACCACCCCTCCGTGCCGTCCACCCGCAGGCGGCCCGCCAGCGCATCGAGCGGACCCGCGCCAAGTGGCATGCGGACCAGCGGCGGCGCACCAGGGAGCGGGACATGCGCCGCCGCCACCTAGAGCCGCTGGAGCAGCGGGTGGCGCGGGAGAAGCGCGAGGCGGAGGAGGCGCTCATCGCGTGAGTGGGGGGAGGGACGGGGAGGGGCGGGGCGGAGGCGTGGCAGGGACGGAAGCAGGGCGAATGCACGTCTCCATGCGCTGTGCCCGGTTACTGATTGGCATCGCTGCTCCCCCTCCCGGCGCCGTGCACCAAATCGTCCAGCGTGCGTCTCCAAACGTGTGTACTAAACGTTTCCTAATCGGTTGGTTTTCCTGTTCCTGTTTCCTGCTGACCCACGGGTATCCTCTCATACCCCCTGCTTCTTCAGTCGCCAGGAGGCCTTGGAGCGGGAGATGGATCGGTGTAACATTCGGCGCGCGCCGCTGGGCACTGACCGGCACCACCGGCGCTACTGGTGGGGGCTGGCGGGGCTCAAGTCGCTGGTGCTGGTGGAGCACAGCGAGGGCGTGTGGAGCACCATCTGCACACCCGACCAGCTGGAGGCGCTCATCTACAGCCTGGACTCCAGGGTGAGGGGGTGGGGGCCCCAGGGGGGAAGCAAGCACGGAGCGGGCGTAGTCAGGCAGGGGTGGTGGGCAGGAGCGGTGACTCGTCGCATTTGTGGGTGGCAAGCAGGGTCTGTTTACCCCGTGCACATTCGTATGAACATGCCATCTCCTTGCACGCCAACTGCCTCCGCCACTAGCCTAATCCCAACGCGCGCACACACTTGCATCCTGCCACACCACCACACACACGTCTCATCCGATCCGGTCCGCGCCGACCCGACCCGGCCTGACTCCCCCCACCGCCCCAAAGCTCTCCAGCATGCGCCCACAACTATGTGTCCGAAGACAATGCGCCAACTATTATACCTTTGTCGTGTAACCGGTCTTTATTCCACCCACCCTGTCGTGTACCCCGTCTTCATGCCCGCCCCCCCCCCGCCCCCGGGTTTCCCTCGAACCCCCCGCCCCAGGGTGTCCGCGAGGCTGAGTTGAAGAAGGCCCTGGAGAAGGTGCAGCCTGCCATCCTGGCCGCCATGGTTAAGGTGCGGGACCTGGTGGAGAGCGGAGAGGCGGAGCAGGCGGCCACCAGCGCACTGGACGAGTCGGCTGACGCCATGGACGGGTACGGGCTGGACGGGGAGGACGGCGGGCTGCTGCTGTCGGGGCCGTACCGCGGGACGAGCATGCGGCAGCTGGTGGACAGCGTTGTGGAGATGACGACGATGGCGGAGACGGAGGACGTGCCCGGGCCGGCGCGTGGGTGGAAGGAGTGGCGGGAGAGGTTTGTGGCGGTGGCGGAGGGCGGCGAGCTGGACCCGGACTGGGCGGCGGAGGACGCCGCGGCGGGGGAGGTGGACGGCGGGGACGGCGGGGCGGACGGCGACGGCGCCGCGGGGGCGGAGGGCCGACCGGGGCCGCAGCCGGACCTCCGGCGCGTGTATGTGCAGCTCAACCGGAGGTTGCTGCAGCTGCAGCGGTGGTTCTTCGCGCACAGCGGGCAGGAGGGGCATCCCAGGTTCACGGAGAATATGCCGGCGCCGGGCGGCGTGTCGGCGGCGGCGGCGAAGGCCGCGGCGGCTGGCGGCGCCGCGGGCGCCGCCGGCGGCGCGGAGGCGGCCGGCACGACGCCGGGGCCGACGGAGGAGGCCGGCGGCGAGGGCGGCAGCAGCGACAGCGAGGGGGATGAGGACGGCGAGGAGGCTCGCGGGTTGAGCGAGGTGCCGCCGGACGGCGAGGAGGACGGAGAGGACGAGCGCAGGCGCAAGGAGCGGGTGAGTGGGGGAGGGAGGTCGAGGTCTGTGGGATACCGGTACTCGGGTTGCGTGCTCATGCTCTCCGCGATGGCGGTCTCCTGGAAATGGTGCTGTGGGTCGCAACCGCTGATGCCCCCCGTCCCCCTCGCCCCAACCCCACCCCCACCCCGGCTCTACAGATGCGACGGCGGCAATCTGATGTCGCTGTGGACGACGACTCTCCCGAGCTGGTTGACCGGGACCTGACCCGTGACGAGGAGAAGTCGCGGTCTAGCAACGGCTTCTGCCGCCACTTCATGTGGCGCAGCAAGCGCGAGCAGGCGAGCTGGGTGGGCATGGCGGACAAGGCGGCGACGGCACCCCGCCTGGCGTACTGCTCCACCACACTTGCCTTCCACTCGGCAGGGCTCCTGGGCATGACGCTCAAGTGGGCCAAGAAGCCGAAGAAGCACTGAGCCAGTGTGCTGCGCCGAGGCAGCTCTCCGTAGACGTGCTGGCAGTTTGTCACAGACGTGGCAGTTTGTTACAGACGTTGCTGGTAGTGATCAACTAGGGTGGGCCAAGAGGGACCAGGGGAGGAGACGGGCGCGGATTGGGTTGCGAGGCGTCGCGGAGAGCGTGGCGTTGCCAGCGGGATTGCCGTCTCAAAGAGAGAAACGATGATGGGTTGGAGGTGTGACTTGGTGGTGGTCGTGGCGAGAGGGCGGGGCCGGTAGACGCAAAATGTGTTGCGGTTGACGGGCAACGGAGCGGGCGCTACTGCACTTGTACCTGGTTTGGCGCAAAACGAAGTTGAGCTACCTGGAGTACTTGTCACATGCACAACAGTATCATGGTTTGGGGACGCCCGTATCGTGCCATGTGAGGCGGTCGTTGGCGGTTTCCAAGCGCACACTAGTTTGCGCTAAACAGATCATGATAGGTGTAGATTCGAAAACAGTGTATTCTTTTGAACAGTTGTCATACTGTATATCGTGTTCTCTCGTGATAGCCAGAGTCGTCGTCCTTTGTAGCCAATTGTTACCAGAACCGGCCACGTTCTTGCTTCAATATCAACGCTATTATCAATCCTTCATGCGATGGCAGCCGTAAGCCGTGGCCTATTAGCTGTAAGCAGGCGGCCAGGGGCAGCTTATCTAGCATCCTGTGGTTGCCGCAGCTTCTCATGGGCAGACGGCGATTTTCGGCAGCCAAGCACATCAGGCAGGCCATTTTGCTCATCTGCGTCTGACGGAGCGACGCACGCTCTCCGTCAGTTGCTCTTGGATGGCGCGCTCAAGCACGTGGGAGAACTTGGCTGGACGGATGCAGCACTAGTTGCAGCTGCTCGTGACTTGAAGTTGTCGCCTGCGGTGGCGGGAATATTATCGCGAGGAGAAGGCGAACTTGTTGAGCACTTCATGGAGCTTTCTAACTCGCGCTGCATCAAGGAGTTGGAAGCGAGACAACAGGAGCTGCAGAGCTTGCCGCTGAACGAGCGCGTAACGAATGCGCTGCAAGTGCGCCTAGAGCTGGTTAAGCCTTTCGTGGACTCCTGGCCGCAAGCGCTTGCTGTCGCATCCAGGCCATCCAATGCACCACACAGCATCAAGCTTCTTTTCGGCTTGGTCGACGACGTATGGGCGGCTCTTGGCGACGGTTCGACTGACGTCACCTGGTACAGCAAGCGGGCAGTGCTAGCGGGCGTGTATACAAGCACCAGCTTGTACATGCTGACGGTATGTGCACTTTTCGGCAGGTCGCGTGCAGAGACGGGTTAGATCCGCGGTGTGAAGTCCTCCCCTTGAGGTTCCGCGTTTTGGTAACCCGTCGACGCCATGCCTATCATCGTCGTCTGGGTAGACGTGCCAAACGAATGTGCCAAACGAACAGCAAACGAATCATATCGTCCCCTCTGCATTGGATGCATATGCTTAGTTATCGACGGGTGTGGTTGTTGTCTGATTGTGGCGTATGTAATTTACATGTGTAGCTGAAGGTATGTATGATTCGGGAATTAAACCCCTCCGACATCACCACGCGCAGGACTACTCGCCGGGTTTCAAGGACACATGGGACGCGCTGCGGCGGCGAGTGGACGAGGGGCTTGCTCTGGACGCCTCGTTGCAGCGGGTCGTGCACACGGTCAAGACTGCAACCACCGCAACAGAAACCTCGTGAACTGTTTAGACAAAAGTAGACAGATTTGTCCAAGAACGGCCGATATTGATTAACAATCACTGTAAAGCAGCGATGTTCGGGACGTGTACTAAACCACTACGTGCAGAGCCTAGGGTTGGCATACATCACGGCGTGACTCGCTGGTGAAGCAGCCCTGGTTTGATATGTAATACCTCGACAAAGGCATAATTTATGCAAGCTCACCGGGGATCACCGACGTCGTAAAAACAGTGGGTGGCGGCGCAATGATTGCGCCCCACCCTAGTTGCATGTGGTCAAAAACGGGCACTGTTCGCGATATGCACAAGGCATTGCGATGTCCCTGACAAAAGAGGTCGCTCAAAGTATAGGCATAGCTTATTGCACGTGGCCAGAACTCTGCAATGAGTTATCAGCTCTACGCATGCGCTACCGGACCGACAATTTTCATACCAGAAGGCTGACCAGCGGACGGAACAAACAAACAAGGAACAGCGCAAAAGGCGTGCAAAGAATGAGTACACACACGAACAACCTGGAAGCAAAACACATCCTAGCGAAGCGCATGCTAGGCCTGCCGTCCTGCTTGGCAACCAACGGCGACCCGAGACCAAGTGGGCGCAAACTAAAGACAGCAGCATCAAAAGGGCACGCAGCCACTGTCGCGGCTTGTATAGTGACCGCGGCGAGTCACGTCTCAGATTGCACCCGCGTTCTGCAGGCGGGTAATGAGCTCGCGGCGGTTGCCCAGCGATGACATGCCGCGCCGCTTGAGATCAGACCTGAGCTCCGACACGGTCTTCGAGTCCATCGACTGAATGACCGGCCTTGCCTCCGTCGCAACAGCCGACACCAGCTTGTCGCCCGTGCCCACCTCGATAACCTGCGAGAAGGCATTAAGCGTCCATGACAAGACGGGGATAAGTTTAGGGACACCGACGGGCAGCGAAGGAGCCAGGAGTCGTTGCGATGAAATACTCTCTTGTAACCGTCAGTAAATGCTCGTGATTCCATCTAACGACACCGCGTGACTGCAGGCTGTCATGACGGGTTCAACGGTTTCTAGCAGAGGTTAAGCGTCCAACATCCTTGACTATCCTGGACTGGCCTTCGTACCTGGTACTTGTCGGCCTCCTCATACTGAACGATGGGATCCTGGCCCACCGCCACGGCCCCCATCGGCACCGCCTGCACGATGTTGTTGGCCAAGAAGCCGGGAGGCTGCTGGTGCTGAGCAGCTTGGGTGGCAGGAAACTGGAAGGCGCCCTCCAGCTGCTCGAGGAGCCGGGATGGCGAAAGAGGGCACAGTTAGCGGTTAAGCTGCAGATGTACACATGTGGCTGTCAAGCCGGGTCGGACAGGGGGTTGCTTTAGCACATTGGCAAAAGCGAGTGCGCAAACTTACTTCAGGCTGTTAGACTTAGTAAAAGTCAGACTATGTGGGGCAGCGAGGTCCTGCACCTGGGCTCACCTCTGCCACATGGAGGTTCTCCACTGTGCTGACGGCGGTGAACATGTCCATCTCAGCAGGCGAAATGTAGCTATCAGCCATGTGAGCTTCGACAGGAGCGGCATAAACTTCAGCCACAGGCGCTGTGGGGGCCTCCTCAACAGCAGACGGCGGAGCCGGCGCCTCACCAGGCGCGTCGATGGCTGCCGGCGCTGAGATAGCTGGTGCTATCACTGCAACCGTTTTCTGGTTGTTCTCCCATGAGTCGCTGACCTGTTACAGGGATGTGACGGGAAAGCGTTATGCCATATTTCCGGTAAAACTAACCGCCGACCCAAATGGAAAGCCGCTATAAGGGTATGAAACGTGCATATGCATGAACAACGCAGCAAATGGCGCTGTGAAGACAGGTGTCCATGCGTAATGAAGGCAGGGGAACTGTAACGGAATGAAGGGCGAGTATTCAAGTAGTCGATCGCAAGAAAACTAGGCCTGTAGAGTCACAGACAATATCCTTCATTGGCGACGGTTTGGACACGCAGGACCCCGGGGAGATGAACCAAGTTCGCGCCGGACTGCATGCTCACCTCAACGCTTGCTGCTGCAGGCAGCGCAACAGCCTTGTTTTGACCGGGGCACCAATCAAGGACATCCTTGCGCTTGATGATGTACTTGTATTCAACCGCGGCCCTGAAGCAAGCATGAGCGTGGCTTGCGGTCACGGAACGTAGACCTTTCTTGTTACGAAGTCCCGAACGCAAAAAGTCATAATAGAGGTTCGCAGTGAGCTGTTTCCGCATTTCCATAATTGACGCCGTGACCCGCGCGCAAATTTGAAGCCGATTCCTACCCGGCGGGGAAGGTTAGCGACGTGGACCAGTTGTCACCCTCGCCCCAGCTGAGCTCCACGGCTTGCTTGGAGTCCCAAGATCCGAGCTCGGGGGCGCTGCCAATAATCAGAAGCGACTGTCCATAATCAACATGGCGGTGAATCTTAAAATTCACGGTGGTGGTGCTGCCTCCCTGGGCACGAATAGCAAGCACGGTCCGGCGCTGTGGACGTAACCCAACAACGCGCGGGGCGCGCGCCTTCAGGCAAGAGAGAGCCATCTTTAAGAAAGACCGGAAGCTTCCGAAACGCGAGACGACGTGGACGTGACGCGATAATCCTTAACGAGAGGCTCTCTATACCTTGCACACCACAAAATAATACATATATATGAACCTTTAAATATCAACGGCATTCCTGGAAGAAACAGGAAGCGCGGGAACGGCAAACATGGGAACCCGAAACCTCATGGCGCAGCATGCAAGCCATAGGGCAGTACCAGCTAACCCATGTAACCTTCACCTAGTAACTACCTGTCAGTCAGTACATTGGACATCATTGTTTAATGGACTTCGCTCGCCCGACCCTCCAAACTTTGCGAAGGGCATCAGAGAACGCTCCAAAGTTGCTCAATTGTGAGCCCTTCCTTTAACTGCTCGATTGCAAGACCCAGCTCCGCGCAGTAGACGGGGTCTCGGTCGGCGCCCTTCGTTGCGTCCGCGTAGTACTGGGCCAGCGCGTCACCGCGGTCCGGAGGGTCAACAATTTCGACGTCCTGTTCCCTGTTTATTCCATAAAGGAGCAATAGAAAAGAGCGGCTGGTGACTGCCAAGTAAGGCTGATGAGTAGGACACATATAAGGAAGGGAACATGTTTGGTGCCGGCGTTTCCTTGCCTCCTACGCACTCCTTCGCGATACTAAACCCGCATGCCTGTCCCCTCGATCCTTGAGCAACTCACGATGGCGCGATGCCAAGGCCACCAGCTCCGATCAGCCCGGACGCGTCCGGCCGGTACTCAACTCCGAAGACCGGGTTGGATGCGTACACCTGGGCATATGAACGTAGGCCGCATCGCGTGCCAGTCCATGCGTGAACGGCGAATACAGACATGGCAATCCTAAATTTGATCGTCTCATTCAAGCACCCGCTGTCCATTTAGGTCAAGGTTACGGCCAGATCGCCAGCATCACCTAAACTCCGCCAGTCCCACTTCTACACCGTCATGATGACCCGCGTGCCTTGCCAACTCCACACGCGAGTATGCCGCCACGCGTATACCGGCTGGTGCGATCCGTCGTGCGAACCACAAAGCCCAGCTCAGGACTCACCTGCCATAGGCTGCTGATCTCCTTGAAGACGTAGTCAAGCGTCTCCTTGGGATCCACCTTGAAACCCAGGACGTACCCACCGCTGGCTGGCGTGGTCTCGATCACAAGGGCCTGCCCGAACTTTGATTCACGCAGCTTGACAGACCGGATCTGCGGGGTCATTCGCATCAGCAGCGACGGGGGACGGGTGCGCGGCCCACGCGGCGGGTTGGCGTCTTGGAACGTTGAGCGATGGTTCCCCTCTTCACATGTAACGCCAGAACAGAGCGCAAGGGTGCGTAAAACAACAGAATGGGCTGTGCCGGTGCTTGGCCCCATCTAAACGCTGCAGATGACGGGCGCCGTAATTGGTTTCGGAGCAAGGCGGGCAGGGGCAGTGAGAAGGCATCCCCTGGTGGGCGCCTAGCAGGGCTGAACGCCGGGCGGCAGCTCCGCAGTCTACCAGGGACTGCCCATACCAGCATAGCACCACCTGATCAAGGCACTTGGACAATAATGCTATCCCGATCCCGCGACCCGAAGGGCTCCTCCCGACAAGCTTGCAATGGTGAAGTACCTGAACCTGAGTGCGCATCTCACCCCTCTCGCCCTGTGGTCCCGGCGCTTCAACCGCCTCCCTTACAAGCAGGACGAAGAGCCGGCGCCTCCACTCGTCCTAAGCACTATCATGCTGCTAGATACAACCAGCTCCTCACCACACCCCTGCTGACTCAGCACACACGGCGACTCTTCGTCGACCCCATCTCCCACAACCCCAGGCTGGGCACACCGAGCCCTTAACACCCTCCCTATGTGCTTGTGTCTCCGTCCCTGTTGCGTTCTTTTTTGCACACAGACGCCCGCCTGCACTGACCCATGAGGACCCCCCCCCCACCTGCAGGTAGGGGATGGACACGTTGAAGTTCTCCGCCATCTGGGCGTACCACACCACCCGCACGTTGGAGATGAAGAAGGCGCCCAGGTTGCCCTGCTCGGCGCTCAGGTTATACACGCCCTGCACGCGGCTGTAGGTCTGCTCCAAAGGCAGCAGCTTCAGCTCGCGCTCCACAATCAGGGCGCCTGCGGTGAGCAGGGAGGCGGCCATGGGGGGGTAATGGCGGGAAGCTGCCGCGGATCCCACGTGGAGCCAGGGGGCCGGGGTGCTGCGGCACATGTTGGCGAACAGTGCAGGGCAACGCCCTGCGTTGGTGTTGTGAAAGTGGCGCTCGAGTGCACGGCGTTCCGGCAGGCGGTACGTCAGCTCACCCCGCAGCTTGAGGTCACGGTAGAGGCGGCTGTTGTCGTAGGCTTTGAACACGCCCTGCACGCAGTTGAAGAGCGTGTCGGTGCTGTCGGCCGTCGCCGTGAAGACGAACTCGAACCGCTGGTTGTGGTACTTGGTAAGCACGTAGATGGACTGGGTTTGGCCTGTAGGTAAGGTTTGTTTTGGTTGGGGGGTGGGCCTGCGTTGAACCGAGTCGGGCAAGGGCGGGACGCACCACACACACCAGCGCAAAACCCGCAAGCGCAAATCCGCAAAGTCGGCACTACACACCCTTTAGACGTGACGTGGCTGCGCGCACGTTCACGGAGGTGATGCAGTTGTGTCCAATAGAGATGTTGGTCCGGCGACTCTTCTTGGAAACCCATATGATCCGGAGGCTCGTGACTCGTAGCTCTCCCAGATCACCATTGTTTCCCTTGGTGTCCTCAATGGAGTCCTGACGCGATATGAAGGAAACGAGCTTACGTTTGTACACCATCGCTACATGCAAGGCCACAGGGGCCGCATTACATTCTGAGCTTCCCACCAGGATAGCTATGATGTCTTCACCCTGACGTGTTCCTGTATCGGCTACGTTGCTGTCAAAGCGGATTTCCCGGTCCTGCCAACAAAAAGGTGTGTCTCTGCTGGGCGCGCCAAACAAAAGGTCCGCCATCCTGATTACCCCGCCCGCTGCAGCCGGAGCTCAGCGGGCGGAGAGAAGCTGCTTGTATACGGTTTCCCGATGTTATCGGTCAAGACGTTTTCTTTGCAAGCGCTTGACCGTATCAAAAGAACTTTGGTGTAATTTATCTCGAATGCTTCGATGTTCTTACTTCGTAATGTACCATCAGTTATGACACAAACGACGCCTGAGTTTGTGAGTGGAACAAAGTCTTGCCAACTAATCTCCTAAGGAGCGCATACAAGGCAGCATTGTCCCATCTCGTATCCCACAGCTGCTTGTAAGGGAAGCAGTTGCCGGAAACGAGGGGACATGTCGTACGTTCGTTGGCCTAACAATCTGCGGTGGTTTCGGAGGTGTCATGGCTAGGTTTGCGGCAGGCTTTAAGCCGCAGAGGACAGGAAACAAAGAGCACCACAAAGTACAACCCGCTGGTGTCTGGCATTTTACTATGCGCGTCAAGCTTTCCGTCCTCGTGTTCGACTCTACTCTCTAGCGCATTGAACCTCCTGCTTCTACCGAGCCGCCCAATCAAAGAAAGGGTTGCTGCTGTTGTACGTCTAGCAATCGCGCCCTTAGGGTTGCCCGATCCTCGTCTACTGCACCAGCTTGGCTTCGAGCAACCTCAAGCAACGTTGTAGGAGACGCATACCGTCCCTCTCGGCTGATTTTCAGGCGTTAATATGATGCTTCAGGGAACTAAGCTTGGATGCCGCCACCTCGAATCTTCGGGGGCCCGCGCAAGGGTTGCCGGGTCGGCGCCGAAGGGTTGCAAGCCTGCCTATCGCGCAAGTGGCGCGCGCCAGATCGCTTGCCAGGCCATCATTACCGAAACAGAAGTGAAGACTTCCACGTCAACCATTGTGGTCGACCGGCCGACCATTGAGGACGTGCTTGCACCGACCTCGCTCAACCAAACAATCAGGGAGGGCCACTATGAAGCTGCGTTGGTGAACCTACAGGTGCGCTGCAAAGCAATTCGTGTTCCTAAACGTTCAGTTCATCAACCTTAGTTGCTGGTGTTCCTCGCGCCACAGGCGGGCAAGGCGGATTCAGGCCAGGCCAGCATCGCGTCGGTGCTGCGGGAGGCCGACCCCAGGATGACCAGCGATGTGAACATCGTGGGCGCTGGTCCCGCTGGTCTCTTCCTGGCGGCTGAACTGGCACAACGCGGCCTGACCGTCAACGTCCTGGGTGAGTGGTTTTACCGCTGGGAAGACCTATCACCCTCCAGTCAGCTTCCGCTCCCGCAGATTTCCTCCCCCAGCCAGCTGGGCTTCCTATATGTCTTTTCCCTGCTATCCAACTATCAATTCCCACGCATCATCTCCTCGGCCTTACCGCTGTGTGCTCCCAGCTACCTTCCAGCAACGGTTCCAGCAACGGTCCATCCACCCCGCTGCCCCTTATTGCCGCGGCCTCCTGCCCCTACCAGGCCTCGATGTGCCCATCGTCAACAACTACGGCGTGTGGACCGACGAGTTCCAGGCGCTCGGCCTGGAGCACACCCTGGAGTGCTCGTGGCCTGACGCAGTGTGCTACTTCGGCGAGGGCAACGAGGTGAGAGCGCCGCCCCACGCCGCGACTAACGCATATCTGGGGCCTCCAGTGGAGCTGAGGGAAGCTGCGGCCAGATGCACCCACCAACGCAACCCGTCTTCCTCACTGCCATGCGCCCCCGCCACGTCAGCGCTATCCAATCCACCTCGGCCCCCACCTGGTGCCTCCCGCCCTCGCTCAATCCCTGCCCACTATCCCAGCTCCCGCTTCTGGGAACCCCCGCCCCCCTCGTGATCCGCCTGCCAGCCCCCTCCCGAGCCCTGCCTTTCTCGCTCGCTCCATCGCACTCCCCCCGCTCGCCCCCCCTTCCACTTCCGCACAAATAACCATCTCCCCCTGCCCCGCGCGCTTCGGCGCCCTCCCGCCCCCCACCTTATCCCACCCCCACCTCACCCCCCCCCAAATCGCGGACTCTCTTATAGACCCCCCACATACACACTCCTTCCCCTGCCGACCTACGGCTTTCCTCGCATGCCCTCCCCTGCCGACCTACGGGTTTCCTCTCATACCTTCCCCTCGTCGCATCCCTCCCCCCCCCAACCCCCCGGCCCCCTGCAGGTGCGTGTGGGCCGCGGCTACGGTCGCGTGAGTCGGCGCAAGCTGCGCTCCTACTTGCTGGACAAGTGCGAGGCCGTTGGGGTGCGCTTCAGCAGCTGCGAGGTGGCGGACATCCAGGTGGTGGACGAGGGCAAGATCACGCAGCTGACGACCAAGGACGGCGCGGTGTACCGCAGCAGGTGTGTGTGCAGGGGGCGGGAGGGAGGTGTGGGGGCGTGGGAAGGGCGGCGCGGCGGGGTTAAGAGGAAAGGCGGCGGGGTTAAGAGGAAAGGCGGCGGGGTTGAGAGGAAAGGCGGCGGGGTTAAGAGGAAAGGCGGCGGGGTTGAGAGGAAAGGTGGCGGGGTTGAGAGGAATCTTGGCGGGGTTGAGTGGAAACCTGCTGGCAGGGGGCCGACAGAGGGCGCTTGTAGCGCTGCAGCGGGAAGACGGAGTCAGCCGCCGAGGGCGCACGGGTGGGATTGGGTGTGCGGCAGGGGACTCCGTGGGCGTACTGCGGCCGGTGTACACTGGCGTGGTACCTGCGGGCGTACCTCGGCAATGGTACTGGGGCTGTACAGGGCGCGGTACAACGGGCGTGGCCCGGGCGATGTACCGGGCGATGTACCGGATCGGGTACCTAACACGCACCGCGCATGGTCCCGATTCGAACAGCCCGTCCCCATTGGCGGAGACAGTATGGGCGATGGTTGCGTCATGAGGGGCAGCGGTCGCAGGCTGGCTGTGCATCCTACGTGGCTGCAGCAGCTGCGTGAGGCAGAGGGAGGCGCCAGCTCGGTCCATGTCCTCCGCAGAGGAGGGCGGGAGCGGTGTGCATCGGCCGTGTGGGCTACCCTAATGAGGTTGGGGCTGCGACTCTTTGAGGTAAAAGGAAAAGGAAGACGGTTCTCCTCGCGAGCTCGCGGGTGGGGACTTCGCGGCAAGAGAGGAGAGGGAGAGTGTGTGTATGTGTTTTATAAATGCTGAGCTGAGCCGTGTATGTGTGTGCGCGCGTGTGTCTGTGTTTTACATCATCTGATCGGGCCTGAAATTGGCCAAGGGCAGCTACCCTGCGCTCACGGAAAGACCGCCGAAGCACTCTCCTGTGCGGAGAGGGGCGTGAGGGGCCGCCGTCCCCTCCTGCTCGACCGGGAGTCTGCTCCATCGTATCCCTTGTACTTAGGGGTTTACGACGGCAGCTTCT
This sequence comes from Yamagishiella unicocca, assembly GCA_003116995.1. Classification (NCBI taxonomy): domain Eukaryota; kingdom Viridiplantae; phylum Chlorophyta; class Chlorophyceae; order Chlamydomonadales; family Volvocaceae; genus Yamagishiella; species Yamagishiella unicocca. The sequence goes on along the minus strand of BDSL01000034.1, from coordinate 76,741 downwards.
TACCAAAAAAGGGAGACCTCAGCCTGCCACATCAGCAGCTGGGCCGATCCGAAGGGTCGATCCGAAAAAGCAGCAACCCCACCGGCGCGGTGGGGGGGGAGGGGGCAGGTGGGCGCGTACCGTAACCCCCGCCACGCCGCAATGGCGGGATCTGACGGAGGGGCGCCTGGTGGTGTGTCTGCTTTGTTTGGCGGCAGCGCTGGAACCCCTGCAACAGCCGGCTCAAGCTGTCATCAGAAACATGCAATCCTCCGGCCCTTGCGCGCTCTTCTCCTCTGGTCTTCCTCCTGATGCACTCGCCCGATTAGATGCGGACCCAGACCCCGGATCCCGGATCTCAGACCCCGGACCCGGATCTCAATCCCCGGATCCCGGATCTCAGACCCCAGGAGGCCACCCCGGTACACGGCCCCAGCCCCTCACCACGCCGTGACGTGTGCGCATGTTTCCTCAACACCCTCCCCCTCCCCAGCACCGACGCCCCTCCCCCCGGCCCCTCCCTCCCTTCCCCAGGCTGACCACCCTGGCTGCCGGCGCTGCTGGCGGCCGGTTCCTGCAGTACGAGGACGACGCGCCCATCGTGGCGGCCCAGACTGCGTACGGCATCGAGGCCGAGGTGGAGGGCTACGACGGCGCCTACCCCACCGACCTGATGCTCTTCATGGACTTCCGCCGCCACCACACTGGGCTGCACGACGGCACGGCGCTCAAGGTCAAGGTGCGCGCCTGCAGGGGAAGGGGGAGCGGGGGTGGTGTTGGGGGGGGAGATGTTGGGTATGGCTTGGCGGGGGGCCCAGCCCAAAATGGGGGGCCGCGGGTCGGGAAGTAGTGGGGCTGCCAGCGCGGCACAGACGGTTGGGGGACTGAACAGCGCGCCACAGATGGTTGGTGGCTGCCAAGAGCAAGCAGGAGGCCTTCGCTGCGGACGGGAGAGATGGCTTTCGGCCCGAGAGGCGCATCCATAACGCTCGTCCCGCCCGGCACCTCCCCTCGTGCCTTTCCCTCCCTGGATCAGGCCGGCAAGCACCCCAACTCCGGTGACGGCATGTGGGGCAGCTCCGAGGAGTGCCCCTCCTTCCTGTACGCCATGCCCCTGGGCGGCAACCGCGTGTTCCTGGAGGAGACGTGTCTGGTGGCCAAGCCCGCGCTGCCCTTCGCGGTGCTCAAGCGCCGCCTCACTCGCAGGCTCAAGGCAATGGGCATCTCGGTCACCGCGGTGGGTGGGGGGTGGGGGCCTGGTGGGTGGGTGGGTGGGGGTGGGGTGCTGATGGGTGGGTGGGGGGCCTGGTGGCGGGTCACTGGGTCGTTGGGTGGGGACCGGAGGCAGACCAATGGGGAACGACGCGGTTGAATGGGATCATAACAGTCGGTTGGGAGGACCGCCTGCCTTGGCGTGGCCACCGCCCCTCCCCTCCCCCCTTCCCGCTAGTTTCTGCCCGCCGCTTCCCATGTCGTGTAACCGGGTCTTCTCGCCCACCCCCCTTACCGCTCCCTTCACCTCTACCGCCCCCTGCACCTCCTCCGCGAGATCCAGATCCACGAGGAGGAGTGGAGCTACATCCCGGTGGGGGGACCCCTGCCGCTGCCCAACCAGGCAGTGACCGCCTTCGGCGCCGCCGCCAACCTGGTGCACCCCGCCACGGGATTCAGCGTCGCCCGCTCCTTCCGCGAGGCGCCACTGGTGGCGGACGAGATCGCCACGTCGCTGCGGGCGGGTCTGGCGGTGTCGGAGGCCAGCAGGCGGGTGTGGGACAAGCTGTGGCCGCTGGAGAAGCGCACACAGGTAGGGTCGTGGCGGGCTGAGCTGGGCAAAGTTGGGTGGGGGTGAGCGGGGGCGTGCGGAGGGAGAGGCAAACCCTGGGTTTTGGCTTTGTTCGTGCAGGGCTCCTCGTGACTGGGTACTGGGGCTCGCCCGGGGGAGCGGATGGGGGCGGATTTGGAGGAGGGAGAGGGGGGCCTGGCAGAGGGGGAGGGGGTGGATGGGTTAGCCGGTGCGGCGGGGCAGGGCGGTGCGGAGTGGGGTGGCGAAAAGGCCTAGTCGGCCCGGGGGTTGGCGAGAAGACCCGTTCACGGGGGTCGCACTGCCCCCTGGCCCCCAGCAACCAGTGCCCCCACCGCCCCGCAGCTCCAGCCGCTCCGTCACCGCCTCCCCAACCAGCACCTACCTACCCCACCGGTCCCCTCCCCCTCCCCTCCTCCACTCGTCCCAACCCCCACAACCGCCACAACCCCCCAGGCGAGCTTCCACGTGTTCGGCATGGAGCTGCTGGCCACCCTGGACCTGCGCGCCACCAACGAGTTCTTCAACACCTTCTTCCGCCTGCCCTCCTTCTTCTGGCGCGGCTTCCTGGCGTCCACGCTCTCCGCCGGGCAGCTCATCACCTTCGCGCTGGTGGTGTTCACGCTGGCGCCCATGAACATCAAGTACAAGCTCATCGAGCACCTGATCACGGGTGAGCGATAAAACCCTAGGACCCTAAACCCCTTCACTACCCTAAACCCTAATGCGGTGTCAGGGAGGGCGTCAGGGAGGACGTGGCTGCGGTAGCGCTGGTGGAATGCTGGGGGTTTGCGGGGTGAGCTGGCGCTCGGTGGTGGGTTGGTGCGGGGGTAGCGCCGGCGGGGGTGCGGGGGTGCAGACGGCGGGGAGGACAAGTCGCGGGCAGTTGGTGAAGTGAGAGGAGGGGGGTCGACGCGAGGGGGGGTTGCGTTGTAGCAGCGAGGGTAGGGGCAGGTAACCGCAAGGAGGCTGAACTTGAGGGGGCTGGATGGAGTGCAGTGCTGACTTCGCTGAGTGCCCGGCCCCTCCCCCCGTCCTTTGAGCCCTGCACCCCACCCCTCACCCCACCACTCCACCAGCTGCATCACCACCATCACTTCCACCACCTCCGCAAGCACCCACCGCAATCCCTCGCCTCCCGCCCCTCCGCGCCGCAGACCCCGCCGGTGGCTACCTCATCCGAGCCTACCAGGCCCAGTGGGGCGCCCCCCAGGAGGCCGCCTCCACCGCCGCCGCAGTCGCCGGCCTGCTCATCAGCAGCGAGCTGCTGGGGCAGGCAGCCGTGCTGGCGCTGGCGGACAAGGTGTAAGCGAGCTGTCGTTGGAGAGGGAGGCATCGCGCGACACAGCGCGAGGGGGGGAGGCACTGGCGCTGGTGCTGTCGGAGCTGAGGGCGGAGGCCGAGGAGGGGCCCCGGCTGGCGGCAGGGTGCGCCCAGTAGGCGGCGCCCACGGGTGGGAGCCCGTGGGTCACGCAGCGCGGCTGCACCCCTCACCCTCGCCCGCTTCGCCTTCAATAACTCGCTGGCCGCGCCGCCCTGTCAGCAGCAAGGCTCCGTGGTGCACCGGCGGCAACACACCCTGCTTGCTTGGGCAACTGCGGCAGTGGCGGCAGTAGCGGCAGTGGCGGCAGTGGCGGCAGTAGCGGCAGTAGCGGGCAGGCAGATCTGCCCCTGGTGCTCCGCGGCGCTTGAGATGGGGCGCATGTCCGATACCCAAGAGAAGAGAGCCTGGTCCCTCATACGACCCGCTGACCCTGCACCTCCCGGCCCACCCGGTCTCACCTCGGGGTGGTGCAGCAGGACGTGGCGCGGACTAAGATTGGGCCGATACGTCAATTTTGCAGGAGGTAGCGAGGGGCCGCGGGCCCGTTAGCGGGGGGCGGAGAAAGATCCAATGGAGGGAGAAGACTTCCGGGCCGGGACCGGTTTGGGGCCGTTGAACGAGTATTGCGAGAAACCCCCCACCACCCGGCGCCCGAGAAATCAGTGCCCGTGCAGCTGGCGGGCCGGTTTGCAATTTTGGTGTGCTGTGAGCAACACCCCTCCCCCTTTGTAGTTTGTACATGATTTCCAGTAGATGAAACAGAAAGCGGATGCTTTTTGTTATGTCATTATTGTCCCAGCACAGGCCCCCAGGAGGGGTGTCGTACATGGTACGTGTCGTACAAGGTTACGCGTGTGGGGTGTTGATTTGGGGCGGCTGGCGTGTCGGGCCTGAGAGCATGGCATCGCAGGGGCACGAGAGGGTTAGAGCAGGTGATGGTAACCCATGGTCGGGGACGGTGGAAGAGCGGGTAGGTGTAGGTGAAGAGTGGCCCGATGATGGCAGCTCGTTGTTGATACCGGGGGCTTCGAGGAAGACCCGTTCGGAACAGACGTTTTGAGATGCATGCCGGGGGCGGGTGGATGAGAGTTTCCACATCAGCGCAGGGGGTGCACGAGTGGGGTGTTCCCCGGGCTGCCGGCGTCCGGCGGGTGAGGTGACGTGAGCTTGCAGTGCAGAGGGGGCGCGAACAGAAAACAAGGGCGGCAGTAACAACGACAACACTTGAGGGGTTTGGTGGCGGCATTGCGCCGGTGATGGCGCTGGACAGGCGGCCCGTCGAAGAGAGGAGCCGAAAGGCGGCGCCGGATGGCGAGTGTGACGGAGTGTGAGTGTGAGCGCGGTGGGTTACAATAAAAGAGCACGGTGGGAGGGGGGAGAGAGAAGGGTTGTGACGGGGGAGGGTTAGGGCTCCTGGGGCGCGGGTGGTGGGGTAGGCTGTTGTAACTCAGCCTCTAGAGGAGGCTGGCGGAGCAGCCGCGGGCCGATGTGGGAGGGCCCCTGCACTAACGCCAGCTCGCAGGAGCGAGTGACGCAACATGGTAAGGGACCCCGAAGAACACTGCAACACGGCGGTGAGGGATGTGGCCGCATCATCCTCATCGCCGCTATTTCGTGTATGGCTAGGACGCGGCCCCTGAGCGCGCGGTCCCAATGTACGGGGTGTGTAACGATGTCCCAGCGAGGGCCCACCTGCAGCCCTCTCGCCCTGCGGGCGCCACCAGCCGCCAAGGTGGGGCGACCATGTGGCGCCGTTTCTTTGAGCACCCGCAACGACTGCACCGGCACCAGCCACCCTCCCCTCCTGCACCAGCACTACTGTAGCACCAGCGAGGTGCCACACCGTCCCTATTGCTGTTGTAGGGTGGGGCATAAAGACCCGGTTACACGATATGGGTAGTGTGGGTGGCGCATAGTCTTCGTGTGTGTGTTGGGGGGAGGCTGAGCATACCCGGTTAAAACACGACTTGGGGGTTTAAGTTCATGGTGTGTGTGGGGGGGTGTAAGGCTTGCAGCCGTCCGGCGCCGCTCCCCTCCCACCTTTTGGGTGGGGTGGGCTATTGTGGGGTCATGTGGGTTTCGCAGCATGGCACGCTACAAGCGCGCGCAGGGAGGTTTCGAGGAAGACCCGTGGATGCCAGAAAAAAACGTTTAGAACAGGTGGGGTGCAGCTGGCGAGGCGCCGAGGTCGCTTCGGAGGGCGAGTCAGCAGGGGGTACCAGGTTCGGTATCATACCACCGGGTGGGCACCGTCGGGGTAGCCGTGTCAACGTGTCGGATGCAAAAGGGGCGCCGGTTGAGATGCCAGGGGGAGGGAAGGGAATGAGTCACACGCACGGTGTGGGGGGAGAGAGGATGCGGGGTCCCGATTTGCAGAGGAGGGGTGATGCCGCTCGAAGGGCACAGGCGGCGCCGGCGGGAAAACAGCCGGAGTCATGGATCCCAGCCTCGTGCCACTCTCACACCGTGAGGGTCGAAGCCGCCGTCGCGTGCACAATCGTCCACACGCTCCCATCGATTTGCGCAGTTCAAGCACGAAGGCAGCTGTGAAATCGTTTTGCATAGGGTTGTTGCACATGCAGGTGTGCTATGTGAGCCGTGCCCCGGAAGAGGTTGCCTGACTCAGTGATGGGCGCAGCCACTAGCCCATTACCGTCGCTAAAGGCCAGAGCGCCACCATTGTTGGTATACAAGCACCGTATGCCTTCCATAGTTAATGCGGGCGCTCAAAGGTCCAATGTGCTGCGTCTGTTATGCCCGCGTCGTCCAATCGTGTGCCATAACTCGGGTTACGGGAACCGTTTCGGCGGTCGAGGAGGGACGATCGAGAGGGCTTCTCTGTTATATCAGCACATGGCTTTGTTATGGCATGTGCGAGATATCACGGGGACGCCAACTCAGTGAAATTATAGGGTGTATGGGGTCCCTCAGAGTGTCCTATTTGCTCCGGAGGACGGTACGATGGTCCGCAAAGCGCTGTCCTCCGGGGCCCGCATGGCTTGTAAATAATTTAATGCATGCATTACCGCAGAAAGCCATAAAGTTGTTGATAGCATGCCATTTTGCAGTGCCAGAAACCGATAGGGACTGCGAAACCCTGCCGTGGCGTCAATGCGAAAGCCTCATAGGCTCATTTGGTAATAGAGCAGAACAACATTCTTCAGTGCAGCAGCTCAGCTTTGTTCCAAGCGCCCGCCAAGCCCACCAGCGTACGACTCGCCAGACACCACTCTAAACTGTTTGCTCACCTCCGGTGTCATCTTTCCAACTGCACCATTGTAAGATCCTATGGTTAACTATTACCTGCTACATCATATGCATTTGCTCGCTTGAGCTGTAGCGTTTGCCATCCAGGCGACGAAGGCCGTTCGCGTCTTCCACAAGTGAAGAGTGCAATCAGGAGCAGCAGCTCGGTTGGGGTCTCGTCGCACAAAGCTATCTTAGTAGGTTGGACGCTTATTTAGCCCGACTTAGATACAGACGCCAATGCAGTTGCTCTGCAGCAGCTCGGCGTGCCCAGAGGAGGTCTGCGCCGCTATAGAGGAGGCGAGGTGCGGGACGGGGCAAGAGCCCTTTGTAGGGCGACGCGGTTGCTCTGATGTCGAGTTACGCTGATGGGACGACTGGCCGTCTGCGCAGTTGCTTGAGTGACGCATTCGAGACACGAAGGCCCTTAGCATACCACAGTGACTGTTATGTATCTGTTGCGAGATGCAAATGCAACGGGAGCGAGCTTGTTGTAAAGGCGTACCTGCGCGACCAGCTTAGCCCTGGGGCTCGGCAACAGGTGCGGCAATTCGCTCAATTACGGGGATCTAATCGTTGACTTCTCAACCATGCCGAGACTGACGATAGTTTGCGGACGCGCCTTGGCAGGTGCAAACCGAAATCGACATCCACTCCGTCTTGCAGCACGCCAACATTGTCCAGTTCCTTGCGGTAAGTGGGACTGTCGATTGCGGAACCAGCCGTCCGGATTTTGATCAGACCATGGTTGCGTGCAGGCTTTCGAGGACTATGCGCGAGTATATATCCTGCTCGAGTACGCGACGGGAGGAGACCTCAGGAAGCATTTGCAGGGTTTGACAGAATGCCGCATTCGTGACTTCTTCATCGCCCCGGTGCTCCAAGCACTAAATGTGCTGCACAACAAGGTGCGTTTGGTTGGCGGACCGCCCCTCCCCCCTCCTCATCCCCTGCTCCTATGCACCTGCACCCTGGAAAATTTCGAGTTCGAACTACATCCCGACCACGCCTCGCCCACGGGCCCGCGTGCGCCTCCTGCAGCCGCGAACACTAAGCCTGGCCAACCCCGCACGCACTCTCTGGGCCTCAAACAGGGGTTCTCCCACCGTGACCTAAAACCGGAGAACTGTCTCGTTAGCGGCAGCGAAACGGTCAAGCTGGCCGATTTCGGTCTGGCCCAGCCGACTCACCTGGCGGAGGACGCCTGCGCCACGGACAGCGACAGCTGCGCCATCAGCGTGGGGTGTTCCAGCGGGTCCCAGTCCATGGACAGCGACTGCAGCAGCAGTAGCCGGACACCCACGGTCATCTGCACGGCGGGCGGGACGCCGCTGTACGCGGCGCCGGAGGTGCTGCGAGCGATGTTCCGAAACCACGGCATGCAGTCCGCGGTCGGACCAAAGGTGCGCCGTCGCGGGGTGAACGCAAGCATGTCATCAATAAAATCTTCCACAGCACTCCTCCTCCAAACGATTGCGGTTATGGTGCACGTTACGTCCCCAATCCAAACCCCAATGTGCGGCGAACGTACGTTTTCTAGTCGGCGTGGTTTACCACCGGCTCGGGCGGCACTGTCACTGTCAATTTCCCGGCATGTGGGCTTGAGTTCTGTGGTGTGTGCGACGGTTGGTCGGCGGCTAGGAATGAAAGTAGGGGTGACGATCAGGTGCGTGGGAGGAACTGGGCCGGCGGGAGGTGGGCAGAAGCTGCGGTGAAGGGCGAGATGTCTTGCATGCTGCTTACGAAGCGTGCGTCATGGTTGGGCGTGAGGGGAAGCCACACGTTGAGAGCAGTCGCAGAACACGACACGTTTTGGCGCATGTTTTACCCATTCTTGGAATGTTCGAAAGTACATGGCCGGTGTCGGCCGCCAGTGCATACTGACTGGATGTCACAAGGCATGGTGGCTAGCATGAATGGAAGTCGCGTTCGGTTGTCATGGAGTGGGTGGATTCGTCAACGGCATACGGGTTGCGCCGCGCGATGTCCGGAAACGGGAGTAGGGCCGCGCTGGTGTGATGGCGGCTGTGCTGAGGGTTGGCGCAATTTACACAATTCGAGCACATGACCGAAAACAGGATGGTGCGCATTCATGAAGCACTAAAGCTGGTGGCCACCGGGGGGGTTGCACCGAGGTGGTTGCGAGGAAACTGATTACCTGAATATGATGTATGGAGTTATGTTCACTAGCCGGAGGAAAAGTTGAAGTTAGTGTTTGTTTACAGTGTTGGTTCACATGCCGTACCGAGGGGTGTGTGTCTGGGTGACGAGGGTGCTGGGGATATAAAACGTTTGCGCGGGGCTTGCTTGTGTATTTCGGCTTGCGTAGTCGGTCACGTGGCGGTTGCGGCGCCTACCGATGCACCCGAAGCGGCAGCGTTTTGGTGCCGCCTTCCGCAAATTCGCGTGAAATGCAGATCCGTCTTTCCCACTAACTGTTCCTTACAGCAAGCTCGATGTGGCTTGAAATAATAACACAGTTTGCGAAGACATGAAGAAGATGCGGCCTGGCTTGGATTTCAAATTTTCCCCGCCCCCTGTACGTCACACTAAACACGGTGCCCCATCCTGACTGAACTGACGCGTGAAGCTACGTATTCTTATACCCCTGAGTGGAACACCCACCATCCGCCGATGTGCCGTGCGTGTGCCCAGCAAGCTCATGTCACCCCCGCCGCCTGCTGCTGCCTCCGTAGAACGATGTGTGGGCCCTGGGTGTGATGGCTCTGGAGGCTGTCACTGGGTGCCACCCCTTCAGCCCCGACAACAACCACTACGACAACGTGCTGTACAGCATAGCGCACTGCACCAAGGTCAACCTGCCTAGCAACCTGAGCCCCGAGTTCACAGACTGGTTGGAGCAGGTGGGGCTGAGCTGCAGGGGCCGGGCGGTCCCCGGATGGAAGGGGGGGAGCGCTTGGCGAGAGGTCGTTGCGGGAGGCATATTGCGCAGCCATATTGCCACGTGTTGCCGCCGTGGTTTGCGCAGACTGGCGGTGGCACCGGCGGCGGCAAGGAGCGGTTGCGTAAGATGCGTTGCCCTGGTTGGGGCGCGCGTCGCAACGGTTGCCAAATACACGGCCGGGTCCTGACACTCCTCCTCGCCGCCTGCCCGCCGACCTCTCGCCCGCGCCAGGCCCTCTGCCGTGACCCCTCCCACCGGGCCAGCGCGGCCGAGCTGTTGGCGCACCCCTGGATCTTCAAGGAGTACACGAAGGAGGAGCAGGCCATGTTCTCACGCTGCGGCTCGAAGGGGCCAGCGCTAACTGCCGGGACGGACCTGTCGTCGTTTGACTGCTGGGAGTACTAGAGTCCACGGCGCGTGTACCTGGCGGGGCGCGTACAAGAGCCCCGTTGGAAGGAGGGCCCGGCCCGGCCTGGCCTGGCCCTCCCTCCTCCAGGCTTGAAGTGTTGGGTGCAGCAGCCAAATGACAAGCAGATTCATTGCGTTAAAAAAGGCAGATAAGTTGACGCGAGGAGAGGGGGGGCTCTGAGGCGACAGGCGTCCGCCCTCTTGGGCGCTCCCGCTGTGGGGCGGTTCCGACCTGGACCAAGTCCGGCTCTGCCGTTGGCCGCTTCAGTGCCGCAAGCCACCACCTCGCTATCCTGCGATCATGGAATTGACCCGTTGTAGTATTTCTGGTAGGGTCGTTGGGCCGGCCCCGGGTAGCACTGACTATTAATGAGCCAAGGACTGTGAGGGCGACGGGGTTAGGTCAGGGGAGGGTAGGGGCGTGACACCGCAGATATGCGGCTGGTTCAGCGACGGCTGCAGGGCCAGCCAATCTGTGTTGATTTCGGCAATACTCATAACTAGGTAGCAGAGGAGGATTGCATGGATTGTTGTTCTCGAGTCTATTCCTACGCCAGACATGGGTTATAATGTGATCGCGCGAGCAACCAGCGGAAGGTGCGTGGCCGGCTTGGCCGCCGGCTCCGGGCGCGTGGTGGCGGTGGCTCTCGCTCTAGGCGCAGGTTGGCATGGGGTTGCAGCTGGGATGTTGTGTGGCGTGTGATTGTGCATGAGCCCTGGGATTATGGGTCGCGGGTTGATCGCCTGATTTGTCTACCACTTGGTCGGAAGTTCGCCGCTTCAGTCGGTGGCTAGGCTGTCTCGAGGACCAGTGGCGGCGTGTCGTGTGTGAACAAAATCGCGCGAGGTCGCGACTGCAGACTGCGATTGCATAAACCCTAAGAATAATGCGACGTTCATCCGTGTAGCCATCCGTGTGGCCATCAGCACATCGCTGGGGTAGCGTTTCGTCCCGCGGTGGGGAGGGGCTTCCTTGTGACCATCGAGCTGACTTCAAATGATACGTCATGCTCCGTGCAACTCGTACTGGGCGTTTGTGGCGCTGGGCGGTGGCCGTTGTGCGCATGCACGGCTCGGGGCGCCGTTATTGAAGCGGGGCGGCGCTGTGATATCACCCGCCGGCTTACATACACATTCTGTGTCGTGACCATCATGTGTGGGGGGGCGTGTTGTATACGCCACGGCTGTCGACAAACCAGTTTATGCAGTGAAAGGGGACTTGGTATGTCTAATGGCACCATAAACGAGGCCTTCGGCGTCGGGAGTCTGCGGGTGTGGACACCTAGGACATCGCTGTCGCTCAAAAAAAGGGTGTTGGTTTTGTTCGTTGGGTACGGTGGGGAAGTTTTTGTCTGTACGAGAACATCACGCGCAAAAGAAGCTCTCGCGTCGAGGGCTGCGTGTCAAGGCGCCGCGCGCCTGCTCTTTGCATTGATAACAAACCCTAACCTACTCCCAGTCGCTACGTCCAACCAACCACTGTACTACACCTTGCAGCGCAGATGGCTGCGAAGGGTACATGAAGAGATCGAATTTCGTTGGCATGGCTGTGGAAATCCTGTACTGTAACCTGATCTGATTCTTGCGGCCTCGGCCCTCGTCGAGCTCCGATGACTGTACAGATTATACATGAGGCGGCCGTCCGGGCTGCCTACCGTAGTCCAGCCCCCCCCCCCTGCCCCATGTCACTCAGCTCCACAGTTCCGCCAGGCCAGCTCAGCCCCTCTCTAATCCCCCATCAGCCGGCTCCACAGTTCCTACCTACCGTACTTCAACCCGCAGTGCACAGTACCCGACACCGCTCAGCCCCACTGCCTGCCTACCCTGCACCCACCCGCTTCGATCAACACTCGAGCTAGCTAGGAACACCCCCTCCCATCCTGTTCTTGACGTTTCGCGACAACGGTTTTTATGCCAGCCCCCCCCGCGCTCCAACCCAACCACGTCAATTCTACACCCGCAAAGCCCAACCCACAGCGCCCCTCGCGCCCTCGCCCCGCCGTCCTAACTCAGCTACCAAGCTACCAAGCTACCAAGCTCACAGCCCCAGGCCTTTCTTGAGCTTGGCCAGCTTCTTGCTCACAGGCCTCGCCCCGCCGCCGCGCCCGGCGCTCCGCGGCGGCGGCATCCCCGCACCCGCCGCCACGCCCGCGCCGATGCTCGCATTGCCGGGGTCCGTCTCCGCGGTCTGCTCCACCGTGTCGCCGTCGAACGTGGTCCCCAGCGCCGTGCTGCCGGGCCCGGGCGAGTGCGCCCGCTGCGCCGCCAGCCGGTCACGCAGCAAGCGCCACGCGGAGGGCAGCTCCGAGTCCGTCGCGAACCGCACCCCCAGGTGGGCGCCGCCGGCGGCAGCAGCGGCCGCGGCCGCGGCGGCGGAAGGGGCCTGTTGCGGCGGCGGCGGTCCATGTCGGTAGGGGGTTGGGTGTGCAGCCGGCGCCTGGGAGGCAGCCGGAGGCGTCCGGACAGCGCCGGCGGCGGCGGCGGAGACCACAGCGGCGGCGGCGGCGATGGCCGGCACGCCGCGGTGTACTGCAGCGGCTGCAGGTGGCGGCGGCCCCATGACCAGGGCCCCGCCGCCGCTGGGGCCGCTGGGGCCAGGGCCGCCACCGCCGCCTGCTGCCGTGGCGGCCGCTGGCGCTTGGCCGGGCATGGGGCTGCAACCACTGGGCGCCCCCGCAGCTGACAGGCGGGGGATGGCGACGGCGGCGGCCACGCCGCCATCAGACATCCCACACAACCCCGCAACGGCGGCGCTATCCAGGACAGGGCCCAGCTCAGCAACCGGCGCCGCGCCGGTGCCGGGAGCCGGCAGGGGTGACGGCGCGGCTAGCTGCTGGGTGACGAAGGCGGGGTGCTCCAGGGCCGCTAGGGCCTCCTCCAGCTGCTCCAACACGTGTTCAGGGTCTCGTACGGTGAAGGGCACGTCATCGTGGAAGGGGCTTTCCACCAGGCCCCGCCGCAGCGACGCCAGGAGCAGAGGCAGGTCGCGCACCTCCCAGGGGGACAGCAGTCGGGCCAGCGAGGGGCGAGGCCTGGCGCCAAGCGGTGCGGGCCCCGCGCTGGCGGCGGCGGCGGTGAGAGTGGCTGCGGCTGACGTAGCCGCAGCAGCTGGCGGCAGTACGGCAGGAACGGCGGCGGCGGCGGTGGCGGAGGCCGGCGGCGGGGGTGTGGGGACGGGGATGGAAGGGGCGGCCGTCGGCGCGGCGAGTGGCGCCGGAGGGGTAGTCGCTGGCGGCGGCATGTCGCACCGCTGGACGGCGGAGGCGATTGCGGTGCGGATGGCCAGCTGCATGGGCGTCGCCGCCGCGTCAGCGGCGGCCGTCGCATCTGGCGCCGCCGAGTCATCGCAGGGCGTCACCGCGAGCGACCCTCCCGCGGCAGCGGCAGCTGCAGCCGGGGCCGAGGCACCAGCGTGCAGCCCAGCCCCCGCCGCCCAGGCCTCCTCGCCGCCGCCGGCACACCCCGCAGCGCCACCGCCGCCCGTCACGGCCGCCGCCAGCATCGCAGGCGGGTACTGCGTCGCCACCGAGGCTGCTGCCGCCGCCTCCTCGGGCCCTTGCGCCTCCAGCAGCCGCACCCCGTGCTGCTGCTGCTGTTGCTGGTGGTGCGGTGAATGGCCCGGCAGTGGCCCCACACCCGCACCCCCCCCGCCGGCGCCATGATCGCCCGCCGCGGCAGGTAGCGGCGCCAGCCGCCCTGCCGTACCAAGACCCGTGGCGGCAGCGGCCGCCGCCTCCGCAGCCCCAACGGCTGCGCCTGGCCCCCGGCCAGCGGCGGCAGCGGCCGCTGGAGCGCCCCGGCCGGCGCCTGCGGGCCCCTGCTGCGCCACCCCTGCGGGCCCCTGCTGCTGGCCCTTGGCTGCCGCCATGAGGCCCCTGCCTGGCGGCCGCTGCTGCTGCCCCGGGCGGCCCGGCATCATGCGCGTGAGGGAGCCCCTGGGGGTGGCCTGAGGCTGCACGGTGCGGTGGGCGCCTGAGGGGGAGGGGAGGGGAGGGGGAGAAAGGGGCGGCGGGGGGGGGGAGGTTCGAGGGAAACCCGTGGATGCGGCGGGGGGGGGGGGGGGTTGGGGACGAGGTTGCGTTGCAGTTTACGGGTTGAGGTCCAGGGAGGAGACAACAGGACACCTAGCCTGGCAGGCGCCAGCGGTACGTCCGGAGATGCCCCTTCGTTTTGCAAGGCCTTGAAACGCAAAGGAGGTGCAAAGAGGCGTGCGGAATGCCCCCAGGTGTAAAAGGTTACACACTGTCCTCCCGCCCCGCACTACCGCGGTGCCGTCGCGCCCCCAGCATGCGCCCGCACCCATGCATCCGACGTCTATGCACCAACTACACTTCCAATAACTTCCCATGTCAACTACGCGGGTATATCTTGCAGCCCCACCCCCCGCCACGTAGCCATGTGTGGCCGTCCAGTAGCATGCGCGCGCGCGTCCCGGTGTCCGAAGGCTATGCACCCACTACATTTCCCCAGTCGCGTTACCTGTTCTTTTATTGTACCCCCCCCCCACGTAGTAGTCCCCCCTGCGCACCTAGCGGCACCAGCCCCAGGGCCTTCTGGGCGTCAGGCACTGCGTCGGACAACGACTTGACGCCGTGCGTCCGCGGCGGCGTGGGGCGCAGCACCACCGGCTTGGGGGCGCCGTCGGAGCCCCGCTTGGCGGGAGGCCCCCCGCCGGGCCCCCGCGGTGCGCCGCCTGGCGGCAGCTGCCCCGCCGCCCCGCGCGCAGCAGAGGGTGCCCCGCCTGGCGCGGAGGGTGACGACAACATAGCGGCTGCTGCTGCTGCTGCTGTTGCTGCTGCCGTTGCTGTTGCTGTTGCCGTTGCGTCCATGGGAGAATCAGCGCCGGTGGCTTGATGCGGCTGTGAGTCACTCCGCCCGGGCAACTCGGTGCGCACGGGCGGCAAGCCATCGAGGGGAAAGACGGCGCCGCTGGCCACGAGGCCATTCGCGAGCGGTTGGGGTGGATCCGCGGCGGCGATGGATCCGAGTGGAGGGAATGGCTGCTCTGCGGCCGGCCCCGTCGCCGGGGCAATGCCCGGGGCGCCCAGGTGGAGGGGGTCGGGGTGACCGGGGTGCGGCTCAGCAGGCAGCCAGGGTTCCTGTGCGGCGGCGGCCGCAAGACCCTCACCCGGTGGCGCCGTTGCCAGCTGGTGGCCCACCGCTGGGGCCGGAGGCGAGACGGACTGCGCCGGGGCGCCTGCTGTCTGGTGGTTTTGGTGGTTTTGGTGGTTGGAGTGGTTATGGTTGATGTGGTTATTGTGGTTATTATGGTGTGGGGCCTGAGCCAGCGTGGGGAGGTGCGGCATCCGCGGGGGGTGGCCAGCCAGCTGGTGCGCGGGCGGGTGGTTGTGGGGCGAGTGGTGGTGGGAGGAGGCGGCGCCGCTGGGGGGCAGCTTCTGGAGGATGCTCAGGTGGCCGTGCATCAGGTGGGGGGCGGGCGGCGGCGGCGGCGGCGGCGCAGCCGCTGGTGCCGGCTGCGCTGCGGCGAAGGACGCCGGCGGAAGGGACGAGGGTATCGACGTCCCGGTGGCGCCGCCGTCTACTTCCATCGCCTCGGGGCTACCGGACAGGGCGGCGGTCGGGTAGCCTGTTGCCGCAGCCTGGGGTATTGCCGCCGCAGCAGAGGCGCCTCCGCCGGGCACCAGCGCCGCGGCCGCCTGGCCGTTGCCGAAGCCGGAGAAGGAGCCGAAGAAGCCGCCCAGGTGGGGGTGCGGGTGCGGGTGCGCGGGAAGACGGAGTTCCGCCGGCACCGCTCCGAAACCGTCGTAGTCGTCATCGTCAGCATCATCACCGTCCATGTCGTTGACGCCGTCCACTTGCGGTATGGAGGCGGCGTGGGAGAGGAGGAGCTCGGTGTCTTGGTCGGCTGCCCCGGCGGCGCGGTCCGAGCCGGCAGTAGCTCCACAATCCACGGCGGTAGTGGCTGTAGCTGCTGCGGGGCCGACCCGGGGGGCTGTGGGCTGGCCGCGTGGTGTCCTTGAGGGCACGGCGGCGGCGGCGGCGGCGGCAACCGGCCAATGCGCAGTGGGCACGTCAAGGGGCAGCGCCGGGGGCTCCGTCAGAGGGGCGACAGACGCGTGGGGCTGGCCTGGCGTGAAGCCGGCGCCGGGCGGGGAGGGTGGGGCATGCGGCGGAGGGGGCGGTGCGCCCGGCGCCGCAGCCAAAGCAACGGCGTGTCCCCCCTGCCCCAGGCCCTCGGCTAGGGTTGCGGTTGCGTCCCCCGCAGCTGCCCCCCTGGCCCCCGCCTCCGCCCCGGGGTGCGGCGGGGGGTGCGCCGCGGCGGCGGTGACCACACCGGTTGGGAGCTTCAGCCGCACCCTGATGTGCCCCGCCCCCGCCCCCGCACCGGTCGCCGCCCCGCCCCCGGTCCCACCAGCGCCGGCTGGGCCGTGCGCCCCCGGCTCAGATGGGCCTTGCGCCCTCGGCTCAGATGGGCCTTGCGCCCTCGGCTCAGATGGGCCTTGCGCCCTCGGCTCGGCCGAGGCCTTCGTGGCCGTCCCTACGGACACCCGCCGAGGCTGCGGCTGCGGCTGCGCAGCCAGAGGGGCCCCGGAGGGGCCTGGAGTGCCCCCCACGCGTATCTTGAGCTTAAGGGGGACGCCGCCGCCAACCTTGCCGTCAGCAGACGACGGGACCCCACCGGCGCGCCCCGTGACGCCCGCGCCGACGCCAATACAAACTGGCGGCTCGTCGTCGTCGTCCGCGACGAGTGCCCGCCGGAGGCGCCGCCGGCCGCCCCGGCTGCCTCCCACCGGCTGCGCCGCTGCGCCGTTGTCGTCCGAGCCGTTGGAGCCGGCCTCCGCCGCTGCGCCTCCCGCACCCTCCGGTGTATCAGCGTCCTCCAGCTCCTCCGCCGCTAGCTGTTGTCGCCGCCGGCGCCGTTGCCACCCGTGCTGCTGCTGCTGCTCCTGCCCCGAGGACAGGGAATCCTCCAGGAGCTCCTCACCATTGGCTTCCCCGGAAGCAGCCGCCGCTGCGGCGCCGCCGCCGCCGTGGCCGCTGCTAGCCGCGGCGGCGCCGCTGGTGCTGCTGTCGCTCCCTCCACCGTCGCCACCGCCATGGCCCGTACGACGGCCCATTCCGGCACGTCCGCTACCTCGGCTCCCGCCGCTCATCGCGTCATCCGCAAACATGTCGTCATCCGTCTCGCCGTACACACGCAGGCGCCGCCGCGCGGCCCGTAAGCCGACCCCAGCGGCGGCGGCGGCGGCGCCGCCGCCCCCGCCGCCGCGAGCACCGTCATCCGACAAGCCCAGCCCATCGCGGAGGATCTGCCCTGCCGTACGCCGTCGCTGCCGCCGAGTGTCGTTCTGCTGCTGCAGCTGCTCCTGCTGCTGCTGCTGCAACTGCCAGTCCGGCGACCCGTCCTCTTGCGCGTGGAAGGGCCGCGGCACCTGCCTGGACGCCGGCAGGCGCCCCGGCCGGCTGTCCACCACGCCCAAGTCCAGAGACGGCGTAGCGTAGCGAGCAGCGGCGCGCCGCCCCTTGCCTCCTGCCGCCACGTCGCCGGTTCGAGTCCCCGGATTGACACCCCGGCCACGCCCCCGGGCCCCTCGGCCACCGCGGCCGCGGCGGGCGTGTCCCAGCACAGCGGGGGTGCTGCCCTCGCTGCCGCCGTCGCTCACCTCCCCGGCGGCGCCGCGGAGCGTCCGCGCCGCGGCGCCGTCACCGTACGACAGGCCATCGCTGCAGTAGTCGCTGCCTTCGAACTCGTAGTCGGCATCGTCGGACTCACCTCCACGACGGCGGCGGCGCCCCGGACCGCTCCCGCGCCGCCCGCGCTGCGGCGGCGGCGACGCCGACGGCGCCTCCTCTTCCCCTTCCCCCTCCTCCCCCTCCTCCTCCTCCTCCTCCCCCCAGTGCCGCCGCTGCCGTTGCCCCACCGCCGCCGCCGCCCGCGCCGCGCTGGGCCCAGGCACCCGGTCGCTGTCGCCCTCGCCCTCACTGACGCCGCCGCCGCCGCCGCCGGCGGCTCCGCCTTCCCCCTCTTCCTCTTCCTCCTCCTCGTCGTCCGCCAGCAGGTGCTGCCAGTTCCGGCCCCTCGCAGCCCTCCGCTGCGGCCGCTCGTCACCCCCGCGACCACCGCCGCCGCCGGCCCTGGCCCTGGCCCCGTCCGCGCTGGCTGACCCCGGTGCTGGGTCCCCGGGACCGGCCGCCCAACCCCGCCAGTCCTCCACCTCCCCGGCCCCTCCGTCGAGACCCCGCCGCCTAGCCAGGGCACTGTGGATCACCGAGCGCGGCGCAGCGGCGCGAGGGGGCAGCCGTCTGGCTGAACCCATCGCCGCCGGCGGCGCCGACCCGGCGGCGCCGTCAAGGCTCCACCTGCCGGCTCCGCCGCCGCGAGCTGACGAGGGGGGATGGTGCTCGCCGCCGCCGCCCAGGCCCGACCCCGCTCCGGCGGCTGCGCCCGAGCCGCTGCGCGGCCTCGTGAACAGCCGCTCCCGCGGCGACGTCGCGGTCGCCACGTCATCATCATCGATGAGCTGGTTGTACAGTCGTACGGCGGCACCGGCGTTTGGGCGCAGGCGCTTGCCGCCGCCGCTCTGCTGCGGCGACTGGGGCGAGGCGCCGCGAGGGGCGCTGCCGCCGCGCGGCGGCAGCGGCGCGCCGCCACCGCCGCCGCTGGCGGCGGCGGCGGCGGCAGCCCCGGCGCCACCAGCACCCGCGCCACCGTTACTCAGCCGCCGCGGCGAGTCCGCGTGTTGCTCCCCCCCTGGAGCACCCCGCTTGCGGCCGGGGACCGGGGTCGCGCCGCCACCCCGGCAGGGCCCTGCGCCTGCTGCTGCGGCGGCTCCGGAACCCGCTGCACCACGGGGGCCAGTCCCCGGCATCCCTGCCGCCGGCGGCGGCGGCGCTGCCATGCCCGGGCCGCTCATCGCAGAGCTGTCCTGAGGCTGCGGCGGGGGCAGCTGGCGGGCGCCGCCACAGGACCCGCCATAGGCGTTGTACGAGGCGGTCATGGTCGCGGGACCCAGCGCGTGGCCGCCCCGGTCTCGGGAGGTGGCGGCGCGCTGGCGCTTGAGCAGCGGGAGGCCTGGCGAGGAGGAGGGCGGGGGGGGGGACCGGGTGGTGTGGTTGGGGGAACAGAGGATGTGTGCTCTACCACGGAGCGAGCTGTGTTGTGCTCCCAAAGACCCGTTTTCATCCCACATGTCACCCCTACAACCCAGCTGCGTCGCCTTCCCCGCCAACCCGCCTCCATTGCTTTCTCCGCCAACCCGCCTCCACTGCTTTCCCCGCCAACCCGCCTCCACAAACCCGGCTCCACACCCGCCGCACCCACCTGCCGCGGACCGCAGCGCCCTGCCGTACGCCACCACCGCGTGCCACATGATGTGTTTGAACAACGGGAAGCGCGCCCTCTGCTTCACCCCCAGCAGCTCCTCCACCTCCCACGACCGCAGCGCCGCCCCCAGCGCGTGCACCGACAGCAGCTGCCCGCACACGGCGGTGCTGTCCGCCGCCGCCACCGCCGCAAAGGGCCAGCCGGCGGGCAGCACCGCCATGTCGCCTGCAGCCACCTCAAGCCGGACCACTCGGCCCAGCCCCAGCCCAGGGTTGAAGGCTGCGGCTGCGGCCGGGGCTGCGGCTGGGGCTGCGGCTGGGGCGGTGGCGGCGGCGAACAGGTTGACAGCAGCGCGCGGTGTATTTCGTGGGGAGGTCACGGCGGCTGCGCCGGGGGTCAGTGGCCAGGCGTCCAGCAGCGGCAGGCCGCTGTCCTTGGCGCCACTCGCGGACCAGGACGCGAACATGGCTAGGGCCTGCTCGGTGGGGGGGACCAGCAGGAACACCTGCAGAGGGGGGAGAGAGGATCAGGGGGGAGTGGGGACCAGGGGGGAGAGGGGATCAGGGGGGAGTGGGGACCAGGGGGACGTCGAGGGTCGGGAGCTGCGGGCGAATGAATCGATGGATACTCGTAGGCACACGCACACATACCGCCTACCCCCGTCGTGCTCCGTTCCCCCCTGTTTGGTCCTGTCCCCAGCCAGCGCTATACCGGCCACTTCCCTACGACACGCTGCCGCCCCCCCCCCCACACACACAACACCCCCCCACACACAACACCCCCCCCCCACACACAACACCCCCCCCACACACAACACCTCCTTCCGCACACCCTCAGCCGCACCATGTGTCCATGCGCCACCGCACACCAGCTCGCCGCCCCGCCGGGCAGCAGCCGGAAGTTGGTCGCCGCGCCCGCCGGCCACACCGCCAGGTGGTGCCGCGCCGCCGCCGCCGCCGCCGCGCCGCTGCCGCCGCCGCCCGCCGCCGCTGCCGCCACCTCCTTCGCCAGCCCCAGGTGCACCACCAGGTCTGCGGCGGCCAGCGGCGGCGGCACCCTCAGCGCCGCAGTCGGCACCGCCGCCGGGTGGTCCGCCAGCGTGGCGCACGTGAGGGCCAGCAGGCGGCGCTTGTTGGAGTCGCGGATGCCTTTCCGGGGGGCGCTGGTTTCGCGGAACTGGTCCACGTCACTGCGACCATGGGTCAGGGGGGTCGGCGAGGGAGGCAGTGAGGGAGGACAGAGACCACCAGGGGGGCGAGGCAGGAAGAGGAGGCGGTCACCCACCCACCCGCCCACTCGCCCGCCCGGTTTTCCTCACACCCAAACACCCGTCTCACATTGGGTGGGCCGTTGCTACCGCAGGATCAGCCGACCCACCCAGCCGCCACCCTCCCCGCCACGCACCCCTGGTGCACGAATCCGCTGTCCGCCTCGTCATCCATTTCCGTGTTGGCGCCGTCGTCCTGGGAGCTCGCGGCGGCAGCGGCGGCGGCGGCTGAGCCGTGTACGACGACGGGGGCTTCGGAGGCGCCGCCGGGACGAGCGCCGCCGCCGCTGGGGCCGGTGCCCAGGGCCCCGTGCGGGTTGTGGTGGGGGTGGGGGTGGTCGGGGCCCAGCGACTGGCGCTCCTTCCAGTAGAGGCACCACTGGCGCATGGTCCATTTGGGTCCGGGCGCCTGCTTGGCCACGTCCAGGGTTTGGACCTGGGGGGGGGGGAAAAGAGGAGGAGGAGGAGGGGGAGGAGGAGGGAGGAGGGGGAGGAGGAGGGAGGAGGGGGAGGAGGAGGAGGAGCGAGGAGAGAGGAGGGAGGCGAAAGGAGAGGTTGGTGATCTGAGCGCTGAAGCGAGGTCGGTGATGACCGTTGGGCTACCGGGGACAAAACTCCGTAGCTGGAGACAGGGTTTCCGGCATGCAAGTAAAGTCGCATGACGGCTGGTGGACGGGGTGGTTGAGGTGGTTGGGGGCGGCTGCTGCGCATGAGCGAGTGCAGGGGATGGGTACATGTTGAACTGCCATCGCGCTTTGTCGCACTGCCCAAGCGGCCCCGTCCTGACCGATCCGCTTGGTACCTCACACAACCATCGCGAAGCGGAGCACTCCAGGGCGGCTGGGAAGGAGTAAACCAGCTGTGCGCTTCAGCAGCGCTTCGCATGAATCGGCATCTTACAACGCAGGCCCCTGGGCCTGGCTGGGTGGAGAAGGTCGCGTGTTGTCTACGTCGGCGATCCGCAAACTGTTCCAACGCTGTTGCATCTCCCCGCCACCGGTTTCCAGCCCCTTCGCAGCCCCTTTGACCGCAAGCCAGCCCCCTTACAGAATTTGGGCTGCTGCGCACCTCGCGGTCGTCGCCGAGATCCTTGGATAGAAGCACGAGGTCGCGCATGTCCTGAAGTAGCGGGTGCAGGAACGACGCATACGAAGTGCAGCCCCGCACCAACGACGGCGTTTGTAATCCCGTTGCGCGAACCCAGTCGTTTGTGAAGCCCGCGGCGTCCACCACCTGCGTATGGGCGTTAGTGCTGCAGTTTGGCGGCACGATTCGAGGTACCCGAGGCTTACGCTAGTCAGGGGGCAGAATTGGGTTGGCATACCTCGATAGCATCGGTCGAGTAGCCAGGCCATGCTAGGAGCTGGCTCCCCAGGAGCCTGAACCCGTCTGCAGAAACACAATTCGTCGTGTTTGGCGTGCGCGCCAGATGTGAATATGGCTGAATCCTCCTGATTTCGTCCAGCTTACCAATTGCATGGTCCGTTTCGTCATGGCGACCGGACGCCCCAGCAAAAGAGGGGCGGCCCTGAGCCATGCTCACGTCGCTACCAACTCACAACAGCAAAAATGCTTTGTAGTCACCATATTTGGATCTGTGGAGATCACAAGATCAGGACCCCTGGCCTAACGGTGCTTGACACCTCGAGCAGGACGAAGAAAGCAAGAATTGGTTATTCCTAGCAATTAATGTTTTTGGCACCGAAGCAAGGAGCCATGCCGTTTACTCGTACGATGCCTGGTCTTTGATGATTGCGGTATTGCATTGCGCGCGCAGAAGTGGAAAGTCTACGGCAGTTAAACCCGTTTGCTCGGTCTGTCCTACCCGTTTCCTGTCCGTCAAGGCGCAATAGACGGCACGTAGTATCTTCTTCATTCAGGAAATGTGTATGCGTGAGAACTCTTTACTTACAGGCACTAGGTTCCGTGTTTGAGCAGACACGGGCCGATCAGCTGTCCTAATGGCATTCAAGCAACGAAAATTCAGAAGCAAAGTTAGCGCAGACGATGAGGATGGGGAGGATGGGCCCCCGCCCGTGAGGCCGCCGCAGCACCAACCCAAGAAGGAGCCAGCATCCGCGTCAGCCAAGCCGGGCCCCGTCGCAAGTAGCCTAGCTGCGGCCAAAGGAGATGTCAAGAAGGACAGCAAAGGCAGCAAGCTCAACTTACTGTCCTTTGAAGACGATGGCGATGACCCGGGATTCGTCCTCAAAAAGGACAGCAAAAAGGACAAGCAGCGGCCGTCAAAGCTGACACGTGCGCCGCCTCTTCCAGACCTGCCGGCGGAGAACGCGACGCAGACCTTGCGGTCGACGGCGGGTAGGTTGAGCCCGGGCCTCTGCAGGACGGGGAACTCCGCCTGCCTATCCAACGAGGCAGCTTCGGCCGCAGCAGCGGTTTGTGAGCCGGCCATAGGGGAATAGAGGACTGCAGGGAACTGGGGGTCTATGGCACCGGGAGCAAGCTGCAAGCGGCGTCACCGCTGCAAGCGGCTTCCGCCCCGTGGGTCACCAGAGTAAGGAGGCTTTCTAGGTGCAGGCACCCCGTGACCCGCAGCAGCTGCCCCTCGCCTCCTGCGCCGCTTCCTGCCTCCCAGCTGCCTCCCGGCTCTGGCCGCGGCCCGCTGGAGGCACCCCGGCGGCCCCCGCAGCGACCCAAACCACCGCAGCCGCCCGACCAGCAGGCGGAGCCGGACGGGATAAGAAGGGGCGGGAAGGGGCCCTGCCCGGCTACGAACCCATCCTGCCCGGCTACGAACCCATCCTGCCCGGCTACGAGCCCATCCTGCCTGGAGTCCCCTCACACACCAATGGCGTGTGCCTCATCAGCTGTGTCTCGTAGCAGTCGCCGTACACCCTCACCAACCGTGATGCCGCCACCAACCAACCGTGATGCCGCCACCACCACCCCGCAGGCGAGTACACGGCGGAGCGGCTCAAGGAGCTGCAGCGCAACGCGATCAGCTTCTCGGTCGCGAAGCTCGCGGGCAACGGGGCGGACGGCGCAGCGGCGGACGGCGCAGCGGGGGCGAATGGTGGCGGCGGCGGCGGCGGCTCCGAGCCGGTGATCAAGCTGTCCGGCAGCTTCAAGCCCGCGGGGGCGCCAAAGGACGACCGCTTCAGCCTCCGAGGGAGCAGCATTGCGCTGGTGGGTGGGTGGCGCGTGGCGGGAGTGAAGGGGGAGGGACGAGGGACGTGGGTCGGCTGGGAGGCACGGACGCGGGGACTAGGTAAGCAAGGTGGCGGGCGAGAGGGTGGGTTTCGGAGCTGCTGGGGGGGGTGCGCTGTTGTGGTGCACCCCGTGCGAGGACAGCCCCGTGGCAGGGAGGGGCCGTGGTGGCAGTGGCGCGGGTGGTGTGGACGTGCGGTGGACGGAGGGGGCCGGTCGCGGCGGTAGCAGCGGTGCCTGGGTGACGCTGGGTGAGTGCCGCCCTCGGCCACCTCGCTCCTACACGCACCTCGCTCCTACACGCGTCCCAAACAGCCAGCACCCGCCCGGCCCCGCCCCCTCCCCGGGTCTTATCGCCGACCCCGCCCCCTCCCCACCGGGTCTTCTCGCCCCCCACCCCCAGGTCAAGAAGGAGGAGCCCAGCATGCCGCTGCCCCCGCCGCCACGAACCGGCGGGGCCGCGGGTCCGGGACCCCTGCCTCCCCTTCCACCGGGGGCTAAGGCGGCCGCCGGCGACGGCACTTCCGCTGCGGCCGCCGCCGGTGCGGATGGCGATGACGACGACGACGATGATGGCGGCATCCCGGACCAACGAACCATCCTGTAGGTTCCCACCCGCCTACCCAACCGCCCAACCGCCCGCCCAGCTACCCACCTGCGCTGCTCAGCCCGCACCCCTTAGACCGCAACCTCGCAACCTTGCGCCGCCGTCCTCATCCGCTCCCCCCTCGGTTCAACAGCATGCTGCAGCTGTACGAGTGTCCGCACTAGGAAGGCGCACACCCACACCGCCTTATGCCCTGCTCCTCCCCCGGCCCTTCCCTCACCGCCTTTTCGCAAACCTCCGTCAGAGCCGCCAAGGCCAAGCGCGAGCGGCTTCGTCAGGCCCACCTGGCACCCGATTACATCCCCACGTCGGGCATGGGGCTGGGCATGGGGCGGCTGCGGGCCGCCGGCGGAGGCGGGGGCCGCGGCGGGTCGGCGGGTCCGGGCGGCGGCTCGGGCTCTGCGGAGGGTGCGGCGGCGGGCAGCGGCAGCGACAGCGGCGCGGAGGCGGAGGACACGATGCGGATACGGTTCAGCGGCAAGGAGGGCACCAGGCGAGTGGTGGCGGGTTGGTGCGGGGTGGGGAGGGGATACGGGGGCACCAGGCAGGGAGGAGGATGCGGTGCGTGGGGTGGGCGCGACGTTGGACCCGGGTGAGGGGGCCGAGAGGGTTGCGGGAGAAGGTGCCGGTAGGTCGAGCTGGTGGCCTCGTCGCGTTGACACCGGCTCGATAACCCACCCACCCACCCACCAACCAATCAACCAACGAACCAACCAAGCAACCCGACCCCGGTTTACTCTCCCCGCCGCAGGCCCCGCAAGGACCTGGCCCAGTACAGCAGCGCGGTGGGCGGCGATGACGACGAGGAGGCCTTTGCGGAGGAGCAGCTGCGCAAGGCGCTGAGGCTGCAGCAAGTGGGGGGCGCCGGGGCCGCACCCGTCGCAGGACCAGGACCAGGTTCGGCGGCCGCAGGCAGCGGCGGTGGCGGCGGCGGCGGCGGCTTCCTCGCCTCGAGCACAGCGGCCGCCGCCGCCGGCATGTACGGCGCCGCCGGCGGCTACCCCTTCCCGTCGAATCACATGCGGGCGGGGCCAGGGCCGGGGTCCGCCGCCGCCGCGGCGGCGGCGGCGGCGTTCGCCGGCGGCGGCATGGGCATGGCCGCCGGCGGCAGCCGCCTGGCGGCGATCGCTGCCGCTGGGGACTCGGTGGTGGCTTCGCTGGCGGAGGGTCTGCGGCGGCTGCAGACCTCCCACCGGCAGGTGCAGCAGAACGCCAAGCGCACGGCGGACAACCTCACTTCGTCGCTGGCGCGGGTGGAGGGTCTGGAGGGGGAGCTGCGGGGCGCGGGCGACAAGTACATGTACATGCAGCAGCTGAGGGCGTACGTGGCGGACCTGTGCGACTGCCTACAGGTGGGGACGGAGGGAGGGGCAGTGGCGTGTGTATTGGTGGTGGGGGGGGCCGGGGAGGGAGGGGAGCGGAGGGGGCGGGGAGGGGGGTGGAGGCGCTGGCGGTGGCGGGAGGGATGAGAGGAAAGCCGTAGGGCGCCACTGAAACGTAAAACGTTTAGTACAGTCGTTTGGGTTTGCATGCTTAAGGATTTGATTTAGGTTTACAAAGTCGGAGGTCGAGTGTCGCTTGGGGCGAGGGGGCAGGACAGGAGGGGCAGGAGGGGGAGGGGCAGGAAATCAATACTGGGGATCATGGGGCGGGAACATCGATGCAGCGTGCAACAGATGGGTCCGGCGGCCTGGTTACCCCTCGACCCTACTGCTTGTGGGCGCTTCTATCTATCCTGGGCCTCTCCACCTAACCCGCTTGATCCCACACCGCCACCGTTCAGCTTCTGTGGAGGTGGTTCCGCGGCTCAGCGGCAGACTAACACACGGCCCCCCACCCAACCCCGCCCCCACCCTCCTCTCCCCCCCGGCTTGCAGGTCAAGAGTGCGATTGTTGAGGAACTGGAGGACTCCAGGTGCGGTACGACACACTGCTTTCTGCTTGGGTGGTACGACACACTGCTTTGTGCTTGGGTGGCACGACGGAAGCAATGGCCGAGCGGGGGAGGAGGGACTCCCTCCTCCTGGGTCGGGTCTGACGCCGTGTGGTGCGCAGCGCGCTGCCGGTACGGCGTACTACTGCGTGCATCAGGGGTGGTGGTGATGGGAGGTGGTACCCACCTCACTCGTCACTCCACCCCACCTCGCACGTTCCTCCACCCCACCTCACTCGTCACTCCACCCCACCTCGTCAACTGTCAACTACCCCCACCCCACCCACTCAGGCCCCCACAATGCGCCAGCTGTTATGCCCATGTCGCGTAACCGGTCTTTATGCCACCCTCTCAGGCTGGAGCTCATGGAGGACCGGGCGCAGGCTGCGCGCTCCGCCGCCTCAAACGAGGAGCGGGACCTGGCGGCGCCGGCGGAGGCGGCGGTGGCGGCGGCCATGGCGACGCTGGCCCGCGGAGGCGGCGCCGCCGCCGCGGGCTCCGCCGCCGAGTCCGCCGCTCGCGACGCCGAGGACCGGCTGCTGGACGAGGAGGGTCCGGAGGAGCTGGACGAGTTCGGGCGCAATGTCAACCTGCAGCGGCGGAGAGAGCTGGAGGAGCGGGCGACGGTGGGTGGCGGAGGCGGGGGGACAGACGGGCGGGGCCGCGCCAGGCGGTGAGCCCCTTCACTGGTCCTTCGAGGTCTCCCCACCGGTGTATAGCACTAGAGGCTAGGGCCCGCCGCCGCATGCGCCTGGCTTAGCTCTGGTCCGGAGCTCTGCTAACTCCACACCACGCACCCGACCGCAAACCGCCCTGCCGCGGCTCTACCAGGTCACAGCGCCGAATGCCTGATTAAGACCCAACGCCTGCCGAATCCCTAACCGTCAAACCTGGCGTCCATCTTACCTCATCGACCCGCGCGTACGGCCGCGGCCTGCCCCCTCCCTGGCGCCACGTCGGCCCCAACCGCAGGGCCGGAAGCGGCTGCTGGCGCAGGAGGGCGAGCGGCTGGCGGCGGCGCAGGCCGGGGCTGCCGTACAGCCGCTGGTCACGGAGGGCGAGTTTGGGGACGAGCAGGTGCGGGGGCAGGTCGGGCGGTGGGTGGGCGAGGGAGAAGCGGGTCCCTGGGATGGGGTCCCCTGGGGTGCCTGCTGCCTTGGATCGTGCGAAACGTACAGGGAGGGTTGCAAGGAAAACACGTGTACGAAAGAAAAACCATACAGGGAGAGGGGGAGTGGCCCGCCCGCTGGCAGCGGTAAACCCTAGTGGAAGGCGCCCACAGGGATGCGGCTGCTTTGCTGGTTTGCTTGGCGCCCAGGTTCATCAGTGGCCGAACACCGTCGACTGCACCTGCACGCAGCCCCCCCGCCCCGCCCACCACTGTAACATCAAACCCCTGCCCCAGACCGCGCCCTCGCCCGCACCTTCCTCGTCGGTTTACTCGTCCCTCAAGTGCCGACCTTCGGGTTTCCTCTCGCCCTCCTCTTGCCCCCGCCCCAGTCCTCGCGCTACACTCTTCGCTACCGCGAGATCGTGGAGGCGGGGGCCACTGCGTTCGCGGACACGGACGAGGAGTTCGCGACCATTGCGGCGGTGAAGCAGCGGCTGGAGGAGTGGAAGTCCAGGTGGGGAGGGACCCGCGAGCGAACGCATCGCAACCTCCTCGCCGCCGCCGCCCACTGCCTCTGACCCTGTGTCAGTTCACATACATACTCCCCTTCCCCCTCCCCCCCCCACGGGTCTCCCTCGAATCCCCCCCCCACGGGCAACCCTCTCATACCCCACGTCCAGGTACCCCAAGGACTACACCAACGCCTACATGCACCTGTCCAACCCCGCCCTCTTCGCGCCCTTCGTACGGCTGGAGCTGCTGCGCTGGGACCCCCTGTTCGGCGCGGCGGAAGGGGCGCCGTATCAAGGCTTCGACAGCCAGGCCTGGTGAGCCGCCTGTCTGCTCGCTGCTCGGCAAGGGGTTTTTATATCTGTCGAAGGGTTTGCTGTTCGGATGACGGGCTGTGCTGACGTGTCCGGCACGTGGCCCGTAGGTACGGCGAGCTCTTTGAGTACGGCATGAACTCCGAGGCCATGTCCGACGACGACCCTGACGCCGAGCTGGTGCCGCAGCTGGTGCGCAAGCTGGTGCTGCCGCTGGCGCTGCACTGGATCGAGAGGTGGGTGCACCCAAGCGGGGCGGGGAGGGGCGTTGCGGAGGGGGGCGAGCATGTCGCGTGCTGGCCGCCGCTGCATCACCGGTATCCCAGCCTTGAGACAACCGTTGCCCGTTGCAACCGCTACGTACCGGTATACCTTCCCCCACGGCTCGCGGGGGTGGGGGAGGTAAGGGTGGGGAAGCGGCAGGGCGGAACGCGTGTTTGGTGGATTGATGGCGATCCTAGGCGCATGTGGAGCCAGGCCGAGCTCCGTGTGGTGCGGGGTGCCTGCCTTCTTCCTCTTCTTCATGCACCCCATCACGACCCCCGCCCTCCCGTCGCGTTACCGGTTCTATTATTGTAACCCCCCTCCTGTGCCCCCAGGTGCTGGGACGTGCGCAACGTGGGCCACACCCGCGCCGTGGCGGCCCTGGCTTCGGAGCTGCTGGTGTACGTGCCCGCCGAGGAGGAGCGCATGGTGGAGCTGCTCAGCGTGCTGCGCGGCTCGCTGGAGGCGGCGGTGGAGGGCTGCTCGCTGCCGCCCTGGCCGCCCGCCGTGCTGTCCTGCTCGCCGCTGGCCGCCCGCGTGCTCTTCCACCGCTTCCGCCTGGCGCTGCGGCTGCTGCACTGCGTGAGCGCCTTCGAGGGGCTGCTGGCGCGCAGCCTGCTGGCGGGTCTGGCGCTGGGGAGGCTGGTGTGCGGGCAGCTGATGCCCTACCTGCGCGCCGCGGCGGCGGGCGGCGAGGCGATGCCGTTCGCGGTGACGACGGTGGAGGCGGTGGCGGCGGCGCTGCATCCGGACTGGTTCGCGGCGGGACCGATGGCGGAGGGGGCCGTGTTCCTGGAGCACGTGGCGACGCTGGCGCGAGCGATGGAGCAGCAGCAGCAGCTGCGGGGGGCGGATGCGGGGCGGGGGGCGCTGGCGGCCAGGCTGGCGAGGGTGCTGGCGAGGTTGGGCGACGCGGAGCGCAGTGCGCGGCTGGCGGCGGCGTTTGGGATTCGGAGCCTGTGAGCGTGCGCCAGGGGGGGCGGGTGCGGACGGCTGCGCAGCAGGGGCTGCGGAGGGGGCGGGTGCGGGTTGGTGTCAGGAGGGGAGGTGCACGGTGTCGCAGGAGCGGCTCTCGTTCTCACGCACTTTGGGCACGTGGTATGGTGTGTGGGCTGTTGTGGGGACTGATGTCACTTGCCGGTTGGCGTGACGGTAGGAGCAAGGCACGAGGTGTAGCGGAGCATGGTGGCGGGACTCCTGGGGCGCCTCAGCTCGGAGGGGGGGCTGCCTGTAGATTGGCTCGGACGAACGAATGTGAATGCAAGGATTGGTCGGAGCCGCAGCTCGTGGCACGATATCGGTAATTTTCCGTGTCTCTATTTAGGACCACATCGCTGTATGCACCGCAAGTGACACCTGTAAAGCGCTGGTGAGTGAAACACACGCACGACAAAGATATTGCACAGCCACTTATGCTCGACGGCGACCCATGGGTCTGAAACGGAAGGCTAGCACGTCATAACTCCATTACACTGTCCCGCCTCCAATCCTCGACCAGCCAGCCAACGCTCTAACGCAAATGCCCTATTCGTCCTCCCCACCAGAAGCGCCAGCGAGAGTACGGCACGAACTTTCCCCCGCCGCCCAGCGCAGCTGGGCATGTGGCAGCCCCCGCCCGCCGCAAGTGAACCAAGCGTAGAGCGAAGCGCGCGCGTGTCAATTAGCGCCAAGCCCCGTGCCATTGCACGCAGGGTCCCAGAACTCCAGATGCTAATTAAAACGGAGTTGGGCACACCGGCGCCACCACCACCAGCCCCCTGTGCCTCCACGCACCTAGCTGCCGCAACTGCGCGGGCCGGCACGCCCCTTCGGCAGCCAGCTGCAATTGTGGGACATAGGTAAGCCACCACTGGCTGGGCTTAACAGACTGCCAAGAGGCCGGCGGACCCTCCTACCAGCTCAGTGCGTCGCTAGCCTCCCCCTGGCCTTGGCGCCTTAGATGCCGCGCGACGGGACTGCGCTGGTCCGCGCGACTGCGGTCGGCCGGTCGGACTTATCCTGTGCATTCAAGTGCACCACGGAATGTGCCGCAGCCAAAGAATGCTGCTTTGTCTAGTGCTAGAGCATGTTCACAGCGCGCCAGCGGAGGCACACGCCGAGCCTCCGTTTCCGTTCCCTCCTCCTGCGGTGTGATGACCCAGATAATAGAAAACTTGGAGAATGCTCCTCCTTGCAGCAGCAGGCGTGCCGCCGCGCTGCCCCATAAACACACGCGCATCGCGGCTAAACCGCTGACTGCTCAGTCCATGCGCGTCCTGAGCGTGCGCGTGACCACCTTGTCCTTGGTGATGACATGCACGATCGCCCCCCAGCCCGCCAGCGCGTCCCGACCGAAGCCCGACATCAGGCACTGCGCCACCGTCTCGAAGAGCTCATCGGCCTCCATGTCGGGCCGCCACATGGACTCGCACATGCCGTAGAGGGACTCGGGTGACGTGCCCGTAATCATGAAGTCGTTCGCTGTCTCAATGGCACCGATGGTGTCCATACCGCACAGGAACGGCTTGCCGTCCGGCTCCAGCCCCGCCACCACGGGGGCTGCAAAGTATGGCCCGAAGCGGCGCTCATAGAGGGCGTTCGAGAGCATGTTGCCAAACGTTGACGGCTTCATATCGCGCTCCTCCCTCAACTTGTATAGATTGTGCCTACACGTTCCCGGTCGCAACGTTGGAGCTATCGGCATTGTAGGCAACACCCCAACCCTTACGAGATGGCCACGTACCTGAACATTAGCTTTTGGTGCAAAGTCTGTGCGTCCGTTAGAAGACCCGAAAGCCCAAGGAAAAGCTTGTCGTGGACCTTGAACACTTTTGGTGTATCGCAGGAGATAGTTTGAAGCTGAACACCAAACCGCAGATCTGACCCGATGGCCACGCATTCCTACGTTAACAACAGCTCCACTTCAGCAGTCTGTTTGGTGAATAGCCAGTTGCAGCACTGGCACATGCTTTGCAGCAGGCCGCAAGGGCCACACCTTGCCAGCCATGGCCACGATGGCCGCGCCATTGTAGCTGAAGATAGACATGGCACAGCAAGGGATGCGCCGAAGCGCACTAGATCACTGCTGATGTGATGCCGTCTTCTATGCGAGCCAGGACACTTCGTTTAGGGTATCGAGTTCCACACCTGTGCTTTAGGCAGCAAAACAATAGATTAACTAGGTGGTAATACAATGTAACACTTATGTTGCTCTGATAGTAACCTATTATTACTGTTTGCACCATCACGCGCGATCGAACTGTAATCACGAGAGGCCACTCCATTATGGCGCCAATGGTCATCAGGCCAACCAATTGCAGGTCTTTAACGCGCGGAGAATATGGCCGCAATGCAGGTTTTCCTCTTGTAAGCAAGGACGCAAATCGCTACGTTAGTGACAGTCCCAGGGGTCGTTACTGCGAAACCCCTGCGTCGGCAGCCTGGCCCATCGCAGCCATTTACTGCGACAGTCCTTCGCCACCTTGCACCTTTCGTCATAGATATGGACCGTATCAATCGAACGAGGGACGGCTCGTCCCCCATTTGGCAGTAGTGTCGTAAGACTGAGGACGGGCTGATGGGCGCGTAACTGGCCCCATTGTTGCCAGTAGCACATCCACTTGCTAGCCCCGTCACACCTCTGCGCACAGGCTAACTCTCCCCGCGGTGGGCTGAGCCAACCTCCTAGCCAGTCAGCTGCCGGTTCCTCTGGGGTGCAAGTTAGGTGGCAAGGCCTGAGGGCGGACCCTGCTGCTGCGGTATGCGCTGTAAGTTGACCAGGCCGGCCATAATGCAGCACGGTACCACGTGGCGGCAGCCAACGCAACAGCCGTACATGGTTTTGCGGCGTGCGTAAGGTGGTGCTCATATCAAGCGGTGCTGCGGGCGTTTCAGAAGGTATATAGCAGTCCGGAAGCAGAGGCTTCGCGCCGTCCTGAAACAGAAACGAATGGCCCGGCTCCGCCTGGCGCACGCAACCACCCGGCTGTGGAATACGGAGAACATACCCATGGAACGAACGTCCCCTCACCTCCATCCACCACCACTCTCAAATTGGGAACAGCGCCCGTCGCTTCGAAGCAGCGGAAGCAGAACGAGAACGCCGCGCCCGTCAGGACGCCAACTCAGAAAGAATGCCACTCACTCCGTACACCAGCTGCCGCTCCTCGGAACAGAAAGGCCGCGACTATGCGGCAGCGCGCCTCTCAACGCCTCTGTACGGTGCCATGTACAAGATGCGGCACGGTATTACGGTACATTAGCACTACGGCAATACAAAACGGCTCACCTTCTCACCACTGCACCAACAAAAGCTCTACCTCAGCGCTCCCAGCCACCCATGGCAGCTAGCCGGTGGCGGCACAAAACAGCTGGCTCATTCAACACTCCGCAACAGAAGAAGACTGTCAATGCACAAAATCAATCACTTCCGTACACCACCAGACCAAAAAATATACATCGGCCGGCGGTAGCAGGTACCGCCCCGCCCCTGGCAACCGCTGCGAGGACTCGAGCTCCGAAGCCGCCAGCCTGGCTGCACACTCTTTCCCGTGCTCTCTCTCCTCCCGCCTCGCAACTCGACACAGCTGCTTTCACCCGGCGACGACAGCGACGTGCGGCTGGGGGGCATGCATACATTACCGGAAGCAGCGGCTGGGGCGCCATACCCGCTGGGCCGTCTCCGCAACCACCCCGCCACCGACACGCACCACTGCGCACGTCAGCACCGCCTAGGCGATGTACCCGGGGGCCGAGCCCGACTCCGACCCCGACAGCGCAGCACCGCCTCACGTGCGGTCACTCAACACTGGCGCCAACGCCCGCCAGGTGACAATTCACAATATAAATCTACACACATATGCACTCTTTCGCGGTTCAGCGATCAACGAACGTACACGCACTCCAGCCCTCAATAGCTCTAGCTGCAAAAACGGAAGCCGCTCACCTCAACCCACCCAACCCGGCCCCACAGAGAGAGTCACGACCCTTCAGGACCCCAGCCTCCCGGCTGGCTGTTACCGCCGGGTGGGGCCCGACTGCTCGCCACGCGCCTCTCCCATCATCCGCATCGCAATCGCCGGCTGCTGCTGGCGCACCGCCGCCGCCGCGCTGGCCTCAGCACCCGCGGCCGCACTCGATGCGCTCCGGCGGCCGCTCGCCAGCTGCGCCGCCTCGGTCACTCGCGCCGAGAGGCGGCGCATCATCGCCCGCACGAACAGGTCGCTGGTGTAGGCCAGGCCGGGGGCCAGGTCGGGCAGCAAGGTGCCAAGCTCGTTGGCCAGCCGGGCTGCGCGCCTGGGCTGCATCTGCGACATGGCGGCGGACGGCGCGGTCGTCGAGGCGGCCTCGAGCTGCGACAGGCGCTGCGTCAGCTGCAGGATGCCCCGCACGACGCCCAGCGCCTCCTGGTCCTCGGCGGTGACCGCCACGGCGGGAGCGAGCCTGCGAGTTGGGGTGCGGGAGGAGGGGGGCGTCAGTCGTCTGTGGGCGGGCCGCCGCGTGTGGGAGTCGTTTCAGGTGAAGGGAGGTTGTTCGCAGGCCGTGCAACTCTAGTGGCAGGCGGGCGGCGGACTAGGACGAGACCGACAGCGCGATGGCCCCGCCCGTGCCAGTCCCTGTCGGACTACCACCGCCAGGGTGGAGGAGGGGGCGGGACCAGGCAGGGCGTGGCGCAGGACCCTCCCCCCGGGGCATCAGGCCGCACCCTCCCCCCGGGGCATCAGGCCGCACCCTCCCCCCCGGGCATCAGGCCGCACCTGGCGAGGATCTCCACGGGCGTGGGCAGCGGCAGCAGCACGGAGCGCAGCGGCCCCAGCGCCTCCACCGACCTCAGCGACACGGCGGCGGGGAAGGACACCAGCACGCCCCGGACCAGGCGGGACAGCGCCTCGCGGGACAGCGCGTCCACAGCAGCCACCTGAGGGCGAGGGCGAGGTGGTGGTGGTGGTGGGGAGAGGGCGGGAGATGGCCGGGAGCGAGGTGAGGGTTTCGAGGTCAGGCGCTGCGGTGAGGGTTTCTCCCGAGGCTGAAGCGCGGACGGTGGCTTGGGAGGGCGACGTGAACCTAAATATGAGGTGGGCGGCGGCTGCGGTGCGGCATCGCCTATTGCGGCCTGTGTTGCACGCTTCTTGGCGGATACCAAGTCGAGCAGCTGGTACCCGCCCAAGCCGGCACCGGTAACAACGCAAGCCCCTGGCACCACTACCCTGTCCTGCGCCACCAGCAGTCCGTCCGCAGTCCAGGCTGGCCGGCCCCCGCCACCCGTCCCGCACGGCCCCTCCCTGCCGTACACCCACCAGCTCGTCCACCAGCAGCTCGCTGACGTACGACCCGGGGCGCAGCGCGGATCGCAGTGTGTCCACCATCACTGGGCTCAGCACCGGCTGGTTCTGCGCGCGTGGAGGGACATGTGCCGCGATCAGTCCACTGCAGAGACATGCGGTATTCTAGCAAGGCCACAAGCAACAAGCAAGTGACGCAAGTGATGCGCTCCGGGTCACGTAAAGATTGAAAAAATGAGGAGCTTTATTCATAAAGCACAGGAGGTGTACCGGGCCGAATACCGGCATGATGACCCGCCCCCTCACCTCATCGCCGCCCGCCGGCGTCGAAGTCAGCGCCAGAGCAGTCACCGGCCGAGCGCCCGCAGCCCCCATCTCGCCGCGTGGAGCCCCTAGGCCGCCGGCAACGGCAGCAGCCCCGGCGCCGCCGTTGCTGAGGCCGTCCGTGGTGAAGGCGGACAGGCCGTCCGCCACCCGAATGAGGCGGTCCACGTCCATGCGCTGCTTGCCGCCGTACAGCAGGTCCCGCAGCGTGGCGCGCATGGGCGGCGAGTCGTCGTTGAGCAGGCGGCGAGCGAGGTAGGGGAAGCACTCGGCCACGATGGCGTAGTCGGGGTCCACGCGGAGGGCGATACCCTGGGAGGAGGGGGGGAGCAGGGAGGGGGGTCGTTTGGTTAGGTTGGATAAGGTTGGTTCGGGGGAACTGTTAAGGCGGCTTGTTTGCCCTTTCGCCAGCGGCTTGTTTGCCCTTTCGCCAGCGTCCGTGAGAGATCCCTCTGAGCCGAGCCCCCTCTCTGCCCGCCTCCGTGCCCACCTCGATCACGCTGAACGCCCTCAGGATGAGCGCGAAAAAGGGCGGCACCTGTGAGCGGGGGGGAGGGGGGAGGGGGGAGAGGGGGGGAGGGGGAGAGGGGGGGGAGGGGGGAGAGGGGGGGGAGGGGTTAGAGCAGCAACCCGAGACCTTGCAAGGGACACACAACCAAGGGCGGAGGCAGGAGCCATGGTCGCCTGTGACACGGGCGGGAGGCGGATTCGGATGGCCCGGCCCGGCTCGGCAGTGGACTTGAGGGGGGGGGAGAGGGGGGTAGGAAGGTAGCGGCGCACAGGCAGGTTGCGGGCCGCCCTCACCTGGATGGGGTACTGCTTGCCCAGCTCCTCTAGGTCGGCGGTAACCTGATGTCCACGTGGAGGGAGGCGGGACGGAGGGGGGGAAGGCGGGAGGGTTCAGGAGAAAGGCCGGACAGACCTGCAGCAGAGCAGGCAGCTCTCGCCCATCCCCCGAGAGCCGACGGAGTTGACGGCAGGTGACGCCATGAGGCACCAGCTGCACCCCCCTGCGCAACCGAGTACTCTTATGGCCTCCTCTGCGGCCTCCACACCGTCCCATGTCCGTGCCTCCGACTTTGCCTCGCACGGCAATGCCCCCCCCCCGCCATTCCGATCCACGGATCCACGCCCTGGCGTACGCTACTGGTTGCCCTTCATCCCTTCATGCCGCACCCCTTCATCGGGCCCCCCGCCCGCTCCGCCGCACCTTGTCGATGTTGACCTTGGCCGCCCCTCCACCCCCCACCAGCTGCACCATCACGCGGCCCAGCGGCTCCACCAGCCCCGCCTGCTGCGTGTCCACGTAGTCCGGGATGAAGCCTAGGGTCTGCAGGTCCAAAGCCAGCTTCTCCCAGTCCTGGGAGCGGCGAGTCAGGGGACAGAGACACGGTGCGGGCATTGGTCCGAGTCAGCCGAAGCAATCGTGCAGACGCAGGGGGGCCGGCACGGCACGACTGTGTAGTGCTGTTGGTGTGTGCGCCAAGACAGGCCCTAGGTGTGCAAAGGCGCAGCACCAGCTTGCGCGATTTCGTGTTTCGTGGATTAGCTCAAGTGCGGGAGCTCACGGAGCGCCGCAAGACGTCTCGTCCCCCCTCCACCACCCCAATCCCCACACCACCGTACCTGAGTAGAAAGGTGCGCGATGTACTCCACGAGAGCCACCCGCTGCTCCGGAGTGATCTCCGTCATCAGCCCGAAGTCAAGCACGCAGATCCTGCCCGGGGGGAGGGGGGCGCAAGCCGGGGGGTTTGGGAGGTGAGGATGCCGGAGGAATGCGGCACACGGCGCTGCGCGGCGAGGGCATGTGGCTGCCCGTTCCCGTGGTTGCTGTTCAGACCGACGACGGCCCCCCACCTCGGTTCACTACCCATGTCGTGTAGCAGCGCCCGTACGTCATCGCTCCCCCCATGCGTACCGGCCCCGCGCCCGCCCTCAGTCCTTCCTCCGCCACTGCGTCACTCACTTGCCCTCCGGCGTGCGGATGAGGTTCCCCGGGTGCGGGTCCGCGTGCAGGAAGCCGGTGTCCAGCAGCTGGATGAGGTAGGCGTTCAGCAGCGTGTTGCACAGCTCGCGGATGTCGGAGGCCTTGCTCTCGCTCAGCTTCTCGCCTGGGAGGAGTGGTCGGAGTGGGGTTGGCCGGCAACGGGGTGGGGTCGGCAGGGGGGGGGGGGGTGCTGCTCGTGCCAGCAGCTGCCGGCAGCCCCAAGGAGCCCTCGCCTTCGCGCGTCCCCCAGTGACTCGAGCCGACTACCAAAACGCAGTCATACAACACCAGTGCAAACCGAATATCCCATGTCGCCCTAGCTGCGGGTTTGCTGACTCCCCCGGCTCCCGCCCCGCGCCGCCCGGCGCCCCCACTCACCCTCCACCCAGTCCGTCGTGAGCACGCAGTCGTTGGAGAGGTCCGTCCGCACCTCCGCCACCGTGATGCCGTCGACACCCGCCGCCGCCATCTGCTGCTTGAACACCGCCGCGTTGTTGGCCTCGCGGTAGTAGTCCAGCTCGTGGAAGAAGCGCACCGCCCAGGCGTCGATGACGCCCGCCCAGTCGGTGTTCATCTGCGGAGGGAGGCCGCAGAGGAGGTGCAGGCGAGGTTGCAAGCAGGGGGAGGAGGGGAGGTGGGCGGAGCGCAGTTCGGGAGCTGGCTGGCATCCGAGTCGGAGCTGCTGGGTGCCATCACTGCAACGATGTACCGCCGTGAGGCGGCTTAATTTGGCAGCGATGGGGATATAATATAATCCGCGATGGGGGGGCCGGGGCGCGCACGGGCGTGTGTTGTCCGCACCTGTTGCGACTCCTTCATCTGCACTGCCAGGCGGCGCATGATGAGCAGGTCCAGAGCAACCTGGGGCGCAGGGCAGAGCAGAGCAGGGGACGAAGGGTCAGCGAAAGGTTCAGCGAAAGGGTCTGATGCAGGGTGCCCAGGAGCCGGGGACAGGACGGATCAAATACGACCAACGCTCAACGACAACCGCTTCAACTTACTGCGCGCTTACTGCTGCGCAGCTATTTTACCCCGGCGCCCAGGGGGGTTCCTTTCAACCCCCGCTCCCCCAGGCCCCCCCGTCCTGGCCTACCTGCTCCAGCACTCCCGGCCGCTGCACCTTAACCGCCACGTCCTCCCCGCCCAGCTCCGGCCGCAGTGTGCCCCGGTACACCTGGCCCAGGCTGGCAGCGGCCACCGGCTTGTCGCTGAGCTGCGAGAACACGGCCTCAACAGGTCGCCCGGCAAACGCCTGGGAGACGGGGGACGGAGGCGGTTGGGAGGGCCGGGCCAGCTGGTTTAAGCGTTGCGAAAGGTAGGCAAAGAGCGGTGAGGTAGAGTAGCTTCAGCACGGGCTAGCAGAAGGAGAGCGCCAGCGCGGGCCAGCCCGTGTGTTCGTGGCCGCGCTCCGGCCCCTCCGCACCTTCTCCATCTCCTTGCGCGCCACGTCGCAGGGGAAGGGCGGCACCCGGTCCTGCAGCATCTGGATCTGCTCGAAGTAGGCGGGCGTCAGCAGGTCCACGCGGGTGGACAGAGCCTGAGCCACCTTGACGTACCTGGGGGGCGGGCGAGGGAGGGGGCGAGGGAGGGGAGGGGCGTAAAAACCGGTTCACAACATGGGTAGGATAGCTGGCGCATTGTCTTCGGGAGGGAAGGGGGGGCCGACGTGGAAGCAGACGGGGATGGCAGTGCAGATGAGTGCGAGCGGTTGCTGGGCGCAATGCCGACACCGCTGCGTGTGATGTGACGCGCGGAGCGGACTGGACCCCGGGCCGTCCCGGCAGGCACCCCGGCCCCCTCGCCACCCAGCTGCCGCGCCCAAAACCCTCCACGCTTCACCGTACCACACCGCACTACTGCACCAGCACGCCGACACACCAAGACACGCTCCGCCTGCCCCCAGCGCTCCGCCTGCCCGCGCCACTCACGCCGGGCCCAGCCGCTCCACCACCCCTCGGAGCTGATCCGCCCGCAGCTTCTCGTTGGCCTCCAGCCGGCCTGTCCACATGTCCATCAGCAGCGCGGCTCCGAAGGCGGCCGCCTCCGCCGCCACCTGCGCGCTGCGGCGTGCCACCGCCAGCGGCCGCCGCGAGAAGTACGCAGCCACGTGGTCCGGGTCGTACTCGTGCGTCAGCAGCTCGTTGTCGGTGCCATAGGGGCTCTCGGGGCCTGGCAGGAGGGCAGGTCGGAGCCTCGCGTGTCACTAAAACCCAAAGCCAAGCATGTGCCGGAGTCGGGTCCGGCAGAGGGGGGGAGGGGGGCTAGAACCGGTGCTGTCGTACTGTCGTGCGGCACACAGTGTGCGACAGTGCCCCCGTGCAGCGTGCGTGGAGGGCGTGGTCGCAGCAGCACTGCGCGGGTAGGTTCCCGGCCTCTCATTGCAAACAGGTTGTGGCGTACTCGCAAAACTTGGCGCCATGCTTCATCTCAGACCACAGCGCCTCTACATCCCGCAGATACCATGTGGCGGGTCCACCGATTGGCCCCTTGGGTTGTCCGGGCCCCACGCACCCCCACCCCGCCTATCACTACGCCTCCGCAGCGCCTCCGCTCCTTCTCCTTGCCGCCGCCGCTCCGCTGGACCATCACCTTCACCACCCTCGGTTTGTCGGCCGTGGATTCGCGGATTCTCCTATCAAACCCCACCCCAACCCACATCCTTGCCTCCACCCACCCTGGTATCCTTCCTCGGGCGTGGATGCAGCAATCGCCGTCAGCGTAAAGGCCGCCACCACCGCCACCGTGGCCATCGAGTGACCACCCACGCCGCTGTCCTGAGCCTGGAAGCAGCAACCCGGGGTGAGGTGTGGTTAAGTTCCCAGGAGGCGGGGTACACCCTCAGGCTGCCTGGAGCACCCCTAAACCCACCCGGCGCCCTCAGCTTGCCTTCCCCCCTCACACGCCCCTTCCCAACCCCTCTTAACCACGTGCATCTCCACCCTTGCCCTTCAAGCCCCACATCCAGTCACCTCTGCTGCGCCCCTCCACCGGTCCCTCCCTCTCCCTTCCCCTCCCCCACCTGCGCATACGCCGCCGTCAGCGAGCCCAGCAGGGCATCCGGCCCCGCAGCCGCCGCGTCGCCTCCTTGCGCCAGCAGGCCGCGCAACCCCGCAGCGAGGGCGCTGGCGGTGGCGCCCAGCTGCTGCAGCGTGGAGGACCCGGCGGCTGGGAAGACGGGAGGGGAGAAGGAGAGGCGCGGGGGGGAGGCGGGGTGGCGATTTGGGTTTCAGCTAACGATGGGGAACGTGCACCAGGGAGAGAAATGAGGTCAGCCTTCCCAGCGTCAGCCCACCCTCCGGGAATCATCTCGCCAACGCTCAGGTAGCAGCACCCGGCAGCCAACCCGGCAGCAAAAGAGGTGGCCACTGCCGCTGCCGAAAATACACCCACGCCGTGCAGTGCGCGACCATGATCAGCAGGCCGCTCACGGACGAGATCCCGTCCAATGGGATCACCCGGATCTTGCTCGCCGACCTCCTCGGGGGTAAGCACACGAAGCTGCTCAGGTACGCGACCCGGTCGGCGGCAAGGGTCGAAAAGTAGGAGCATGTGGGCGGCCCGAACCCCACACAACCGCACCCCTCCACACGACCGCATTCCTATCTTCACCACACCGGCCCCCCAAAACCCCACGCGTGCCATACGGGCCGGCGCGCACACACACGCACACACACACGCGCGCGCACCCACCTCCCAGCGCCGGCGGCAGCGTCATCACCCCCGCGACGCCGCGCAGGTCCGAGAGCGCCGACGTCAGCGATGCGGCCGTGGTGGGGTCCAGCAGCTCCAGCCCGGTGAATCGGTTGCCCACAAAGGTTGCCAGCGCCTCCACGCTCCGCACCACCGCCGCCGTGCCAAAGTGCGGCTGCACCTCTCCACTTGACAGAGCCTCGACAGCGAGGGTCAGGCCGCGGCCGAAGTCGCCGCTGGCTGCCAGCGCGGCGGTGGCGTGCGCGGCACCTGCGCTGGCGGCGCCGAGCCCCTGCGCGAAGCTCTGGTTGAAGGCGTCCAAGCCGACGGTGCTCAGGTCAATGCTAGGCGCTCCAGCGGCCAGGGGCTGCAGCGCTCCGTTAACTGAGGGAGAGAGGAGGGCAGAGCGGGGATTAAGTGGAGGCGGAGGCGGCTTTGGGATATGTGTTTTCAAGGGGGGGGGGGTTGAGAGGCGGGGAGGTGGTTGAAGAGGGGTTGCTGGCTGCAGGGGCGGTCCCAGATTGAGAAGGCAGACCCGGTTCACCCGTCAACGCGACAAGAGGCGGATGCCGACCTGCCGGATGCCGCAGATCCCGGACCCTCGCTCTCACCCGCGCCACCCAGCTCCAGGGAAGGCAGCGATGGGAGTGAAAGTTGTGGCACCTGCGCGGCGATGGCATTCACCGCCCCGGTGATAGCACGGGTGCCGAAATGCGGCTGCAGCCCGCTCCAGGCCTCTGAGCCCGTCAGAAGATCGGACACGGGGGTTGGAAGCGGCAGGCTGTGAACGGGTAAGGGAACCCGAAGGGGGAGGGGGCGCAAGAGGGACCGTCAGACAAGGGGTTGGACGGAAGGATGCCGCATGAGTGCGATGGGGAATATGGCTTGGGGAGTGGGCTTCGGGAGCGAACCTATCGGCGCTGAGGTTGGACGGGTGGCCTGATAAAGAGGGACTGCCCGGGCAGCTGAGGAGACTGGACCGGAGGCCGACTGCCGAACAGCGTATTCCAGCGATAAATGGGGTATATCTACGCATGATGCGTAGAAAGGAACCACTGTCGGCAACCCTGAGGCAAGAATGCGAGTATTACAAGGGAAAGATGTGCAATAGGACGAGATTGCAAACGGGAGGTCCTTGACGAACGCAAACCTGGACCAACGAACCAGCATAGTAGGTGCGCAGGTTCCACACCTGCTGAAAGCCTTGGCAATGCTTTCGCCATCGGTGGGCACTGCGCGGCAGCGAACAGCTGCAAACGCGTGGTGAGAAGTGACAGTGGGTGCTGGGCGACGGCCAGACCCCAAAGTTCCCCCCGTCGCTTGACGCATCCTGCAAGCAGAAAAGGAAGTAAATATGGCGATCTGCCAGCGGCCCGTGGCGCGCACAGACATAAACGAAGCATGCGTCACCTAACCTTACGAAGCTGAAGAGTGCGGGATGCCTAAATTATGGTATCAAGTATGCAAGGGGTCAAGTAGCGCGAAGTTGTCGCTTTCAACCCACTGATAAGCCAAGAACCAGTCCTTCCCAAAGAATTGCTGAGGCCGAAGGCACCCAACCAGAAACCTAGTGGGCAATTCGAAGATACTGGCAAATGTGGTAACTAAGTGCTTCAGGATTATTGTTTGATGCTTGCACGAGTATTTTGATGGAGCAAACCGCATGTTGCATTGGAACCAACGCCCGTACGCTTTCGCTTGCGACGAATTTCTATGCAGCCCTAAATTTTCCAGGTTTAACAGTATACTATTTAGTCTCGCTCTACACTCACGACACAGCGAGGAATACTTGACAATTCTTGCAGAGCGCGAGTCTGGGAACCGCGCAGCACGTGCAACATAGTTCGAAGCACTTGCAGTCCGCTGCTCTGGCCCCTGAAAAATCAGAATTGAAGCCATATATGATGCGGGCATCGGTGCTTGTCGCAGCCGGGCCGGCTCCGCTGAACCAGCGTACTAGGGCCAGACCGCCCCAACGCGGAGCAACGCGTGTGATCGCGAGCGTTGGCTACTGTCCCCACCCCGACGCCATGAAACGCCGCCAAGAAGCGGAGACTCTGTAAGTTTTCTTGCCCAGCGCGGCAGGACGTAACGCCAGGAACTACCCTGCCATTACAATCAACCTTCTTTCGCTATCTGAATTGCAGCCGCAGGCAGCGTCAACGTGAGCAGTCCGAGGCACAAATGATTCAAGCAATGGGGCTGAAATGGTAAGCTGTTTGAACCGCCATCGCACGTATACCTCCAACGCAGCACACTTTTACGCCCGTTTTTGTGTTCTTCCCTCTATCTTGCCTTCGCACATTGAATTAATCGCAATAGTGCGCACTTTCAAACAGTGACTGCGTTAACAGCATGCTCGTTTCGAGGGTCAAGAGGCGACGTACCTACTCAATCGCGGACCCCTCGGATGCAGGTGGGAGGGGTCCCAGCCATCGAACATGATCGCTGTCACAACACCAAGAGAACTCGATCTCCTGTCTCGCCAGGCGAGCGCGGCAGGCCGCGCGATCCTGATTAACTTCTTCCAGGACGACTGTTATGCCTGTCGTGCCCTGCACGCGAAACTAAAAAAGCTTGCGGCTGATTACCCGGAGGTACTTTTCCTCAAAGTCAACGGCAGCATGGAGCCGCTGCGCTTAGTATTTGAGGAGCACGGTATCACGAAGGTGCGTGGCGTGTGCGTTGCGCTCAACATGCGTTATGCGCCGATGTGTCAGGTTCCGCTAGTTCATGCATGTCGCGTCCAAGGTGTCATGCCGTGTCCTAGTCAGTACGTCGTCCCCT
The DNA here is from genome assembly GCA_003116995.1 of Yamagishiella unicocca. Lineage (NCBI taxonomy): Eukaryota > Viridiplantae > Chlorophyta > Chlorophyceae > Chlamydomonadales > Volvocaceae > Yamagishiella > Yamagishiella unicocca. The sequence goes on along the minus strand of BDSL01000034.1, from coordinate 33,570 downwards.
TCAGACAGGGACTGCCTCTTCTCCGCCGCCGAGTGTATGCGTGTCCTCCACACACACGTTTCCGCCTGCTTTGTCCTCGATGGTAGCACTGCTAAGGTGATTATTCCTGAACCTACTGATTCATGATGCTGCAGGTGCCGTACTTCCACTGCATCCGCGACGGTCGTGTCGTCTCCCGCTTCAGCGCCTCGCTGAGCCCTGAGAAGCTGGCGCTGCTTCGCAAGGAGCTCCGGGCGGCGGCGCATGCGCACCAGGTGGTGACTGTGTCAGCCTGATCGGTCTGGGCGGCAATAGCGACGTGCCGCAGCGGCGTACTGCGTGACAGCGTAGCCCCCCGAAGAGGGGCTCTGCGCTTTGCGCTTATCATTTATGAGGTAATGGGTCGTTAGGACATCGGTTTGGATACGCTTTGACTCGAGTAGCGGACTAGCCCATGGAGTTTGACGTCGTGAAGATAACTTTCAACCGCAATCCGGGCGTTGTTGCAGAAAAAGTCCCGATCCGTGGGCAGTTAGGGCAGCGCTGTGATTTGTTGGCTTGGACAAACAGAAAAGAGACGGGACCAAATTAGGAAGGCAACCCGGCAGTGCGCTGTCGCCTCGCCCGGAAGGTGGTCACAGTAGCTGCGCGTCTGGGTCCGGCGGAGTAAATGCATCGGTTGGCGCATCCTGTCAGGGAGGAGTAATAAAGGGACCTCGTTAGGATCCGACATAATGCGCCATTGCCTTGCAGCTTGTGCTGGGCAGATATGGGTACGGCATGGGAGACGGTTGCGAATCGCGGCTGTTAATATGTCCTCAAGTTGCCTTCAAGAGGAATGACTGCATTCATGCTTTTGCTCGCTGGGTGAGACACGCTTTACGCTTGCAGCTGGCGTTCAAATACGCCGTTGCTGAGTGGGTTGGGTTGCAATCGCAGTGCAATAGGATTGGGAGAGTACATGGGAGCGGATGTGGTCGGTGAGTGGGTACATTCCCCTCTTGCTTTAGCCCGCTCGCGACTCATGCTGGCAATAGGCCTTATTTGGTTATGCACACCTTGCCTACATTCATCCGAGATGCGGACTGTTGTGTACACTAGTAGGGCGCACACGGAGAGGATGAGTTACGTGCAGGGTGACGTATATCGTGTGTCATGCAGTATGCTTGAGATTCTTCGCGAGGAGCTGTAGGTGCCTGTCCTGAGGCAAGTATGGTACAACCGCCAGTGTATGAAGGAGTGTTTGTGCGCCACGGCTGGTGCACAACGCTACGCTAGTCGTGTAGTTGCCTTTTATTATGTGAATGCGTGCCCCATGACTTGCGCAGTAATGAGTAAGGTGCTGGATTGTGCAGTTGTCGAACTTTTAAGGGGGGCAGTCCCGCGTAAAGCTCACATTTGGACGCGCGGGTTAGGGCGGGGGTTACCATTGCGCGCAGCTGCGTTCTACGCAGCCTGGAAAAGAGGTTTAAAACGCAACCTTGAGCGTCTAGCATTCAGATTTTTAGGTAATATAATATACAACTTGTCCTTGACAGTATATCAGTAGGTACGGGGTCGCTGTGCGGTGCTTAGTTATGGGGCATACTGCGGAAGAGTGGTGTCCAAGTGTGGTTTACAAGGGAAGCCAAGAGTATGCTTTGAACACGTAATTTAATTATGAGCTTTCTCATTGTCTCTCTGCCTGCCGCGGACACCTTGCTGCGCATGAGGGTACGTACACTGAGAACTTTGTCATCACTCCCTACGTCCGGCTACGTGCAATCGCATTTGGTGCCGTACCACAATAGTAGGAGGCAAGCCTATCGGGCGCACACTGTACGACACACCGGTTTATAATAAGACACACAGTGTCGTTGCCGGCCTCTCACCTTGTGGAGGCATTGCAAGCAGACGTACCGTAGCTAAAACACACGGAGCTGGAGTTATCCGCATATTCAATCGTGGCATCCGTCTGAGACTGGTCATTATTCGCTAGTTCTAGTGGATCCCTGCACTCCGGAACGGGGCTGGAGGCCCGATCGATGTAGACGATCGGGACGCTTTAGAGGCACAGGGTCGCAGGCAACAGCCTCGGTCAGACAACGCTATTTACAATTCGGCGGCAGGATGATGGTTTTTGCGACCGCCCATCCGCCGATGACATGTGTGCCCCAACGGACTCGGCCCTCAGGACCAGATCTCACTGGGATTACGCGCAAGCCAAGCAAACCTGCAACGCTGAAAGAATTCCCGACATTAATAGCTGTGGCTAAGCCCCCTGCTCCGTGTCCACCGCATGGATACGTCTCACGCAGCCCACGCCCTCTACTACCCGTGCACCTGCAATGCAAGCGTCTTCGGAACCCCAGCACACGGCGGAGCTCTTGTACCAGACAGGAAACACAGGTACTCCTGCCCGCTAAGCCCTTAACACACCCCTGAAGTGTTCATTATCGGCCCCACGCTATTTCGTCAGAGGACCCGAATCCCCGTCGTGGGCTACCCAGCCGTTGCCCAGCAGCCTCCAACGCATGGCGGTACTGGACCGCCTCCCAGGCCACACCAGGACCAACCGTCCGCACATGTCTGTCAATACGAAACAAGCAGTATGACTGCGTAAAGTCAAGAGTGTAGTAGTATCTTCGTACTCTTCTAACATAGTCCGTGTCACTATGGCTTCCAGAGCCATAGGCTCGAGCACAACCCGGCCCCCTGAGGTCCGATGACATAGCGATATACACACGCCCGCCACGTCCGCGCGACGCCGGCCACGGCGCCGGCATCTTGGCCCCAAAACCATCTGTCAGGGCTTGCAGCAACCATAATCCTCACAGCCGAAGAGAGCCCGTCGCTCTAAGACCTACGGGACCCCCTAATTACCAACCTAATTGTACAGGTCATCGTCGTCAGCCGCAGCGGCGCTTTGCGTAAACGCTGGGGCAGCAGCGCCGGCCGCAGCCGCGGGAGCTGCACCACCGCCGCCGGGGCCGTCCGGGAAGCGGAAGTCCGAGCCAAAGCCGCGGCTCTGCTGCAGCGTCTGCGCGAAGGCCTGGTACTTGCGGATGTCCGCATCCGAGACGGAGCGGCGTGCGTACTTCATGGCTTCCTCGAAGTGCGCCTTGGTGATGCAGGGCACCGGGTCCGGCTCGTCCTCCATCATGGCGTCTGGGTTCTCCGCTCGCCGCCGCTCGCGCTCGATGTTCTGTCGGCGTGCAAACGATGGGCGGTAAATGGGGGGCAGGTGGGATAAGTTTACCAGACCAGTCGGGCTCGCGCAGAAGAATCCAGGGCTTTACCGCATGAACGTTGTCGTTTCTGGGCTTGTTTAGAAAGCCCGATTTGAAAGCCAGATTATGCGTAGAGAGCAGCGCTGACGCGTTCTGCAGCGTCGCCATGTTCAAATGGCTACAGGACACGTTTGTGCCCGCCACCCTCGTCAGGGGCTAGCGATTGGTCCGACCCACCTTCTCGATGTCCTCACGAATGGCCGACTTGCAGGCCCGCTGGCAGATCTCAGTCATATCGGCGCCGGAGAAGCCGTGCGTGAACTTGACAAGCGTATCGTAGTCCACATCGGGCGCAATTGGCGACTTGCGTAGGCAAGCCTTGAAGATCTGCAGCCGGGACTTCTCATCCGGCAGCGGGATGTAGATCAGCTGGTCCAGGCGCCCAGGGCGGAGCAGCGCGGGGTCGATGATGTCGGGCCTGCACAAGGCGAGATCATACAGCGGGTGTGACGACGTGCTCGACCGGCAGAATTGCCTACGACTGAAAAGCGCACATACAGCCTCACTTGCTTGCCACCTCCATTGCACCCCCCCCCCCGTGACCGCCACCTTCCAAGACCCCACCTGTTCGTTGCGCCGATGATGAAGACGGTTTTCTTGCTGTTCATGCCGTCCATCTCGGTCAGCAGCTGGTTCAGCACACGGTCGGCAGCACCACCGGCGTCACCAGCGCTAGAGCCACGCTGCACGGCGATGGAGTCCAGCTCGTCGAAGAAGAGCACGCAGGGTGCGGAGCCGCGGGCCTTGTCAAAGATCTCGCGCACGTTGGCCTCCGACTCGCCGAACCACATGGTCAGCAGCTCTGGACCCTTAATGGAGATAAAGTTGGCCTGGCACTCGTTGGCGATGGCCTAAGGCACACAAGCGACAGTAATTCGAGGTTCAGGATTAGTGGTTTAGGGTTTTAATTAGACGCGGCATACATCCGTGTCGTCAAATGACATCCGTGTGGTCTGACATTCCGACACGGAAAACCATGTATGAGAAAGACACGGTTTTCCTCACAGCACAACAAATGACCCGTTGTAGTCCTATGCTTGCGGGCAATCTTACCTTTGCCAGCAGCGTCTTGCCGCAACCAGGAGGACCGTAGAACAACACACCCTTGGACGGCGACATGCCGAACTTCTCGAACTTCTCGGGGTGCTCCACCGGGTATTGAATGAGCTCCTGTCGATTGGAACACGGGAGGCAAACGCTTCGATCAGGTTGCCAACAGTATGGGCCCGTAATTTATAGGCATACGGCTTGCTAACTACCTTCAACGACTATGGACCGTTTCCAGCGCTTCCGTGTGGCGTTCCAACACCGTACCTGCAGCTCGCGCTTGACGCCCTCCAGGCCACCGATGGCATCCCATGACACGTTTGGCACCTCCACCACCGTCTCGCGCAGCGCGGACGGGTTGCTCATACCAAGGGCCGTCTTGAAGTGGTCCTGAAAGGCGCGGACGAAAGAATGGCAACAGAGGGAATGAGCGGCACAATAGAGGCACACACAGCTCGATGCATACGCGGCGCTGGAGTAACCCCGTGCTGCTGGCCCCCCCCCACGATCTGTCCAAAACCAGTCTAACCCATAACCACAGACCTGCGTGCAACCACCTCCACCGACCGTTTGCCCCACCCACCTGCGTGACTGCCATGGAGTTGAGCACCTCGGCGTCAATCTGCTCGTCCTCCAGGTCGATCACGTCCATCTTCTCGCGGATACACTGCAGCGCCGCCTCCGTGCACAGCGCCGCCAGATCCGCACCCACGTAACCGTGGGTATCGCGGGAGATGGCCTCCAGCTGCACGTCCTCGTCCAGCTTCATGTTCTTGGTGTGGATGCTGCGGTGGGAGGGCAGGCGGGAGGAAAACACGTCTGAAAACATGGTATGGCAACCAATAACTTGACTCAAGGGACTCAGCACAGGACACTCATTACGTTTTTGCCCGAATGGAGCTCAAGTCTGAAGGCGACCCACGCCTGCCGACCCAGTACCTATCCCACCGACTGCGTTCTAGAAGATGTCATAACTTCGTTCGGCTAACATCCTGTTTCCTCCCGACATCGTGACCGAGAACGTGACATGGGCCGTGGCTCACCGCAGCACCTCCAAGCGACCGGTCTCATCGGGGACGCCGATGTCGATCTCACGATCGAAGCGGCCGAAGCGGCGCAGGGCGGCGTCGATGGAGTTAGGCCGGTTGGTGGCGGCAATCACAATCACGTGCGCGCGGCTCTTCAAGCCATCCATAAGCGTCAGCAGCTGCGACACAATGCGGCGCTCCACCTCGCCCTGCGTCTTCTCACGCTTGGGGGCAATCGAGTCCACCTCATCGATGAAGATAATGGACGGCGCGTTCTTCTCCGCCTCTTGGAACACCTGAGCCAAGGTACAGACGTGGGACGGAAATCAGGAACTGACATAGACGAGAACGAGACGTCTACCAAGACAGCCCATACAGGGTAATATACTGTTTGTGCTGTCAGCCCTTGACATCCGGTTGGTTCCAGGCTAGCTGCCTCAGCTTCATCGCATTAGCACGTTGCGCGTATCACGTATTGGCATCAGTTTTGCAGGCGCACTGCCAGGCGGAAGGTGGACCAGGTGGCGCAAGCATCAGATACCTAGGCTGCACCTACCTTGCGTAGGTTGCTCTCGGACTCTCCAGCCAGCTTGGACATGATCTCGGGTCCGTTCACCACCACAAAGAAGGCACCCGTCTCGTTGGCCACGGCGCGGGCAATCAGCGTCTTGCCGCTGCCGGGAGGACCTGGGAGTGCGGCAGATAGGTATGGGGCGGCATGTGGCATTACAAGAAGGCACTAAGCAAAACCAGACCTTGACAGAACACGACACATATTACGTGCAACCCTAATAGTGACGATTTTCGTACGGAGTTTGCCTCTTGCCTGAAGAAAAGGACAAAAGAGGCGATGCGAGGCAACAATAGTTACCCCCAACACCCCTGTTGCGACTTCCCCTTCCAGCGAGGTCCCAAACCCACCGTATAGCAGGATTCCCTTCGGTGGCTTAACACCAATGGTCTTAAATAGCTGCGGGTGGCGCAGGGGCAGCTCCACTAGCTCACGAATCTGCGCCAGCTGCTTGCGCACGCCACCAATGTCGTCATAACCAACCTGCGAGGATGGCAGACGGTAGAATGCACTTCAAGAAACCAGAAAAGCACCGGGCCAGTTTTGCTAGCAACGTCGCCGTAATGTCGACATTCCAAACGCCCGTCAGTCACCATCGTGAAATAGGGCCCCCATTGCCCCAGACACTCTCCATGTTTGGCAAGCCTGGTTTGACACACACGCACGCTAGGGGCGCAGGGAGTAAAGCCCCCTGAGAATGCACTGTACCGGAGACCACAGCCCCAATAGACTCACGCCCTCGTGGCTATATTCTTAACACAGCCAATCGCAGACGGCTTTGAATGGCCGACTGCCTCTCTCAACCTTCAAGACCTGACAATACCGCTGGTACTAACGCTGCAGCACATGTAGCACCTAGAATGGCGTGCTTGGCAGAATGCAGGCTGACGCATTCCGTGTCTTTCGCGCGATGCCTAGACATACACCTCTTTACATAGCACAATTAAGCCCTAATGGTAAGTAAACAGTGATGCAGGAAGAGGGCCCTCTTATTGTGGTTGTGTTGGTAGAGGCCTGGCCCTGGTGAACGATAGAGCGGACGAGGTCATATACTGGTCAGACGCCGGGTCGCACATGTCGTTCCTCCACCCGGCATGCTGTTGCTGCTCCTGTACACGTATGTTTCCATGTATGACAAAAGGCGGCACCCACATCGAGGTCTTGAATTAATTTCACGCCTCACCTCATCCAGCTTCTCCTCGTCCTCACGCTTGATGGGCTCGCCCTCGCAAAATATCTCAGTGTCCGGGGCCACAATGCAGTACTCCACGGGATCCGTCTCCACCACCTTGAACTCCACGCTTCGCATACCGCCACGCGCAAGGAAGGTGTCGCCCTGCAAGGGACGCCAGCAGACAAATCTTATAGCACCTACGAATAGCAAAGAGGAGCCGATGCCACCCACAAATGGCCACGATGGGCAGGAGAACATTTGCCCCTGTGCATCCTGCAACACCTAATGTAAGAATGCCATTAAAGAGCCAAGCCGTGCAAATGAAAGCTGCCCAAAACCTCGTGGCCGCCACAATTGTCAAGGGCTACCGCAGGCGACGACGTGGACGCTCGAGGGGATATGGCCGAATGGTCTCCCCAAGCGCCGCCCCAAGGGTCGTTGCCGTGCGGCAAACATTAACCAATACGTGCACAGAGCGGCCGCAACCATACATACCCTGCTGCACGCACCTTGCGCACAGGCCTGTACGCCTCCAAAAAGTAGGGCTTTAGGTAGGCGTCGAACAGGTTGCCGGTGATGCCCTCAATTGTGTCGTCAATTGGCAGCACATGAATACGCTTACCGTACTTGACGTCCGTGCACTGCAATGGAAAGGATAGCCCCACGTCAGGGCGTGCACATCGCGCAGTGGTGGTCCAAGTCCGCGTCCACACATGCCACGCGTTTGGTGCAAGCTGCAAACTTTTTTCATATTGCCAAAGACGTCTTACCTGGTGCACCGACACAATGTCCGCCAGGCGCACGCGCAAGTTCTTGCGCACCACCTTGTTCATACGGATCTTGTTCTCATCAACCGTGTCATCGGACAGGACAATGCACACCGTGTCCTTCCGCTTCTTTCCCTGCAGAATGCAATACCCAGATCAGTAAAGAGCATGGTAAACGGCTGTTACGAAGAAGCGTGCCTTGAGCAGGACGGTGTCGCCGCGGAAAAGCTGCAGCTTCTCCATGGTCTTCGGGTGCAGAGCCACCACAGAGTTGTCATCGTTCACTGCCTCCTCAACAATGAGACGGTTCGGGCTCTTCTTCCGCTCCAGAATAGCAGTGCTGAAATCCTTCTTGTCCTTGTCCTTCTTCCTGCGGCCAGGTTTGTTGGGTCCCGTTGGCGCCGAGATCTAGGGTCGTCGCAAGTGTCCACCAATGCATCGATGCGTTCCTACCCCGCATCAGATGTGCCCGCGTCAGCCATTTTGAATGAAAAGAGCTCAGAAGCAGAGGGTTACAAGAGATACAACTAGTGAAATATCTCAGTGTGCAGGAGACAAGCAGGAAAGATATCCTGCTATAACTGCGTAATCCTATATGAAAGCGAATAGAAGATACAAATTACGTGCGCCACAAGACTCCGCACGGCACGAAATGACATTAGGCGAGGCGCCCGTACACGGAGCCCAGACAATTCTGAATTACGCCTACGAGTAATACCCAAATTGTCAGTCATAATTGAGCAAATCTTGCCGTTCGATACGCTTGCCATATTTGTTGCCTAATCTACTTCTCTGATGCAAAGGACCGACATGTTCAAACCTTCCTATGCTGTCAATGCCGCTAAGCATCGCTGCCTACAACATAATTAAATAATCGCTGTCGTAATAACTGTTTCCGAGTTCGGATAGCGAACCAAGCCGAACCCGTCTGTCTTCACTCTTGCCATTCAGATCGGAAAGGACTATGTAGACAACGATTGTCGTTCATTCAGGTGATGTTCACGAAAATATATACCTCAATGTTGGAGTGGTAAGGGCTGCAACCAGCAAAGTCGCCAACCCCAATCAGCACCTGCAACCTGCATCCGTGTCCCGGGTTGGCGCGCACATTATGTGTCGACGGAAGGTGCGAGAAGGGCGACCGCCTAACCACCTTGTTAGGCTCTAGTTGCTCCGAAGAAAGCTTGGGAGTGTCCTGGAAGTGGCCTCAAGGTAGGGGACTGGCGGCCCATGGGCCGCTCGTGGATGCAATAATTCGCTTTCGAAGGGGGATGGGCCCAGAAGTAGCGTTGAGTAACTTCTGCCTATGAAGCAGTCCCCGTAGTTGCTGGCCCCGGCTGACGTTCTTTGGTTCTATCTGCTATGTGAGGCGTTACCCGGACAGAAGCCATTACGGCGAAACCACGCATGCGCGAATGTTACACGCCCTTGCACCTCCATATAGGCCATCCAACAGGTCATTGCGCGGTTGCATAAATGCACGTGGTCCTGGCAGTGCAGATACATTGTTACCGTAAATCACCAAAATCTGCCGGCCGGACCCAAAACTGTTACACGGGGTCACGTGCTATCCAGCCCCGCTTTACCTCAGCTTGGCGAGATGCGACGTTCCGTTGGAGAAACGGACACCTTGACTACATATTAAACGGAATAACGTACACGTATGTAATCATTACTTAACGGTATGTACAGGTAGGTACATGGACGCACAAGCAGAGCGCCCAAGTCGGTAAGATTAGAAGCGCCATAGCAATGCACCTATCTAGCAGGGCGCAGCTCGCGGCTGCATGGTGCCTAGCCAGGACCCAGTTGCAGCCCGTTCGGTCCTTTCAGCGGCACGTTTGGGTCGTCCGGCCTCTGGGATGTGCAGTTTGTCCATCTCCTGGGATGATGGGAAATCCTCGCTTTGCGTGTCCCTGTCGCCTGCCATTATAACATTGTCGTATACGGGTAATAATCACACGCATCATTGGCGCGCACCGCCTCGCGAATGGGAACGTTGCATCTGGCTGGCTGGATGCACGCACGGCTGCCGTCGAAGCCAGTGCGTCACACGGCAATCATCACACGCGCAGCCGCCTGCCACTGCCGCCTGCGTTGCAGCCGAACAGATAGCTGGCGGTGTAGCAGCCCCAGGCGTTAGAGGGGTTGTTCTGCAGGCACGTGGTGCAGCGCTCCACCTCGCAGGCGGTCGAGAAGCGGGAGGCGCACTGGCCGCATGCGTACGGGTCGCTGTTGCCCCCCACGCAGGCCATGCACGCGGCGCGCTTCACCGTGTTGGCTTCAGCAGCCTGCAAGTCAGGTCGGGGCCCGGGCGTGCGGAGGTGCGTGTTTTGATTGTTCCAGGGCGCGGCAAGTGGTTTAAGGCGCAGGCAGTACGATCGTGACGGCGGCATTAATGAATGACGCGCGGGAGCACGTCGCGCACTTTGCGTTGTCCGTGGCGCTGAGGGCGCCCTGGGTGCACTGCGCACACGCCCAGCCGTCGACTCCAGCTCGCGCGCAGCCGAAGCAGCCGCGCATGATGTCCTGCATACACGCATATGGCGGCGGGATAGGGCACCGAAGCGATGACAACGGTTACAACGAACGCGGAAAGAGCATTAAGTGGGAAACTTTACACTGGGCAACAGCTCACCCGCATAGTTGCGGCTAACCGGTTGCAGCAAGTAACCGTGGCCAACGGCTGCTGGCAAACGTGCTGACAGGACCGCAAACAAGCCGACGGCCAGGAATGCGCACGTACGAAGGCGTAATGATTCATTCTTCGCGACTGTCATGCCCATATGAAAGCTGCGCATTGGTTCGATCTGGAGAGTACTTATAGCAGAATTGTCGCCAGCTGTCAGCGGGCCGAGGAGTGTCCCCGAAATGCTACACAAAATTCTTGCCGCCCATACAAGCCAACAGCCGCTTTTATGGCGACCGCAAGATGTGGGAAGCTTCCCTCGCTCTAACCGTCACACACGCTCGCTCGGTAGTTGGGTAGCTAGCCAGGAACGTGATTCGAACACAGCGTGATGCTGATTGGAATGCGTAACCGCATATCTAAAAGATGTGTCAGATGAAGCTTCTTCGAAGCCTGGAATCCAGCCCTGTGCTGGACTGATTCATGGTATCATACCACTCTTGTCCACAAAGCTCTATCTCCTTTGATCTGCAGCACCTTGTGTGCGGCTGTCACATTGCGCGCGTGCGGGAATGTCCGGGGGCTTGCTGCGTGGCCAAGCACGTTTAGGGCTAATAAGCAGTATTCCTCAATGCTGCTGCTGTCAACGAATGGGCTGCCTTCGGGCCTATGATCGACTCTGTCAGCGCGACTGCGTCCTAAAAACCTGACACCGCCATGCATCGATACATCCATGTCAGCCCTCATGCATGTCGCTCAAGTCATTCCATTTCGCGCCGCGGAACGCAACTAACGATCGCTTTGCCGTCCTTCCCATGTACATGGTGATGGTTCGAGTCACCTGTTTACGTTTCAATCACGCCTCCGGGACCAGAGACTGGTAGAACTCCTTGGTGCGCATGGTGTATGCAATGCGACTGAGATGAGTGGAGAGCGCTTTCTCAAGGTAGACGTCCGTCCATGCCTGATCTAGGGTTTTAAAGGCCGGTAATGGCTGATGTGCTGTCTGCGTGAATGAGCCCATCCGGCGGGGTTACAGTAGTTGGAGCGGTTGGAGCTGCGCTGGGGGTATGAGAGGAAACCCGTGGGTCGGCACTGACAAGTAATACGGATTAGATAGGAAACGTTGGCACAACACGTTTGCTCGGGATTGCTTGCTGGAAGGCTTGGTTTAGGTAACTGACTCCGGAGGTTGGGTTCCGGGCGGGGGTAGGAATAATTCCATAAGCAATTGGAACAACAGTTGGCGCAGCAGTCGGTTGCCAGCCAGACAGCAGGTGGTTGTTCGTTGCCCACCTCCTCATGAGGCGACAGTTTAGTCCGCATTGCACGCCGGCGGTGTTTGTGCACATGCGCGTGCGTGCATTATCGGGCACTCCAGCCTCCCCCCAAAACTCTGTACGTATGCAGTCCATTAAGGCAGTGTGTCTACTTTCCTGCGTGACGGGGCGGTTGTGGGGATCTACGATTGGCCACTTTGGAGGGCGAGTTCAACCGATTACTTGGCGTCGATCAGACCTTTGCCTGAGGGCTGTTATCATGAAGAAGCAGCCCCCGCCAGCAGCCCCCGCCGGCAATAACCTGCTCAACCACCGCGCGCCCTACCACCGCCCCTCAGTGCCAGGGAACGCTTCAAGATGGCAAGAATGTTTTAATTCAGCAGCCACATGCAGGTTGCCCACTTGCTGGGGCAGTTCATTTCCTCAAAGCTGTAGGGTTTGGACTCGTCGTACAGTACAGCAGCAAGGCGACACCCGTCACTGGTGGTGCCCGAACTACGTTTGAAGAAATGAATTATTCATCCTTTAAGCATACCAACGTTTGATACGCTTCTCAGTTTCTATCAGCCTTTGTCCCGTGTGGGCCTGGGCAGCATGAGCAGGTCGGGCATCCTTTGCGAACATTCCCTGTACCGGTACTTGGGTTCGGTCGCGAAATCACCACTTGTCAAACGTATTAAATACTTGCATCTGCAGGTGGACAGACGCCCTGGCCTATGCTCGCAAAGGCCTCGGCCGAGGCCTGGCATTTGCTGGAGCTGGCGCGGTGCTGAGCTCCGTTGCGCTGGCTGCTGCCCGTTATCGAGCCGCTCAGGTCAGCGCTCAACTTTCCATCTGCGGTCGCGCGGCGGTGGTGACGCGCGAAGAGCTCCCAGCTCCAATGGATGTTGCCGCACTGTCGGGACAAGCACCGCACGTTGTTCTGGGCTCCCTCGCGCGCCCCGATACATTCCTTCTGCTCTCCTTTTGGCTCACCGCTCCGCACAGGACGTTAAAAAGGCCCCATACACCTCCGCACGTCGGCGGCACCTCCCGCGCATCGGCAACGGAACTCGTCCCTCCCCCCTGGCCCACTCCCTCCCTCTTTTTACCACCGTAACCCTCCTCCTCCTGCTCCCCCCTTCCGCCAGGCCGACCGCCAGCTCCCCAGCGAGTTCGTGCTGGAGGTGCCCCTGGACCGCTTGCACCTGGTGGATGCAGTCAGTGCGAACCCGCTGGCGCTGCTGCGGGGCGACACCAATCAGGTGGGGGTACCAATCAGGTGGGGGTGTCGAGCAGGTGGGGGTACCGAGCGGGCTGCGGCCTGCGCCATTGACGGCGCAGTCGATTCGCGCCCGCCATGTGGGCGCCGGGCGCAGCGAGCTGGCTTGCAGTGAGGGTAACCCCTGCGATTCCGCCACCGTCAAGGGTTACAGCAAAGGGTATCGCATGGCCGCCAGCCGCCGACTGCCTGGGTACCCTGCATAAGGTTTAGAGACGAGGTCGCGCTGGGAGGTTTCGCAGTCAGTCGTGCCCTGAGGCCAGCCAGCAAGTCACAGCCGACACGCAACCCTTCCTACACCTCTGCAGATTGAGCTGCCCAAGGTGGTTTCGGCGCTGCGGCGCGCAGCACAGGACGAGCGCTGCCGCGGGCTGGTGACGTACGTCGGCGCCAGGGAGAACCTGGGCGGCCTGGCCACGGTGCAGGTGGGGTTTGGGGAGGTCATGGGAGAGGATCGCAAGGAAATCCCGTGTACGCTCTTTGGTTTAGAACAGACGTTCCGGCATGGGAGGGCAGAGAGGGAGGCGGGTGCAGGCCGGGAGGCCTGTGGGTGTGGGTGGGTATGTTGCGCTCATGACTGGGAGTACGCGGTGGCGTGACGCACTGCAGGGCACAGCACAGGGAGGGGGGATAATACGACACCGTGTTTTGCGTGGTGCTTTGCCCGCCATCGCCCGCCCCCACCGTGCACTTGGCTTCGCCACCGCACCGTAGGAGCTGCGTGACGCCATCCACGCCTTCCGCACCGCCACCGCCGCCTCGGGCCGCGCCGTCACCACCGCCGCCTTCGCCAGCAGCTTCGGGGAGTCGGGCGCCAGCGGCATGGTGCCGTACATGCTGGCCACGGCGTGCGAGAAGGTGTTCGTACAGCCCTCGGGTGAGACTGGTTCCGGAGCCGGACGGGGGCTCGGTCCCGGAGGGGGGTGGGGTACGGTGTTTCGCGTCGCCCTCCGCTATCGCGGTTTCGGAGCGCTGCTGCGAGCCTTGCGTGTCGGCGGCTGCCACTCCGGCCCCCCCCGACGACCTCCTACCTGTCCGAACCCTCCCCTGTCCGAACCCTCCCTCCCTCCCTGCCGCCCGCCCGCCCGCCCGCCCGCAGGCATGGTGGGCCTGTCCGGCCTGGAGAGCCGCGCCTTCTTCGTGCGGGGCCTGCTGGACCGGCTGCAGGCCCAGCCGCTCATCTTCGCGCGCGAGGAGTTCAAGTCCGCCGCCAACACACTGCGTGAGCGCGGCTTCACGGGGCCGCAGCGGGACAACCTGACCAGCCTGCTGGGAGACATGGCGGAGCAGGTACGGCACGGTACGGCATCGTACGGTACGACGTCGTATGCGGTCAGGCATGCGGCGGTCCGTGTGCCGCCTGATCGCTGTCTGCTCTGTGCCCTGGCGGGATTGGGGATTCGTACACAGGCAGGAGCAGATAAGAGGGCCGACGCTGGTTGGTGGGTTTGGGCCCCCCCGCCGTCATGTGCCAAGCGGGCGCACACGACGTGTCCCAACCCTAGCAACCGCACTAGCAGGCGCAGCCTCTGATCCAGGTGCTGTAGCTGCAATCACCGGCCGCAGGGCACGGGACCGCCGCCCTTGCGCTACGAGCCGCCCGCACGCAATGCCTCCCGGCGCCCTCTCCACCGCCGCCCGCTCCACCCCGCGCCGTGCCGTCCCCGGGTCTTCCTCGAACCCCCGTGCCTTTATGCCCCTCCGTGTCCGCCTTCCCCCTCTCTCCCACCAGATGCTCGCGGCCATGGGGTCCGGGCGCGCGCTGGCAATGGAGGCGCTCCGGGAGGCGGTGGAGGCGGCGCCGCTGCTGCCGGCGGCGGCACTGCGCCGGCAGCTGCTGGACGGCACCAAATACAGGTGCGGCACGCGTGTCGGGCTGCAAAACACACACGGGGACGACCCGGGAGGGGAGGGGGTTGCCGGGCTTCCCCTCGTCGCGCGGGTCGTCAGCGCACCACCGCGTGACTTAGGTCACCGGGCAGTGGGCTGAGAGCTCAGGCGCGGGGTGGGAAGTAGGTCCCGGTCATGGGGTTGCAAGCTGGGAGCGTGGCTGGGTCTTAGGGGTTGGAACGGAGAGGTGGCGCCTGCCGTGTGGATCTACCACCCGCCCGCTGGCTCGCCTGTCGCCTCCCCCGCCTAACCCACCTCCCCCGCCATTGTCCGCGCCTGCCTCCTGCCTGCCTGTCTGCCCCCTGCCTGCCCCCTGCCTGCCCCCTGCCTGCCCCCTGCCTGCCCCCTGCCTGCCCCCTGCCTGCCCCCTGCCTGCCCCCTGCCTGCCCCCTGCCTGCCCCCTGCCTGCCCCCTGCCTGCCCCCTGCCTGCCCCCTGCCTGCCCCCTGCCTGCCCCCTGCCTGCCCCCTGCCTGCCCCCTGCCTGCCTGCCTGTCTGCCCGCCGTCAGGGACGAGGTGCAGGCGCTCTTCCCCATCAGCGATAAGGCCCTCAGCGAGGAGAAAGCCAAGCAGGGCCGCAGGCACAAGCGCAGGAAGGTGAGCGACAACCCGGAGGGGCCTGCAGCGAATGCGAGCCAGCCGGTAGTGGGTGCCAGGCCCCCTCATAGGGCCCCCGGAGGGCCCCCACAGGACCCACCGCTGGCCCCAGGGCCCCCCGTAGCCCCGGGGCCGGGCTCAGCCCTTAAGGCCATTGCCCCCATCATCGCCTGCGCGCGCTGTGGCTGAGAAGCACCTCGTCCGTGTGGCTTCCTCGCTACTCCCCAATCCGTGGGGACCATCCCCTGTGGCTCCCTCGCTACCCTCCCGCCCCCAACCTCGGGTCGCCTTCCCGCCCCTACGGGTTTCCTCTCTTACGGGTTTACCTCCTCCCCCTCCCCCTTCCGCTGCCCCTCCTCCTCCCGCCCCCCCTCCTCCTCCAGGACGACACCCGCATGGTCCGGGTGCCGGTGGACAAGTACATACAGCTGACGGAGCTCAAGCGGGCGGCAGCGGCGGTGGGGGGCGAGAGCGGCTGGCTGGGCGGCACCGTGTTTGAGGGGCTGGCGCTGATGCTGCGTGGCAAGCTGCAGGTAGGGGTAGGGGCAGGGTGGGGTTCATCTGCGGATCGACAAAGAAGTCAAAGCCTAGGAGGAACACGCGTGCATAACATGTGTAAAGGGTTGGCGAGAAGATGCGGCTACACGACATGGGGAAACGGAGGGCAAAAACTGGGGGGTTCGAGGAAGACCCGTGGACGCCAGAAACAACCGTTTAGAACAGACGTTTTGAGATGCATGCTGGAGAACTGGGTTGGGGGTGGGGGGAGGTGGCGCTCGGAGGTCGTACGAATGGCGCAGCGCGCTGGATTGCGGTTGGTGGTGGTTGGGGTGCCGCCCCCGTCCCCGTCCCCAAACCCGCCACCACCACCACCACCACCACCACCACCACCACCACCACCACCACCACCACCACCACCGCCACCACCACCACCGCCACCACCACCACCACCACCATCACCACCACCACCACCACCGCCACCACCGCCACCTCTCCTCCTACTGGTGGATGCTGCCCCGCAGGACAGCGTGGAGGCGCAGAAGAGCGCCGTGGGGCCACCGGAGAGCCGCGCGGCCGCCGTAGGGAAGCCCAAGGTGGCGGTGGTGACGGCGACTGGGACCATCGTGCAAGGGCCGGTGCCGCCGGGGCCGTCGACTGGCCAGGTGAGGGAGGAAGGGTCTCGGCGTCGAGATCGGGTTTGGCGGCGGCGTTGCGCGAATACCGGTGGGTTCGGAGAGGGTAAATTCGGGGGGGGGGTGTGACTTATTAGTGGCCCCTGCCCTTATGGTTGTGGCACTCAGTGGCACAATACGCGCTGCCCAGGATCCCCTCCTCCTCCTCCCCCTTCTCTCTGCCTTCGTGCGATGGAGGCTCACCGAGTTGGCCTTCCGCATCTTTGCCTGGAGGAGCGGGCGCATGTGCCTTCATGTGCCCCCGTGTGCCCCCGCGTGCCCCCGTGTGGCCCCCCTGATACCCCTGATGCCCCTGATACCCCGGATGCCCCTGATGCCCCTGATGCCCCTGATGCCCCTGATACCCCGGATGCCCCTGATGCCTCTGATGCCCCTGATATCCGCTGAAGCCCTACCGGGCTCTCATCCGGTAGGGCTCTTTAAACCCCCTCCCTTGACCTGCTGCCCGCACTCACACCCCCCCCCAACAGGCCATCGACGCCACCCGGTTGTCAGCACATCTGGCGGCCCTTCTGGAGGACCCGGACGGTGGGGAGGGGGGGGGCCGGCCGGTCCAGGATCGAAGCCGTCCGGGAGAGATGGAGGGAGGGAGGCTACGATAGGGGTTAGAGGCCCTCGTCACTCAGCGCCCCGTGCGGCCAGCCGCTAGCGGGGGCACCCATACCGACCCTTGCGTGCCCGCAACCCCCGCCCTGCGCCCGCCCCCGGACCCAAGTCGATCTACCGGTTCTTTTATGTAACCCCCCCGGACCTGCCCCTACCACTCCTTCCCCCTCTTTCTTCAGTGCGTGCCGTGGTGATCCGGGTCAACTCCCCCGGGGGCAGCGCCCTGGCCTCTGACACCCTGCACCACGAGCTGATGAGGCTGAGGGGCTCGGGGAAGCCGGTGGTGGTCAGGTGGGGCCGGGGGGATGGGACGGAATGCTGGGGGGCCGGGGCCGGGGGAGATGCGGTGTGGGATGATTGCGGAGGCGCCAGGGGTGCGACGGGTGTTAGGGTTTTACTGGCAGGATAGCTGGGCGAGGGAGTAGGGCGGCCGGTACCACACGGCTGCACCAGCGGCGTGGTGGCGGTGAGGGGTGACGTTGGCGGGCTCCACTGGCGGTATCGCCGCCTTCCTCAGCCCCCACATCCCTGTCCCGACACCAAGTTCTCCAGCATGCAGCTCCAACCGTGTGTACCAAACGTTTCCCTATATGTCCTACGTCTCAGTGCCGACCCACGGGTTTCCTCTCAGACCCCTCCCTCCTTTTCGGCTTTAGTATCCCCAACCAGGTCTCCAGCATGCATCTCAAAACGCCTGTTCTAAACGGATTTTTCTGGCATCCACGGGTCTCCCTCGAAACCCTCCTTTTCCCCTCCTGCCTCCGCCGCGGCGCCCTCCCTGGCGCTGGTAGCATGGGCGACGTGGCAGCCAGCGGGGGCTACTACATCGCCGCCGCCGCCGACCGTGTGATCGCGCAGCCGGGCACTCTGACCGGGAGCATCGGTGTGGTGGCGGGGAAGGTCAACATCAGCCGCAGCCTGGAGGAAGTGGGGGTGCGCACGGAGGCCGTCTCGGTGGGTGCGGCGCGGGAGGAGGAGGCAGGAGGCAGGAGGGAAGGGGGAGGGGGCAAGGAAAAAACGTATCGAGAAAAAACCCGTTTAGGACAGCCGGGGGCGAGGGAGGGGGAAGGGGACGAAGGGGGCGAGGGACGGGGAGGGGGAGGGGAGGGGGCGAGGCGTCACCGACGCTCATGGACGCTGATGTTAGCAGTCCAAGCGTCCACTTTCTGGCAAGAGGAATTGGCGTTGGGGTGTTGGGTTCAGGGCAGACAGGAAACTGCACGGCCGCACCCAATGGTGGGAAGGGCGTTGGCGGCAGCGCGTCTGCGAACGGGGCGGCGAGGGAAGGCAAGGCAGGGGTGCCACGGGCGCCTCCCTCCACCCTGTCCAAACCAGCGAACCCACCGGCCCACGACCTCCAAACCCCACGGCCCCCTGTCCCGCCCCGCCCCCGCTAAAACCCTAAGACTCTAAAACCCTCCCCTCATCCCCCCTCCCCCGTCCGCCAGGTGGGTCGCAACGCCGACCTGCTGAGCCCCTTCACGGGCCTCAACACCGACCAGGAGGCCCAGGTGGAGGCCATGATGGATCACGTGTACGACGACTTCTTGGAGAAGGTGCCGTACATCGGGGCTGCTGCTGCTTCTGGCTGGCTGACGTGCCCTCTCTCCACCCCACCCCACCCCACCCCATCCCACCCCCGTCTTAAGCTCCCCCACCCTCTGACCCTCTCTGGACACCCCAGGTAGCCCGCAGCCGCGGAAGGCCTGTCGCCGAGATCCGCAAGCTGGCCAAGGGCCGCGTCTACACGGGTCGCCAGGCGTACGACGTCGGCCTCGTGGACGAGCTGGGCGGGCTTGAGACTGCCGTACAGCGCGCCAAGCAGCTGGCGGGGCTGCCCGAGGACGCTGCGGTGGTGGAGCACCCGCCGCGACGGGTGCCGCTGCTGCTGCAGCTGCTCCGCAGGTCGGGTGCCGTACCGCAGGCCGGCGCGGCGGCCAGCAGCGCTCAGCTGGCGGAGGTGCTGGCGGGTTCGGAGCGGGGCCCGATGGCGGAGGCGCTGGGGGGGCTGTTGTTGGGGTCGGCGGGGGCGGGCGGGGTGAGTGGGTCGCAGGGCGCTGCGCTGCTGGCACTGGCGGCGGCGGCGGCGTCGGGGGGCAGTGGCGGCGGCGGCGGCGCGCTGGGGCAGGGCGCGGCCGTGGCGGCGTTGCATGTGGGCAGCTCGCTGGCGTTGCTGAGCGGCGAGCCGCAGCTGTTCTCGGTGGAGGCCGCGATGTTGTCGCAGGTGTGACGGGGTTTGATGGGGGGTTCTGATGTGAGGCGGCAGCGATGTGCGAGGGCGCGGTCGGTTAGGAGGTTGGCAGAAGTTGGGTGTAGATGGTACGGCGAGCCGGATGTGGCCTGCCGCGGTAGCGGCTTCCGGAACGGACCCATGGGCGCCGCTGCAGTGAGGTGAGGTGGAGTGCTGTATGGAGCGCTGGCGATTATATGTGGATGAGGGGACGTCAGGAGTGTGAGGCAAGTTCGTGGAGTCAGGCGTGGCGGCGACTTGTAACATGTACCGCGATCGACGGGATAGCAGGGTGTCGGCCCGTCCCGTGCTGTCTAGCCAGGGCTGTCCTTCGTCGTACCGCGGACGTCAGCGCGAGGTGAAACAGAGGGAATATTGACAGGCGGTGCTGTACCTGGCAGCGGAGGCAGGATTGCCCAGCAGGCCTGCGTTTAGCCGCTCCGAAACCATTCCCGCCATGGTCACAGGCCATTCCAGCATAGCGGCCGCTGGCGTTAACTCCATGCACATAATCTGAATTATTTCGTGTGTTAAGGTGGGCACCCACATAAGGCCATGGACTGGCAGAACGTGACGTTTGACGAACTCTTCGACGCGCTAAAGACCGTTAGCTGGAGTGCGCCGCGTCCTCTTTCAGAATTTTTTAGAGCCTTTGGTAAGTTTGCGTTGCAATAAATTGATCGAATGAACCAAGTGGACAGGCAACATCCTTGATGCATACATTTTTTACAGGACCGCCGCGGGGCCTACAGGGCCGCTTAAAGAATAATCTCTATTACTACCGGACGTAAGATCTGCGCAGTTATGGGCTTGATGCCTGCGGTCGCGTTGGGCGACGTATCACCGGAAGCTTCATGTTGCCTCCCGCAGAAACTACCTGGTATTGCTGCTGTTGTCCTTCGTATGTTGCTTCATCCGCAACCCTCTCGCGTTGACTTCCCTAGCTCTCGTGGCTCTGGGCTTAAGCTGCTGTAACGACCCCTTCGCGACTGCGCTCAAGTAGGTTATAGCGTCGCGCTGGGGTGGGAACCAGCACGCCGACGCGACCACGGTGCCTCACATGCCGCAGCTCTTGTCCCCTATGCCACCACGCCGGGTATGGGTACGGGTTCCATTACCCAGCACCGGGCTCCCCATGCTCCTACCCTACCCCCCAGCCTGATGCACACATCCGGCCCATCCCAGGCATCCAGCTACACCGCTTCATGTACCCCAGTAACCGCCCTACCAGATAACTGTGCATGTCCCACTGGCCCTGACTCACTAGCACCGCACTGCCCGCGAGTGTCTGCCCTCCGTTTCCTAGGAGTCGTCTAACTGGGTCTTCTCACTGCCCCCCTCCCCTCCCCGCTCCCGCCACGCCGCAGTGACACGCTGCTGCACTCGCTGCGGAAGGCCGCGCCCCGGATGGTGGCCAGGGCGCGAGCAAAGGCCGGGTCAGATGGCGTCGTAGGGTGAGCCGCGAGCTGGTGCAGCTGGGGGGAAGCGGCCTGGGGATGGGCTGGAGCTGGGTCGCGGGGGAAGCGGGCGGGAGGAGAATGTGGGTCGAGGAAAGGGTCCGGCTGGTGCAGCCGGTGCTCCAGGGCCCGATGAAACGGGGGTAAAGCCCTAAAATTTTAGTTGGACCTGGGTGTAACCGGGATGGCGAGTGCTTTGATAGCGAGCAGGCCAGGGCGGTGCCGCCCCCTCCCCTCCGCTTCGCCGCCTCAGGCCACCTCCTTACCCCGCCTCTTACCCGCCCCAAATGACCGTACCAAACGTTTCCTAACCGGTTTCAATTTTCAGTGCCGACATAGGGGTTTCCTCTCATACCTACCCACCCGCACAATTCTCTGGCCCCCAGGCTTCCGACCCCCTTAACGCCCGGCCCCCCTGTATTGGTCCCTGGTCCCTCTCTTCCTCCCGCCTCACTCCGGCCCCTCTCTCGACCCGCCCCCGCGCCAGCCTCCACCGGCGGAAGCGGGTGTACATCGTGGTGCTGCCCAGGTCGCTGCTGGTGGCGGTGCTGGTGGGCTGCGGGCTGCTGCTGGTCTATTGGAGCCACGCGCTGCTGACGCTGAGCTGGGCGGTGCTCCTAGGTGGGGTGGGGTCGCGCCGGGCAAGGTGGACCAGGGGCCGGAGGCTAGGGAACGATGCGCGCGTAAAAGCATGGGACTGCACGATACCGACAATGTGCATCTGGGTTTCTTGACAACGAGCTGCGAGAGTCCCCGGACAACCGTAACCCGGACGCAACATGGTGGAGGATCACGGTGCGGGGTTGTTCCTCCGTGGGCTCAGCGCCGCATCCCAGCCCTCCCACATCCTCCGTGGTTCAGCAACCCACACACACATCCCACGCACCCCGCACAGTTGCTGGCCTCCGTTTGTCGTGTAACCGGGTCCGCCACCACCACCATCCCACACACACACACCATCCGCAGGCATCGGGCTGCCGCTGATGCACGCCACCTTCCGGCTGCCCAACCTGAAGGCCAAGATAGCCTCCGCCAGGGAGGAGTTCCGCGCGGTCTGGTGGGTCGGGGTGGCATCGGGCGGCTCGGGCGGCCGGGGGGCACTTGGGCGGCAGCCAGCTTGGCCTGTGTTGCCATTCTGCATGCCGCGTCGCCACCTCTGGCGCAAGGAGCGGGCTGCCGGAGAGGGTAGTAACGTGGCGCGGTGGCAAACGACGGGGGCCCACAGGGCTCTCTTGACATTGGACGGCGCTTTCTTACACAGCGTCCGGAGCAGCAGTCGAGCCGTATTGCCACGTCACCTGCAGCATCCCGGCCACCATCACAGCAGCGGCTTCCTCCGCGAACACCTGTCGCGTGCGCGCCGGCCCGTGTGGGGAGCCGCTCCGCTCCGCCCGGGGGGACAATTTTATCTCCCCGGCCTCTCCTCCCCGGGGCAGACGTGTCCGCCGTACGACTGCGTCGTCGCTGCCACCGCCGCCCTCACGAACGCAACGCTACCTTCCCAAACACCTCCTCACAGCTCCACCTACCTAGCTACGGGCCCACCAAAAGCCCTCCGCGACGCCCTTGCTCTCACCACCGCCAGCTACCTCATGTGGGCGTCACAGCGCTCCCCAGCGCCACATCCGCCCCAACCCTGCCCCCGCCCCTCCACGGCCCCATGCTCGTGGTCCTGTTTCCCCCAGGCGAGGGTACCAGGCGGAGTTGTACGACCACACGCACAGCATGTAGCGCAAGCCGGCCCATCGCCTGGCCCAGCCCACCCGTGGCGAGGGTACGGCATGTTGGGGTCCGCGCCTGGGCGCAGGGCGGCGAGGGAACGCGGCCCCGCGCGAAAGTCCGCTCCGAAGCCCAGCTGTGCCGGCGGTCGCCGTACTCAGCTCAGCGAGGATCCTCTAGTCCGCAGCCGGCGGCGCGGTCCGAGGCGGCGCGGTCCGAAGCATGGGGCCTTTGCGCCGGAACTGGCTGCTCGCGGAGCCGCCGCCCTCCCCAGGAGGCAGCGTGCCTGCGCCCAAGGGTCGCAGCAGAGGGGCCCTTGCTGGTAGCCTGGCTGGGGCTGCTGGCTCAGGCTGTTGGGTCTGCGGCTGAGGTGCGGAGTCGGAGGTGGGCGCCGAGCTAGTTGTCGGGGTGATTTTGGCAGACGGGGCCGTTTGGGTGGGGCTTGTTGCGTTGTCTGCACGCCACCACACCCAGTCCTCGCCCTCCTCGCCCTCGATTTCGTCCTCATCTTCCTCTTCCGCGATGGCTAACTTGCCGGTTGCTTTTGCAACCGCAAAGTCGCCGAGGACACGTGCGAGGGTCTCTTCATTGCGCCTTCTGGCTTCATCGCTAGTCAAGTGCACTCGTGTCTCGTTGTCGCTTGGCTGGCCTGACGTTGGGTCCGCTTGCGGCGCATCAGGCGCCGACACATAGAGGGGCGAGCCGAGAGGCCTCTTAAATAACCTATTCTTGGGAGCATAATTGTGACATAATTGGCATCGTGGAGGTGCTGCTTGCAGTACGCCGACGCTTCGGGTCGTGAAGGCCCTCATTCCTCGCAAATAAGCCTAATTTTGTAAGGAACACATTAAGGATTTTTATGTACATCAGTAAACTTTTCGAGCTACTTGCAGATTATAATTGGAGCCTTGCCACATTACATAATTGACCGCGCAGTACTACTGCGTACGACCAGCTGCTGCTCGTCGCCTAAATCTCGCCCGAGTTCAGATGGGCCGTGCGCACACGGCAACGGTCTCCCAACAAACTTTGGAATGGACGGGTAGCGTCCGAGCTGGTGTCGGCTTGCGCGCATCAGTTTGCGTGCTAAGCACAAACTGATGCGCGCAAGCATACACGCCTCCGCGGCTACCTGACTATCTCGAAATCATCGTCCGTTTGCCTCCTATGTTACGGGTCACTGATCACCGACGGTGCCACATAACAAAAACCTGTTCCACGCAAGCACACACGCCCCCACGGCTACCGGACTAGGTCAGGAACCGTCCATTTGTCTGCTAGGTTAGCAGACGTCAACCCCCACTGCACAAAAAGTTGCACAGACTGATACCTGCATACGCCAGAAATTTCGTCCGTTTGTCTGCTGAGTTACGGGACGCTGACCCCGTTGGTGTGACAGACGCACAAACTGATGCGCCCACGGCTGCTACGCCCCTTCCTCTACTCCGCCCGGCCGTGGAAAGCATGCTGTGAACTTCCCCATGCTATTGGCGACCACGTGGAACCACGGCTTCTTAACCTTACCAAACTGCTTCTCTACCACGGCGCCCGAAAACTTTCTACCGCCGAACGCAAGCATGACGGGCCACTCGCCATACTCGGCCACGTGCAGTGCCTGATAATCCGCATATACGTTCTCATCCGAATACCGCTCCTCTGCGCTCATCGTTTGAATTCCTCCCAGTGATCGAGCGACAAGAAGAGTTCCTTTTGCGCCTGCCTCCACTGTGTGTCCATGTTGTGCTTCGCCTCCACCAGCACGACGACCTTGCGCCCCTCCCACTGGCCTACGACCAGGCCGTCCAAGTCGCACGAAGTGCTCTGGTAAGTGTACCGGGAAGGGATGATGACCTCCCCGTCCTCCAGCAGCTCGGCCACCGCGTGCGCCACACCCTCCTCGATTAGCCGGTCATCCGTGTCGCGGTAGCCCTTCATCTGACGCAGCTGCTCGGTAGGGTCCTTCTTGGCCTCCACGGTGGTTAGCCGTCGCTCTGCCTGGTCGTTGCAGCGGCGCAGCTCAGTTAGGCGCTGTTCCGACAGGTCGTTGGCCTGGCGCAGCTCAGTTAGGCGCTGTTCCGACAGATCGTTGGCCTGGCGCTGCTCCCGGGCGAAAGCCTTCAGGCCCAAGGGGTCTGACCACGGGGTGTTCACACTGATTCGCTCCCCGTAAAGGTGCTGCATATGAGCTCGTTCCATGGCTTGTTTCAAGTAGGGAACGAAAATCTCGAACCCGAAGCGGACGCTCAAGCGCGAAAAGTCCGGCTTGGCAAGAACGTCAAGCACGGCCTCGAAGTATTCTGCCGTCGCGCTATCAAGGCGATTCGCGTCCAGGTCGATCGCCAGGTTGCCTACAGCAGGTACTCGGTTTTGGCGACGCGTCCTCGACAATTCAAAAGCAAAGTGCAATACCTACTTTTCAGCTCGCAGCCGCTTCCGTTGATCCTCGCGAACAGGTCCAAGAGCAACGGTGGAGTAATTGAATGGTTCGCGAGGTCCCATACTGTACTGCTACGCGCTCTGTTGCAGCAATTCGTTGATACTCCTTCAGCAAGGCCTCTGCGTCCAGGCGCGTGGTGTCCCCACCAGCACAGCGGCGCACAGCATAACAAAAGCTTGCCATATGCCTTGACGGACGTTAAGATATTGGTGTTTACGGGGTTAAGTATGCCTTCATACCTATGCTCGGGCAAAATGCTAACGGTATGCTGCGGGTGAAGGGTAGAGAGAATCCGAACTCACGTCGAGGGCCCTATTTTGCCCTATTGTGCTCCTCCCCGTGCTTTGAGTTGTGCGTGCTGCCTTCTCCGTGTCCTCGTGTTTGGCTGCCTTCGGCTTTGGCACGCCCGCCCACTTCAATCTTTCTGGAGACGTGGCCTTTCAGTTTTTCGTTAGCATCACCATATGTTCCTCGTTTCAAGGAGGCCTTGCTATGCTTTGGCGCGCTTGGAAGGCCCCACTGAAAAGTGCTCTCGGTTTTGGACTTAACAGACAGCAAGAAGTTTTCCTTCTGAGCAGTTGTTATTGTCCGCGGTGCACCAGACCTCGTATCAGCAAAGACCCGCCACAATGTAAAGCGGTAACGGTATGTCGCTACTGGAATTGGATGGGTGTTGCATATGCCCCCGACGTGCATAAGGAAAAGCTAGATCACCTTCGCGCGTGTATGCCTCGGAAGCACCACACGGCGCTGATGCGTTTTCGTCTCGGCTGTTGGGATCTCGACGTATGTCGTTTTGCACGTCGGCCGCGTAGGCCACGCTTTGCCCGAGTGTGTAGGGCGTTGTAGGGGGGGTATGGTAGAGGACGAGTTTCATGTCCTTACGGAGTGTCCTGTGTACGAGCCTCTCAGACGGGCTGTAGATCTTCCTATAGGACAGGATATGCAAAGGGTGATGACTACGTGGTATCAGGTGAAGCTGGGCAGCCTTCTGGCTCAGATTCAGAGAGCGCGAACAGAGTCACCTTCCCGACGTCAGCCACCGCAATCCATCACTCCTCCAAGATCCCATCCATGATCGTGTACCAACTAGTCGCCACCAAACAGACCCCAAAGCGTCCCCAGCAGCCCAGTCACAACACCGCCGCCGCCCTCCTCGCCACCGCCCTCGCCCGACCCGCCCAGGTCCCACTTCATCTCCCCATCGCCCCCCTCACCTCCCCCCTGCTGGTCCCAAGACCGCCCCGGGTCAAACCCATCTACAGGGCCTCCCGCATCCCCACCATTCTGCGGCGCCGCGCCCTCCCCTCCGAAGCCTCCATCACCATCCAGCGGCACCTCCCCAACCGTGCCCGCCGCCGCCCCTGCAGCCCCTGCGCCCGGCAGGCCGCCCTCGGGGCCCCCCGCCCCCGCCCCCGCCTCCTGCCCTCCGCCGCCGCCGCCCGGCATGGGCATCGGCATCAGCAGCGGCGATACGAGCCCGCCCCCCGAGTGGGAGTGCTGCGAGAAGAAGTCGTAGTCGATCGTGAGCGCACACGCCAACGCCACCATCCGCTCGGACAGCCCCAGAGGCCGGGCGACCATCTGGTGGGTGGGTAGGGTTGGACGCCAACGTTGGATGGGGTGCACGTGGCGCGTGGGGCGAAGGGTGGGAGGGAGTGGGTACGGGGCCTTGGCGGACTGTGGCGACCATGTGGCCGGAAGAGGGGTTGCTGGTGGTGCTAGTTGCTGTCTGGCCACAAGGTCAGTTCAGGTGGGGAGGGAGGTTGCTAGCGATGGATGGGGTTGCTAGCCTAGGGGAAGCCACGCCCTCCAGCATTCAATCTCATTTCTCAAAGGATTGTACCGAACGTTTCCGGATCGGTTTTACTGTTCAGTGCCGTCCTACGGGTTTCCCCTCATATCCTCCCCCTTACCAGCTGGTTCCCACCCGCCACGGGGATCACCGCCACGTCCGTGCGAGCCGCCGCCATCGGGGTGATCGGCGGCACCGGCACACCACCATCACCCACCGCCGACGCTGCAGCGGGACCCGCCGGCGTACCGGGCGCAACCTGCGCCTCCTGCTGCTGCCCCCCAGGCTGCTGCCCAGGCTGCTGTGACTGCTGCCCAGGCTGCGCAGCGGCGGCTGCCGCCTCCTGCTGCTGCTGCTGCGGCAGCAGCTGTGCCGGCTGATCAGCCCCTATAGCTGCCTGTTGCTGCTGCTGCTGCAGCTGGTCGCCCGTGTAGCCGAAATGGATGACGTACTTGCCAGCGTCCGTGAACAGCTCCTTGGCAAAGCCCTGGAAGTTGCGGTCCACGAGGGCCAGGGTGCCGCCGGTGTTGTCCTTGAGCTCAAACTCCCAGGCCAGGAAGTTGCCTGATGAGGCCAATGAGCGGGGGGGGGGGAAGCGGCGAGGGAGGTGGAACCGGTCACGATGGAGCGCTGGCGTGGACGGCCATACAATAGGTGCGGCGACAGCTGCCAGGCCCCCCCCACCTCTCGGCTACAGAGCGGAGTGCGTGGGCGCATCATGGCTTTGCACGCTGCTGACCACCACCCTCCTGCTGACCACCACCTCACCGGGTCGTTTTTGCACCCCCCGTCTGTCCTAAACGGTTTTCTTTCGTACACGGGTTTTCCTTGCAACCCCCGCTAACCCCTCAATGCGCCAGCTATCCTATCCGTGTCGCGCAAACGGCTCTTATGCCACCCTCGCTGCCCCCTCGGTTCTGCTGGGGCGGGCAGAGGGTACCAGAAGGGACGACGTCGTCCGCCACTTGCGCGACGCCGCCCCTCCAGCGGGTACGTCCTCCTCACCCACATCGACCTGGTAAAGTACCCGCGCGTAGAGTAGGTGCGCTGTGTCGGTGTCCCACCTACTCCCATTGTCCATTGCGACGTAACGTTTCCGATCTCCACGCCCCACCACCACAGCTCCACCCAAGCGCACCGCAACCCAGGTGGCCCCCTCCAACGCAAACCCCAGGCCCGCCCCCTCTCCTACCTCGTCTCCAGCGGTTGCTCCCCAAATCCCCAGGCGTCCGAAGTGCATGCGCCAACTATACTTCCCACGTCGAGTAAATGGGGTTTTTTGTGCAATGGTCTACCCCCCCAACCGGCTTGTCGGCCGTGGATTCGCGAATATATTTATACCCCCCCTCCGCACCCGAGATGGCCGCGAACTGGCTCTTGCCCATGTACAGGTCGTAGTTGCGCTTGAGCATGTGCCAGCGCTGATGGATCTCGCCTATCGCTCCCCCCGCGCCGTCCTCCACAAACATGGTGGAGGAGATCAAGTAGGCTGGGCGCCGCAGCCGGAACAGCACCTGCGAGCCTGTGTGGCCGTGTGCGTGTGTGTTTGTACATAGCCAGGGACAGGAAGGGGAGGGAAGCCCGGGCGTGGGGGCGGGGCAGTGGGTGGGGGCAGGGCAGGTGAGTTTGAGGGTTTGAGGGCAGCCTTGCGGGCTTGTTCGTGGAGTGGGTTTGTGGGTGTACCGGGCGTAAATCACCGGTTCCCTCCCTCGGCCTGCGCCAGTCCAGCCCCGCCCAGCCCAGCCCGGTGCCTCCCCTCCCCTTCCGCCGACCCACGGGTTTCCTCTCGTACCCTCCCCTCCCCTTCCGCACCGTCGGCGCTGAACACGGTGGCGGTGAAGGAGCGGCGGGTGCGCAGCAGCTGGCGGCCAATCTCCTTGCCCAGGCCGCCTGAGTCCTCCGCAACCAGCGCCACAATCGTACCAGTCTCGTCGTACACCTGGTACTTGTTGGCCTAGGGGTTGGGGTTCGGGGGGCGTCAGGTCACTGATACGCTGGTACCTGGTCGGGGTGTGGTTCATGAGTCATCATAACGGTACGGCAGTGGATGCCTGAGGCGCGGGTGCCGAGCCTGAGGAGCTGGCGGTTGCAACCTGGGGTTCCGGCCCCCCTGTCGCCCAGCTGCTCATACCCCCCAGGCCCTTGTCGCCCACCTGCTCATACCCGAAGATGACAGTTCCCCTGCGTGATGCGGCCGCAATGGATGGTGGGCCGGAGGGCGGGGGGGGGGGGGCACCATGTGGGTCAGGCCACATCGCGGCAAGTCGCAAACAGCAGGACGGCCAACCCCGCTACGAGGCCAGGAGACCGCACCAGGTGGGAGTCGGAAAGTGGGGGCGCTGTTCCCTCCGCGCCCGCACCGTGCGCCAGCCCGCCTGGGGCAGGTCTGACAACCAAGGAATCGACACCCCCGCTGCAACCGGCCACCAAGCAACCAGGGCCTTACGCAGCCGAGGGCCTCCGCCTATCCCAGGAACGCCGCCCGAAACCTGGCTCCGACATCACTGTTGCGGTAACCCTAACGCCCCCGCTCAGGACCCTTCATCCCCCGACGTCCGCTCCCAACCCGCGCCCCAGCTGTCGCGGCGGATGTGCCGTACCACTCGATGGGTCTTGTCACGATGAGTGCCGGATGGTCGATGGCAGCAGCCACCTGTGTGTTTGGGGGGAGGGGGTGTAGGTACGGGCGGGAGCGGTGGGGTTGCAGGTGCAGCAGGCAGGCAGGCAGGCAGGGGTGGACTGCAGGGGCTGGGATCTACCCGGCGTCGCCAGCGCCGCGTACCACGCACGTCCCAACCCTCTCCCGCCACCGCTCCGTCCCTGTCCCCGCGCACCTGCGCTTCCGACGCCCTGCTCTCCACCGGGGTGACCGCCGTTGTGGCGACCGGAACTACCGCACCCTCCTGCTGCGGCAACTGATGTGGGTCGGACGCTGCGAGGCCGGGCGCATCCTCCAGCGGCGACCCAGTAGATGTCCGCTCCCGTGGGGCCTCCGCCAGCCGCTCCCGCCGCAGCCGGGCGGCCTGCAGCCGTCTTACCGCAGCTGTCTTTTCATCTGAAGAGGCCGCGGCTGTGCCGTGTAGCGACCGGGAAGCGACCGCGACAGGTGGCAAGCCGGCGGCGTCGCGAGCGGCTAGCAAGGGGGACTGCGCCGGCGCCAAGGTACTGAGCAGCGCGGCTGCGTTTGGAAGGATCCGATGCGGCAGGTACGCTGCGCCGGTGTGGGCCGTAAGCGCGGCGTGGCTCCCTGCAGGTGCTGCGACATGCCTGCCAGCTGCGCCGAGCTGCAAGCATGCCCTGCGCAGCAGAGCTTGAAAGCGGTGCATCTAGTGTTGATGTTGTTAAGAGCTTGCTTACTATTGCCGTCGCGGCCGGTAGCGCCGCGACGGCCTACAGGTGTTGCTTCTGCTGTCGGCACCGTCAGCTCGAGCTGTGGGAGCAAGAGGATCACTGTAACAACTTCACAATAAACAGGACATCCAAAGTTTACAGGTGTTGTCCTTCGGGGCCAAAAGGTAGATGAGGGAGGGTGCATTACGATGACGATGCATGATGCACGGCCCTCATATACGAAGTCATAATTGCCAATATATGCGTTAAGAACTGCATATTTCTGCTGTAAAGGCAGGATACATTATACGCCATGCGGCCACTTCATCCTGAACTGTGTAGGCCCTAGTGGCTGGGCCTAGAAATGCCCGCAGCTGGTGAGGGTCGCCAACCAGAGCTACGCCACCGCATAGTGGCTGCGGCAGGCGCCTCTATTGTGTCCGCGCTGCTCGTGAACCCCCTAGATGTCGTCAAGGTGCGCTCATGTGTGGTCGTGACTGTTAACACGGCGGCCGACGCTTACGTATGCTGTTGTTGCGCGCAGACCCGTATACAATCAGCTTCAGTGGTAACAGATCGACCCCTTCCCAGCTGTCTCCTAACACGGTAAGCGGAGTGAACGAGTCGGCGGGAAATGGGTGTCATGAAAGGGTCATAAAAGGGTCATCGCTGCACCTGCTGTTTCTTTCCATGTATCCTACTTCTGCCATGTATCCTACACCTGGTAAATGTGCCCAACTTGCATTACAACTCAACGTGCGCGTGCGTTACCGTGCCCACTGGCAGCATCCCGGGCAGATACCCCGTCCGATGGGCGCGGCCGGCGTCCTTGGCAGATTGCCAGTCCAAGCTGCCCGCTAGCCCCGTCGGCGGCTGCACGGGCGGCATTAGCTCTGCAGCGCAGCCTGGCGGCTTCCTGCAACGGTCGCTGCTGGGTCAGCTCCCTATGTCGTCGTGCGCTTGTGCGTTGAAGGTTGCCGACCTGGGGCCGGGCAGCCTGGGCTCTGCGGAGAGCTGCCACAACGCCCGTCCCTACCGGCCCGTCACAGCCAGGGGCGTGCTGCGGGACATTGTCCAAAAGGTACGAGGCCTTGGCTGAAGCAGGGCTCGGCAGGAGGGCTACTGCCGGGTCTGGACAGTGCTGTGGAGTGGGCCAGTGAAAGGCAAGGGCCTGGCGACCCGCGTCTTACGCGCTTTGCTTCGGAAGATCTCCGAACATTCCATTAGGCCCCTTGGGACGGAAGTAGATCGAGTGACGGATTCTTCACTATCTTTGTCCTGACACGCCTGTTCTCCCGCGTCTTGCGCTTTGCTTCGGAGGTTCACGGCGGAGGCATGCCGTCGCGGTCCGTCCGTCCCCCCATGCTGATCCTAACCGGTTCTTCTTATAACCCCCATGCTAATTGCCCGGCCACAACGCAACAACGCCTGCCTGCCCTTGTGCCCGTCCCGCCCTCCCCCCCCGCAGGAGGGCCTCCCAGCGCTCTGGCGGGGCACAGACACCGCCATCCTCGCCAGCATCCCCATGGTCGCCGTTTATATGCCGCTGTACGACCACCTGCTGCAGCAGTCGACGCCCGTGCTGGGGGGCTACGCGCCCATGATTGCGGGCTCCTCTGCGCGCACCCTCGCAGTGCTGCTGGTGGGCCCGCTGGAGCTGGTGCGCACCCGCCAGCAGGGCAGCACAGGCGGCGCACGGACAGCGTGGGGCGCCGTGAGGGACACGTTGCGGGACACCGCGGCGGCGGCAGCCGCCAGCAGTGGGACGGGAACAGCTGGCGCCGGCAGCGCCGCTGGCGGCCGAGGCG
Source organism: Yamagishiella unicocca (assembly GCA_003116995.1). NCBI lineage: Eukaryota > Viridiplantae > Chlorophyta > Chlorophyceae > Chlamydomonadales > Volvocaceae > Yamagishiella > Yamagishiella unicocca. The sequence continues at coordinate 1,504 of BDSL01000034.1, read as the reverse complement.
CGGCGGCGGCGGCAGCCGCGGTGGGTTCATCAGGACCTGCGGGGCCGCTGGGACTGGCGGGAGCGCTGCGCGCGATGCCGCGGCTGTGGACGGGTGTAGCTGCGACGCTGGCGCGCGACGTGCCCTTCTCCGCTATCTACTGGGGCTTGTTGGAGCGGGTGCGGGGCGGCTTGCTGGCGCGCTGGGAGGAGCAGTCGAGGCAGCTCGGCGGCGGGGAGGGCGCTGGCACCGCGGGGAATCCGTCGGGTCGGGCGGTGCTGGCCGCCAACCTCATCGCGGGCAGCTCGGCGGGCGCGGTGGCGGCGGTGGTGACCACCCCGTTTGATGTGGTCAAGACGCGGCTGCAGGTGGGCGATGTGCGCACCCGCACCACGGGCATGGAGGTGGCGCGGCGGGTGCTGCGGGAGGAGGGCCCGGCGGGGCTGTTTCGCGGGTGGGGCCCACGGGCGGTGCGCACCGCGCCGGCGTGCGCGGTGGTAGTGGCCAGCTATGAGGTGCTTAAGCTGCTGGTGTAAGTGGAGCGGCGGCTGCCTTGGGTTTTGAGGCCCTATCTACTGTGGAGTGGAGCTGAAGGCGGCCGGTGGAGGTGCGCAGTGCTCTTGCTGGAGGACGGGAGGAGGTTCGGCAGACGTCCTGGTAGCTGCGTCGAAGTTGGTTGGCGTGGGAGATGGGATAGGGTGCATTCTAGGGTTTCGCCGCGTTGGAATGGAGGGCATTTGCAGGTGGTGCGTTTTCTTGCGGCCTAGGTGCGGCTTCGGTATTTATGGAGGCGGTGGCCGCGGACTGTGCTTGTGTGGGTTCCTCCTTTTGGCGAGTTAGATGGCTGCAGCTGCTAGAGCTCTGTATTTGCACCAGATGTATATTCATTCTTTTGGGGTGGCCTCATTCCCAACCAACCTACCTACTTAACCAACTAGATGCCTGCACGTGCCCCACAGCATAGTCCAGGCCAATGCGGCCGAGCGAAGTGCTGACACGGGAGAGAGTGTTGCGCGAGAGTGTTGTGGTGGGCGTGTGAGGCCTGTTTGTCTGTGAGTGATTTTTGAGTGGATGGGGGGAGGGCTGTTTGTCGATGATGGCATAGGAAGCGCGTGCGGCCTGAGGGTTGGGATACGAGCCATGAGGCATGTATGGATGGCAACGGATGACCACCTTCCTTCGCGGGGTGTGGAATGGGGTGCTATGCTTATAAGGTGCGGTGCTGGTAGAAACAGCACCGGTGTGCCAATAGACTTGTCACGCAGTCGCATAGCGTGCCTAGAACTTTGTTTCAAGGTGAGTTGGCGGGATAGGTCGTGTGATGGCAAAAATATCACTCGGGTGGTTGCGCAGGTTTCGATAGGATAAAGAGTATCCGTGTGTTTGGTCAGCCAGTGGTCGAGCCACAACATGGATGCGCAAAACACAATTTCGACATATCTTGAAAAGCCCGTAGTAAAAGTTTGGTGACATTTGGCAAAGTCCCTGTGCATGTCGTAGTAACACCACAATGCATCAGCACAAG